>CM077172.1:29314077-30514077 GCA_039654105.1 Coreius guichenoti | reverse complement strand
TGGAGGAAGAAGAAGGATGAGTACAACCCCAAGAACACCATCCCAACCGTGAAGCATGGAGGTGGAAACGTCATTCTTTGGGGATGCTTTTCTGCAAAGGGGACAGGACAACTGCACCGTATTGAGGGGAGGATGGATGGGGCCATGTATCGCGAGATCTTGGCCAACAACCTCCTTCCGTCAGTAAGAGCATTGAAGATGGGTCGTGGCAGGGTCTTCCAGCATGACAATGACCCAAAACACACAGCCAGGGCAACTAAGGAGTGGCTCCGTAAGAAGCATCTCAAGGTCCTGGAGTGGCCTAGCCAGTCTCCAGACCTGAACCCAATAGAAAATCTTTGGAGGGAGCTGAAAGTCCGTATTGCCCAGCGACAGCCCCGAAACCTGAAGGATCTGGAGAAGGTCTGTATGGCCAAAATAGGAGTGGGCCAAAATCCCTGCTGCAGTGTGTGTAAACCTGGTCAAGAACTACAGGAAACATATGATCTCTGTAATTGCAAACAAAGGTTTCTGTACCAAATATTAAGTTCTGCTTTTCTGATGTATCAAATACTTATGTCATGCAATAAAATGCAAATTAATTACTTAAAAATCATACAATGTGATTTTCTGGATTTTTGTTTTAGATTCCGTCACTCACAGTTGAAGTGTACCTATGATAAAAATTACAGACTTCTACATGCTTTGTAAGTGGGCAAACCTGCAAAATCGGCAGTGTATCAAATACTTGTTCTCCCCACTGTGTGTGTGTGTGTGTGTGTGTGTATATATATATATATATATATATATATATATGTATATATATATATATGTATGTATATATATATGTGTGTAATACATTTTTGCATTATTTTTTAATACTTCAGTTAAATTTTAGTCATCAAAAAGCATAACTAATTAATTCAAAACATGAACTTATACAATTTAACAACAATTTATTAAAAGTTTAACAAAAAATACATTTTTAGGGCCCTATGAAATCCATTTTTCCCCCAAAATCTGTTCTCCCATTTTAATGGTTTGATTAAGTTTATAAAAAATCAAAAAGCATGTCTAATTAATTTAATTCATAAAACTTGAACAATTTAATAAGTTTAACAATTTGTACAATAAGAAGTTCATGAATTTTTTTGGAGGGAGGGGAGCAGGGTTCTGTGTTATTTTTCTGGCTTTATGATTTAATATAAATTTATTCTAAATAAAGGTTATCAAATTAAGTGAAATGTTAACAATTGAGTTTTAATTAATTCTTTATTTCAGACCAATAGGTCCATATAAAAAGGGAAAAAAGATACAAATGTATATTTTCAAACAAGAAACATATGATTTAAAAATGTGCAAACCTTCGTTCTAGTGCTTCCAAAAATAGGAGGAATACCTTTTATCACTTAATGTAAGATCATTTAAAACCATTATAATTGTATTTTTTTAAATCAGATAATCGACACATGAAATTATGCATCTTTATTCCTTAACACAGCATGTAATGGGAACATCATTAGATACAAACATTTAACTTGTACTTCTCCACCTTGGGAGTTTAAGCAAGATTCTTATGCCTGGTTTCACAGACAGGCCTTAAATTAAGCTAGGATTAGGCCTTAGAAAACATTACTAGTGTACATCTTGCCATATTTTAAGATATGTCACTGCAAGTTGTTTTCAGTTAAGACCGCTCAAAACATGCTTTTTAGTCTGGGACTAGACACATGCATCATTATATGCCAACTTTTTAATTCTAGCTTTACTATATTTACTCCACAGGTGCACCGTATAAAGTGAAGTGCAGTTCTTCTAAAAAAAAAAAGAGCTATTTTAACATCATCTGTATACACACATCAAATTTATGAGCCAGCATCTTTGCCTGTCCATACAACTTGCAGCACTGGCGCTGCACATCATCATTTAAATAATTTCTAATGGTGTGACCCAAGTATTCTACTTGATTCACCACATTTAATACTTGGCCACCCATAGAATGAAGGTAAATTTAGCTTAAGGTCCTCTGGTTTAAAAAAAAAAATTGTGCCTCTTTTTAGAATTACAATCTTCTAATAGTTTTAAATGTAATTAAATAAAAATGTTACTACTGTAATTCCTTTTATTATTATTATTATTATTATTATTATTATTATTATTTTTTTGCCATCAGCGTAATTTGCGGGTGGGACATGTCCCCACCACTTTTGAAACATCTTGCAGCATGGATGTACCTAATACAAAAGAAACATCTCTAGTTGGTTAGCAATTAGTATGTTTGTGTTAAATAAGAGGCAATCTGGTGCTGGAATGTGTTGTTTTTGAAGTCATGCCAAATGCTTGTTGCCACTGGTATCAGTGGCGGAAGGCAACATTGTTCTCTTGGCACTCGTGCACAGTCTTCACAAACAAGCTTTTCAATCTATCGTTTAAGGCTGTTCCGGAGACTCTCTATATGTTCCAGTGAAATCACAAAACAAAGTGCGCACAAACATGTCCCTAATTTTGATATACAAATCACTGATGAACACCTTTGCTTTAAATGAGAAAGAAAACAACAAAAGAAACTATATGAGGGTGAATTAGAAGCCAGAACTACTGCCATGCTTAAAAATTCTACCACCAGTCCATTAGGACAAACAAATCTTTAATTCGGCTCTACATATTTATTTACTAATGTAAATACTCTCGAGACTAACAATATATTGTATTATAGTAGATGTAAGGATAAAACTATCACATTACTAAACATGAGTTCTGTCAATAAATGAATCTCGATGTACTACTGAAAATTGATTTCTGGACATTAGTTATTTTTTGTGTATTTGTTATTGTACATTTCTGATATAACCAGCAATTTCCAAGGTTGCATATTGTTGTAGCACATTGTTCAGTCTGAACATAAGGATGTTTTTATCTCCTTTCATTCAGAGCATCAGATTTGCCCTTGAGGGCTGCAGATGGTTTCCTCTGGTCCTGTACGTGATCATGCCACTTTATAAATATTCATTAAATCTCAAGTTTGATGGGAGATTTTCTTTTCAGTTTTTCTGGCTGATTAAATATGATTTGCTGCAAGAAATGTTTGATTAATGTGTTGGATATATCTTTAGAGAAACAGTTTTGATTGGTTTGTTTAATGATGTTTGATTAGTTATAAGTGATACATCTTACGTTATTTAGATAAGGCTGAGAACCTTTCATTATTTTATACTGCACAACATTTGTGGACACTAATCATTGGCGTCTTCAAGCGTGTCCTAAGAGTTGAACTGTTTTTAAATTGTGGCTTCATATTAAAAATACTGACCAAAAGACATCCGACCCCTCTGCTGCATTTTTACCTTGATAAATTAAAAACAGTGTAGACTGAATGTCGTAGTGCAGATTATTTGATTACAGAAGTGAAATTATAATGAGTTCCTGGAAAGTAATGTATGCTAGGTGACTCCTACGAGAACTCTTGGTGACCCCTATTGATTTGTTAAACTCTGCACTGAAAAAAAAAAAAGTGTGTTGGATTTACATGATTTAATTGTGTACATCAGTCCCACATGAATCAATTAAGTTAAACAAACATAATTTGTTCATGTAACTTGTTCATGTAACAATGTGACCCAATTAAGTAGTCTCAAAATGAATTTTATATGGCTCCCTAACATGATTCAGGCATTGAATTTCATATATTAATTCGTCCAATTCCAATTTCATATATTTTAATGTCACACAATTGAATTATAATATTGCACTAGCTAGTTGACAAACTTTTAGCTAGCAATAGCACACATTAGCATCTTAAATGCTTAGCTCTTCTCCACAATGGTAACCCACTGTAATTTATATTGTTCTAATATTTCCAACATAATTGAACATTAAACACTATCAAGTCTCCCCCTTTTCTCATCTTGCTCAAAAATACATAAAATATAACTTTTACATATAGAATAACAAGTTACAACATTTAGGCTACTCTTTCTTGATTTAGCCATGCTGGGAACTAACAAGCCCCACCCAGTTTCAGTACATGCAACACACATCATTCATTTAATCTCAACACATACAGATTAAGTAAACTTCAATTTTACATATATTTGAGTGGATTTAACACAATCAAATTAAGTTAGGATAAAATGTATAGCAATTGTGTTGCTTTAACTCATTTTAATTAAGCAAAGTGAACAAGCAGCAAAAATCATTTTGAGTAGTGATCTCTTTGCTTCCACCAAAATAGACTGTAAGTCTAGAAAGGAAAACTTTGAAAGTTAACATTTGCTTCAAATATATTGATTGATATAGGGGCGCCCCCTAATAGTCGACTAAACGTTACTTTCGACTAAATTTTAATCAGTCGGTTAGACGCAGAAAAAAAAAAAAAACTCCACAGGACTTGGCGAAGTCGTGCAGTTACAGATTGCTAACATGGCTGGTCCATGCAGTAATATGTCGGGTAGAAAATACAAAGTGTGGGAAAATTTCAAGAGGGTAAAAAATGACCACAAAAAGGTGATGTGCGACCTCAAACATGACTTTTCATTGGAAACTAGGGATGTAAATTTACTCAAATTCCCATGATCGATCGTCGTTTAAATTAACAATCAATTAATCGATTAATCGTTAGCCTTAATACTGCAATATGCGTCTACAGCAGTGGCTTAGCCTACAGCATGACAGGATGTGCAAATTCTGCTCAAAACGTCATGTTCCTCACCAAATGAATGAGAATGTTTTTGTTTTTTTGTGTGTCTAAATAAAGGGCTAGTAGGATTGTAAAATGAGTCGATGTGATTGATAATTTATTAAATTACTTATTTAATAATCAAACATAATGACTAATACAATGTGTCACTAACGCCACCTCAGATGCGTGCTATCAGAATGTGTAACTCCCGCTGTGGATGTGCTCTTCCTGGAGCAATGCGCTGAAAACGCAAATAAACTCAGTGAATTCACAACACTTTGTTACAATATTGTTCTCTTTATAATGTTATGTAACATGACAGTCCCAATCATAGTTATTATTAGTCAAGCATTGCTGTTTGAGCTGCGTGCGCTGAAGCTGAAAATGATCACCGGCGCTCTTTATACTACGTTAATTCTTAACCAAATGCATCCTATATGAGATAAATCAGATGTATATGGGCCTACACAAAATAAACATAATATTACAACTTACATTTGCACAGAACAAAAGGCTGCGAATGCACACGCGTTCTTATAGTCATGAAGGTGTAACTCTAGCCTTTTAAAATGGTCCCAAAATAACTCCGGCGCGCTCGTGTCGGCTTCACGTGTTTGGCGATTGAGCACGATTGATACATTTTATCGATTTAAATTATTATTGACAATTAATCGATCTGAGATTAATCATTAGTATCCCTATTTGAAAAATCTAAAAAGTAGGCCACTTTGCATGGCCGCTAGTTGGTGTGTTTACAATAAAGCCATAACACAAGACACGAAGCTCACTTCTCCCCAACAACATGGACAAACTCGTGTTCCTGACTGAGATCGGAGGAAAAAAATACTGACTGTGAAGTCAGATCTAGCCTAATTGTCCATATTATTGTAGTGTTTCAGTTTGCTGCTACTCTTTATTCATTTGTTTTTATAATGTATATTTATTTTGTTTGTGTTCGGACCTCTGAGATTTCATTCAATGTTAAGGCTATATTCGTAGACCTGATTATGTTTGCACTGATATTTCCCTTTTAAGTGTTTCAGTTTGCATTTTATATATTCGTTTGTTTATAATTTGTATTTGTCCTACTTTTTTCAGAATATTTTCATTAAATTTTTTTTTATTTTTATTTTTTTATATAAATAAGGCTGTTATTTATAAATATAGGTTATTTATTTTGTATGCGTTCTGATCTCAGAAAAATTCATGCGATGTTGGGGTCGCTGTGGCAAGCTCTATGTGCGCTTGATTTATATTTTAAATGCTTATTATTATGGTTTAGTACTTCTCTGATGAATAATCGACTAGTGGTTAATATAAACTAACAAGGAACTACAACAAGTCAACAAGGAAAACTTTTAGTCCGTGGCAGCCCTAATTGATATGTGCATAAGTGATTGGTTGGTTTTGTAACCTTCAGCCTGTGCATTGCTTCATTCACTTCACATTCACCTTCCAGCTTAGCTTGGAAACTGCTGTACATTGCTTTATAATACAGTAATACATTTATTAATCTAAGCGTTAGTTAATACTCAGCCAAGACTGTCTAGACAACTGCAACCACTTACACATTACATAGTCTTAAGTTTTAAATCACTAGAGAGCCCAAAACCAGGATGTACAAATTCAGAAAGGTGAATTTGGGTCATGTGGAATGCTACTTTGAGAAATTACTGTTCCAGTTTTTTTTTTTTGGATCCCTAAAGATGCCCCAGTACTCAGAGAGTTGTTCAGAAAGAGATTGACCTTGACAAACCAGTCTGCCGCTGCTGCTCACGTGCCCCAAAACACAATTTTCATGCCTACTAGTACTGACAGGCAGCACTAAAAACAATTTAGCCACTGCAACTGTAAGGAGTTGACCAGATGTAACTGGGCATGTGTTGGAAGTCTGTATTATTTTATTTCCTATTCACTTAAGCTCTTTCTTTTCATTTCTGAAAGTGCCAGTTCCCCTATACTTTTCTCAACAGGAATTGGTTTTTAAGACCAAATTGCATTTCAAAAGGTCCAAATGGACATAGTGCTGTATGTGTGTCTCAAGCCAGGAACACACTACACAACTGTCAATGTAATTTGGTCATGACGACTGATCATGCCCAGACGGACCGGGTCTGTTCCAGTTGCGCTCAGTCGGTGTGCAGTCAGTGTCTAAAGATTTGTCTTAGAATTTAAGAACCAGCTGTTACCAGTCATCCTCAAAAAGATTTTTTAAAACATACACTATATTGCCAAAAGTATTGGGACACCCCTCCAAATCATTGAATTCAGGTGTTCAAATCACTTCCATGGCCACAGATGTATAAAATCAAGCACCTAGGCATGCAGACTGCTTCTGCAAACATTTGTGAAAGAATGGGTTGCTTCCGGGGGCTCAGTGAATTCAAGCGTGGTACCGTGATAGATTGCCACCTGTGCAATAAGTCCATTCGCAAAATTTCCTCACTACTAAATATTCCACGGTCAACTGTTAGTGGTATTAT
The DNA here is from genome assembly GCA_039654105.1 of Coreius guichenoti. Lineage (NCBI taxonomy): Eukaryota > Metazoa > Chordata > Actinopteri > Cypriniformes > Gobionidae > Coreius > Coreius guichenoti. Next base: position 30,506,937 of record CM077172.1, on the reverse strand, counting down.
AACAAAGGGGAAGCAATTGGGAACAACAGCAACTCGGCCACAAAGTGGTAGACCACGTAAAATCACAGAATGGGATCAGCGCATGCTAAGGCGCACAGTGCGCAGAAGTCGCCAGCTGCATCACCAAGTGCAATGCAAAGCGTCGGTTGCAGTGGTGTAAAGCACGCCACCACTGCACTCTAGAGCAGTGGAGACGTGTTCTCTGGAGTGACGAATCACGCTTCTCTGTCTGGCAATCCGATGGATTAGTCTGGGTTTGGCGTTTGCCAGGAGAACGGTACTTGCCTGACTGCGTTGTGCCAAGTGTAAAGTTTGGTGGAGGGGGGATTATGGTGTGGGGTTGTTTTTCAGGGGTTGGGTTTGGCCCCTTAGTTCCAGTGAAAGGAACTCTTAATGCTTCAGCATACCCAGACATTTTTTTTTACAATTTCATGCTCCCAACTTTCACTTTGGGGTTGGCCCCTTCCTGTTCCAACATGACTGCGCACCAGTGCACAAAGCAAGGTCCATAAAGACATGGATGAGCAAGTTTGGTGTGGAGGAACTTGACTGGCCTGCAAGTCCTGACCTCAACCCAATAGAACACGTTTGGGATGAATTAGAGCGGAGACTGCGAGCCAGGCCTTCTCGTCCAACATCAGTGCCTGACGTCACAAATGTGCTTCTAGAAGAATGGTCAAAAATTCCCATAAACACACTCCTAAACCTCGTGCAAAGCCTTCCCAGAAGAGTTGAAGCTATTATAGCTGCAAAGGGTGGGCCAACTCCATATTAAACCCTACGGATTAAGAATGGGATGTCATTAAAGTAAATGTTCATGTAAAGGCAGGCGTCCCAAAACTTTTGCCAATATAGTGTATTTGCCACTGACACCGGTAACTATGCTGCGGAGATGCATTCCCTGTAAAGCACCATTTATCCTTATTTTTGTAATTATTTTTGTAATATTATATGTATTTTATTTTGTTCTAACTGGTAACTCTGAAACCGGAATAAAAAAAAAACAATTTAGCTCAAAATGAACCAATTAGTTTTTAATTCCTCTTTTGAGAATAACAAATAGCCCACATTATTGCTTGAATATAGATTTTTTGACAGCACTAGAAATGTAATTAACTAAATAAATCTGGAAAGACGTAGGCTAATGAAATGGTTACTCAGGCAATATCGGCAAAAAGAAAATTAGAAAGAGAAACATAAGAAAAAATATTTTATTCAAGACACATTGCTGTTACATCAACATGCATTTATCATTCTTACAATCAATCACCATAAGAATGTCTACCTTTACCATGAACCTAAAATTTGGGTTCAATTACATTTTCTTCCATTCTCTTCCTCCTCGATTGTTATGGTCTGGGTTCGGCCCCCCTCAAATGGACTGTGTGATTTAGATTGTTTCTCCTCATATTTGTGTTGCCATTGCATCAGGTGGCACACAGCAAGCTGGCCATGCACAAAACAGCCTGCTGTAAATCACGCGACACCCAGGAATTTGCGGTGACAGCAGCAAGGCCACTGGGAAAGAACTGACCAGATTGGGACCACAGGGATTTGCATAATTACCTCTCCAACTGTCCTCTGAAGAGCAGGTTTTCTGTTCACACCATAGACTGTAAAAAAATATGGACGTAGTGTCCGTAACGTCACCCGTATGTTTCACGAGAGTTTTTGAAGCCTCAAAGCCGGCCGTTGCCACCTTGGCAGCGCGTCACCGCGCGTCACTCCCAGAACAGAAAATGGGCAAAGAGGTGGGACATGGCTGGAGCTGAGGTGACGTGATGACTAACAGACAGCAGACAAACGGCAATCCACCTGTCACTCAAGTGGCCACGCCCTTAATTATGCAGAACTTTAAGGCTTAATATAATTTAAACAAATGAGTTATAAAAAAATTCACCCCCCTCACAATTGTCATGAAGGGCAAAATTAGCTGTATAGACCAAAACCACAGTTTGTACCAGGCTGTAAACATGTTTTATTCTGCTGTAAAGTTGGCCATTTTAACATGAATTGCAGTTTAAGTCACTTCCGTATTGGCTTCAAGAGAAACTTGGGGAGGTTGCCGCTTGGTTCACACTCACCTTTTGCCTTGGATTCTTCTTTTACCGTCCTCTTTTTTTTAAATTAAATTTTTGGTCAAGTTTACCCAATCACTTTAAACAAAGAACAAATAAGCTGTTGTAGTGTAGGGAGGATGGTTTATTATTTAAGGTGGTGATTTTCACTTGCTCAATTCATACTCAGCTGTTTGATGTGTATTGGCAGGTGTGAGTTACTTGGGCAGATGTTTACATTTATTAATGTAATAATCATTTATTTATTTATGAAGGTTGGACCTCACATACCCAAGTCAGATTCATCTTTTTTCTAAATTTTTCTTGCCAACGTGTTGCTTTCCTATAACACTTCAAACTGTGAGATCATGTATAGAGACGCTTTCATGGATCACAGGTGAGTGTTTTCGCTGTAAGAAATCTGCGTGGCATTTTCAGATCTCCTTGATGTAACTGATAAAACGTCTTATATTAATGCGCAAAACTTATTAAAAGTGCAACATTCATAAATATTTTCGATGCAGAGTGCAAATGCAAACGGCTGTGCATTTATTTGTGCATTTAAATTATAGGGTGTATTTGTGTAATGTACTGTGAGCTTACAAACCCATGTTTAATATATTTGTTCACTTTGATGCGTTTAACTCCATGAGAGCAAAAAAAAAAAAAACTGAATCAGAATAGTCATTGTGTTGCCGGTCGTGAGAACTAAACTGTGCTAAAATAGGGGGATTTATGACCTTTTAAACAAACATTTTCACTTGCATGTTCTCTCTGCTTTAAATCCAATTCACATTTATTTGTATAGCACTTTTCACAATGCATTTCGTTTCAAAGCAGCTTTACAGAAAATGCATGTGTCTACATTACAATTTAGAGTGATATGTTATTAGCGGTGGCTCTGTCCAAGTAATGTATTTCAGAAATGTACATATACAAATCACAGTTAGCTAACAATATATAATTTAAGGCAGAAACAATGAGCTCATTGAAGTAATTTGTGGACATAGTTGTGGACATAATGATTACAATATATGAAAAATTTAGCATTGGTGCATGTTGATTCAGGGTTGGTGTCATCTGAAGTCCTTGCAGGAATTGGGTCATCTGAAGTCTTTGTAAGAGGCTGGATCCAAACTGGAGCTGATGTACTGTCTAGTTACCTTGTGATGGGCATCCCGAGATAAAACAGAAAAGCAAATGGAAAATAATTAGCGTAGCTGCTGTTCATAACATTGAGCAAACTCAGCAAAGATAATCGTGCGTTTGATCTGGGATACAAGGTTATGATTTGCGTTATGTGAATGCTTGATTTAATGAGATGTGACTTTAATCTAGATTTAAACTGAGCCCCGAACATTATCAGGGAGGCTATTCCAGAGTTTAGGAACCAAATACAAAAATGTTCTCCCTCCTTTAGTGGACTTAGATATTTCGTGATCTTAAAGAGCATGATGGATTGTAGGGCGATAGAAGGTCGGTTAAATACACACAGGAGCTAAACCATTTAGGGCCTTATAGGTCAGTAGCAATACTTTGTAATCGATACGGAACTTAATAGGTACAGTAACCAGTGTAGAGATGATACGACAGGTGTTATATGATCATATTTTCTTGACCTGGTAAGAACTTTAGCAGTTGCATTTTGGACTTATTGTAGCTTGTTTATTGAGGTTGCAGCCAGGACAATCAGCTAGTAATGCATTACAGTAATCTAGTCCAGAGTTCATAAATGCCTGAACCAGCTTTTCTGCATCAGAAATAGATAGCATGTTGCATAGCTTAGCAATGTTTCTGAGGTGGAAGGCGGCTTTTTTTGTAACATATGAAATATGTTTCTGTCTAATATAACACCCAGGTCTTTTACTGTAGAGGATGAAGTAGCAATACATCCTTCTAAATGCAAATTGTATTCTAAGAGATTCTGTGTACAGGTAAATATTAGACATGAACTGTATTTTGATAACATATCGATTCCCTTTTTACCTGAAAAGACTTATTAGCACCATCTTAAGGGTCTAAAACTCAGGACACATCAGCCAACGTCAAAGAACTAGCGGCGACGAAAACTGACTGTGTTGTCGCCTCTCGTCGGGCTGCTTCTCGGCCAAAAAGCATGCGCTTGAACACACCAAAAGGGCTAAAGGTGACTGTCAACTAGCATGTGCGTTCTGCGCCTGTGTGTAAGTAAATATCTGTATAAATCAGCAGGTATCAAAAAGGGAAACCAAAACTAGGATTGCATATATACAAACCTTACACAAATCAGCGCTTGCTTACCGTTTTGGATATCGAATCATGTTGATCACTTTCTTCATTCCAGTCATGTTATTATGAAAATATTAGTGCATTCGAATGCTCAGGTAAGATGACTTAAAATTTGAACAGCCTTCTGTCTGTACCGTATTGACTTTGATTGCTTTCATCACTTTCTCGTTTATTCTCGTGCACTGACTCGTTTGCTAAGCTGAACAGCCAGAGTTCTCTCTCTCACCAATGAACTGACACCGATTCAACATGCTGAATTGGCCCAAAAAAACGACGTCCGACTAGTGCCAACGGTGCAGAACATACCGAAAAACTAAGCCGACGATGCCCAACATTGCCCGATGGATGACAGTTGGCTTGGTCTGTCCCGACCTTAACAGCTTTACTGTGTATTTATTAGTAATGTTGTAACGGATATGACTGTAAAACTGTGTATTGAGAATCAATGTTATAGGTTTGGTACTGATGTTTCATGTCTTTTTCTTTTAGCTGTCTGGGGAACCTACGCAAATATGAGGTAATTATGATTTCTCTTTGTTTGTTTTATTTGCAAGCTCAGTCTGTAAATGTTGGAAAAACTAGAAGATGTCATGTCAGATTACCAGTTGTTCTGCTCAGATGGGCTCCTCAGAGTTGTTATCATTAGAAGACCTTGATCACGTTACACTTATGGCTGTCACAATATCACGATTTCTGTGGCCAAAAAAAATCATGGTATAAATAATCTTATCGCGTTATCTATAGAAATTTGGAATGAATAAATAAATAATGCTATCCGTCAAAATTGGTGCTTTCTCTTTTTTGGCCACTGATTAATGCTCAACATACTATGAGTGTAAGGAGATGGACACAAAGTTTGAAACTTTGTACAAAAGTGTACCAAAATAGTCGGCACTTCCTGCATACTGGTGTGTCTTTATTACCGAATCCAAAAAAACTCCCACACTGGCGGGATATCTTTTTTCAGGTGCAGCTAGAGCATCTCGCTTTCGCCTGTCAGCTCCTCCGACATGATTTTGTGTGATAGGTACACACTGTGTCTTTTTTTTTTTCTCTCTTTTCTGATGGCTGGCAACAAAGTGCCAAGGAGCAATACCACCACATACTATATGTCAACCAGACAACATCTGTGTCAACCAGACTGATGTTAGATTATTAAGGATATTATCATATGTGTAGTATAAACATGATATAAATCTTTTTTTTATTTTTATATCATGGTTATCATTAATACCGGTATATTGCGACACTCCTAGATGCGATGGATTGATTGTGCTGGAAAGTTGGTAGTATTCTGCAGAATAGGTTTAAATATGGTAAAATATGTAAAAGAAGTCAAAATGAAATCAATATTGACCCTTAAAATATTAGTTCAGTCATTCCCAGGGATTCAGACCAATGATATTTAATGGAACACCCACGTTCCTAATCATTTCAAGAAGAATAAAATCAAATCTTGCCTCTACTTTTTTTTTCTTATCTTATAAAATAACTGAGGATGTGTATATTGTTGGTGACTGGTGTTTGAAACTTTGTCACTTTCTGTGGGGATCGATACTGAGCAGCCCTTGTCTTTAAGTATTCCCACTTATCTTTAGCCCCTTGTGAAGGACCACTGCACTGTGCGTTAATCAGAAACCGAGATCAGACCTGCTCACTGGGCCGTGGTTTGAAACCAAAGAGAGAGATTGATAGAAAACAAGCTTTATTATAGATCAACTTCCACCATGTGGTACTGTTGACTCTGAGCGTCTTCATCATGTGTCCAGACTGAGCTGAGGGGAGTGTATTGTGTGTTTCAGTAAGCTCTGCTGTGCAATTGTGAATGTTTGTGTATCTGTCTGGCTGCGATAAAGCCGTCTGTTGTTGTTTCCCACAGGTCTATACAGGAACATGGAGAAATGAAGATTGAACAGAGGATCGATGAGGTTTGTTAGCACAAGCTGTTCATGTTTGTTTTTATTACATGGTGGTTTATTTTTACAATTGTGTGTGCTTTAGTTCAGCTTTTCACATTTTTATTTTTTTATTAACACCTCAGTTTCATCGGAAACCATATATAAACCTAACAGCTGATATCCACACTTCAAGCTCTCTGAAACATTATGGAGCTACCCAAGAGCGCAATATAGTCAGGATTTTAATTACTCATGACTTTGATAGCAATTAAGTTTCCTAGTCAGGGGGCAAGTAACAAGCAGTGTTGATCTTATGTTATGCTGTTATGCTCTGCTTGAAAACCAAACACTTTTTCTCTGCTTGTGATGCTGTCCTGACTACTTCTGTGACGTTTCCCAGTCTTTGTTATTTGAAAAGAGTCAATTTCAGTCATTTTTGTCTATTATGTTATTGCTGTTTTGTATAGGGGTAATGGGCTAGAATACACTACACAACTTTTAGAATCTGAACAGATTTTTAAAACACTAGGCATCATACACTTGCTGACTTTGTAAGTGGTTACAGAGAAATAATGGGCATCATACACTAAACGACTGAGGATCACACTCTACCAGACTTTCAAGCAGGAACATGTACCTCATTGCTAGGAGATGCATTACAAATGAAAACGATATGTGTTCTAAAATTGTCTCAAAATATTTTAGATAATCCAAGTGGATGGAATCAAAGCCATTACACTGTGCATTTTTCTGTGAAACCTGTCAATTCCAAACCTTAAAGACTGACTTTGACTTTCGGCAACTCACATTGCCTCTGCTATAATGCAAATCGGGCAAAAATCTGGTCAAAAGTTGTGTAGTGTATTCCATCCTTAATGGGATAGTTCACCCAAAAATGAATATTATCCCATAATTTACATCCTATGTGTATATAACTTTCTTCTTTCAGCCAAACACAGAGTTATATTAAAAAATATCCTGTCTTTTTCATGCTTTATAATGGGAATGAGTAGAGTAGAGTTTTTGAAGTTCCAAAAAGCGCATCCATCCATCATAAAAGTAATCCATACGGCTCCAGGGGGTTAATAAAGGCCTTCTGAAGCGAAGAGTTGAGTTTTTGTAAGAAAAATATCCATATTTATTACTTTATAAACTATAATCGTTCCAGCGGAAGAGTGAACTCTGACCCGATGTATGACGTAGGATGTATGGGTAGCGTAAGCTTAGATGAGAGTACACTCTCGCGGTTCAAACAAATAGGGCTGGGCAACAAATTCAAGCTCCTTCGACGTTTCGCTTTAAAAATTCTCGTTTTAGACTTCTAATTTGTGACCGGTGTTGTTTTGCTCTATCCTCTGCGCTTCCGCATTCGTCAATACGTCATCCACCGGAACTAGACTTGTGTACGGCCGTTACACACAGAAGGTTTGGCTTTCATTAAAATGCTCAACTTTTTTTTTTTTTATTTGTCTGACGTCACCAAGCCCTCTTATTCCAACCACCTGTCAGTGCATACTGTATCAACTTTTCACTATCCAACTAGTTCCAGATGAATCAAGTCCAGTCTGTAACAAGGTTAGTTGTTCAGGGAAGAAGGAGGTGGGAACCGGCAAACGTTTAAACACACTTTTAATATAACAAATAAACAAACCCAAAACGAAAGGAAAGCAGCAGCCCCTCATAGACGACTGCCGCACACAGATAAACATAACATACCATAAATAGACCAGGCCTGAAAACCTGTTTTAGGAGAGGTGACGTCCTTCACTGTTGTCACTCCTCCTTTTATCAATCCGAAGCTCCTCCGTGAGAAACTCGAAGCTGGTGCAGCACGCAGGTGACGCTAATTAACACTCCCGCCACCAGCCTCGCACTGTTCCCATGGCTCTCGGTCTCGTCCTGCTTGCCACATACCCCCATCGCCCCTCGCAGGCCGGGGGGTACCCTCGAGACTGCACTCTGGGGGGGCCAGTCACGGCGGCCACAGCACCTGGGGTTAAAGACAGACGAGGTGAGAGAAAAGGAGATAGAAGAATGATCGGTGGACGGCCCTCTGACTCCTCCGCTGCCTAGTGGACGGCGACGGCTCTTCCGGGCAGCCGGCAGGAGTCCCCCATTCACTGCTCCTCCCCTTCATGGTGGACGGCAGTAGGCTCTGGCCTCAGCAAACGGCGGTGACTCCTCCGCTCCCTCTCGGACGGCAGCCGCCCCTCCAGAATCCAAGCGGCTGGCAGCGAGTTAGTCCGTCCGCCCGCCCGGCAACTCACTCCAGCCCACCGCCTCGAGCGTCAATGGCGGCAGACTCTGCTCAGCCATGCTCGATGGCACTGCGGATTCCCCACAGGGATCTATGATGGCGCGTTCCTCCTCTTTCCCGGGCTTCGACACCAATGGAACGAAGTTAGTTGTTCAGGGAAGGAGGAAGCAGGAACCGGCGAACGTTTAAACATACTTTAATATATCAAAATAAGCAAACACAAAACGAAAGTTAAGCGGCAGCCCCTCGCGGACGACTGCCGCACACGCATAAACAAACATAGCGTAAATAGACCAGGACTGGTCCTCTTTTGTCCTTCACTGTCGTCACTCCTCCTTTTATCAGTCCGGATATCCTCCGTGAGAAACTCGAAGCCGGTGCGGCACGCAGGTGATGCTAACACTTGCGCCGTTCCCACTGCTCTAGGCCTCATCCTGCTTGCCACACAGTCCTACATAATTTTTTTTCCCTTGAATATTCTGGTTCTCTCAATAATACAATATGAACAACTCTTCATGTTGCTTTTAAAATTCAACACGTAACTCACCCTGTACTGTGGTGCTATAGACATAAATGATACCTCAAATTAAGTGGCTTGTTGAGGTGAGGTAACCTGTTTATTAGCAATCAGATGTACCATTTTCACCTGATGGATGACAAAACAGGTGAAAATATTGCATTGGCTTAAATTGAAGGAGAGAACCGAACTGTATCTAGCAACCAGAACATCATAGAGACTTGGGCTTGTAAGAAACCACTCAGAACACCCTAGAAACCACATTACAGTAGCAACCTTTTGAAGACCGCTTAGCGTAGATTGCTACATCCTTAGTTTATCATATTTATTATTTCCATGCTGCATGTTTGAGAAAGTGTTTGAAGCTGAAAGAAACCCATTTAATTTGACTTAAGCTAGTTTGTTTGCACGTACATTCACATTAAAAGTCAGTGCTATAACTGTGATTTCTATCGTGACATTATAAATCCCAAATGTCCTGCTTATCACCTGCAGAAGCTCATTAGAAACTGATTTTCTCCTATCTCCGTAACCTTAAGGTTCAAAGTGTGTCAACAACTACTGAGGCTTGTTTGTCAGCATCTGCGATTACCTTTTAGAAACTATGACATTTATTCCCGTCTGACATATGATATTTTGTTTTAAAAAAAGTGTTACAGTTTGGAAATGTTCTTTAAAACAGATCTTAAATCTTCCTGTTCTGAGGCAAACGTCTGATGTTTCAACTTGTCATTCGGAATGTTAATGAAGTTAGGATTACTTATTGAACATGACTAATTATTAGGAATAGTGCTTAAATTTGATTAAAACAATCAGATAAATTTTATGATATGCTAATTGGTTAAATTGATCACAGTTGTTTACATGTATCAGCAACACATTGTAAAGGCCTGCATCTTTTTTTTTGGTACAGACTTTCTGCTTATTAGTGGCTTTAATTAAAGAATGAGTAATGATTAAAAGATTGATAATCTGTTAACCATTTCTGTTCCCTCAACAAAGGTCATTTAATTTTGTACGGCTGCTCTCAGATTAATTTTTAAATCAGTTTGAGGGCTGACAGTGCTTTTCAGTGAAATAAATCTCTCTCATGACCTCTTTTCCTGTTCTCTTTGTTTCTTATTTTTTTGTCTCATGTATCGTTTCTTTGCCCTTCCTGTCCTGTTCTCACTGTCATATCTCTGTTCCTCACAGGCAGTGGCACCTCTCAGGGAGAAGATACGGGAACTTGAGCTTAGGTATGTTTTTTTTCATCTGCACCCAAAAAAAAACGTACACTAAGGCCACATCCACACGAAGCAAGAGCTTTCCCTATCCGATCTTTTTTTTCCCTCGTCTCAAGAAACATCTGCGTACACACGAAACCACTGAAACCGACTCAAAGATCAGTATGTGGTGCTCTAATTCTGCCACAGAGATACACTAAAAACGGAGAAGACTTGGAGCATGCGCGAGACGTGGTGTGATGACATCACCGTTTCACAAAATATACGGATTGGCTGTACACACGAAAACGCAAGGGTGTCGGTTTCAGATTTATCCACTCTGGGACCCGGTTTCAAAAATTACCGGTTTCAGGCTCCTAAAACACCAGATCCGTCTGGACGAAACGCTGATACGATACAACATTTTTACGTATACAGCTAAACGCGCCTCCGCATGGACGGGGCCTAAGCTAGCTTCAAGTCTCGCCATGCTTCGTATCATACCGTGGTCTTTTACACATAATACAACACAATCAAAACACATTGAAATTTCAGTACATTTCTTTTTTCTTATTTAACTTATATACCTGCTATTTTTGAATGCGGCCACACTTCATGGATGTATTGTGCAATAGTGAGGAAAAAAAGCCCTGTTAAGCAAGTAATCAGTTGAATAGGGTAGAAATGAACATATTTCACAGCCTGTAATTACTAAGGAAAAAACACACAGTAAGTTTGCCTTGTAAAGTGGCATGTGTCATAAAATGAATGGAGGAAGAGACGTGTGCATCAAGCCTTGATTGGCATGGCAGAATGGGGTGAAAATTGCACCATGATATTTTTTCAGTCCTCAGTCTTTTTCTCTTCACTTTGATTACTTGATGCTGTTTGATTGGCCCCGGGCCTCAACTAAACCCAGGACTGACGTAATCTAAGAGTATATTACCCGTGTTAGAAGATTCATCAAACAGGCACAAGTGTCATGACAGCAGTGTGAAATGAATCTTCATTTCAAATCAGTTTGGCCAAAGTAACAAAAACAGTTTTTGGATAGTTTTTTGTGTAATAGGGTTCCACCAGCATTATCAGCATGTGCTGTGGTCCTGAAATGCAATTTGTGTTGCTACTGTGCAAAAACAACATGTGGGAGAAAGGACATGATTTTCTTTCCCAAGTAAGGCAGTGATAACTTTATATCCCTATTTTTTTTTTTTTTTCTTCATTCTGGCATCGCTTAACAAAAACATCAATTCACTGCTTCCTTGTATTTTATTAAGGGTGTGTTTTGGAGTTTATTTCTGACAATCTAAGCTACACTCTTAAAAACCAAGGTTCCAAAAAGTTTTTTTTTTTCCTCAAGTGATGCCATTTAAGAACCATTTTTGGTTCTCCAAAGAATCTTCCGGTGAACAGTTCTTGAAAGAACCATTTTGTAATGCCCCTTTTTACATGATGAAAAATAAGTCTCTGATGTCCCCAGAGTGTGTATGTGAAGGTTTAGCTCAAAATAAATATGTAATTTTTTTATAGCATGTTAAAATTGTCACTTTTTGAGGGTGAGCAAAAACGTGCTAGAAGAGGGTGGAGTTTCAAGAGCTCGTGTTAGCAGCTCCGATTACCTCACGCAGATACGCACTGAAAATGTCTGAAACTGTTCAGCCTTTTATGTTTAAACCGGAGTCGGACAACGATCAAGAGACTCGAGAAGAATTGACAACATGTAGAATGAGACAGGACGTTTCTGAATGGTTAGTTGATGAATTTATGTAGCAGATGTGGAGTTACTATCTTCAAGTCATTGATTATCATATTCTGTCATGATAATCTATAAATCGCTCATGTGGGAACTGTTGTAAGATGCCTACAGAGTCAGAGAATACCTATATGCTGTGTGAAGACAGAACAGCTATAGTTTAGTTTCATCTTGCTTTTATGACATGCTATTGCATTTGTGTTACGTACTGTATTGCAATAAACGTGAAAAGACGGATGCAACAGCTTGAGCAGACTCCTAAATGTGCTCTACTACAACAACTCTTCCTCTTCTCAACATGGCCTTTGTTGCGTGTTCCCGTTGTAAATTTTAGGGTTAGTGATGTCACTAAGGACTACAACAAACATCTGGTAGGGACTACAACGAGCTTCTTCACGGATTAGATCGATTTATGTAAAAGTAAACATCTCCCTTTGCTTTGAACTTTGAGTGTAACTTTGCATTTGTTGTTCATGCTCAAACAGCAACATTAGACACTAATTAAAATAAAAAAAGTGAAATCATAATTAAGGACCCCTTTAGAGTGGAGAGAGTGGACCTGGGTTCTCTACGTGGAAGTGATGCTCGCTCGAATATAACACATAGCACTTATGAATATAATGCATCTCCACATGCAAGACGCAAGTATAGGAACAGCAACACAAGCTACAAACATGAAATCAGGTTTACAGAATAAAGAAAATTAAACCTTATTAAATCTTAAGAAAAATGCTTATTTTATAAATGCTTATTTTATACATGCATATTTGCAGAATGGCATTGGTACAGGTTTTTCTGATGGGTGAATTGATGTTGTTGAAACACTCTGTAAGGCTTCACTGCAAGTGCATACAAAAAAAACAAAAAAACAACAGCCTGAGATCAGAGTTATCTCTATGGGACCGTGTCCTCTTTGGGACCAGTGAGACAATTGAAATTATAAGTGAAGAAGATATCAGTAAAGTCAGGGGACTAGGAGAGTAACTACAAATCCACTTGTCAGTATTAAATATCTCTGTGTCTGAGCTGAGAAACTCAAGAATAATTGGATGAGACAATCACAAGCATAGAGTCATCCATCCCCCTGGATTCTTGAGTTATTGAGTTTCTGTGCTCAGATACTGACATATTTTATACTGACAATTGAATTTGTACTGGAATGTGTTGAAAGAGTAGCAAGGAGAATGGAATGTTTAAATGTGAATTTCTTTCATCAGCATTGATTTTTTTTTTTTATTTCATTTTATGCTTTTGTGTGTGACTGTATAGTGTGATGTTGACATACAGAAGATAAATACTAAATAGTCTTGAATCTTGCTTATTTAAGGTTTTCTTTTATTTTACAGTTTTACCCAGAAGTACCCACCTGTGAAATTCTTATCCGAGAAGGACCGAAAGAGGATTTTGGTGAGAGGTTTTTTTCAGTAGTCTTCAGTGTACAGAACTGCTTGTTCAATAATGTATAATAATAAGTTTTATTTATATAGCGCCTTTCCCAAGCTCAAGGTCGCTGTACAAGAAAATAACACATACATAGCATCAAACATAAGCATCAGTATAGTACATAGATATACATACAGTGGGGAGAACAAGTATTTGATACACTGCCGATTTTGCAGGTTTGTCCACTTACAAATCATGTAGACGTATGTAATTTTTATCATAGGTACACTTCAACTGTGAGTGACGGAATATAAAAAAATCCAGAAAATCACATTGTATGATTTTTAAATAATTAGTTTGCATTTTATTGCATGACATAAGTATTTGATCACCTACCAACCAGTAAGAATTCCGGCTCTCACATACCTGTTAGTTTTTCTTTAAGAAGCCCTCCTGTTCTCCACTCATTACCTGTATAAAAGACACCTGTCCACACACTCAATCAAACAGACTCCAACCTCTCCACAATGGCCAAGACCAGAGAGCTGTGTAAGGACATCAGGGATAAAATTGTAGACCTGCACAAGGCTGGGATGGGCTACAGGACAATAGGCAAGCAGCCTGGTGAGAAGGCAACAACTGTTGACGCAATTATTAGAAAATGGAAGAAGTTCAAGAGGACGGTCAGTCTCCCTCGGTCTGGGGCACCATGCAAGATCTCACCTCGTGGGGCATCAATGATCATGAGGAAGGTGAGGGATCAGCCCAGAACTACACAGCAGGACCTGGTCAATGACCTGAAGAGAGCTGGGACCACAGTCTCAAAGAAAACCATTAGTAACACACTACGCCGTCATGGATTAGAATCCTGCAGCGCACGCAAGGTCCCCCTGCTCAAGCCAGTGCATGTCAGGCCCGTCTGAAGTTTGCCAATGACCATCTGGATGATCCAGAGGAGGAATGGGAGAAGGTCATGTGGTCTGATGAGACAAAAATAGAGCTTTTTGGTCTAAACTCCACTCGCCGTGTTTAGAGAAAGAAGGATGAGTACAACCCCAAGAACACCATCCCAACCGTGAAGCATGGAGGTGGAAACATCATTCTTTGGGGATGCTTTTCTGCAAATGGGACAGGACGACTGCACCGTATTGAGGGGAGGATGGATGGGGCCATGTATCGCGAGATCTTGGCCAACAACCTCCTTCCCTCAGTAAGAGCATTGAAGATGGGTCGTGGCTGGGTCTTCCAGCATGACAACGACCCGAAACACACAGCCAGGGCAACTAAGGAGTGGCTCCGTAAGAAGCATCTCAAGGTCCTGGAGTGGCCTAGCCAGTCTCCAGACCTGAACCCAATAGAAAATCTTTGGAGGGAGCTGAAAGTCTGTATTGCCCAGCGACAACCCCGAAACCTGAAGGATCTGGAGAAGGTCTGTATGGAGGAGTGGGCCAAAATCCCTGCTGCAGTGTGTGCAAACCTGGTCAAGAACTACAGGAAACGTATATCATATCAAATCAAATCACCTTTATTTATGTAGCGCTTTTTACAATGCCAATTGTTTCAAAGCAGCTTCACAGTGGTAACAGGAAAATAATGCAACAGAATTTGATTCGGCTGTACAGCCGCTCTGGTGAAAACGGTGATGTCATCCAGCTCATTTCAATTATCATATAGTGTCAATGCGGGCAGATCAGTAATATAGTTGAAATTTAAGTGTTCCGAACTGAGCAAGCCAGAAGCCAAAGGCGACGGTGGCAAGGAACCAAAACTCCTTCAGGGCCAGAATGGAGAAAAAAACCTTGGGAGAAACCAGGCTCAGTCGGGGTGCCAGTTCTCCTCTGGCCGATGAACAAATAGTGTATGATTATGATTCTGGCAACGTTACAGGTCAGAAGTCATATTAGATCAATAGTTATTCGTAGGATTATTCGAAAGATTGGAGTCGTCACGCCGGGGATGGGTTTAATGAGGATGTCGTGTCGATGTGGCATTTACAGGGGGGAGTTTAATTGACACGGTCTCTACAGACACTTCAGGGATGCGTTCGTCATGTCCAGGCTAATTTCCACCATCTGGTCTGGATACGGCCCGGATCCGGCCGACTGCAGTAAACCTCGGGATAAACAGAGAGACTAACATTAGCGTAGATGCCATTCTTCTTATGATGTAACGAGTACATCAGGTGTTATGGGAAGTGTTCCCGGTTCCGGCTGACCTAGTTAATGCAGCCTAAAACAATCATTTAACTGTATGATCTCTGTAATTGCAAACAAAGGTTTCTGTACCAAATATTAAGTTCTGCTTTTCTGATGTATCAAATACTTATGTCATGCAATAAAATGCAAATTAATTACTTAAAAATCATACAATGTGATTTTCTGGATTTTTGTTTTAGATTCCGCCACTCACAGTTGAAGAGTACCTATGATAATAATTACATGCTTTGTAAGTGGGCAAACCTGCAAAATCGGCAGTCTATCAAATACTTGTTCTTCCCACTGTATACACATACAAATATACAGTAACTAAACAGCAGAACACTAAACAGAGGAGGGTTGGAAATACGGTAAGAAAAGATACATTTTATTTGAGATTTGTCTGGCACTGAATGATCTACCACCCATTGTTGAAAGACGAAAATGAGGTACAGTAAGCAGTTTTAAGTCAGATGA
The DNA here is from genome assembly GCA_039654105.1 of Coreius guichenoti. Classification (NCBI taxonomy): domain Eukaryota; kingdom Metazoa; phylum Chordata; class Actinopteri; order Cypriniformes; family Gobionidae; genus Coreius; species Coreius guichenoti. The sequence goes on along the minus strand of CM077172.1, from coordinate 30,490,927 downwards.
CCGGAAAGAGCGAGAAGTAGAATAATAGTGCAGAAGTTCAGATAAATAATGGGGAGCAAGTCCATGAAGACATTTAAAAGTTAACAATAGAATTTTTTACTGAATGCGGACAGAAACAGGTAGCCAATGTAGATTATAGAGCAAAGGGGTAATGTGATCAGATTTCTTGACTTGATTGATGACTCTGGCAGCAGAATTTTGTACATATTGTAGTCTAGTGATTGTTTTAGCAGGCAGCCCAATAAGAAGTGAATTACAGTAGTCGAGACGAGAGGTTATCAAAGCATTAATTAGAGTTTCGGTGTCTTTAGTGCTGAGAGGTGGTAGAATGCAGTCTTGGTAATAGAACTTGTGAAATTGAAACGTAAGCGACGAGTCAAATGTTACACCCAGATTTTTAACAGTGTGAGATGGAATTAATTTGGCCCCAATTAGATTCCATCAGATTCAGACTTTTTTAAAAGGGATGGTGGACCAAAAACAATAACCTCAGTTTTATCGTTATTACATTTAAGGAAGTTGTAACCAGATTTTAATGTCAGCAATACAGGTATTCAATCAGTCCATGGGGAAGAGCAGAGACAGAGCGGGCTGATATGTAAATTTACAAGTCATCAGCATAACAATGATAGCTGAGACCATGACTATGGATAATGTGATCAAGAGGTAACAGATAAATATTGAACAGAAGTGGTCCAAGAACAGAGCTTTGAGGAACACCCTGAGAGAGAGAACACGGAGAAGATCTGAAGTTATGAATGGTTATAAAAATTCAGTGAGATATGATATAAACCAAGATAAAGCACTACCCGTATTTATGTCTGTCTGTAAGATATACATGGCATCCCTTGCACCTTACTAAATTACACGTGTTCATCATAGTTTATTTACGTTTCGTTGTTCATTTTCCACTCTTTGACAGATCGTTGGCATTTTTCTTCTTCCAGTTGAAATGTTGTTAAATAAAATCCCCTGCGTTTATAAGGTTACAGTGTCAGATTGAAGCATGACCAGTTTGGCAGCTGTGAAATAACTAGAGTTAGGAGCTTTTCAATAGGCTGTGTTGCACCTAGATAATTGAGAGTGGAAGTATGTAGAAGTGTTGAGGAAACGAGAAACAGCAGGGAGTAGAAACCCTGCTCCATTCCTCTGATTACTCCCTGTGCTGATTTAGTCCCATGTTGTTATTTAATCCCATCTGATTGCACCTTATTAAAAAGTTTCCCATATTTAAGTAAATAAAACTTCATGTATGACTCTATATACTTCAATAATTTTGGCTTATGAAATGATATACAGTCTTTCCTCTGGTAGATCACTGGTGGGGCAGGATTTGTGGGCTCCCACCTAACTGATAAGCTGATGATGGATGGTCATGAGGTGACTGTTGTGGATAATTTCTTCACTGGCCGCAAGCGCAATGTGGAGCACTGGATCGGCCATGAGAACTTTGAGCTGATCAACCATGATGTGGTGGAGCCTCTCTATATTGAAGGTGAGCGCGTCCACTAATTGCTTTTAATGCTATATTTATCACGTAGTGAAACAATTTAATGTAAACTAAACGCACATTAATAGCAGTGCGTTTGGAGAGCATTATAGCATTCCCTTGTTAGATCATGCTGACATCTTTCCAACTACACAAAAAAATGTTAAATATAATCTCCACACCATGAATATTGTATCCAGTCTCTTTACCAGACCCCATCAGAAGATATCAATTTTGTCTGATATCCAAAACCAGTTAACAAAACTCTTAAACGGTTAGTTCACCCAAAAATTAAAATTATCCCATAATTTACTCACCCTCAAGCCATCCTAGGTGTATATGACTTTCTTCTTTCTGCAAAAAATATCCTGGCTCTTCCAAAGTTTATAATGGGAGTGAATGGTACCTTAAATTTTGAAGCCCAAAAAAGCGCATCTATCATCATAAAAATAATCTATACAGCTTCAGGGGGTTAATAAATGCCTTTTGAAGTAAAGTGAAGCGATGCATTTTTCTAAGAAAAATATCCATATTTATAACTTTCTAAACTATAATCACCAGTGTTGGGGAAAGTTACTTTTAAAAATAATGCATTACAATATTGCGTTACTCCCTAAAAAAGTAACTAATTGCGTTACTTAGTTACTTTTTATCGAAAGTAATGTGCATTACTTTTGCGTTACTTTTTCTCACCTGGGCTGGGGTTTTTTTTATAACAACAAACGTTTTTCTATTTTTGGCAAATGTAAAGGCACTTTCACATCAAAAGTGAAATGAATAAGCCTCAGGGTGAAAGAAATGCAAATTCACGCCTGTACAAAACTTTCAGTTGTTCTGTCATTCTGGATTGAAGAAGAATAGGATGCAGGAGAAGAATACAAATGTAAAAAAATGAAACACAAATGTCATTTTTGCTTATTAGTATGGTTGAAGTGGATTATCGAAGGTCAGCAGCAAACACATTGGTTAATAAAGTGAGATTAAATACATAAAGTATATTTGTGTAATTTAATATTTAATTATTGCAGGTTTGTGTAATATTCTGAGATTGCATTTCACTGTTTTTATTCATTTTGAGTAATGCTGAATCTGTGAGATGAGTAAATGCCTGCTCGCATTTATTCTAAAACTACAATAACCGTCATGTTCACACACAGCGCCTCTGCTCTTACTCCTGATTTCTCTCAACATGAGGACAGTAGAGCTGTCAGTCAATACAGGGAAAAACAAAGTAACTTGCGTTACTTATTTAAAAAAAAAAAAAAATAGGATATTTTGTTGTAAATTTAAAAGTAATGCTTTACTTTACTAGTTACTTGAAAAAAGTAATCTGATTACGTAACTCAAGTTACTTGTAATGCGTTACCCCCAACACTGATAATCACTGGCTTCCAGTAGCGGCCGCAAGCTGCCGGATTTCCGGTCCCACACACGCACAACAACCAGGAGAAGCAGGTAGACATCTGTGCGGGGGCCTTTTAACCTCTGAACATGGCCTTTCCTCCTAGGGGTCAGTAAGCCAATCGTACTTAGGCATTCGGAGGGAAAATTTTACGATCCTTTGTCTCAAGCAGATCGTTTGCATATGTAACTGGATTGGTTGCTGATGAAGAAACTATTAAAGATTCTTGTAATTCTAATATGTTACACAGGTATCGACATATCATCTACACAATCATTCAGATCTTCAAAGTACAACTTCGTAGACACCAAACAAGGTATAGCTGAGGTTACATTAACTGCTGGTTCTATCATAAAACATGCATAAAAACAAAATACCGTACGAGAGACACTACACAAGACCGTAATAATCCTACACACAATGTACTGGGATGCATGTTCATTTATAGATCAGTTTGTCTATAAATGAATGCAGGAAAGTCTGTTTTAAGGGCTATGGGTCTTTCCTATGGCCCTTGCTTTTCACATTCTTTCAAGCAATAAACAGAGTCTTATCTGATGGTAGCCCTGGTAACGGAGGTCCTTCTTGCCCTAAGTGGTGTTTTGGGAAAAGCTTCCATAGCCCCAGAGTGAGTATTTAAAGATTATTTGTCTGATTTGTCTCAGTCGTTACAGTGACCTATGACCCGACATATGACATAGGATGTAGGAGGAGAGTAAACTTAGGTGAGAGATGGCTTGAGTCTAGGATTAGCCTAGAATAGCTTGAGGGTGAGTAAATTGTGAGATAATTTTCATTTTTGGGTGAACTAACCCTTTAACTGTATTAACTAAAAGTCTTCTATGAGCCTGAGAGTTTGACAGAGGAAACCAGACAAGAGGAATGAAATAATTAAATGATTGAATGATAATTGATTATGATTAAATTATTATAAATGATTAAAAAAGAAAATAAAACAACACATGTATGGTTTGCTCTCTTGAAGTACACAAACACAGGTTACTGTTAATAATTATTTGATATTTCACTTGTGAACATGCAAAATGATTGAGAAATTGTAAATCGGTGAGTAAGTGGTGAACACTGGACATGAAATGTGAAAGATAATAGAAGGCAAACTTGGCAGTGTTCCTTTTCTTTGCTCCTGTAGTTGTGCAAAATCCCTGAAAGGTACAAAGTAGGTACATGCAGCAGTGAGTATCATTGACAGATATTGACAGGACGGCTAGTTAAAAACAATGGCCGCTATCTCTGTAATGGAAAATCTCAGCAGCTAGTTGGGTACAGGGTTGACACATTCAACTGTGACATTAGCCACATTCACACAAGAAACCCTTTAAAGTACAGTCAAATTGTTTGACTTCTGTGGTAAATGTCTATTCACACAAACAAAGGCTTTCCATCTTTTATTTGTATCGCACCTGTGCACACATCTCATTCTCCACCAAAATGCTATTATTACTCAGTGATGTCAGCAGCATTTGTTCAGTTTGATAACATTAGAGTAGATATTCACAATTTTGGATTTTCACATCACAGGCTTACAATGAAGCAGCATGAACAAAACTGCATCAATTCATTCAGAACTTTGTGATTTGCCCAACTCTTTGACCGCAAACTTCTTACGCCAAAGCGTTCTGACCTTGTACATGCTTAAAGGTGCAGTGTGTGAATTTCAGCAGCATCTAGCGGTGAGGTTGTGAATTGCAGCCACCCAAAGCTCACCCCTCCCTTTCGAAGCACATAGAGAAGCTACGGTGGCTGACACGGGGCAAAAATGTTGTCGTCGGAAAACAACATGTTTTAATTCTTTTATGAATTGTTTTTTAAGATTTAGATATGACATTTGTACTGAGGTTTTAATAGTAATATGCTATCAAGGAATTTGTGCTTCACAGGAAATGCTAAGTAGTCACTGTATTGTTTAATAAAGCCAGTCAAATTACTGTGAGACAAAGGTCAATTAGTAAATAGTCTGTCAAATGTTACTTTAGGGTAGGGACACACCAAACTGACACCACAGAACTAGCACTGATGAAAGCCGACTTTGTTGACTTGAACACACCGAGAGAACTACAGCCGACTGTCAGCTAGCATGCTCGTTCTGCGCCTGCGTGTAAAGTAGATAACTGTCTGTTTAAGCTGATATATTCGTCTATATTCGTCATTCAAAAAGGGAAACTTACACTGCAGGCTGCAGATACACAAACCATAAACAAACTACCGCATGCTTACCGTTTTGAATATCAATCCTGCTGATCACTTTCTTTATTCCACTCTGCTCATGTTAATATTAAAATATTCGCCCAGGAACACTCAGTAAGATGATGTAAAATTAGAACAGCCTTCTATCTGTACCGTTTTTACTTCTTTGCTCGCTGTTTTGCTATTATTCTCATGCACTGACTCGTTCACTAAGCTGAACAGCCAATCAGATTTCTCTCTCTCACCGACGGCCCGACATTGATTCTACATGTTGAATCGGCCCAAAAAACACACCAAACCGTGTGCGGAACACACGTAGTCGGCCTACGCTCAAAAACGGCCTGACATTGCCTGATGGCTGATCGTCGACTTGGTGTTTCCCAGGCTTTAGATGTATTCTCAGCCTCTGACAGCATACCCCTGGACTGTCTCATACATGTCTTGCTGCTTGCTTCCGTGAGTTAGGATGAACAGGATATTTTCAGCCTGTCAAAATTGTGTTTACAAGTAAACAGGCTCCTATAATCTGTCTCCTTCCACTTTCGGGCCAAAAGTGAGCATGCTGGTACATGCCAGGGCCAGTCGCCTTTTCACGGTCACTTCCGGGGCTTGATCAGGCTTTTTGGCCTGGCGAATACCTTGTTATTCCAGAGCAGTGGCGGAGCCAGGATATTTTCCTAGGGTTGGCCAAGCAGCAACTAGTCTGGGGTGGCAAAGAAATTTTCGTTATTCAAACATAAAAAATGAGTTCGACTATGAAGTGCTACATTTTTTGATAATGTAATTGAGGTAGTGGTGGAATCGATCAAGTAAGACTGAGTGAATTTGACCATATTAGTTAGTTGCCAAAGTAAATTAATTGCAACAATTCTATCATACTTAAATGAACAATTCTATCATACTTAATTGAAACTGCACAAAGGAAAAAAATATGTACTCTTTTGAATCCCCATGTGCAACAATGTGAATATGATAAAGGCGGCAGCACATAAAACAAATGCCAGAATGTAAAATCTTTTACACACAATTTATACACAATTAAATGCAATCCATTTCCATTTGTACTCTGCCAACTAACGCAAAATGCCACCTGTTTTCAAGTGAACAGGACTCGCATTTATTTCTGCATTAAATTACAGATAAAAATTACATTTAAGTTGCGCCTTATATTGTGAGTTCACATAGCAGTATATACAGTACTGTGCAAAAGTCTTAGGCACGTTAGTATTTTCACCCCAAAAAAAAAAGTTATTATTTATATCTTTTGCTGTGATGTGTCAGTAGGAAATATCACTTTACATTTCCAAACATTCCTTTTTCCATTAATTGTAATAATCCAGTGAGATTTTTGTATGCACAAGAAGTCTGACAACAGCCGGTATGCTCCACACGGAGATCTGATCTCACCATCATCAAGTATTACATGAAGAAACAGAAACAAAAAAAACAGGAAAAAAAAGAAGAAAAAAAAACCGAGACAGACTAAATCCAGAAGAACTGCGGCAATGTCTCCAAGACGCTTGAAGAAACCAACCTGCAAAGCTACAGTACTGTGAAAAGTTTTAGGCAATATAAATACTGTAAAGTGAGTATTCTTTCAAAAATCATATCATTTAATAGATTTTATCTATTAATTAACTTCTGTTAACTAAATCAAATCAATATTTGGTGTGACCACCCTTTGTGTTTACAACGGCTTGCACATAGTTTTCCAGGTAGCTTTGCAGGTTGGTTTCTTTTGTGCATACAAAAATCTCACTGGATTATTACAATTAATGGCAAAAGGAATGTTTGGAACTGTAAATTGATATTTCCTAGACACACTACAACAAAATATATAAATAACTGGTTTTGATGAAAATAATGTGCCTGTACATTTGAGGGCGATGTTCATAAATGTGACACATGTATAACAAATATACATGCATTTTTTTTTGAAGTTTTGACGCTGCTTTAATCATCTCTACATTTAATCATGTTGTATTTACCCATCTGTTCAGCGATTTCGTATACCTAATGTTCGCCGGGGGATGCTGAGTCTCCCTCGCTCCCATGTTTTTTTTTTTTTTTTTTCACTGATACAAAGTTTGTGTGCGCACCTGAAAAGTGTCCTGTGTGTTGTGGTCGTAAAAAGAGACGGTTCTGTGTCTAAATACGGCTAAATTCTGGTCAAGATAAAAAAGATTTGTGTGAAAACAAAAATAAATTCACTTTCGAACTTCAACAAAGCTAAAGAGGCTAAAGTTTAACTAAATGTTCATTGTCTCATTAAATGTAATGTACAAAATTGTTGCTTATTATTAATGATTACTTTAATGGCTTTGCAATTATAAAGTAAGCATAATTTGTGAATACATTTATACGCATGTTATCGTAGGCCGAGGCTAAAAATGTCAACACTCAATGTTATAAAGTTTGTAACACAGTCCCTGTTTTATCTCTCTAATTGCCAACGAGTCCTTGGCCTGAAATTTTTTGGGGTTGACCTTAAAGGACTCTTGCACCATTTCTCCATGCCAACTAAAGCATAGGACCAGTGTGTCTCTGCTCTTTGATTTTTTTCATTCCTATTTAACCTCAGTCAGCTTCTCTTTTGACTCATCTCTTTCCTCAGCCTTTTAAAATTGATCCCTGCCTATCGCTACATCTAGGTTAAGAACCTGTCTGTTTATATGCTCTGCATCCATTATATTGAATTGCCTATGCCTGGTCTGTTTGACATCAGACTGCATATAAAAGACAGAACATTGACTAATGCTAATGAGAATGGCCTTTCTGCCATGTTTGTGTGTGCACCAAAGGATGATGCATTTTCATCCAGTTTGAATTGCATTAAGCCTATATATTTGTGGCATTGGTCCAATGGCTGAGTACGCAGAAGTTTCTCTTGGAAAATGTTCTAAATTTGGTTCCCAATTAAAGATTCAAAAACTGATTAAGATCTTTAGCCATAAAACCCTCTTAAAACAATAATTTGCATTAACAGGACAGATCATTTGTTTGGGCATAAGAATGGGCAGATGGTTACCATCTATTGGGCTGTTGTTTTGGATTAGCTTTAGGCCTAATTCAGTATCTGTAATCATTGTACAGTTGGATGATGTTTATATTTGTGTAAATGGAAGTGTGTGTTTGCTTTTTATCTGTCCAATCTGCCCTCTGGCAAGAGGATTGGTTCTAAATGGAAAATAGCCCAATAAACAGTTCCCCTCTCACATTTCAATTTCTTTTTTTTTACCCCTCTTTTTCAGTTGACCAGATATATCATTTGGCTTCACCTGCATCGCCGCCCAACTACATGTACAACCCTATCAAGACACTGAAAACGAATACTATTGGTACTCTCAACATGCTAGGTGAGTATCACCCAAAAATTTAAATTCTGTCATCATTTACTCACCCTCAAGTCATTCCACACACATAAGACTTTTGTTCATCTTCAAAACACACAACATTTTTCAACATTTCTGTCCCTCCACTGATAGTCCATTCTACCAAAACTATGATGCTTCAAAATGTTCGTGATCCATATCATACGTAATCCATATGAAATAGAGCCGTTTAATCCAATTCTTCTGAAGAGCAGATTTAATTCAGGCTTTTATTCACATATAAACATTGATCAATGCACATACATAAAGCACATCAAATATGGTAAACAGAATCTTAATCGTGCTTGCTAGATGCACAAGAACAATCCTCATTGGTTCTTGCACGTCAAGCAAGCAAATTTGAGCTTCCATTTTCCATATTTGATGTTCTCTGTGTGTGTTGATCAATGTTCAGATGTGAATAAAAGCGCAAATTAAATCTGTTCTTCATATAAAGTGGTTGTGCCTCTTCAGAAGACTGATTAAACTGCTCGTTTCATATGTATTACTTTTACGAAGTTATTACTTTTGAAACATGAAAGTTTTTGGTCGAATGACATTAGTGGTTTCTGGTTTTAAGACCAGCAGGTTTTAGGGGATGGTGCAAAGCCTTTTTTCTTTTTGTGTCTGCGTGTGTGAGTAATGGGAAAAGGTATCTGCCATAAGTGACAGACTCTAGGGTACTTTTATCTCCATAGTAACAGCTATTAGCAATTACAATGGTTGCTGTCATGAGACAGTCACAACTGGCATCCACCATCTGATATGCTGTAAAATCCAGGGAAAGATCACGAAAAGACTCTTCCAATGTTTTAGGTGTTACTTAGTAAAAATTAGGCTCCCTGTTATCTTGTGTCTCAAACTGAACAGAAAATTTTACTCAGCATGATACACCAGCTCCTTTGTTTTACCATTTTACTTTTGTGTTGTCACATGCTCTTCTACTGTTACTGATTGGATCGAATCTTGCTCCTCAGCTGTCTAATCTGTGATGACCATTCAAAATATCTGGTGTTAACAATTTTTAATAACAATATGATCTTGCTGCTTGTGGTCAAACAGTTCAGACTGCAGCTAAATATTCTAACAGTAATAATGAAAAATGTTTATACTCACACACAAACTAACAAGGCTTCCCGGTTTACCAGGCAACAAGGTGTAACTCAGCCTCTGAGTTAATAGAATTGTGGGAGTAAAGTCAGAAAATTGCACCAAGTATAAAAACCATTTACCATTTGATCTTCTGCATGTCATGTTTGAAATGGTTAGCCTGTTTTAAATCATCAACTGTACAAGTCTATAATATAGGAATATAGGACTTTTTTTTTTTATTTTATTTTATTATTTTTGGGTGATTGAGTTATTTCTGTGTTGACATGAATTTATCTATTTTCCATTTGCCTGCAATTACATATAATTGCTTTTGCAAGTTACTCACAGATTATTTCTGTGGCATCTGTTCCAAAGAATTGCAACATCTGCCATTCATGTAATGCTTTTGTTTAAATTAGTGCTGTCAATTGATAAAAAAAAAAATAAGATTAATCACACATTTTTTTCTGTGATTAATCGCAATTAAAAACACTTAAGTTTGTGTAAGTTTTTAATATATTTTATAATGTAATAATTTCACAGTTAATCTACAAATTATTGTACAAAAAACACAGTATATTTAAAACATTTTACGTCGTGCATTTAAATCCTATAATGCACAGCTAGCCGTGAATTATCCCTTACTTGTCGAGCTTGAATGGTTCAAAAGCATTTGCATGAAAAAGAGCGTGATCATTTATTGTAATGCTAGCCATAGGATGACAGAAAAAAACAGATGCTGCGTTAATTGCGTTAAATAATTTTAACACGTTAAACTGGAAAAAATTAAAGGTTAATAAACGCGTTAACGGTGACAGCACTAGTTTAAATCGATATTTTGATTTTGTCTTAAAGGGATAGTTCACCCAAAAATAAAAATGCATTTACTCACATCATTTACTCATCAACTAGTTCCAAACCTGTATGAATTTCTTTCTTCTGCTGAACACAAAAGAAGATTTTGAAGAATACGGGTAACCAAACAACTGATGGGCCCCATTGACTTCCATAGTAGGAAAAAAATAACTATGGAAGTCAATGGGGTCCATCAATGGTTACAGACATTCTTCAAAATATCTTTTTTTGTGTTCAGCAGAATTCATACAGGTTTGGAACAACTTGAGGGTGAGTAAATTAAGACTTTTAATTTTTGGGTAAACTATACCTATAAGCTGCCAGACTGTTAAAGTGTAGTTGTACCTTGGTGCTCAGAAGTGAAAGAAATGGACTGCATGGTCTTGAAACGGTGTTTAAAAAATTAATTTTGTGATTGATCTTGAAGACTTCCACAATCTACTTTTCAAGTGAATCGTAGAGATCGTGTTCTTTTATTTCCTCGTAATGTTAAAATACAGCAATGACTGCCTAGATGGCTGTGCTGACTGGCCAAATTATATTACGTGTCTCTATAATGTGTCTTTCATGCGTGGTGACACATTTGAAAAACTATTCAACAGCAGAAGATGAATCAAATTTTAGTTTCGATTTTGGCTTCCAACGATTATGAAAACGAAATAATCAAGATAAAATGATCATTGTGCCGCATGTGGCTCCTTTCCTTTAAGGCGGTGTGCTTTCGCCCCTCCTTAAAAGCCTAAACTTAATGTCCAAATCAGTCAAATAATGTAACGTGACTGTCGTAAAATGCAGTCTACTGCTGGAAAAGAGCTATTAAATGCACATTAAACTGTGAAAGACTGATCCCCATGCGCTTTCTGTGCACGCTGCGAGATGGAGCGGAACACAGGCGAGCAAAGGATACTTGGGGTTTCAGGTGCGCACCTAAGCGGTCAAATATACACAAAAATGTCTGTCTTGGAGAGTATTTACATAAAGACAGTCAGTTAGGTCTTTGGATACGTGTCATTATACACTCACCTAAAGGATTATTAGGAACACCATACTAATACTGTGTTTGACCCCCTTTCGCCTTCAGAACTGCCTTAATTCTACGTGGCATTGATTCAACAAGGTGCTGAAAGCATTCTTTAGAAATATTGGCCCATATTGATAGGATAGCATCTTGCAGTTGATGGAGATTTGTGGGATGCACATCCAGGGCACGAAGCTCCCGTTCCACCACATCCCAAAGATGCTCTATTGGGTTGAGATCTGGTGACTGTGGGGGCCATTTTAGTACAGTGAACTCATTGTCATGTTCAAGAAACCAATTTGAAGTGATTCGAGCTTTGTGACATAGTGCATTATCCTGCTGGAAGTAGCCATCAGAGGATGGGTACATGGTGGTCATAAAGGGATGGACATGGTCAGAAACAATGCTCAGGTAGGCCGTGGCATTTAAACGATGCCCAGTTGGCACTAAGGGGCCTAAAGTGTGCCAAGAAAACATCCCCCACACCATTACACCACCACCACCAGCCTGCACAGTGGTAACAAGGCATGATGGATCCATGTTCTCATTCTGTTTACGCCAAATTCTGACTCTACCATCTGAATGTCTCAACAGAAATCGAGACTCATCAGACCAGGCAACATTTTTCCAGTCTTCAACTGTCCAATTTTGGTGAGCTCGTGCAAATTGTAGCCTCTTTTTCCTATTTGTAGTGGAGATGAGTGGTACCCGGTGGGGTCTTCTGCTGTTGTAGCCCATCCGCCTCAAGGTTGTGCGTGTTGTGGCTTCACAAATGCTTTGCTGCATACCTCGGTTGTAACGAGTGGTTATTTCAGTCAAAGTTGCTCTTCTATCAGCTTGAATCAGTCGGCCCATTCTCCTCTGACCTCTAGCATCAACAAGGCATTTCGCCCACAGGACTGCCGCATACTGGATGTTTTTCCCTTTTCACACCATTCTTTGTAAACTCTAGAAATGGTTGTGCGTGAAAATCCCAGTAACTGAGCAGATTGTGAAATACTCAGACCGGCCCGTCTGGCACCAACAACCATGCCACGCTCAAAATTGCTTAAATCACCTTTCTTTCCCATTCTGACATTCAGTTTGGAGTTCAGGAGATTGTCTTGACCAGGACCACACCCCTAAATGCATTGAAGCAACTGCCATGTGATTGGTTGATTAGATAATTGCATTAATGAGAAATTGAACAGGTGTTCCTAATAATCCTTTAGGTGAGTGTATTAGATCCATGCATTCAGTCTTAAAGCCTAATGTAAATACCTGCTGCTGTCTGTGTTATTAATGTTAAACAAAAGACGAAGACAAAATCATTCACTGCTCTTGACCTGAAAAACTTTATTAGTTTTAATAAGAAACAATGTAATTCCTTCAGTGAAGACTATGCAGTGAAAAATTTCATAATAAAACTACCAAGCAAACACTGACAGGGATAACACAAAATATAATTTTAAATCTTAGAAACTCAGCATTTTAATGCATCTAACCATATTGATCAGCTCTTAACGAGTGACAAGTAGTCCCTCTAATCTGCCTAGCTACTAAAAAAAACAACTTCCTTGATCAATACAAAATAGGTGTCATTTGAAAGCTTAGAGTCTGAACTTTTACAATGCATGCAATTTGATTAACTCCTAAGTAGTGCTGAGTTATTTGCTGATAAATATTTATGAAATACTTTTTTGTACTATGTACTGTAATATGTCAAAAGCATCATACAGCTCAGATAATCATATGTCATATGTCATTTGAAAGGTCTCACAGAGTAGAATACAACACGCATAATTGTTTTGGGCTTTGACTAAACTTGATCGAGTTTGTGTACGTGAAGCCCCGCAAGACCCATATGTAAATAATTTACGGATGCAGCATTTATCACGTTTTCCCTCGTAAATTCATTAAACATGCTCCGATTGTGGAAATGGCACATCATTATTTACAGCAGATTCTCACGATTAAAATGAGATCTAAAATCAACATAATCCATTGCGTCCATCACATGATATTCCTCACGGAGTTACAACACATAAAAAAACCAAAGGCGCACTGTAGCTAAGTAAAATCAAATGCTTTTATGTGGCGTTTTCGCTTGCAGCTTCATAAAACATGCATAGATTGTAGAAGATGGCACATCATTACTTACAGTGGATGCTCCCGATTGAAATGTGTCCAAAATCAACAAAATCCATTGCGTCGATCACAAGATATTTCTCACGGAGGAACAATCATTTTAAAAATGCCTTCTGGGTGTCAAGGGCTAAACAAAAAGGCTACCTTGGTTCCAAAATGTAACTTTTAATTACTTTAGCAGATGCAGCTCACATATAGGGGCATAAAAAGATTTGTCCTCCTACATTAGTTCCTTTCTGAGTTATTGCATGTCAAATAAGAAATACATGTCTTTTATCAGCAGTTTATCAACACGAAAATGTCCAAATGTAATGAACTTTTGAAAATAAAAATAGAAAATGTATAAAAATTCAAAAGGTTTTCTATCAAACAATACCTACCTTTTGACTCTCCTTGCTATAGTTTTGGAGTTATGAGTCTTTACTTTTTTACTATAAACTGATTGTTTAATGCAATACTGTGTTTTAAATTGTGCAAATAGATAAGTCTATAGGCTTGTTTCAGTCTGGATATTCTCGATAGTACATCTCAAAATTGGGGAGATCACGATTCAGATCATAATCGCCCACCCCAAGTTTAAAATAAATATTTTTAACTTGACGTGCCATATTAAAAAACTAACCAGCCACATTTTAAAATTACATGATCAAGACAACTAGGACAAATAATGAGGTGCACACATATTAAGATGTTTGGCTATATTTTTGCAGCAAAAACATACCTAGACATATTTGGGCATTTTTATACGGATTATGATTACAGGGGCAGTTTTTTTGATTAATGAAGACTTATTTTCACACGTTTCCTTGCACAGTACCATGACCTCAAAATGCTTTTGCCATAGTGTGTAAACGAATACATTTTGATGTTTGCATCAAATAACCAGCTCTGAACATTTCAAATGCGATTAACATTTTTTTTTTTTGGCCTACACTTTGGAATTTTTTAATGTATTAAACATTTTTCAATTTCATTTGAAATATTTTTAACCATGTTTAAATAAATTTTGCTAACCTAGTCTGTGTTGGGGAAACATAAGCTTAAATCAAATCCCAATGCATCAGTGTGTAGATAATCGTTCGTATTGTACATCCTGTGCATGTCAATATTTCTGGATATTTTTCCAGCCAGTCAAAACACTTAATGAAAGTAATGAGAATGTAACACCTCAATTCAAACATTAAGCTGTGAAAGAGGTGGATTGTTGCACATTATTTTTCTTTGGCTGATATTCTGATCGGGATATCCTTGCTTTTTCCTTGCAGCCTTTTTGTGATTGATTGTCTGGTTTGGTTGTTTCTGACGCACCCAATGGAAGTCACATATTGATTGATGAGTCAGACTCTATCTGGTTAGATACAATTTAACAACTGATTTGCTCGTCTCTCTCTATCCACAGGATTGGCCAAGCGAGTCGGAGCTCGCCTGCTCCTTGCCTCCACTTCAGAAGTGTATGGAGGTATGTGTACAAATGTCTCCATTCCAATGCTTACAGTGATGGAAAGGGGACATTTATATAATAATGTATTATTTATATCTCTCATAAACGCACTTACACATCAATTGCTGTTCTCCTATTGGTTTTTTATTAGATGTTTGTTGTAGAAGTAGTCACATTGCAGAACAGTGACCTAAAATTTTGGACACTGACAGAACAAAATCCATGTTCACCTAGTTGTAGGCATCAGAGACCTGTAGTCAAGTAGTTTTAGCACTTTAGGTATATGGCTTAAGCTAGCATTCCACTAAGCTAGAGAACCATCTCAGCTTCAGCGTCATCACTACAACACACCCCTTACGGCATTGATCTTGCCTTTGTTTCACCCAGGATGAATCCCGGGACGTGTTTGCATTCACACAGAAGGCAATCAACGCTCTGTGTGAAAGGGGCATTATACTGTAATGTTGAACGGCTATAATTAATGGGTAAAATTGAGGGGAAAAAAATCTATCAGTAGCAGTGTTGGCATCAGTGATACTAGACTTCATCCATAAAAAGATGGCATTAAACAAATATTTAAAATATAGGCTACTGTCTTTATGCTGTCTCTATATTAATTTGGAGATTAAATGTGAAATTATTACAATATAAAAATGCACATTAACTTTAATGACATCCCATTCTTAATCCATAGGGTTTAACCCCTACTGGTCTGCACAGTTTTGGGGCCCTTTAGAAGTTTTGACATGCTTTCATGACATTTGTGCTTTTTTCAGTTGCTTATAAACATATTAATGGCAAAAGTGTCATTACACTGTATTCAGCACTAACTGGGCTACCATAATATCTGAGCAACATGTATGTACATGCTTGTATTTTTGAGAGAATAACGTTTATGCGTGGTTTTTGAAAAAAAAAAAACATTTTAAATAAGGCCACAAAACACAATAGATATGTGTCCACAAGACTTTTGACTAATGGGTGTTGTTGCAATAGAGTTTTTGCTTCAAACTGATGTGAGAATCATTGTGCCTGCTGATTCACATAAAACAATATATTGATTTAAATTTTGTAAGACAGTTTTTCTTTACAAAGCCCATATGCGAAGAGGCGTGAATGATCATGAATAATGCTGTGAATCACACAAAAGAACTGCATAATGAATGAGCCAGGTCAGGTATGTGACCTGAGAGGGGAACTCTTATATTTATATTAAATATATAAATATATTTTTGTAGTTTATTTAGAATATAGTTAATAATATAAAGTGAGAGCCAAAGGCACATTATAAAAGCGTATTATATTTTAAATTATCAAAAGATTTGACATTACTATTTTTAATGTTTTTGAAAGTCTCATGCTCAAAAAAAAAAAAAAAAAACAGTAATATTGTGACATTAAACACATTGAACTACACTGAAACTACTTTTTTTTTTTTATAACAATGACATTGTTATACAAATAACTGAATAATTGGTAATGATGAATGTTATAAGTAAAATATTTGGGGTTTAAAACAACATAATGCAATGCAATTATGATTTCAAAGAGGATAGGGTGAATTCAGGTTGATTGGGACACTTTTTTTCCAAGTCGTTTAAATGGCAAACATTTTCTGAATCATTTGATTTTGTAAACTATCCGATACACACAATACTCAAATATCATGTCTGTGAGTAGGGGTGTGACGAGATCTCGCGAGATTAACGGAGTGTGAGGGTGAAGTTAGGACAGAATATGCCACGGCAACGTTTACATTATGCCTCCACTGTCGTTTTGCTTTTTATAGAAATAAAAACTATTTAATTCCAGTGGATAACGGTCACTTCAATTCCACCAGCTCATCCAACACGAGCTGTTCGAGTCAACCATAGTGCGTAGCACTGCTGCTGATCACTGATCATGTGACAAGAAGACTGACAGGACCATGGCGGAGGATTCATTGTGCAACAGAAGCGTCAGACAAATGTCTTATCTTGTAAAATGCGTGTTCAGCCCCACCGCTCCTTATTAACAGTGTACGCACGATTGCGAAATTGAAAGTGAAAGTAAACCCGAGCGTGCATTCAAACACGATTTCAATACGTTACCGCTGTTTGAAAGCGGCTCCCTGAGGCATGCGAATATCTCCCAATATGAAAACTATCTTAGGATGGGCTGTGTAGTTAACCATATCTTAGCTCAGTAGCATGCTTGAAGAAATTCAGTCTCTATTTTTCAGTTAGAAGGTCAAAATTTGTAGAAGCTCATAAATCGTGCAGTTCTTGTTTTGTTTGTGGCAAAACCTTTTACAGTGCTTGAGTATTGTTGTCTTTTACTGCATATGATAATTCACACTCAGAAAGTAGAACTGAAATGACATTCATTACAAGTTGATTAGTTAAAACATTTCAAAATGCACCTGCAGACTATTTTTCTAGTTATGTATTTCATCCAGGATTTCTTAAAAATACTATGTAAAAATCTTGTCTCGTTCTCGTGAACCCAATTTCATGTCTCGTCTCGTGAGCTAAGTGTCTCATCACATCCCTATATGTGAGGCAAGTAGCCTATAATCTGAGTTTCGGTTCATTTATGAGATGCGCTCCAGTTCACGTGCAATGCACATTTGCTTCTTATTTATTAAATCCAGGCAATTGGCTGATGAAACATTAATTAAAATTAAGATACAATTCATACAAAATGAAATTCACTTTATAGAAAGGCTTTCTACAAGAAAAAAAACTTAAGTGGTCAAAATCATGTCTGACCCACTCCATGTCTTCTAACATATTGCGCATCTTATGACACGTCCTTTCTTTCTCATGCTGTTCACTTTTCATAATCATCATAGATGAAATTAAAAAATTACATTAGGCTATATAATATTTAAACATAAATATGAAACAAAATACGTTTTAATGGCTACAAGTAATGTACACAACGTTTGGCTGGTACTGTATTTATAGCATCTGAGCAGAAATTTGCGAACAGAAGCTTTATTGATGTGGCACTAGGCTATTTTACAGTGTAAACTTCATAATCCGTCCAAAACAGACCAAAGAAATCTTGTCTACACAGTTTTACGTCTATGACGTTTTATGTAGCTTATTTATTATATTATAGAGCTTATAAATGTTAATCTGCAGTTTAATGTCACACAGATACACATGCAGGATTCATATTTAAACGGTTTCATATTCACAGACACTAACAGAATAAACTTACCTCACAATCCTCGGCTGGATACGTTGCTCTTAGAAATAAACAGCTTTTCTTCTGAGGTAAACTATTCCAGGATTATTCCTCACCGCATCTCAAAACGATGTAAAGTAAATGCACTAAACTTGATGTGTTTTTTCGAGTTGATGCGGGCGGGGATACTCTCATGGATCGCGTCAGTATTTGCCTTTCAAAAGAACGGGGCGTGGCCGCATTAACACTGAGACAGCTCACGAACAACTGACATCTCTCTCTTTTCAAACAGATTACATAAACAGAGAATATTTATTTTCGATTTGATTTACATAATTTAAAACGTGACATTTCAACGTTTCTTTAGACATACACTCACCTAAAGGATTATTAGGAACACCTGTTCAATTTCTCATTAATGCAATTATCTAATCAACCAATCACATGGCAGTTGCTTCAATGCATTTAGGGGTGTGGTCCTGGTCAAGACAATCTCCTGAACTCCAAACTGAATGTCAGAATGGGAAAGAAAGGTGATTTAAGCAATTTTGAGCGTGGCATGGTTGTTGGTGCCAGACGGGCCGGTCTGAGTATTTCACAATCTGCTCAGTTACTGGGATTTTCACGCACAACCATTTCTAGAGTTTACAAAGAATGGTGTGAAAAGGGAAAAACATCCAGTATGCGGCAGTCCTGTGGGCGAAAATGCCTTGTTGATGCTAGAGGTCAGAGGAGAATGGGCCGACTGATTCAAGCTGATAGAAGAGCAACTTTGACTGAAATAACCACTCGTTACAACCGAGGTATGCAGCAAAGCATTTGTGAAGCCACAACACGCACAACCTTGAGGCGGATGGGCTACAACAGCAGAAGACCCCACCGGGTACCACTCATCTCCACTACAAATAGGAAAAAGAGGCTACAATTTGCACGAGCTCACCAAAATTGGACAGTTGAAGACTGGAAAAATGTTGCCTGGTCTGATGAGTCTCGATTTCTGTTGAGACATTCAGATGGTAGAGTCAGAATTTGGCGTAAACAGAATGAGAACATGGATCCATCATGCCTTGTTACCACTGTGCAGGCTGGTGGTGGTGGTGTAATGGTGTGGGGGATGTTTTCTTGGCACACTTTAAGCCCCTTAGTGCCAATTGGGCATCGTTTAAATGCCACGGCCTACCTGAGCATTGTTTCTGACCATGTCCATCCCTTTATGACCACCATGTACCCATCCTCTGATGGCTACTTCCAGCAGGATAATGCACCATGTCACAAAGCTCGAATCATTTCAAATTGGTTTCTTGAACATGACAATGAGTTCACTGTACTAAAATGGCCCCCACAGTCACCAGATCTCAACCCAATAGAGCATCTTTGGGATGTGGTGGAACGGGAGCTTCGTGCCCTGGATGTGCATCCCACAAATCTCCATCAACTGCAAGATGCTATCCTATCAATATGGGCCAACATTTCTAAAGAATGCTTTCAGCACCTTGTTGAATCAATGCCACGTAGAATTAAGGCAGTTCTGAAGGCGAAAGGGGGTCAAACACAGTATTAGTATGGTGTTCCTAATAATCCTTTAGGTGAGTGTATGTCTCATGTTTGTGTGACAAGTATTCACTAAGTTACAGTTTGTTTTCTGAAGAGTATCAGAATGGACTTCACTGACAGAGAGGCTGCAGATTGCGCATCATGTTTGTTTTCTTTATTTTGCAAAAAGCACAACATTGTTTTTATTGTGAGTATACACAAATAAAAGTAGAAGCTTAACAGATTATAATGATGTACACTCACCTAAAGGATTATTAGGAACACCATACTAATACTGTGTTTGACCCCCTTTCGCCTTCAGAACTGCCTTAATTCTACGTGGCATTGATTCAACAAGGTGCTGAAAGCGTTCTTTAGAAATGTTGGCCCATATTGATAGGATAGCATCTTGCAGTTGATGGAGATTTGTGGGATGCACATCCAGGGCACGAAGCTCCCGTTCCACCACATCCCAAAGATGCTCTATTGGGTTGAGATCTGGTGACTGTGGGGGCAATTTTAGTACAGTGAACTCATTGTCATGTTCAAGAAACCAATTTGAAATGATTCGAGCTTTGTGACATGGTGCATTATCCTGCTGGAAGTAGCCATCAGAGGATGGGTACATGGTGGTCATAAAGGGATGGACATGGTCAGAAACAATGCTCAGGTAGGCCGTGGCATTTAAACGATGCCCAATTGGCACTAAGGGGCCTAAAGTGTGCCAAGAAAACATCCCCCACACCATTACACCACCACCACCAGCCTGCACAGTGGTAACAAGGCATGATGGATCCATGTTCTCATTCTGTTTACGCCAAATTCTGACTCTACCATCTGAATGTCTCAACAGAAATCGAGACTCATCAGACCAGGCAACATTTTTCCAGTCTTCAACTGTCCAATTTTGGTGAGCTCGTGCAAATTGTAGCCTCTTTTTCCTATTTGTAGTGGAGATGAGTGGTACCCGGTGGGGTCTTCTGCTGTTGTAGCCCATCCGCCTCAAGGTTGTGCGTGTTGTGGCTTCACAAATGCTTTGCTGCATACCTCGGTTGTAACGAGTGGTTATTTCAGTCAAAGTTGCTCTTCTATCAGCTTGAATCAGTCGGCCCATTCTCCTCTGACCTCTAGCATCAACAAGGCATTTTCGCCCACAGGACTGCCGCATACTGGATGTTTTTCCCTTTTCACACCATTCTTTGTAAACTCTAGAAATGGTTGTGCGTGAAAATCCCAGTAACTGAGCAGATTGTGAAATACTCAGACCGGCCCGTCTGGCACCAACAACCATGCCACGCTCAAAATTGCTTAAATCATCTTTCTTTCCCATTCTGACATTCAGTTTGGAGTTCAGGAGATTGTCTTGACCAGGACCACACCCCTAAATGCATTGAAGCAACTGCCATGTGATTGGTTGATTAGATAATTGCATTAATGAGAAATTGAACAGGTGTTCCTAATAATCCTTTAGGTGAGTGTATAACACTTTACCAAATTGCCCGAATTGCCAAAATCGACGGAGTATTTTCAGTCTCTTTCGCACTCTTTGCCGACCTCAGAGAGTTAATATGGAGTTGGACCACCCTTTGCAGTTATAACAGCTTCAACTCTTCTGGGGAAGGCTTTCCACAAGGTATAGGAGTGTGTTTATGGGAATTTTTGACCATTCTTCTAGAAGCGCATTTGTGAGGTCAGGCACTGATGTTGGACGAGAAGGCCTGGCTCGCAGTGTCCACTACAATTCATCCCAAAGGTCAGGCCAGTCAAGTTCCTCCACACCAAACTCGCTCATCCATGTCTTTATGGACCTTGCTTTGTGCACTGGTGCACAGTCATGTTGGAACAGGAAGGGGCCATCGCCAAACTGTTCCCACAAAGTTGGGAGCATGAAATTGTCTAAAATGTCTTGGTATGCTGAAGCATTAAGAATTCCTTTCACTGGAACTAAGGGGCCAAGCCCAATCCCTGAAAAACAACCCCACACCATAATCACCTCTCCACCAAACTTTACACTTGGCACAGTGCAGTCAGGCAAGTAACGTTCTCCTGGCAACCGCCAAACCCAGACTTGTCCAATCGGATTGCCAGAGAGAGAAGCGTGATTCGTCACTCCAGAGAGAACGTCTCCACTGCTCTAGAGTCCAGTGGTGCCGTGCTTTACACCACTGCATCTGACGCTTTGCATTGCACTTGGTGATGTAAGGCTTGGATGCAGCTGCTCAGCCATGGGAACCCATTCCATGAAGCTCTCTACGCACTGTTCTTGAGCTAATCTGAAGGCCACACGAAGTTTGGAGGTCTGTAGCTATTGACTCTGCAGAAAGTTGGTGACTTCTGCGCGGTGTGCACCTTAGCATGCGCTGACCCCGCTCTGTGATTTTACGTGGCTGTTGCTGTTGTTCCCAATTGCTTCCACTTTGTTATAATATCACTAACAGTTGACCGTAGAATATTTAGAAGTGAGGACATTTCACAAATGGACTTATTGCACAGGTGGCAACCTATCACGGTACCACGCTTGAATTCACTGAGCTCCTGAGAGCGACCCATTCAAGTTTTTGTAGAAGCAGTCTGCATGCCTAGGTGCTTGATTTTATACACCTTTGGCCATGGAAGTGATTGGAACACCTGAATTCAATGATTTGGAGGGGTGTCCCAATACTTTTGGCAATATAGTGTATATTAAAAACTTTAATTATTAAATTAATAAATAAATAAAAATGTGATTGATTTTAGTTTTTTTTTTTTTTTTTAATCGATTGACAGCACTTATATAAATATTTAAACAGTGACTGTCATAACTTTAGGTTGCTTATGTAACCCGGGTTCTCTGATAACATGAGTGAGGTATCTCACTATGGGAACCCCTTGGTGTGACCAATCCTGGAAGCACCAGTTACACCACATCTGTCAGTTGACAGACCACAACAGTCATATATACTTCATATATACGTCCTTACTTCATTCTTAGCATATATCTCTCATGTTATCCCATAGTGAGATACCTCACTCATGTTATCAGAGAACCGGGGTTACGTAAGTAACCTAAAGTTCTCTTTCAAACATGAGTGAGGTATCTCACTATGGGATATAGACAACTCCCGTATTGCAGATTTGCTGTCCGAAGCAGCCATGTCAACTAACTCAGTAATGTATGTAACATAAACACAACACCCGTAACTATTCTCCGAATAGAAAAGGAATATGTTGAACAAAAAGCAAAAACACCTCACGAACAAGTGTTTTTTTTTTTTTTTTTTTTTTGTGTTTCTTTTTACACACACTTAGGACGAAGTTACATCCAGTCTATAAAATCGGACAAATGTGTGAGACGAACTCCAACTTGCTGCTGCACATATGTCCTGAACTGAAACGCCCTTAAATAGTGCCCATGAGGTAGCCAAACCTCTGGTAGAATGAGCCCTCTGCCCTTCCTCAGGACCGAGTCCCATGCTATTATAGCCTAATATAATAGCTTCCACTACCCAGTGGGACAGGTGCTGACATGAAATAGGTTTACCCTTATGAGAATCAGCACATGAAACAAATAACTGATTACTCTTCCTTAGTGCTTTCGTTCTGTCCACATAGTGAGGCAACACACAGAAAGGGCACAAGCAATGAAGCCGCTCATCCTCTGATGAGAGAAAGGCTGCAGATGGAAGGCCAGTAAATCCACCTGTTTACAGGCGAGAGCTGACTCGCTTACTTTAGGCACAAACGCTGGATTCGTTTTGAGAGTTACTTTCAAGTAATCCATAGCGAACTGCATACAGGAGTTATGAACCAACAAAGCATGAAGTTCACTAACCCGCTTTGTGGTCGAAAGAGCCAATAATAAAGCAGCCTTTAGCGAAAGGAGCTTTAATGTAATATAGGCTCAAAACGGGGCTAAGATAGTAGGGGGTTCGCAGTCGCCATAACAGAGATGTCAACGCAGAGATTTTAATCCGTCACACCACTCAACGTGGGTAAAAAGGAAAACTTAGCTGTAATGGCTCGAGATATGAAAAATGAGAACTCGCCTCAACGCGCTAATTCCCACCAGAAAAGACAGCAGAAGAAAAATATTCACTTTGACAGGAGGATAGCTTCCCAATAAGGATCTTCACGGGGAAGAGAACAAGAATGAAGTAGAGACTGTAATGATTTGTCTGTCAACTGACAGACATGGTGTAATTGGTGCTTCCAGGATCGGTCACGACTGAGGCTTCCCATAGTGAGATACCGAGCGGATGTTTCAAAGAGAACTTGTTTTCTGGACAGATCTCTCATGCCACATTAAAGAGCGCCAAATTGGCATTTATTGTTTGAAATTCGTAATGAAACTGACAAAATTTGAAAGCTAAGACTGTCTTATAAGTAACACAGCACAAAGCTTATTGTGATTATATAATCACATGCTATAAATAATGTTTAATGAAGTTTTGTTCAGCTCCTTTTCAGGGGTCTGAGCGTAGTTCGAATGATATTTGGCCCATATTTGAACACTCAAAATGATCTCAGACCCCTTTAAAGTGAACTAAAACCATCTCGGGAGGTGGTCTGGGTATGGTATGCTTCGATAATGTCCACAAATCAGTTTGGGCTCACTTGATTTTTCCATTCGCCAATTCCAATGTTTGGTCATCAGATGCCTCCGTACAAATTGCTGTTCATCACAAGCCTGCAACACGAGTCCTGAAAACTGAAGCCGACGCGTCTCGATCGCCCCCAGGTGACTGGAAGCAGTATACTGTAGGTCATAAAGCCCGCCCTCTCCATGTATTCTAATGGGACATGGACAAACTAAACAATCAAATTACACTTCAAATACATTTTTTCCAAAGGTGGTTTCTGTCATTTTAGGCTGTTGTTATCACGCTGATGTTAGTTCAAGTGTTTAAGTTTTATTTTAGTTAGTTAGTTATTTGATGCTATAAAAACGGGGTTGTGACGTTATGATTGACCGCTTCTCTGAGCGATGTAGTCACTGAGGCACTAACGGACATTTTTCAGGAACTTTGGGAGGAGATTGAAGCTTTAACTTTAATCTCTACATTTCCATAACTGTTTATTTCACAAAAAGTTGTTGATCAGGCGGGAATGTGGGCGGGACCTTGATATCGCGGCTCAACTTCGCACTCACTCCTGCGCAGACTTAAGACCCAAGATGTCAGTGCCATATCTGAACACTGGCGGCTTCAGTTACATCAACAGAAGAAAGTGAAGGCGTGTTGTCCATCTTTTTTTACAGTCTATGGTTCATCATGGCTGCTTCTGGCAGATCTCTGCAAATAATTCATTCACAAATTATTCGTTCTGCAAATTATTCATTCTTTTAAAGAGGACTCAAGTGTGAAAACACCCATAGACTAAAAGATATTGGTTCATCACAATGAGAATCGATTAAAATTGAGAAATCAATATTTTCAACCCAGCCCTAGTAATTAGACACATGCAGTCAAGGTTTTGTTGTTTGTTTTTCAGAAACATTTTTTTCCTGTGTGCTCTTCTCTTTAGTATCTTTTGGGCTAATGTAAACTAGAAAGTGACAATGCCATCCATTCAGTTGATGTGCCATTGATTGCCTTCAAACTGCGTAAGCTACTATTTTTCATGATGGTTGCTTTAAAGGACTGTTTGTCTGAATGTGCGAAAAAATCGATCCTGATTCCACCCTAGCTCTTGCTCCAGCCTTCAAAATCTTCAAAACCAAGAACACTGAATTGTTTTGAAATCCAAGAAACCACTCTTTTACTCTGAATAACACAATTGGTTTGAGAACATGCAGTACTGTGCAAGAGTCTTAGGCACCTTAGTATTTTCTCATAAAAACGGTTCAATGCGGTTTCTTCAAGCGCGTTGGAGACTTGGCCACAGTTCATTTGGATTTAGTCTGTCTCAGTATTTTTCTGTTTCTTCATGTAATCCCAGACGGACTCGATGATGGTGAGATCCTTGTCCAGACTCCTTGTGCATATAAAAATCTCACTGGATTATTACAATTAATGGCAAAAAGGAATGTTTGAAAATGTGAACTGATATTTCCTACTGACAAACTACAACAAAAGATATAAATAACTGTCTTAAAACCATTTTTTGGGGGTTGAAAATACTAACGTGCCTAAGACTTTTGCTCAGTACTGTAAATGTGCATGTTATTGAGGGAATTACAGTGGGGAGAACAAGTATTTGATACACTGCCGATTTTGCAGGTTTGCCCACTTACAAAGCATGTAGAAGTCTGTCATTTTTACCATAGGTACTCTTCAACTGTGAGAGACGGAATCTAAAACAAAAATCCAGAAAATCACATTGTATGATTTTTAAGTAATTAATTTGCATTTTATTGCATGACATAAGTATTTGATACATCAGAAAAGCAGAACTTAATATTTGGTACAGAAACCTTTGTTTGCAATTACAGAGATCATACGTTTCCTGTAGTTCTTGACCAGTTCTTTGCACACACTGCAGCAGGGATTTTGGCCCACTCCTCCATACAGACCTTCTCCAGATCCTTCAGGTTTCGGGGCTGTCGCTGGGCAATACGGACTTTCAGCTCCCTCCAAAGATTTTCTATTAGGTTCAGGTCTGGAGACTGGCTAGGCCGCTCCAGGACCTTGAGATGCTTCTTACGGAGCCACTCCTTAGTTGCCCTGGCTGTGTGTTTCGGGTCATTGTCATGCTGGAAGACCCAGCCACGACCCATCTTCAATGCTGTTATCATTTTTGGGAATTCAGGATTTACAAGATACTTTGCACTGTAGTCTACTGCCAGTGTCAGACATCTCTGTCTACTCTAGCTGAGTTGCTTTACTCTGTTAAGGGCGTTTCACACCAAAGATGATAACTATAATAACGGTAACTGTAAAATTGCAATCATCGTTTTAATTCTTTGAAAACTATTTCTTTCAGCTGATAAACAATAAAAACATTGACTGCTAATCAGAATCTATTAGACTTTAAAGAGCTTTTAAAGTGGCAGACGACACAACTGCAATACACGCTTATAATAAACAAAACGTTTTGATCCATTAGTGTGGATGCTAATATAGTTATCGTAATAACTATCTTTAGAGTTGATATCTTTATATTGTTCTTGGTGTGAACATTCCTTTAAAATTGTGCCCAGTTTATCCCGTCTGAGAGCAAAAAGTTAGATTGTCTACTTTTTGTTTTCAGGGTTTTCAGGTCAGTCAGTCACAGTCTATAAAACAGCTGGATTACTGGAAAGTCACGTTTGTGTCCTGGTAACCCTAAGCAGGCCATATACAGTTCTGATTTTGTGCAGTCCATACAGTTAACAGAGATGAATTTCTTTGTACAGCTACCTCTCTTTTATTCAGCCTACTGTATATTTTCTTGACCTACCTGGGTGGTGCAGCTATTATCTACAAGTACTTAATGTCACCTTTGAAGGCCATCAGGAATACACACAACTTCAATTACATGTGTTACTATGATTTTGTTCTCTCGCATATTCAGCCACATACAAACACAGAGCGATAAATGACTTAATAATTGGTGTGTTGTGAAAGATTCCTTTAGAAATACCACAGCTGTGTAGAGCAATCAGATCTAAGAAGCTGTTTCACAGCAATCACCATGTGCATTAGTCTGACATAATCTCTAATTTTGACAGTAGTGATCTTTAAAAGCCACAGGAGACGGAAAGAGAAATAAGAGACCCTAGGTCCTCTAGAAGCACTTGCATGGAAGCATAGAAGTAGCTATTTCTTTATTTGGTCAATTGATCATCTGCATTAAGTTTTAATGTTAGTTCATTATGACTGACCTAGATCAAATGTTTTGAACCTGTTTTTTAAATAATTTATCTGTTTATTGTTCTATGGTCAAACAAATGCATTTAGACTGTTTATTTCAGATGTTTCATCTATGACATCGTGTATTGTGTTTTTTTTTTCTTTTTTTTTCTTTTTAAATTTAACCCTCTGGTGTCGTTTGGTCATTTTAGACCAAAAAAAAAAAAAAAATCTACAAATCAGCCACGATGCAAAAAAAAAAAGCACACTGCAATGAAGGGGTGACGCTTTAAAATATCAAGAGCACAAAATAGACACATTAAGCCAGAAGACTCAAATAAGAGGTTGAAATCAGATCAGACCCAGATTGATTAAGCTCTGATAAAGAATTCCTTTTCAATTTGTTACATTTTTATTGAATTTTGATGTTCTCTGTAACATAATTTCTGTTTTCAGGTTTGACTCTATAGTAAAGTTAAAGGTACAATATGTAAGATTTTTGGATTAAAATATCCAAAAAACACTAGAACAATGTTATATATTTTGTTGTACTTACATTATCCCAAATGTTTCCAAGAATGTTTAAATCCAGAGAAATAAGCAATTTTAACCAGGACACAGACCGTGTCCGTGAGTCACCTGTCAATGACATCATATCCGCGTTACCGTCGATTTCTGGTTTTATTTTATAGAAACCATGGAAACACCAAAGACGCCTTAATATATGATATGTTTTATTAGACAGTTGAGCAACTGTTTGGATACATTCATCGACAGAAAACGAATCATTGTTATACAGCACAACACAATTAGTCTTATTGTTTAAATCTCGTTTTCGTGATTTACTGCGAGTACCATGTTTTACCATGCCTAATATCAATCTTGCTTACTGCAGTGTGTCTCATAGTAGCCGCCGAGTGAACGGACAGAGTAGCATTATAATATAACTTTCAACACACTCAAATGTATCTAATATGATAAACAGCGTTGCGTTACCCCACATACTGTACGCATGACCAGAAAAAGCGGAAGAGGACGTCTGCGGCATAATAAAAGCTCTGCAAAATTAAGGCATCATCAAGCGGCGCTTTTGTTTTGAATAACTGACCTCTAGCAGCGAAAAAATTACATATTGTGGCTTTAATGGAAAAACGTACTCGGTTACTTAACGTAACCTCGGATCCCTGAGATAAGGAAACGAGTACTGCGTCTTGCTAGATGCAATGGGAATAATTCCTTTTCTCGAAATACTGAAGCATTTGTAAAATCACGCAGTGCTACTGCACAGCCAAAACAGTGTCGAGACTTCTCGCACACTATTGGCTGGCCAGTGGGAACTGCATGAACCAATGGCAGAACAGCGTAGCTGAGCTAACCAATGGGCATAAAGCCCGCGAAGCTGAGCACAAAAGCCCGCCAAATGTGCGGGGCATCTGCCCATAAAGGACGCTGAAATGCCATAAACGTCAGGTTATATCGACTGAAGCGACGATCACCCGTTGTTAGCGCCATTGCACAGCCGTCCACGCAGTACTCGTTTCCTTATCTCAGGGAACCAAGGTTACGTTAAGTAACCGAGTACATTCCCTTTCGAACGGTCAGTCGTACTGCGTCTTGCTAGACGCAATGGCAACCTGTTTAATCCCGCCGTGCTATGATAAGCGCAATGACATGTACTCCCTCAGGTTGAACACTTATTAAAAAGGGCCCAAGACTAGAGTTAATGACATATCATGAGAGATATATATATATATATCCTTATGCGTACTGGGCTCGTAGAGGCCAGTAACTGTAAGGAAAAAAACTTGTTTAAGCATTGAAGCATATGAAGGCCCCAGATGCCAACTTATGAAGGGGACGGGCTTCACAGAGGCTGCCTTATTACTCATTATACAGCGAGGATCTGTGCCTGCAGCACAGGGACCTCCAAGCTGTAGAATCTGGTAAAAGTAGACCGTGAGGACCAGCCTGCCGATCTACAGATGTCACCAATAGATACTCCACTAAACCACGCCCAGGAGGAGGCAATGCCGCTGGTGGAGTGAGCTTTGACGCCTATGGGACATTGGAGGCCCATAGTATCATAGGCTAACGCTATCGCGTCCACTAGCCATCTGGCTAGGCTTTGCTTGGTGACCGGAAGTCCCTTAGTGCGGCCACCAAAGCTTACAAAGAGCTGCTCCGACTGTCTAATGTGGGAGGACCGCTCAGTATATGCTCGAAGCGCCCTAACTAGGCAGAGCAGGTGTAACTGTCTCTCATCTTCACAGGGGGGAAGAGCAGAGAGAGTGATTACCTGTGCTTTGAATGGTGTTGAAAGCACTTTGGGTACATAGCCATGTCTCGGTTTGAGGATGACTTTAGAATCACCTGGGCCAAATTCTAGACAGGACGCGTTCACAGAGAGTGCTTGAATGTCAACAACACGCTTGACTGATGCCAGTGCTAATAGCAGGGCAGTTTTCAGCGAAAGCGGTTTCAATTCCGCTGTCTGCAACGGTTCGAAGGGAGGTCCTTTTAGTGCTCGTAGGTCCAACGAAAGGTCCCAGGATGGCACCGTAGGAGGGCGAGAGGAGGGTTAAGCCTCCTGGCTCCCTTTAAGAATTTTACGACCATGTCGTGTCTGCCTACTGATTGGCCAGCTATCGGCGCATGAGATGCGGCAATAGCTGCCGTGTAGACTTTAATTGTGGATGGAGTGTGTCCTGCATCCAACATCTCTTGCAGAAAAATGAGTATCTGTGATATCTCGCATGACACTGGGTTATGGTTCCTGGCTGAACACCAGTCAGAGAACACTGACCATTTAAGGGCATAGAGACGCCTAGTAGACGGAGCTCTAGCTTCACTGATAGTGCTCAGGACACTCACTGGGAGGTTCTCGAGCTCCCCTTGAGGGGCCAAACATGTAGCGCCCACAGTTTGGGACCGGGGTGCCAGATTGTCCCGTTCGCTTGAGATAGGAGATCTTTCCTCAGGGGAACTGGCCATGGGGCTGCTGATAGTAGCTGAATCAACTCGGGAAACCAGTGGTGGGTTCCCCAGAGTGGAGCCACTAGCAGGACTGTGTGCTCGCATTCTCTGATTATTTTTAAGATCTGGGGAAGGAGCGGGACAGGCGGAAAAGCATAAAGCAGGCAGCTGGGCCATTCGTGGGCCAGCGCATCGCTGCTCTTTGAAAAATAAATTGGGCAATGACAGTTGTCTTCGGAGGCGAAGAGGTCGACCTCTGCCTTCCCGAAAACACTCCATACCATTTGAACCATTTGGGGATGGAGGGACCATTCCTCTGGGGACACGAGGCCCCTGGAGAGCATGTCTGCTCCCTGGTTCAGTCTGCCCGGCCCGTGCACTGCTTTTAGCAAATGCAGTTTGCCTTTCGCCCATAGGAGGAGATGTCTGACCTGTTGGTTGAGCCATCTCGACCTGAGCCCGCCTTGGCGGTTTATGTAGGAAACCACTGTCGTGTTGTCCGTACGGACTAGGACGTGATGACCCGAAAGACGTGGTGGAAAGGTCTTGAGGGCTAGCACTACTGCCAATATTTCCAGGCAGTTGATGTGTCAGCATTCTGAAAGGCCATTTGATAAGGGCCCTGTTCAGATGTATGAGGTCTAAGATGGGCCTGAGGCCGGCATCTTTTTTGGGGACGAGGAAGTAGCGGCTGTAAAACCCTGACTCGCTCTGAGCTGGAGGCACCGCCTCTATAGCTCCTTTCATCAATAGGCTCTCTACTTCGGTTTTGAGGACGTGAGTTACGTTGCTCTCCACCGAAGTGTGTGTTATGCCCGCGAAGTGGGGTGGTTTGCGAGCGAATTGGAGCGAGTAGCCTCGTTGTATTGTGTTTATAACCCACTGTGACACACCGGGATGGCTTTCCAAGCCTCTGCCCGGTTGCACAGGGGTTTTATAGTGTCGAAAGGCACAGCGCGCCGACTTTCGTGTGGTGCGGAAGAGAAAGAAAGCTTATTTGTTGAGTATTTGTTTTTTATTGGGTTCGCTATTACAGCGGTAGAATGCAGGGGAGCGCGCATTAGAGCGGGCTCGCTGTTTACACTCACAACACAAATAACAAAATTTTTCTCCCCGGCCGGAACTAAAACGGGCCGCTGGGAGAGAACTCTGAGCTTTTTGGGGGGCGGACCAGCCTGGGCAGGACTCAACCCTCCTCTCTTCCTGACCAGCCGATCAGGACTGCTTCCTGTGTTCAGGGTCCAGCGTTATCTTAGTCCGGGGTCCCTGACGCTTAGGAGGGAAGCGCTTCGTCTGACTCTGATGCTGACACTGATCATGTGGTGGGCGGGGCTGTGCGGGCGCTGTCCTGTGCTGCTGCTGCTGGTTCGGTGCTCTTGGGCCAACTGAGGAGGCAGAGCTGGATCGTTTCGGCAAGAAATGTCGCATTGCCTGGGACGCTTTCTGAGCCGTGGTGAAGCGTTCTGCAAAACCATCCACCGTGGGGCCGTTTGGAGCGATTGGAGCGTCGAGGAAGGCGGTCTTATTGGCTTCCTTGATCTCCGTGAGGTTTAACCACAGGTGGCGCTCCAACACTACGAGGCTGGCCATGGACCTGCCTATGGCCTGGGTGGTGGCTTTAGTGGCGCGAAGGGCCAGGTCTGTGGTGTTTCGGAGGTCACGGAAAGGCTCTTGATCTGGACCAGTCTCATCCATAGCATGGAGGAGCTTGGCTTGAAACACTTGCAGGAACGCCATCGAGTGGAGGGCAGAGCCTGCTTGGCCAGCGGAAGCGTAAGCCCTATTCGACAAGGCTGACGTTGTACGGCAGGGCTTGGAAGGGTGGGCGATCTTAGGCTTCCAGCCTATCACGGAGGGCGGGCAGAGATGCGCTGCTACCGTTTCCTCGAGCGGAGGAAGCTTCTCGTAGCCCTTTTCGACAGCGCTGTCAATGGTGGAGAGCGCGTGCGAAGTCGATGGGTGGAGACAAGAAGAGTAGGGCGCGCGCCATGACTTCGCCAACTCCTCGTGCACCTCGGGAAAGAACGGTGCAGCTCTCTGTCGAGGGGCCTGCTGGCGCCCCGGCAGATACCACTCATTGAGGCGGCTGCGTGCAGTCTCTTAAGGCGAGGCCCAGTCCAGGCCGAGCTCACCGACAGCTTTTGTGAGGACACGGATTAGCTCAGTGTCCGGACCAGCCCTTGAGTCGCTGCACTGCTGAGATGTTGAGGGGGCGGGGTCGTCGATGGAGCCCGACCATTCCTCAGCATCAGAAGCGATGAGAGACACGGAGTCATCGTGTGGATGCTCGTGTGCGTCTTTCTCATTGCCGCCGAACGAAACCAGGCCCTCGGCGTCAAGCGGAGGGTGCAGGTCCGATCGAGAGAACGTCACAGGCGAGACGTCTCTCTGAGGCGAAGACGAGGCACGCGGGCACTGGGCCGACGTGAGCTCGCTAGCCTCGGTGTACTCAGCCCTCTGGCTCCGCCATTTTTTCCGCCGAGGTTCGGACGGGAAAGGGAACGGAAGAGAGCGCGAGGGGCGGGGTTGCGCTCTGAGAAGAGCGCTATCCGCGAGCGAAGAGAGGAGATGGGCATACTCTCGCAGTGAGAGCAGCCGGACCCGGCGATAGCAGCGTCCGCGTGGGCCTTGCCCAGACAGATCACGCACTCATCGAGGCCGTCCTCCTCATGCAGGTGAGTGCTGCACATGCCACACATGTGGCACGACATGACGTATGTCGTATAAAGGTAAAAAGGATACACCGTAGTGTTCGTCGGAGAGAGCAGGGGAATGGCGCGACAGCTCGCGGGATCACTGGCGATTGAGCGCGCTGAAACAGGCCGCTGACTCGCTCACAGGAGGTCCGGGCTGGTTAGCTCGCTATTCCGCTGCAGGCTCGTCTTTTCTCGGTGAAGGTGGTGTAGGCTTCGAGAGTTATCAGCGAGGACCGAGATCGTCGCTGAAGGAGATTAATCTGATGTTTATGGCATTACAGCGTGCTTTATGGGCAGATGCCCTGTCCATTTTGTGGGCTTTTGTGCTCAGCTTCGCGGGCTTTGTGCCCATTGGTTCGCTCAGTTACGCTGTTCTGCCATTGGTTCATGCAGTTCCCACTGGCCAGCCAATAGCGTGCGAGAAGTCTCGACACTGTTTTGGCTGTGCAGTAGCACTGCGTGATTTTACAAATGCTTCAGTATTTCGAGAAAAGGAATTAGTCCCATTGCGTCTAGCAAGACGCAGTACGACTGACCGTTCGAAAGGGAACTGTCACATTTTCTCTATTTTAACACAAAATACAGCTTTAATTGAAAAATTATTTAAAAACATTAGAAAAAAAAAACATTTGTGTTATTTTCAATGGGGAAAAATTTATCAGAATTATTGCATAAATATTAATTAGTAACATAAAATTATCTTAATGCAAATAAAAAAGAAAAAATATCACTGAACAATAATATATTACATTGATTTTACTGAAAATAAAAAAGTTACATTTTCAGGTGTTCGCGAACAAGACAAGTGTGACCTCAATTGAACAATACCAGAAGGTTAAACATTTATCCATCACACTACCCAAGTTTGCATCATCACAAAATATTTTAATGAGCAACATTTTGGTCAAAATATTTTTGTGATGATGGAAACTTTAGTAGTGTGCAGGATTTATATTTTTTTCTAGTTTAAATTCCAATTTCATCAATTATACTTCTCCCTCTTGTTTTACAAATTGAAATATTTGTGTGAAATGTAATCCATAAGGGGTTGTATCATATATCATATTTCTGTGTCTTCTGCTAGACCCTGAGGTGCATCCCCAGAATGAGGAGTACTGGGGTCATGTGAACCCTATTGGTCCCCGGGCCTGTTATGATGAGGGAAAGCGTGTTGCTGAGACGATGTGCTATGCCTACATGAAACAGGTAAGAGTGAAATTCACCCATCAATACATTACTGCTTGCCACTGTAGCAGTAGTGTTAATTTTGTTAACGAAAACTGTGATGATAAAATGTTCGTCAACCACCTTTTTTCCACGACTAAGACGAGACGACACCAAGGTCATTAAACTATAACTGTGACTATATCAAAGACAAAATATTACAGTCTGCTGTACAAATCTCTATGAGCTTTCATGCTTGTGGTTGACAAATTTACATTTTATAGTTTAAATCCCCCAATCAGAGCTTTTCTGTTAAAAGGATACATTTTCTGCCAGTGTTTTACTTAATCTTTGCAATCTGGCAACGATGCGCACACACTCACTTTACACTGCGGAAGCGCCGCAGATGATCTGAAAACACAGAAAACACCAACAAACAAGCTGGAGTCCAGCGATCCCATTTGAGATATTCTGCTTAAATGAAAGTGTAATTCAGTCAGTCTGTGCTCCTTCACAAACCGCTTGCGCTGTTTGCTGCGACTAAATCTGCGATCAAACCTTCTCAGTGATGAACTGTAATAAATCCAAACATGGAAATTGTTTTCAATTGTGGTTGCTGAATAATAAAGTCTTGAATACAAAGTCTTTTTTGCTGTTGTTTTAATAAAAAAAAACATTAATGTCATTTGGACTTACTATTAGGAATTTCACAGTTTTAAATTTTGAGAGAAGTTTCTTGTTTAGCCAGTTTTCATAATGTAGAGAGTGTTCATTTTTTTCAGACCTGCCAACCTGTACGCATTTTGCGTAGCGGGTACGCATTTTGACATCAAAGTACACTGGTACAATTTGTCACTCTAAACTACGCAAAAACCTGGTGACGGAGAACCCCCGCTTGCTTAATGTGCACGTGCAGTACTCAAATTAAGCAACAGAAAAAGAAGAAGAGTTCAACCAATCATAGCACTGGGTTCATTCCCCAAATAGCAAGCGGGGATGATTGGCAAATGCGCAAGGCCTATCATTAAAAAGAGACAGCAACAGAAAATCCCGCTCGATCCCCCTTCCACTCCCGCAATTTGACTGAAGCGAGGACAGTACAGTAGTCACTGTACTTCTAACTCCTGAAGGTAAACGGGTTGGGTGGATGTTTTACCATGTACTGTACTGTACTGTACTGTGTTTTTGTTTTTGTTTTTGGCATAATGAAGAAATTAAAGACAGACATACAGTAAATATGAGTATTGTCCTAGTTTTGGTTAGATTATGACCAGTGTTTACTCTAAAATACTGCCTTAACAGGAATTTAGCCATAATTTCTTAAGTCTTTAACACTCCAGCACACCATAGTGTGCAGGGTAGCAAAGATTTTAACACTGAAATCATGGATGATTGACAAGCGCGAGACTGGAGAAACAGGTGTTTGTTTATTGATTCTTAGTGTTGAGAAACGTAGCCTGCATGTGTTATGTTATTGTGTTAACAATAACTAAAGTACCTAATTATCTTACATTTATTTTGTATGAAAACTACCGCGTTAGTTACTTATGGATTAAAAAAAAAAATACAGCTGCGCGAGCTCTCTTTCGCAAACACAGAGAGAGAAGATAATTGTTAATGTAAAATTAAAATTGACACGTTTAAATTTTGTTCTCGTTTGTGTTTTTTTTTTTTTTTTGTCAATGTCAGAAAGCATTTTGTATTATCCATCCGTGTTTTTAAAATTCGTTAAATGACGGACGTTATATGTTGAACTTGGCTAACTTATACTTGATATTCTTTTTAGAATAAGTGATTTGTTTTGCTCTTATTGGTCCTGTCTATTGTCAACTCTTTTCTGTAAACGTGTTTGTATTGGCTAACGTTTATTCAGCTAATGCTTGTCCTGTTTATAATATGTAATGAAATGCAAAGACAGCACGTCACAAATATAAACCCTTTTTTCTGTGGGATTTAGTATCATATTTGAATATTGGAATAATAAATTAAGTATTTTAAATGAATCACACATACACATAATGTTCCTATTTTTCACAGTTTTCTATAGGTTTCTGAATTTTAGACTAGTTGACTAGTCATTTAAAAAACCTGTTTAAACGACTATTAGAAAATTAGTCGTAGTGCACATCCCTGATGTAACTACTTGAAATTGCAAACAAAAAAATTATTTCAATTTATATTAAATAATTGAATGCGATTTCACTTGTGGCTGTCAAGTCAAGTCACCTTCATTTATATAGCGCTTTTTACAACACAGATTGCTTTAAAGCAGCTTTACAGTGATAATAGGAAATTAATTTTGTTTTAGATGAAAAACTAAAGTAAGTTTTTGATTGATTAATTTCTGTTGTAAAAACTGATTAGTTATTTAATTTGGCGCCACTTAAACAACACCATCCTCAACTAAAACAGAAAACCCCCAATGCGTTCCGGACCACATCCGCACGGCAACAGCACTTGGTGGCCCGAGAACGCAAACCATGAAATAGGTTTGAAATAGTTTTGAAACTATACCATCATCATCCCCGCACAAACCCCAAAAAAGGCGAGTCTGTGAAAACGGCGACGGCATGTACGCAAGCATTACGTGTTCAGCCTATAGGCAAGCACATTTGAATACGTATGTGTGCATATGTGTTTTTATCTGTATAGAGGGGAAGGGAAGGAGGCCTTCACTGGGGAGAGTCTAGTTGACACGGTCTCTGCCGACACTTCAGGGCTGCGTTGTGGTCATGTCTAGGCACAGGTCCACCATCTGATCTGGATCTGGCAGACTACAGTAAACCTCGGGATAAACATAGAGACTATCAGGCTATCAGGTTATCAGGTTGTATAAGCACACATTATAGGATTAGTTCACTTCAAAATGAAAATTTCCTAATAATTTACTCACCCCCATCTCATCCAAGATGTTCATGTCTTTCTTCAGTCGAAAAGAAATTTGAGGAAAACATTCCAGGATTTTTCTTCACATAATGGATTCCAATTGCAACCAACAGGTTGAAGGTCCAAATCAATGCAGTTTCAATGCGCTTCGAAGGGCTTCAGAGGCTCTGCACGATCCCAGTCGAGGAATAGGGTCTTATCTAGTGAAACGATCGGTCGTTTTTAATAAAAAAATAAACATTTATATACTTTTTAACCTCAAATACACGACTTCGGTGTTGTTCTTCTTCACAGTGTATGACGTCATAACATCGGAAAGGTCACATCCGTGGCGTAGGTGGAAGTACCGACCCAGTGCCGAAAAACACCATTTCATGTTCTCCTCCAACTTTAAAAATTGTCCGTTCCTTTTTTAACACTAGGTCAGTACTTCCACGTACGTCACAAGCGTGACCTTTCTGACGTGATGTCATACACAGTGAAGAATAACAACACTGAAGTCGCACATTTTAGGTTAAAAAGTATATAAAATTTTATTTTTATTTATTTATTTATTTATTTATTTTTAGAAAATGACCAATCGTTTCACTAGATAAGACCCTATTCCTCAGCTGGGATCGTGCAGAGCCTCTGAAGCCCTTCGAAGCCCTTTAAAAAACTGCATTGATTTGGACGTTCAACCTGTTGGTTGCAATTGAAATCCATTATGTAAAGAAAAATCCTGGAATGTTTTCCTCAAAAAATTTAATTTCTTTTCGACTGAAGAAAGACATGAACATCTTGGATGAGATGGGGGTGAGTAAATTATCAGGAAATGTTCATTTTGAAGTGAGCTAATCCTTTTTGCAATGCAATATTAATCATTAATAATGAAAAAATAAATGGTTTTGAGCAGGTGTATTGAAACTTTGGACTTTCACTGTATATTATAATATAGCCCAGTGCAGTGCAAGTGACATTTTTGAATTGGGTCGTATTTAAAAAACTTTATCAGTCAATGGAATTATGAAGATAGACGTGTGTGTGTTTGTGTGTGTCTTGCAGATTGACTGTTGACGTCACGTAGAGGGGAAAAACATTTAAACATTTTGTCTGTTACAGATTTAACCCCAAGAATTGACTAATTATTGCTTAAATCACAAGATTTGAGAGTAATTCGAGCAAAAACCCCTCCCGTCAAACCCTGTGTCCCGTCCTGTCACACTGATGGTACTCAAAACATTTTTCCAAGGTTGGCAGGTCTGTTTTTGTGATAAGTAGCATTAATAAATAAGGAAAGTAGATGATGTAAAATAAACCATGCGTATGGGTTGACATTTATCTTGTTTTGTGCTTATAGGTGAAAGTGCAATAATTCTGATTAAATAAATAAATACATTGACAATAGTTGTCACTATTATAATTTTGGGCAAAATAATAATGATTATTAATTGAATCATTATGCAGCGTGATGAAAATGTGACTTTTTATTGACTAAAACTAGACTAAAACGGCCAAACATTTAGTCAACTAAAACTTGACTAAAATACAGGGCAAGGATGACTAAATATGATAAACTAACAAGTGCATGTGACAAAGGACTAAGACTAAATTTAAAAAATAGCTGACGAAATTAACACTATGTCACTACTGGATATCTGCACTTGATTTTATTCACCCTGCTCTCAGGGTGTATTAATGTTGAGAATTAGCCACGTGGGATTTTGAGCTCAGAAATGTGCCATCACATTCTTATTCTAGTCTACTCTCTTCTTTGCTGTCGCATTCTTACCCGAGCAACGTACCGTAGTACTAGACGTATTGTGTAAGAGCCAATTACCAGAGAAAGAAGCTAAGAACTTGAAATAATGATTGTTTGTACATCAAAGGGCTAGCTCTTCAGTGTTTGGAGGACTGACAAATATTTGTGTGGAAAAAATAAGAGACCTTGGCAACAACAGCGCTGAAAAACTGAATGTGAAACATAAATGGTGAGACAAACCATTAGTATCATTTTGGCTATTATTATTCACTAAGCATTCATATGCACAAATTTGTGTGTGAAGTCTGCATACGAATGTTTTCACACAAAATGAACATTCACCTATAACTTTCATACTAAAATGTATTCTACATTTTACAAAAAAAAATGTAGGAATAACTTAAACCATGTACAAGCAAAAATCATATAC
The DNA here is from genome assembly GCA_039654105.1 of Coreius guichenoti. NCBI lineage: Eukaryota > Metazoa > Chordata > Actinopteri > Cypriniformes > Gobionidae > Coreius > Coreius guichenoti. Next base: position 30,451,582 of record CM077172.1, on the reverse strand, counting down.
TCTAGGTAGCCATATAAACGTGTTGACGCAAGTGTTTTTTGCTAGTTTCAGCCCGACGCAGTTATCATTTTCACGTCCAGCACAACGTTGATTAAATAGCAAATGCACTCACGCCCATCTGTTCGCCTGGGCGTGCTGGTCTGAAAACAAGGTGTGTTCAGGCGCATTGTTGGTGCGTTGCTATTTTGAGGCAACTGAAAACGACTGCACCATTTGACCAACTAAAACCTGGTCTAAAGTCAATAGTGCAGTATTTTTTGTGTTATTTAAAGAGTGCATTAGTAATATGCGCCTATAGGCAGGTCCACAACATGCGTACACTCTGCTTATTACACACACAGGGCACGCAGCAGCACACAAACATTTTTAAATATTAAAAATAAAAGGATTCCTCTCTGGAGAAGCGTTCAGTCTTTCCGCTTGCAAATTCCGCCAAGTAAATAGCGAATCCGCCATGGTGCAAGCGCAACTGGCTTTTAAAGGGAATGGGAGATGAGACTCTGATTGGTTTATTGCACGTTACGCCCAAAACACACCCATGACTCATTAAGAGACTAGGTACAACCCTTTTGGACCATGAGCCTGGCATGCCGACCGTTTTTTCCGCCGTTAAACTAGCAAAAGTAGATTCATACATGCCCTAAGTGCACCTGCGCCATGCGCTCAGATCGTTAAAAAAGGGCCTTAAATTTTATATATAGATATTTCATCTTAAATGGGTTTCATCATATACACAGTAAAACTTTGTTATAGCTTGATCTGTGAGGTTTCTCTGCATACCGCAGATGTACAGATTTGTATGTACAGCTGGCGAATGAAGTGTCTATAATCTGTGTATGTATAAACGGTAATTTATTGTGTTTGAACTGGTTTTAATGATGATACACTTGGCATTGCTTGAGCATCTTGCTGCACATGCTCACGGGGAAGAAAGCGTCATTTGCAGAAGTAATGAAAGGCTGTAAAGGAAAGGTTGTGTGAGTTATAAAGTCAGAATTGCGTGATATAAACTAGTGTTGTCAAAAATATCGATATTTCGATATGTATCGATACTGAAATATCTGAAATGATACCAATACTCCTTTCTACAGTATCGATACACTGAAACCATCTGCGCTTTCTTGCTCTCCTCTCCTCTCTGACCGACAGCGAGTTGACACGCACCCACCTCCTCTCATTCACTCCGGTTAAATAGTGTTTATTGTGACGGGTCTGAACTTCACGCGGGATTGCACATAATTCTACTCATTCCTGCAGATTTTGCACTCACATCTGAAGCGCACACACATCCAGTAAAAAAGCCACCTCTGACATACAAGTGCAAAAATGAGCTCCTTTTCCCAGCTTATTAATGGTCAAATACACTCAAAAATAATGTCACAATGCCCATCTTGGTGAGTATTAACCATAGACTGTAACACAGTCGTAAACAGTTCAGGAAGAATGTGTAACAGGAACAGTATTTTGGATCCATACGTGCGTCAGGTCGTAAAGGGACAGCTGCCGAATAAACGTGCCACTCTCTGTTGTTAATGTTATTCAAACTACAAAAAGACAAACGATCACTTACTGCTCTTGACTGATTGTGTAACTTGTGTAACTTTAATGGATTAATCTGTATTTAATTTTTTACAATGAAGATTATCCAATGTTATTTTAAATTTGATTACTTATTGTTTTCTTTATTCAATTTCTTACTTGAACACTGTTAGACCTACCTGAAAAAATAAAGCAGTCTATTTCATTTGTATCTTTATTCTTGTAATCTTGTAATCTTTATTGTATTTATTTGTACTATTGTTAGTAATTTGTTTGTTTGTTCTTATTTTATTACTGTTTACTTTTTAAATTCAATTTACCATTTGAAATCAAGCTTCCTTGTGCTGTGTGTAAGCTATTGCAACAAAATTACCCCATTGTAAAAAATAAATTGAGTTCGCAAATATCTGTTAGATAATTGTAATGGTAATGGATCAACGTTTATATATGAAAAAAAAAACTTAAAAGCTTTATCATATAAAGTGATCTCTTCAGAAGAAATTTTTGATTGCCTAGACTTTCAATAGATGAACAAAAAAATAAATAATATTAAAAATATCTATTTGACAGTATATGCAGCGTTTTTTCCCTGTGGTATCGAAAATGGTATCGAATATCGATACTTTTCCAGGTATTATATCGAAGTTAGAAATTCCAGTATCGTGACAACACTAATATGAACTCACAATTGCGAGTTATAAAGTCGGAATTACGTGTTATAAAGTCAGAATTTAGAGTTTATACAGTATCTAAAGTCAATATCTAAAGTTGCTGACTACTTTTCTCAGAATTGTGAGCAGGGCTTGACATTAACATCCGTCAACCCGCCATTTGCGGGTGGATTTCAGCTGTGGCTTGTAGCACAGTCACTCCCACTAGCCATTTTGACTGGTTGAATTTTATTGTAGTCTTCTCAAAAGGCATCTGTTATAATCGCGTTGCGCATTATAACCAATCACACGCGATTCTGTTGAGCTTATGAGTGCGATGTATAATAATCAAAGGCGTTCAGATTAGTCATTGCTGAAACACGCCAGATTTTTTTTTCAGAGCGCACTCTCACTCACTGAAATGTGCACTCTCATCATAAACAACAAAGCAGAGATGTGCGTGCGATGTACGTAGGAGATTCAAACAAAGATCACAGCGAGTTTATATCTCACAATTCTGACTTTATAACTCGCAGTTGTGAGAAAAAAGTCATAATTGTAAGATATAAATATCTCAATTGCGATATAAACTAAATTCCAGGTGTCGCAGTAAACCTTGAGTGTCAATAATTTGAAAACTGATAACCGCTGCCATTTCGGTTACTGTTACATTTCTGGTACATTTCAAGAGACTTTTATTATATGTGCGGTGCTACCAAATCAGGCGCTGGTGCCGCTGGTCTGAAATGTTAGCCTGGAGCTCTATAATGATGATCAGTACCTCAGGTGTGTCCACAACATCGAATCTGGCCCCCTTTAAAAAAAGTTCAGACACCCCTCACTTATATGGAGATGGTTTGGATGGTTTCAAACTTGAGGACATGGTCGCTCATTTCGAATACTCCAAATTAATTTACATTAAAGCCATTTTAAGAACAAATTGATGCTTGTATGCATGTGTTGTGAATTAGGTGGAATGAAAAGTTAATGAAAAGTTGTGTGTGTTCAAATACAAAATATATCACTTTCATGATAAATAGTCAGTTAAAGGTACACTATGTAACTTTTGCCACTCTAGCGGTTAATAGCAGTTGGGGATCTAAGAGACATAGGCAAGATCACAATGATCACCTGGCTCTCTTCTTCATTTCCTGCCTGTCTTCTTGTGGAACATTCTGATATGATTGATTGCCATTACCCTTTGGTGCAGCTGATTTTATCTGTTTTTCTTCACTTTGTGTCTCAGATTGTCTTTATCGCATTCACTGTTCCACCTATACACACATTGTCGCTCTACATGTCACCACATGAGATGCTGCCTCACATGTTTGATTTGAATATCATCAGTGACGTGGTGTCTGGAAAATGTGGCATCTGAAACTGACATCTTTTTAAAAGAAAATTCTGTGACATTTGAGAAAGATAAAGTCTGTTTGACCATGGAGAGAATAATAAAAGTCTATTTTGTTTGTTTAAAAATAGTCCTTTTTGTTTCTGTTAGCCACCTTTTGTGCAAGTTGAAGATAATATGCCAGTTTTGTTCAAACATTTTTCAGAATTTTTGTTTTTACATAAAACACAGCTTAAAGCTATGGAAGCCAGTTTCCGCCACTAAATAATAAAATAAAAAGAGTAATTGCGACTGTTTATCTCACAATTCTGACTTTTTTTTCTCACAATTGCGAGTTATAAAGTCACAATTCTGACTGAGAAAAAAAGTCTTGAGAATTGTGACTTTATATCACGCAATTGCGAGTTTATGTCTCAGAATTCTGACTTTATAACTCGCAATTGTGAGGAAAAAAAGTCAGAATTCTGAGATAAAAAGTCGCAATTACTCTTTTAATTTTTTTATTTAGTGGCGGAAACGGGCTTCCATATAAAGCAATAGTTCACCCAAAAATAAAAATAAATTGTCATTTACTCGCCCTCATTTCAAACCTGTATGACTTTCTTATATACTACTGGGCCAAAAAAAGGGAGGGGGGTGGGGGGTTGGGTGAAATTATCATTATATTGGATCCATGCGTAAGGTCTTAAAGTGACAGCAGCCTCATATAGGCCTGTCGTTAATGTTAATCAAACAACAAAAGAAAATCATTTACTACTCTTGACCAATGTTCCCTCTAATTTCTTTTCTCACTGAGCAGAACTTTTCTCTATTGGGCGGACATTTTGGCCACCTGAGCAAAAACATTCTTTATACCGGACCTGTACAGCGTACATGTAAACACACAAAAAAGAATGGGGCGGGTCTTGTAACTAGTGTTGCCAGATTGGGCGGGTTTTGAATTTGATTGTGCGGGTAAAATTTGGCTTGGGCGGCTGGACAAAATTTGGGCTGGTTTGAGGTCAGTTTGGCGGTTTTCAAAAATCTACATTTTATAATCTAATTTTGTTTGGTTATTAGTTAATAAACAAAACTCAAGTGTGCATGAACTCCATAAAATCATTCATGAGTCATGAAACACACTGGCCCACGCAGAGTCAGCTGGCATTGGTGTTGACCAATCAGCAATCAGCAGGCAGATGCGCTCATTCATGACTGACATGACTGGCAGTTTTTAGCGCGATAACTTGTAGCTGTATATTCAAGTGATCGTTATGCTAAATTGGCATAAATATACAGTAAATTGTATCTACAATAAAGAGTGGGAGAGTGATCCAACGTGGATTACACCTGTGGTGGAAGATGACTCGAAGACTTTTTATAAATATAACCAACTCTGAGAGCACAGTTGAATGCTTGAATTGAAATCGAATATGGGACTATATGACTCCTGTCCATCATCGTGTGAACACTGATCAGGACATCTGCAACTTTTAAACTGGCTAGACTGCGCTCTACTCGTCCCTGACAGCTGCTGAAAGAGGTTTGAATCAACGATTAATCAGTTTTGACTGTGCTAAGTGCGTTATGTTCTATGTACTTCACGACGTAACGTTGCTATAGTTCTGTCAAAGCGCAACACAAAGGTAAGCGCATCGTTGTTGTTTTTTTGTTGGCGGATTATCGTACAGTATCAATGAATGATGCATTTTGGCAGTGGTGTGTGCATTAACGTGTTTGAAATGCCTGCTAATTACGTTGTTTTTTCCCAATCTCTTATATTGGTACTTTTTGCACTTAAATTGGCTTATTCCTACTGTTGACATTGAAAATGAGGGTTTTTCTGAGGGTTAAGTCAATTAATTTCTTGATTGCCATTTTGACAGTTTCCACCTGGACATTTTAGTCATATTTGCCAATTCTCTTTAATGTATTTGCCCTGTTTTTTTTTGGTCATCAACATTGTTTTAAGGAGATAAAAATGATACTCATCAACCTTGATTGGTATGGCAATAAAATTCTATCACATTATTTTGGCAGTTAAAATTTTGGGAGTTTTTTTCTTGGAGTGGGTGGGTTTTGGTGAGTTTTTGGGCTGGAAATCGTTGACCCAATCTGGCAACACTGGCGTAACCGTCTTTGTATATCTCCTATTTTATATTCATTTCCTAGTATATAATTAAACATTATTTCTTTTGAAGAAAACAATTTCAGGTTTTAGATTGTAGGTCATCTTGTACCCTGTCAAGGACAAAGCTAACCAGCAAAACTTGATATCAAAAGCATCCTAAATGTTACATGTGTTTTTCTTGGTATTGCTGTTTCAAATAGCCCACCATAATCTGCAGTCTGAGCCTGTCAATGCAATGAAAGACACATTACTAGTTAGTTTCAAGGAAAATAATTTTCAAATACTGTTGTTTTTTCTTTTGTTTGCCAAATAACCGTATTTGTCCACCCCCCCAAACCACACACAAATCTATTTAAACTGACGTGTGTTACTGAGGTGTTTTGAGTTTGCACGCTACACTTGTGGTGGGTGTGTAACTGTAAATGTCTGTTTTGTTACCGTGCTGTGCCCATCATCCGTTATTTCCACCACTTAATCAAGCCACTCTTCTTTAAAACATGATGACGTTTTATTTCACGTCTTTGCGTTTCACGTTGTCTCTTATATTGAGCTATTTGGTCCGCAAACATGACTTACTGCCGCTCACACACTACATCATTCTCTTTCTATGAAACCTGTAAACCGCATTCACCGGTTCTAACACTATAGCGATACTAACTCTGTAACGGTTGAACAGAGCACTGCAGTTATTTCTCATTTAAACTACAATCAGATGGATTTCTCCCCACATTTCACGTCTGTGCCTGTCGTCTGCGCGGCATTTTATTCTTTCTGCGTGGCCGCAGCATCACAAGTGCAGCTTAGAGGGAACATTGCTCTTCACTGAATATCTTTCTTAAGAATATCTTTGTTCTTTCTGTCTTGTTGAAAAATAACATCTGAACATTCCTCTTAAAATAACAACTTTTCATTTGTGGGAAGCAAGCCATTCTGCAATATTCTCCTGTGCTCCAAAGCATTAAATGACTTTTCACCATGAAGTAGCTCACCAACAGCTAGTAGTCAAACTTTAGATTAGGTAGACCTAGAAATAAACCATTCTACCTTCTGTCCACTCCCTCCCCTAGCTTTTTCATTTTCTCATTTTGTTTTTTTTGCTTTTCTGCACTTTTGCGGTCTTCTATTTTCTATAATTATCTGTCCATTTTTCCTCTCCCCCATCCTAACATCTGTGTCTGAGGCGAAATCATTGGGCTGGTGGAAGTGCATCATCTGTACCCTGCAATCGTTTATGCTCAATTAGATTTACTCTTCGCTCTATTCACTCTTGAATTCTTGTGCTTCTTTCCATCCATAGCAATTGACTTTCTGACTACAGAGAGAGACTGTTCTCCTCTGACCACACATTAACAGTCATTTGTGATTGGAGTAATATTTATAAATGAAATTTCTCTTACTTTCACACTTTCAAAAGCATACTTATCAAAATTATTGTTGTACATACATTGTTTAAATGGATAAATCCATTCAAATACTGATCTAGATACTATATTAATGCTCAGTGGACAATGTGGTATGGTAGCGGTACTTATTGCTTATGACACTACCAATTAAACCAGTATCAACCCATTGCATAGTTGGCAAAGAAGCTGCATCTGAAGTTGCTTTTAGATGCATTTACACAGTTTAATGCTGTAAAGAGGGCAATAAATGCATTTACACAGCAATTGCATAATGTAATGAGATTTATGCCTTAAACATAACATTTTGAATACAGAAATATGAAATGAATGACAAAATTAAACGTTACTTGGATTATTAATTATCGCCAGTATTTGCGGCAAGTCACTATGTTAACAAACTAGTCATTTAAACGATTCGTTAAAAGCGCTGATTCATTCAGGAATAAAAATCATGTGGCTGTCTATATGGGTCATTGAATCACTCATTCAACCGATTCGTTCAAAGACTCGCCGGATTAATTCAGAAATTAAACACCACTCTGTGCGCCTATATGCTGCGAGTCAGTCGCACAATGGTTCTGTGACTTTGCTTTGGAAGTTTAGCTGGCAGAGAAATTAATATTAATGAAATAAACTCTGTATTGTGTATTGCCTAAAACTAAATTACTTATGCATCGACACTTAAAAAGATACTGGTCTGTGCTTCACTACAGTGTTAATGCATTTGCTATTATTCTGTTGCACGGAACTGAGGAACAACTGATGACTACACAGTTTGATGTTCAATCCACAAACCAATAAGTTGGAAGGGGTGTTTTATTTCCACCCTTGTAGAGATCAAATATACAGTGGGGAGAACAAGTATTTGATACATTGCCGATTTTGCAGGTTTGCCCACTTACAAAGCATGTAGAAGTCTGTAATTTTTATCATAGGTACTCTTCAACTGTGAGTGACGGAATCTAAAACAAAAATCCAGAAAATCACATTGTATGATTTTTAAGTAATTAATTTGCATTTTATTGCATGACATAAGTATTTGATCACCTACCAACCAGTAAGAATTCCGGCTCTCACAGACCTGTTAGTTTTTCTTTAAGAAGCCCTCCTGTTCTCCACTCATTACCTGTTTAAAAGACACCTGTCCACACACTCAATCAAACAGACTCCAACCTCTCCACAATGGCCAAGACCAGAGAGCTGTGTAAGGACATCAGGGATAAAATTGTAGACCTGCACAAGGCTGCGATGGGCTACAGGACAATAGGCAAGCAGCTTGGTGAGAAGGCAACAACTGTTGGCGCACTTATTAGAAAATGGAAGAAGTTCAAGATGACGGTCAATCTCCCTCGTGGGGCATCAATGATCATGAGGAAGGTGAGGGATCAGCCCAGAACTACACGGCAGGACCTGGTCAATGATCTGAAGAGAGCTGGGACCACAGTCTCAAAGAAAACCATTAGTAACACACTACGCCGTCATGGATTAAAATCCTGCAGCGCACGCAAGGTCCCCCTGCTCAAGCCAGCGCATGTCCAGGCCCGTCTGAAGTTTGCCAATGACCATCTGGATGATCCAGAGGAGGAATGGGAGAAGGTCATGTGGTCTGATGAGACAAAAATAGAGCTTTTTGGTCTAAACTCTACTCGCCGTGTTTGGAGGAAGAAGGATGAGTACAACCCCAAGAACACCATCCCAACCGTGAAGCATGGAGGTGGAAACATCATTCTTTGGGGATGCTTTTCTGCAATGGGGACAGGACGACTGCACCGTATTGAGGGGAGGATGGATGGGGCCATGTATCGCGAGATCTTGGCCAACAACCTCCTTCCCTCAGTAAGAGCATTGAAGATGGGTCGTGGCTGGGTCTTCCAGCATGAAAACGACCCGAAACACACAGCCAGGGCAACTAAGGAGTGAGAAGCATCTCAAGGTCCTGGAGTGGCCTAGCCAGTCTCCAGACCTGAACCCAATAGAAAATCTTTGGAGGGATCTGAAAGTCTGTATTGCCCAGCGACAGCCCCGAAACCTGAAGGATCTGCAGAAGGTCTGTATGGAGGAGTGGGCCAAAATCCCTGCTGCCATGTGTGCAAACCTGGTCAAGAACTACAGGAAACGTATGATCTCTGTAATTGCAAACAAAGGTTTCTGTACCAAATATTAAGTTCTGCTTTTCTGATGTATCAAATACTTATGTCATGCAATAAAATGCAAATTAATTACTTAAAAATCATACAATGTGATTTTCTGGATTTTTGTTTTAGATTCCGTCTCTCACAGTTGAAGAGTACCTATGATAAAAATTACAGACTTCTACATGCTTTGTAAGTGGGCAAACCTGCAAAATCGGCAGTGTATCAAATACTTGTTCTCTCTGTATATGGATTTATGATGTTTCCATTTGGTGAACTAGAACAAAGTGTGATGAAAACGAAAATAAAAATATGAAAAAACAGCACACGACTAGTTTATTTATGTTCATGAAAAGGGTCGAATATGTGAAGAATTAACGGTTTCATAATTTTCCCGTTTTGAAGACAAAAATGAGAAAACGAAAGAACAATAATTCAGCTTGATTTTTAGTTTTTACTTTCAGGGGTAGAAAATTAATAAACAGCTTAGAAAATTCAATCTGGCCCGTTTATTTGAGTGTCCATTCCTTTTTTCTTTTTTAACCACGGCGACAAAAACAAAAAAAAGAATGGTTGTATATTAAATGTTGAATACCAAAATTTTAATTAAAACCGCATACACAAATTTCGTGCGCACAAAATCTATTTTTTTATTACAACCCATTCTCACTCACGAGGGGTCCGATACTGCCGCATGTCCAAGAGAAATGCTGTCACCTATACTGACGTAAACGCGCCCGCAGCGACACGGGACAAAGTGCTTAACATGAAAAACGCTTAATGTACTAAGATAGTGATATTTGAGGACCAAATTCAGTACACACCTTTTTACTGTAATAAAGCATATATGCACATAAGCAGATGAGCCCACAATATGAACAATTAATTAGCCTAGACATTATGCGTTTTCCTAAAATAAAATACCGTTATAAAGAAAACGCTTAATGCAAGACAGTGATATTAAAAGACCAATCTGTATACACATTATTAATAAAGCTTAGCCTACTATGTAGACAAGCAAATCAGGCCGAATATGAACGCAACACGCTTACACGTTCAGCATTTTCCACTTAGAAAACCATTATAAAGGGAACACTTAACGTGGCTTAATTCAGTGATATTAAAAGACCAAGATCAATAGGCTACACACATTAATAAAGCATAGACGAGCAGATGAGCCCAGAATTTGAACGCGACGAGCAAGTTTCACGTTAACATTTACATTTAATCATTTAGCAGACGCTTTTATCCAAACTTACAAATGAGGAGAGCAATAGAAGCAATCAAACCAACAGTTAGTCTAGCAAAGTGAATGAATAGAATAGAATAGAATAGAATAGAATAGAATAGAATAGAATAGAATAGGTAAGTGCTAGTTTTAATGGGTCAGTTGTTGAAGATGTGTCTTTAGCAGTTTCCCAGCAGCTTGGGTTGAGTTAGACAGGTCATTCCACCAGCTTGGAACAGTCAAGGTAAAGGTCTTGAAAATGATTTTGTGCCTCTACAAGTCTACAAGGCGCGGTTCACTTGCAGAGCGCAAGCTTCTGGAAGGCACATAAGTCTGGAGTAGTGAGTTTAGGTATGGGGTGCAGAGCCAGTGGTTGTTCTGTAGGCAAACATCAGTGCCATTGGGCCAGTGCAAACTGATGAAGAGAGGTGTGACGTGCGCTCTCTTCAGCTTGATAAAGACACTCTTGCTGCAGCATTCAGTGTTTTCCCATAGAAAACTTTATAAAGAAAACGCTTAACGTGATTTAATGCATTAAGACAGTGATATTAAAAGATTCAAAATATACATTATTAATATAGCATACAGACATGCAGATGCAGACACGTTAAGCATTTTCTTTATAACGGCTTTCCATTGGGGAAGAAAACACTTGACATAAAAATATTGTCTTTCCACTTTGTTTACGGTACCGTTGTCTTAGCAGTAGTTGGTGTTGATGACAAGTTTCCCCTGGTTGTTGTTTTAGTACATTAAGCCACGTAAAGCGTTTTAGAATGTCCCAGTGACGCGGCCGTAATACATTGCTTGAGAATTGAGAAATATTTCATGTCAAACCTCCACTGAGGCAAAGGGCATGGGGATTTTGTCTTCATGAATTTTCATCATGACATTTTCAATTTTCTTGTTATTTTCAATTTGAACAGCCAGTGTAGTGGCTACATCTAGCGTATAGCCTATAAAGCGACTCCTAAAGCTTCACAATTTCTCGATATAACACACCTAACAGCCAGACAAAAAAGTCACAGTAATTTAGATGTTAGTGAAAAGCAAAAGAGACGGGATCTCGACCGCAAGCGGAAACTCGATGTGATGGAGCGCTAAACAAGAGGCTAAGGTTTAGAAATTGTCATATTTAGGTTGAAACATACATTTTTAAAAAATAATAATAATTTAACAAATTACAATGAAAATTATTGTCATTTTTAGGCATTTTGATGCGAGAAATTAAATTTAGCTTTCTTACGTATTAAAAAAAACAAGTTGTATATCATTTATATTATTTTTAATTAAATAATCTTTTATAAGGAAAGTTAGCTTGTATCTGCTAATTATATTAATCAGTGTTAAAATAAGAAAGAAGCCGCCGCATATTCCATATTTATTTTCTGGTTTAAAAAAGAAAAAAGGGCATGAATGAAACTATCAAAATCTGTGTGACAAAACTGCATGACGCACCATCATGGAGCGATATAGGAAAGCGCAGACCATTATCAAACTAAAAAACTCGAGCAAAAAATTTATTTTTTTTTTTTTAAACGAAAAAGGCACCGTTTTCTAATTTTTCGTATTTCAATATTAAATCAAAAAACGAATGATACCCTGATTGTGCGTTTCACATTCTTTTGGCACTAAAAAGTCTTTTAGTCAACTTATCTTTTCAGACTAGTTTACTATGAGAGCATCGGCTTGTTGATTGTCTTGCATACGTCATCGGAGTGCACACACATACACGCATACAACCCCAAAAGTAGCAGTTGTGTGTCTATTCTCTGCTACCTAAAACCGACTTTTCATAACTTTTTGAAGGATTAAAATCATTCAATTATTGCAAGCTGTTGCGATGTGCATATCATGATTTGTACATTTGTAATTTTGATCATTTGTGGTACTATTCGCATTTGTAAGTTACTGGATAATTGTGTCTGCTAAAGGAATAAATGTAAAGGTAGTTCTGCGGAGCGGAATTCAGGAATGAATTTACCCGATATAGCATGTGTGCTATGCTGCCACAGCTTGAACAGCATTGTGTTTATATCACAAACTCACCAAATCACATGATGTGTGCACTTGATTTCAATGAGTTCCTGTCTCTTTTTTTTTTTTTTTTTTTTTTTTTTGAGTGGTTATTACATTGTTGGAAATTCACTTTGTAGATATTTCATATGTGGTTTAATCTCCTTCCTTCCTCTGGTGTCTCATCTCTATCCCTCACATTTATAAATCTATTAGCGGAGGTTGGTAAAAACTAGGGCTGCGCGGTATATCGAGTTTGTACAATATATCGATATATTTTTTAGAAACGATATGGAATGAGGCAATACCGTTTATATCGATATACAGATTCATACGAACGCATCTGAAAAATAGTGGAGTAACGTTACGCAGAGTGAGCTGATGCAGGGAAAGTGCATGATACAATTTGTCCTACCCATGACATATGCTTTATATTAAGGGCTTCAAAATAACTGGTAAGATATGGTTAACACGTATAGTTTAAAGCAGCTTGCCCTGTCAGATGCTCAGAGAGATAGGCTATTTGTGCTGACAGACAGATACATACTTGCGGTGTTTAATGCGTTTGAAATGTGGTGCTTTCCTCAGTGTATAACTTACATTTCACAGGTATATTCTCCCTCTGTAAATGTTAGAAAGTCATGCAAATATGTCCATTTTGCTGTCAGGAAAGGACAAGCCTTCTGCAAGTTAATCTCCGCTAAAATTCAGTCTTCCGTGAATGAGCGCCGCCACGCGCATGCGCGGCAAACAGACGGAGAGCAATAGAATAGGAACGCTAATTCTGACTAAAGTATACATATTTCTAAAATATTTGTTGTTGGACAGTAAATGTGCCATATGTGGAATTTTAAACCTACAAGTAAGTATATTTTTATGAAAGTGACCATTATAATGGGGTAATCAAATATAGGCTAATATGCTTTTGTTTTTATTTTAATTTTTAGTTTAGTGAATTTGGAAACAAAATTATTAATTAACTTTTTGCACATAATATATTGCATAACCTACATTACATTCACTGTATTTGTTTATAGCCTTCAATATCAACATTGTTTTTAGGACATCATTGGGCAGGATGTGAAATAAAATTATTAAAATAAATGTAAAAAAAAAATTTTTTATCCAAATAGAAAAACGTAGAAAATACCGGGATATATACCGTGTATCGCCATTCAACCAAAAAATACAGAGATATGATTTTTTGGCCATATCGCCCAGCCCTAGTAAAAACACTGATCTGTCACCTTTTAACCTCTATCTGTGTCTTGTGATGTGTCTTTCTTTCTAAATGACTTAATTAGTCATATTCAATCCTGTCTCTCCATCCCACTTTACACACACACACACACACCTGCACTCATTAAGCAGTTTCCTTTAGGAGGTTCCTTCTTCTGTTGAGCCTTTTGGCTCTGGCATTGCCTGTTGTTCAGCTCTGTGTCCCCACTGTCACCTCAGTCATCCGATGTTTGCTCAGGCTGAATTACAGCTTTCTGGCATTTTTTAGACCTATCACTGATCAAAAGAGCTCTCAGTCTATATACTCAACTAGTGAAAAGTATTGATTTAAAGCCTTCACTACAAAGTATCTTTCAGTATTGCTCCAGGGTATTTTGAAGATATCAATTTAGGTCAAAAATGTGATGAGCTTTGCCACACATATTAATGAGATTTTACAGCCCTTAACGTGAGTGGGTCTGTTCTTTATTTTTTCCAATTTCATTTAATCTAAATGTATTAAATTTCATGCGACAATTTAAGAAGAGTGCATAAGGGAAATCAGGGCCTGGGATCAGAAAATGACTTGAGCCAGACTCAAACTTGGTTTGCGATTGTGCGTGTGCACAGGTCACTTGATTTATTTATTTATTTATTTATTTATTACATTTTTTAAGGTTTATGTTTTTTTTTATTTTTTTTTATTGTCATCAGAGATTCAAGGTTATTCAAGTTACCTAACATTTTAGCAACTTGCATCGCACACTTGCTTTAGGCATTGTGTCTAACCAGTGGTAAAATCCCGGTAACACACAGCTTCATCTTTAATGATTTATGTAGCCAATATCATATTTTGCAGTTATAGGCTGTATTATTTTATTTTCATGGCTTCAATTAGAACTGTTAGTTCAGTTCATGAATAAATCATTAATAAACACTGCAACATTTCATAAAAGATAAAAATTTTTAATTTTGATTTCATGGGCATTACATGGACATTCTTGTATTTCAGACACTGTGCATTGCTCACGGGAACAGTGGTAATATATTAATTTGCCCTGTCTAAGCTTATTGTGCAGAGATTACCAAGTAAGCCATTCATATTTTAAATTCCCTGAAAAGTTTAAACACTGTGGCTCTGGGGTGCAGAAGGTCCTTGGGCGTCTTTGGAAAGCATGTTTGGAAATGGTCATTATTTTTGCACTTCCATTGAATGGGGATGCTAGTAGTGCAGAAATAATTAATCATTGGCCTTTTCTTCATTTTGCTTATTCCCTGTGATCTCTCTTTTGATTATTATTTTATGTTTTAAATGTATGTAACCATGTGTTCGGGCCTTTTAACCATTGTGGAGAATAGTGATTTGATACTTTGTGATGGGAGTGTTTTAGAGCAGAAGTTGTCGACCATTTCTGACGCCCCACCAGACTTTTAGTCTGTATATAGGAATGCCGTGAAATAAACATGACAGATTGGCACTACATCATTACTTTTATTCTTAACATTAGCAAACATTAAATAGATAGTTCACCTAAAAAATGAATCTGTCATCATTTACATACCCTCATGTTGTTCCTCATGTCTTTTTTCTCTGCGGAACACAAAAGAAGATATTTTGAAGTCTAACTTATTTAGACTTGACTAGATTTGTACTGTCATCATGTACTTGTACATGTCATCCTTCGAACAGGTGTAAAATGTCATACTCGTATTATCTCTCATAACCAGTCATATAACAACCTTATTGTTGTATGCCAGTTTGGCATGACATTAAAGAAACAGAAAAGGAAGAAAGAGGAGGATGTATACTCTGAATTGACCAAAGAAATTATAAAAATATGTTCTCATCTCATGCAGCTGAAGTATAAGTGGTACAGTTGTAAAAATGAGAGGAAAATTAGTCTGTACATGTTTCCTGCTGACATTTTGAAATACTCTTGGTTTTTTTTTTAATGCTTTATTTAGATTTCAGATACACGGATGATTAGGTTTTGACGACACTGCTGGGGGATAACCTGATTTTCTTCTTGTAATCAAGGTTTTATCATTCCACTTCATAGATACAGAAATAGTAGTCCCAAGTACCTTAAAGCTGTCTTAAAGCTTATACTGTTACATTAATATAGCTATTGAAATGAACATAGCTGTACTGTCAGCCCAAAATATGTTGTGAGATTGGATGCTAGCCATTCAGAAGCACTGACTTTTGCATGATGCAAAAGTACCAAAAAGTTGCATGTCTTCCACTGTAGTGCTGCTTACAGTTTGATGTGTGGTCACATGGTTTTTAATGGGATAGGTTCAACAATTTTGACTGGTGGATCAAGGAAATTTGATGAATAATATCACATTTGCTTGAAATACGATGCCATGTGACTCTGTGTTAATCACAAATGGCATCTATACTTACTGTGTCTATAGATCGACACTTATGTTTGTGACACTCGAATGCTGCTGTCAATAAAGCAAAAGGGGGGACAGACCAAATACTAATACATTCTGAAATTCGTGGACATTTATTGGTCCAAATGTTATGCTTATATTTTAATTAAATTAGAAAAGCAACCAAAATAGATGCATTTTCACTAGAGGCCTCAGACTTTTAAACGAAAATTTGAAGATGTTGATACAAGGATCTCAAGAAAAAGGAATACATTTTGAGCTTAATCTGTGTATAATCCTAATGCGTTCTCTAAACATCGCTGCATGTTCACTAAGCAATTAACACTTGCAGCAGAGCTCATTGTGTTGATGAGGTTTGCATGTGGCTGTGTTTCACAGGAAGGAGTGGAGGTGAGGGTGGCCCGGATATTCAACACCTTCGGATCCCGCATGCACATGAATGACGGGCGAGTGGTCAGTAATTTCATTCTGCAGGCTTTACAGGGAGAACCGCTGACGGTAAGACCCATTCACTTCATTAAAATAACGAACCATATGCAGTGTTATTTACACCTCCTAACTCTACAGCAACTCCCTTTGACTCATTTCAACTTCATGCAGACACACATATGGGTGTTACTTACAATTTGAAGTGACACCCATATGTGTCTGTGAGAAGCTGAAATTTTTCAAAGTAAGAGTGTGAAAACCTTGTGAAAGGAAACTCCCCTAAAACTAGGGCTGCACTAATCGAAATCGAAATTAAACTGAAATTGCGATTTGGCTTAGTGCGATTATGAAATCGCAAAGGCTGTGAATTTTTTGTATTTATTTTTTTTAATTCAATAAATATATGCACATCGTGTTAGTAAAGAGCGGCTCTGTGATCAGTAGTAAATGCTGCTCCATCTCTGAAAGCACTGCAAGTTTGAGTCGCTTATAACATGCATTTGAAAAAGCAACACGCCTCAAGCATCTTCCCAAATTTGTAATACAAAGCATTCATAAACCTGTGACAACATTTAATAAGCCAGTCAAGTGTTTGAAATAACTTCCTTTTGTGAGCTGATGTGGCTTCTTATCATAGAATGAGGCAGGCAATATATTATTTTATAGTATTCTATGCAGTGATAAAGGCTATGTCGATTAGCATTGCATTATAAATACTTAATTATTATGAAAATACCAGAGAAGGAACTCAAATACACCATATTTTGCGGCAGTCGTGTGTTTATTGTTTAATCAGTCAAAGCGTTCCCCACGTGCATCAATGAGCCTTGGCCGCCCATGATCCTGTCGCTGGTTCACCACTGTTCCTTCCTTGGACCACTTTTGATAGATACTGACCACGGCAGACCGGGAACACCCCACAAGAGCTGCAGTTTCGGAGATGCTCTGACCCAGTCTTCTAGCCATCACAATTTGGCCCTTGTCAAACTCGCTCAAATCCTTACGCTTGCCCATTTTTCCTGCTTCTAACACATCAACTTTGAGGACAAAATGTTCACTTGCTCCCTAATATATCCCACCCACTAACAGGCGCCGTGATGAAGAGATAATCAGTGTTATTCACTTCACCTGTCAGTGGTCATAATGTTATGCCAGATCGGTGTATGTGTGTGTATATATATATATATATATATATATATATATATATATATATATATATATATATATATATACACTCACCTAAAGGATTATTAGGAACACCATAATAATACTGTGTTTGACCCCCTTTCGCCTTCAGAACTGCCTTAATTCTACGTGGCATTGATTCAACAAGGTGCTGAAAGCATTCTTTAGAAATGTTGGCCCATATTGATAGGATAGCATCTTGCAGTTGATGGAGATTTGTGGGATGCACATCCAGGGCACGAAGCTCCCGTTCCACCACATCCCAAAGATGCTCTATTGGGTTGAGATCTGGTGACTGTGGGGGCCATTTTAGTACAGTGAACTCATTGTCATGTTCAAGAAACCAATTTGAAATGATTCGAGCTTTGTGACATGGTGCGTTATCCTGCTGGAAGTAGCCATCAGAGGATGGGTACATGGTGGTCATAAAGGGATGGACATGGTCAGAAACAATGCTCAGGTAGGCCGTGGCATTTAAACGATGCCCAATTGGCACTAAGGGGCCTAAAGTGTGCCAAGAAAACATCCCCCACACCATTACACCACCACCACCAGCCTGCACAGTGGTAACAAGGCATGATGGATCCATGTTCTCATTCTGTTTACGCCAAATTCTGACTCTACCATCTGAATGTCTCAACAGAAATCGAGACTCATCAGACCAGGCAACATTTTTCCAGTCTTCAACTGTCCAATTTTGGTGAGCTCGTGCAAATTGTAGCCTCTTTTTCCTATTTGTAGTGGAGATGAGTGGTACCCGGTGGGGTCTTCTGCTGTTGTAGCCCATCCGCCTCAAGGTTGTGCGTGTTGTGGCTTCACAAATGCTTTGCTGCATACCTCGGTTGTAACGAGTGGTTATTTCAGTCAAAGTTGCTCTTCTATCAGCTTGAATCAGTCGGCCCATTCTCCTCTGACCTCTAGCATCAACAAGGCATTTTCGCCCACAGGACTGCCGCATACTGGATGTTTTTCCCTTTTCACACCATTCTTTGTAAACTCTAGAAATGGTTGTGCGTGAAAATCCCAGTAACTGAGCAGATTGTGAAATACTCAGACCGGCCCGTCTGGCACCAACAACCATGCCACGCTCAAAATTGCTTAAATCACCTTTCTTTCCCATTCTGACATTCAGTTTGGAGTTCAGGAGATTGTCTTGACCAGGACCACACCCCTAAATGCATTGAAGCAACTGCCATGTGATTGGTTGATTAGATAATTGCATTAATGAGAAATTGAACAGGTGTTCCTAATAATCCTTTAGGTGAGTGTATATGAGTTTGTTGTTCTTGCTTGTAGCTATATATATTTCATTTGTTTAAAAAAAAATCACATTTTAAATCGCAATTTTAACCTGAAAAAATAGCAATTAGATGTTTCCCCAAATCGTGCAGTCCTACATAAAGCTCACTTTTGTTTCATTTATTTAATCAAATCTACAATTAATTTCTAACGGGCATCTATACAAAATTCTATCTTTTTCCCCCCTTACCTATCCCAAACCGTCATCTCAAATCATTATTTTGTAATGAATTTTTTTTTTTTTTTTTAAGTTATTTCTATTGCTAATTTGCCTTGTTAGCGTTTTAAATACACACAATTAAATAATATTTCACATTTTATACATCATGTCATGCTATAATTAATGGGGGGGTTTGGGGGGAGAGGCGTCTTATTTGCATTGAAAAATGATACAAGGCATGGTAAAAATTTCCAATAAAGTTTTAATGTGACATTCGTATAACAAAAAGAAAAACCTTTAAATCTGTTTTTATATACAAATCCACGAAGAAGAAACACTTAAATGTGCACGCTTCCTTATTGTAAACACTTAAGCTCACATGAGGATTTCACATACTGATTGACTGTTCCTCAGTCACTTTGTAGCAGCTCTTGCTGCAAGTGCTCTGATGACTCTTATTATAATTCTGTGTATGTTTCTCTTGCACCTTTTTCAGGTTTACGGTTCAGGCTCTCAGACAAGAGCTTTCCAATATGTGAGGTAAGTGCTGCTATAAAACTAAAATAGATGTATTGGTGTGTTTTCATTTGTTTCATACCTCCCAAGAGTATGTTTGTGTAATGACACTGTTGAGAAAAAAACATCGGATGAAAAGTCATTAACAGTACTGCGATACAGCCGAACAAATGCTATGAAAACATAAAAACAGTGAAATATAGGAACGTAATACTGGCATTTAGCTTGTTTAAATGAAAGCTTCACCTCCATGCTTGTAACCTTCAATTTGCAGTGCAGTGTTTACTTGGGATTTGTTGACTAACAGTCTGTGAAAAAGGCAACAATAAAAATCAGCAAATAAATCAATTATAAGATTTAATTTGCTGGTTCTGTATAAAAAAAAAAAAGAAGCAGTTTGGCTTTTTTTAAAAGATACAGCCATGAACAAAAATTTATGCAACACATCCATCTGTCCCTTTTTTTTTTCCATTCCCATCTGTCACCTCTAGTTTTGTGTATAATTCTTTCTAATGTTATTGTGCTTGTGAGTGATAAGAGTAGCGAGAAAGCCCATTTGGTCTCTGTAATGTCCAAAACAAAAACAGCATAAATGAAACTTGTCAACAGGAAAAATGTATTAAAATGAGCCTGACTGCATCAGCGTAGTCCTATCTTTTGTCTTAATGAAATGAACCTGCTTTTGATGGGATTACTAATGCTTTCTGGTAATTGCATTGAAGGTATTTCAAAGGCTGAACTCTGTGTTTTGATTTGAACGGCTGCAGTGTTTGTGTACGGACTGATGATGTGGTGCTTTGTTGGAAGCAAATGTATCAGTTATTAGTATTAGTAATGTGCCAGTTATCACTACCAGCATAAGTTCCATACCAGCTCATAAAAAATGCTTGATTGACTGATGTTATGTAAAAAAAGTTTAGTTATGCTTTCAAATCATATCACATTTGAATGTATCTTTGTAAAAAGCTGTCATTTTGTGAAGAGTAGCACATTCAAAAAGCACATTAATTCAAAATTTTTCAGATGTTTTACACGTGTAGTGTTCATAATATTTTTATTGTATAAATAGCTCCTTATACAAGAAAATATATAGCTGCCTTTATATTTTTAGGAAGGGGTGACTTGTAAGGGGATCTATATATTTGAGGGCTGACAGGTTTTGCTTAACTATGCTTGGATTCATAGGAAAAGGATATTAGCTTTTCCCAGTCTGTTGGTATAGTTAATGTATTTTTCATTTGTATGGCAATAAAATAGTTTGGTGGAATATAACATTTCGGAAGAATGGGTACAGTGGTCTGGCAGAGCCACCTTGTTAGTGTTGTATGGCCTTCACCATTTTTGTAAATGCCTCTTTCATCTGACCATCACATATTATTTTATAATTTTTCCACCTTCAGGGAGCAGAAAGGAAGAAATGATCTCAAAAAAAATTACAGCACTTTTTGTAGCCGATTTTGAGTGTAATTTAATCAAGCCAGTTTCATCTAGAGGTAGGCCTATTTGTTTTTGACACTACGGCCGGGTAAGAGAAGTGAGCCATCGTTGGTTATTTGAAGTCTCACTATCTCAGCAGAACAAACATTTTCCTGGATGTGCAAAGTTCACTTAATTAGGATTGTGTAATATAAGACACAGGAATGACCGCAGAATTTCTTCAACTTTTTCAGTCTTTTTCAGACTCTTCTTTGAGGCCCCAGTATTAAATGGCAGACATTAGCTGAGTTGCTAAAAGCTCTTCCCAGCTTTTATACATCTGTTTGTAAACTGCTGGCTACTGTACTGAGTGAATTGTTTTGGGCATTGATGACACTGGGAGATCATTAAAGTCATGATTAGTCATGATGAGTTTGTACTGCCTGGTAATGTTGCAAGGCCATTGTACCTGTGGCGTGCCATATTACCACTCAGCTTAGAGCGAGTTGATATTAAGAGGAAAATTTTCCTTTATATAGTCTTTGGAGTTTCTTATAGTGTATAAAGTTGTGTTGAGATATATATTTGTATCTATTTCTTTTTAGCATGCTGTACATTTTTCAGCGCTGAATTGTAATCAAACATCTCTTATGCCACTGGTTTCAACTGTTGGATGCAGATATGCCAAGGGCAATCCTTTAAACACAAAGTAGCTACCTTTTAAGAGACATTTACAGGGGGAAAAAATTATGGCCCCTTAGTTCCAGTGAAAGGAACTCTTAATGCTTCAGCATACCAAGACATTTTGGACAATATCATGCTGCCAACTTTGTGGGAACAGCTTGGGGATGGCCCCTTCCTGTTCCAAAATGACTGCACACCAGTGCACAAAGCAAGGTCCATAAAGACATGGATGAGCGAGATTGGTGTGGAGGAACTTGACTGGCCTGCACAGAGTCCTGACCTCAACCCGATAGAACACGTTTGGGATGAATTAGAGCGGAGACTGCGAGCCAGGCCTTCTCGTCCAACATCAGTGCCTGACCTCACAAATGTGCTTCTAGAAGACTGGTCAAAAATTTCCATAAACACACTCCTAAACCTTGTGGAAAGTTTTCCCTGAAGAGTTGAAGCTGTTATAGAATGGATCCTACGGATTAAGAATGGGATGTCATTAAAGTTCATGTGCATGTATAAAGGCAGACGTACCAAAACTTTTGGCAATATACTGTATGATGATATTTTTTCCCAGCTGAGAACTCAGAAAGAGCTTATAAAAGGTATAAATGAGTCAAAACAGCTCAAGGAATTCCTGCCGTTGCACACAAACGAAGATCTGATGCAAGGAGATGTGGTTCCGACGCCTGTATTGAACTGTAATGGGCAACATCACTCCTATGACAAAAAGAACCACATTGAGCATTCTGTCCTTTTTAGTATCACATCAAGTCCTGTTTTTGGTTCAGTTAGATGTCTTTGGTCTGTTTTGCCTTCATATTTCACTCAAACCGCACCAGAGTTCATTTGGAAAAGATGGGTCTCGGTCCACTTGTTTGCTGCACACCAGGGTTCAGATGGCAGCGTTCACACTTATTCGAAAAAAAACTAACCGAGCAATCGCACGAGAGTTTGATTTAATCAAACCAAACCTGCCAAGTATGAACTCACCCTTAATGCCCTTATTACTGTCCCTGATACTTTTGAAAAGCAGGAAAGATGAAGCCGGAGCTCCTTCTACCTACTTTACAAATAAGGATGTTACAATACCAAAATTAAAGTAGTTGATACTAAAATTTAAATTTCTAGTGTTGTCATAGGTACTGACTTCGGTACCAAGTCGGTTCTGAAATTTAAAAAATGTGACGCTACCAGCATTTCCCTCTAGCATTTTGAGTGTTGTTGAATAGATTCTTAAACACCTCTGATTGGCCATTGTGTTCACGCGCTCAACATACATGTCTGTGATTGGCTGCAATGATCAACGCTTCAAAAACATACGTAAAATAGACATCTTTGATGGTCTTCAATGAGCGCTTACACAGATACACGCAGGAGCGTTTGAAAGCAGGTGTCTGTCAGCGGATCCCTAATATATCCTCTGATAGACACCTGCTTTCAAATGCTCCCGTGTGTATCTGTGTAAGCGCTCTGTGAACCCGTTCAAACAGCGCTCAAAATGTTATCGTCACATTTTAAAAATTTCAGTACCGACATGGTACCGTTTCAATACCAAAACTTAAATATTAATATACATTTGTTCTGGAGGAAAAGGTATCAGTCATCCATCACATTTAAGAATGGGAGAGATGATCGGAGGAAAACTTAGTTTGGAACTTGGTTGGAAACGTCACTTTTCATAAGCTTTGATACCCCTCTCAGGGTCAGAGCCCACACCATTCAAGGAGATAGCTTTGCAGCCCTTGTCTGATTCATCCTAAAGATAAATTCGGGAGTGTTATCTCAAATAAGCAGTGTACAGTCAGTGAAGAGAAGATGGACCGGTATGATTGATCTCATAGTGTTATTAAAGGGAAATTCGCCATCCGTCTTTCCTGCTCTATTGACAGATCAAAAGCAACTCTTGGGGCTAGTGTTCAGTGCACGTCTAAAACGAATAGTTCATCCAAAAGATAAAAAACATTCAGTCACAGTCATTATTTACTCCCCTGCATGTTATTCTAAACCTATATTTTCCCATGGAACACAAGAGAATTTTTGTCAGAAAATAATTACAGAATCATGCTTGGGATAACTATTCTTATAGTCATGATGACTTAATAAATTACCTTTTTTTTTATCTTATATTTTTGACAATTTTGCCTTTTTTCAGTAGTACAGAGTAGGAGAGACAGGAAGCGAATGTGTGGCCGGAAAGGAACCAGATTGGGACCATAAGCCGGGATTCGAAATCATAAGAAGCCTGACACTGTTGGTGTTATAAATAATGGTTGAACGTTAATTCGGCAAGACTTAAACTGCTGTTCAAAAGTTTGGGATCTGTACGATTTTTAATGTTGTTAATAAAAAAAGTCTCTTCTGCTCACCAAGGCTGCATTTAAACAATTTAAAATAACTGTTTTCTGTAATATATATTTTAAAATGTAATTTATTCCTGTGATGCAATGCTGAATTTTCAGCATCATTACTCCAGTCTTCAGTGTCGCATGATCCTTCAGAAATCATTCTAATATGCTGATTTGCTGCACAAGAAACATTTATTATTATTATCAATGTTGAAAACAGTTGTGTACATTTTTTTTTTTCAGGATTCTTTGATGAATAGAAAGTTCAAAAGAACAACATTTATCTAAAATAGAAAGATTTTGTAACATTATACACTACCGTTGAAAAGTTAAAAAAAAAAAATTTGGAAAGAAATTAATGCTTTTATTCAGCAAGGATGCATTAAATTGACCAAAAATGACAGTAAAGACATTTATTATGTTACAAAAGATTCTATTTCAAAACAATGCTGTTCTATTTATCAAAGAATCCTGAAAAACAATGTACACAACTGTTTTCAACATTGATAATAATCGGAAATGTTTCTTGAGCAGCAAATCAGGATATTAGAATGATTTCTGGAGGATCATGTGACACTAAAGACTGGAGTAATGATGCTGAAACGTCAGCTTTGCATCACAAGAATAAATTACATTTTAAATATATAATATTTTGAATATTTCACAATGCTACAGTTTGTTTTGTATTTTTAATCAAATTAATGCAGCCTTGGTAAACATAAGAGACTTCTTTTAAAAACATTAAAAAAGTACAGATCCCAAACGTTTGAACGGCAGTGTATAGGAAGATATTTGGCTTTTTTTTTTTTTTTTTTTATCAGAATCGGACAATACGTTTTTCTGTTTGCCCGATAAGCTGGGCCTAAAATGAACACTCACCAAGCATCAAATGCGAGTATATGAAAATCACCAGTTGGCCGGTAACATTTTCATGAATTCTAACAATGCATAAATGTGAACAAACGTGAACAAAGCTTGGGATAGTTGACGGGTCGGCTCTGCATCGTCACAAAAGTTTAAGCCTTGACGGTTTAATTATTAAAGCGCAAGATGACGTGAAAGGGAGCTCATTCCATTACTCGCGCGCTGTGTAGAATCTTTAGCCCTGTCTGTAGCCCACACCTAGAAAGCCGCGTCACAGACAGCGCACGAATACTAAACTGAGCTCTCTTTCACGTCTTCTTGCACTTGTCTTGAGCGGATAAATTCACACAAAATTGTCAAAAATAGCGAGACTCTTAGTAAAGATAGTCGGTTATGTCTTAAAGTAAACACGTGTACAGTATCAGTACATTAGATCCGTGCATTAGCTCTTAAAGTGACAGCAGCCTAATATTCCTGCTGCTGATTTTAATGTTACTCAAAGGACAAAGAAAAAGTCACTCACTGCTCTTGTAACTTTTAATAAGGATGTTCTATTTATACAGTGAAGATTATGCTGTTGTTTTTCATTTGCTTACTTTTTTAAATGTCTGTACCTGAAAACTACTGTCAGACCTACCTGAAAAATCTAAAAAGCATTATTTTCATTTTATTACTAACTGTTTACTTGTCTTTAAAGGGGTCATGAACTTGCTTTTTTTATTTTTTTATACTGTTGTCTGAGGTCAACTTATGACGTTCGCGTGGTTTTTACATTCAAAAACATCATAATGAATAAGTAATAGGCTATTTTCTACCCTGGTTTTGAGCCTCTCTCCTGGAACGCTCGGTTTTTATGGGCGTGCCGCACTGAAGACTTGGAAGTAAACGCCCACTGCTATGATTGGATAAGCTTTGCATATTATAATGAGCTTCGGCTCCCCCGTGAGTACACGTGAGGAATTGTTTTGGAAGCGTGTGGGAAAACGGCAACCAGAATGATTCGCCCACAGGGCTCGCAAAATGTCTTTATCAAACAAACACAATGATTTATCTCTCATCCACCCGCAATTAATTGGAATGTTATTTTTTATTACTTGGCCCGCCCGATCGGTGGATATAACCGTGAACAGTGCATCACTAACACACACGCACGCACAAGCCTCACTGCAGAGTCAGACAAATCTGCATGATCTCAACTTCCGCGATTGTATTTTTCCTTCAAATATCAAGTCAAGAGAGTGAACAACGCACATCAAGAAAGGAATGTTATTTCACTATTTAAGATAGCCCGTCGGCAGGCCGGTGATACGTTTTGGTAGCCCATCAGAAAACCACATTATATCCTCAATAAGCCAAAGCCACACAATGTGATTCTGAGTTCTAATTCATGTGTGAAGCACAAATGCGTAGGAAGTGCACAACACTTAGGGGGTTTTGAAAAATCGCTAACCCTAAGTATGAGTAAAAGTGATGTTTGATGTTTCTGTCAACCTCTTTGTTTATTCAGAACATTTTCTCACAACCCCCTCCATGCATTAGGCAAGTGTATAACTTGAGAAACAGCTTGAGAAAGTGTTGTGGTAAGAAGCACAACACAAAGCCCATTGATTTTTACCTATTCAAATACACTATCCTACATAATAATGGCTTTAGGACTGCCTCACACAATATAAAGGTCTATGTGGTGGCACCTAGCTCTCTGTTGGAATGTGTTGGTTCACATATAAGTTATTCACTTTCTTAGACTTTTATGAATTGTTAAACACAAATTATGACAGCTGCCATTTAGAAATGTATTGACAAAACATATTCAGGAGTTTGCATGAATCTGCTACACATATTTGCACATGGAAATCACCAGTTTAAACATTCATATCATTGGGGGACAACGGGACCAGAGAGCAGAGCAAAAGAGGCAGCACATGTTCAGAAAGATTTTTTTTTTTTAAAAAGTTACTTTTTAAAATTTTGTTGGAATGGTAACTAACACAGTTCTCTTACCAGGCATAAATCGGAAAAAAAAAAAAAATCCAACAAGCAATTCATCCACACTGACTGAGCCATTATTGTGTCAAGCAGCAAAACTGCTTCACAACTTGACACAATAATTGCTAATCAAAAGAAAAGGTTTTTCATCTACAGTGGGATTCAGTGCAAAAGAAATGGCAATAAAGCATTCAAATAAATGCTTTGTCACTTCTCATTGTAAGTGGGCGCTTATTAGAGAAGGGATTGGAGGCAGACACCTGAACTTGAGGGAAATTGCACACTTTTTTCTTTTTTTTTTTTTTTTGCGCTCTCAAGGCCTTAAGTTGTGCTAGCCAAAAAAGTTCTAGCAAAGTCTTCCCCAGTTCCTGAACAGACCTCAACTATTCATTATAGTATCCAACTATTCATTATTCATAATTGGCATTGCATCCAATGCCAAGCCTTGGCATGTAAAATGAAAGGACCATAAGCATCATAATTTACACTTGACATGTACTAGCAGGGTTTTTTAGTTCTGTTGTCATGTATGGCAGCACTTGAGGTGTTACTGAAAGGCAGTGTTATTAATAGTCTGAACATGTGAGACTGAATAGACTGGATGTTTGCAGAAAATCCTACATTGAATAGAATATCAGATGTTGAACCTGAATGTTTGAATGGCTGTGCTGGTGTCTTATAGCGAGATCTCTGCTGCCCCACTGTGTTCATGCCCACATACACACACACACACACACACGTGCACTAAAGGAATTCATATATGCGTGTCTGAATATGCACCCTGTAGAGGAAATGAACTGTGACTTATTCATACAATTGGATTTGCAAATTGACAAATGCCTATGTTGAATTAATGAGTTTAAATAGTTTATAATTTCATTCATTCTTTTCATTCATTTCCTCGTCACTTCACATTGTCATCACATCTGAATCATTCTTTCACTGCACTGTGTCGTGATGCCACATACTCTAGTTGTTTCTTTTTTTCCCTCAGTGATCTGGTGAATGGTCTGGTGTCTCTGATGAACAGTAACATCAGTAGTCCAGTTAACCTGGTGAGTTTTTGCCTAAATTTTGCTTAAATTAACAAACTTTAGGGGCCATTCACACATTGAGTTATAATATTGTGAATGGCTATAATGATCATTGTATTACTAGAAATTGAAAAAAAAAAAAAAATGTCAGCCATTAGTACTGGTTTGTTATAGTTAACTGAAACTAAAATCTTAAAAATTGTTATTTGTAAATGAATGTTAACTGAAATAAAATATTAAAACCCTTAAACTTATTTTATTTTAAATAGCTGGCAAGGAAACATTTATCATTTTCATTTAGTTTAGCTTGATGTACTAAATCAAATACAACTAAAACTGAAATAAAAATGAATACATTTAAAAAATCTAATAAAACTGACAAAAACACACAAAATAGTTAAACTAAATGTAACTATTTAACTAAAACTAAAATAAAAAAGATAGAAATAGATGTTCAGTGTGAAAATATATTTATGCTTACACATTTTAATTTTAAGTGTGGTTAATCGTGATTCATTGCAGAAACTTATGCAATTACCTTTTTTTTAATTAATTTAATAGCACTAGATTCATTTTTACAGCATTTATTAATCTACGTTAATTTGCAAATATACTATTGATTTATTTATAATATGTTAATAATTTATACAACTTGAAATGTTATAAATGTATTTGCATATTTAGTAATATTAACCAAAACACATCCGATTTTTAGTTATTTGGTTATATGAAAATGTGTTTACGCTAGTAAATGACTGTTTGTTATAAATGGACTAGACAGATATTGTAAACATAAAAAGACCATTCTATTGCCTGTCACATCATTTCACTTTTCAGAGCTATTTTAAGCACATTTGACAGAATAATTATGCCTTTGTTACGTTTAATTGAACTGATAGCCCTTAACACAGGGCACATTGTCCAAGAGTTGCTTGGCCTTCAGTCTTAGTCAGTTCAATGTGAAAACGATTTTAACACCCTCTCCCATCTAACCCTATTGATCTCTCTTCCTCATGCCTGCTCTCTTCTAGGGCAATCCAGAGGAACACACCATATTGGAGTTTGCACAACTTATTAAAAGTCTAGTTGGTAAGTGGAAATTCTATAAAATTGCAAATGGGGAGTTAGAATCTTAATTAACACCAAAGCGCTGAATGTCTCCTCAGTGAGCCGCAGTCATATTCAGTTCCTTCCAGAGGCACAGGATGATCCACAGAGGAGACGGCCAGACATCCGCAAGGCCAAAATGCTTCTGGGCTGGGAACCTGTGGTGAGTTATGGACTGATCATCACATCTCACCATTTTACCCATTCAATACCTATTTGACATCCATCAATCCATCCATCCATCCATATGTACAGTCATGTGAAAATGTTAGGACACCCTATTGAATTCCATGGTTTTCTGTATCAGGACATAAAACAAAAAACCATCTGGTCCTTGGCAGGTCTTAATTTGGATGACACATGACATATCACACCGTGTCATTATTTATTTAGCAAAAATAAAGCCAAAATGGAAAAGCCATGGGTGACAAAGTTAGGACACCCTTACTGTTAACATAAGAATTAAGAGGGTAAGTAATGGTCAGGCACTGCTAATCAAATGCCTTTGATTAACTGATCACCAGCAAATGTGATCACCTCTATAAAAGCAGAAGTGTTGGCAGTTTGCTGGTCTGGAGCATTCAGATGTGTGTTAACATAATGCCAAGGAGGAAAGACATCAGCAATGATCTTAAGAGAAGCAATCGTTGCTGCCATCAATCTGCAAAGGGTTACAAGGCTATTTCCAAACAATTTGAAATCCATCATTCTACATTGAGGAAGATTATTCACAAGTGGAAGACATTCAAAACAGACACCAATCTTCCCATGAGTGGACGTCCCAGCAAATTCACCCCAAGATCAGACTGTGTAATGCTCAGAAAAATTGCAGACAACCCAAGAACTACACCTCAGACTCTACAGGCCTCAGTTAACATGTTAAATGTTAAAGTTCATGACAGTACAATTAGAAAAAGTTTAGGTTTGCAAAGTTGCACCTGAACAAACCCCAAGTCTTCTGGAACAATGTCCGTTGGACAGACGAGACCCAAGTGGAGATGTTTGGCCATAATGCACAGCGCCAAGTTGAAAACCAAAAGAGCATATCAGCATAAACACAAAAAGTCAAGCATGCTGGTGGAGGGGGGATGATTTTGAGCTTGCTTTGTAGCCATAGGACATAGGCACCTCACAGTCATTGAGTCGACCATGAACTCCTTTGAATAACAAAGTATTCTAGAGTCAAATGTGAGACCATCTGTCCGACAACTAAAGCTTGGCCAAAATTGAGTCATGCAACCAGACAATGATCCGAAGATCACTAGCAAATCTACAACAGAATGTCTGAAAAAGAAAAGAATGAAGGTGTTGTCTTAAGTCCAGACCTCATCCTGACTGAAATGCTGTGACAAGAGCTGTGCATGAGCAAATGCCCACAAACCTCAACAAACTGAAGCAAAGTTGTAAAGAGTGGACCAAAATTCCTCCAGAATGATGTGAGACTGATAAGTCATGCAGAAAATGATTACTTCAAGTTATTGCTGCTAAAAGTGGATCTACAGGCAATTGACCGTTCGCAAAGACCCGCCCCCTTTAGTTACTGTTGCTATGTCCGACAAGCCGCGCTCACACCACACACGTTCTCACACAGTGAGAAATACATCGCAGAGCAAAGAGGATACTGACAACGCACTGACAGACAGGATAGAGCAGGTTACTTTTAATATGAAACAAAGTCTCAACTCTAAAATTTTGTAATTTTTTAAAGAAATGTAAACAATAAATACAGTTTTGTGGCTCTTTAATGTGTGGTGACAGGCCGCTGTAGCGCCTCAGTTAAAGCTGCTCGTGAACCGATCATCTCTTCCTTCTAGTTAATTTATAGTATCAAATAAACATGAATGAACTTCAGAAGGAATGTTGTTTCAACCGCGGAAAGACGTCAGTATACACCGTTTTTCAAGTTCAAGTCCACCGACGTAAATCTACGAACTCTCTTGACTGCTTTGTCAGACAAAAATGGCGGATTCGACGGATTATGATTGGTCAGATCGCCTGTCAATCAAAGGGTGAAGGGTGAGTTGAATGATAGGGTTGTTCTAACTTTATCACCCATGGTTTTTACATCTTGACTTTATTTTTGCTAAATAAAGCAAATAAGACAGTGTAATATTTTCCACATTTTTTTATTATGTCCTGATACAGAAAACCATGGAATTCAATAGGGTGTCCTAACATTTTCACATGACTGTACATGCATACATTCTTCCATCCATACATATTCTTTCATGCATACATACATAAATTAGGGCTGGAACAAACAATATTTTTTTTCGTTTGATTATTTTTTCGATCTAACCGTTTTTTGTTTTTGTTTTTTTTTTGTTTCCTCCTGGTTAATCTGTTGATTTTTTTCTGAATAGTTTATTAATCCTTTGGTTAATAAACCAATAATTTACCAATAAATAACCATAACTAATCTATACATGAACTTTTACCTAATGATAGTATTTATCACAAAACATAAGGTTTATGCAGTGAAGCCCTAATTAGGAAAGGTGTTTACTATGGCTGTTCACACGGTCAATTGGGATTTGCAGGATTGCTTAAGTGTGAATCCTGAAATTAATTCAGGAGATTAAAGTAGCTGCTCGAATATGTTCATTCAGCTGAAGTCACAACCGCATTCTAACTAACCATAACGGTAACCATAGCGACAGTCAAACATGGCGGTGTCCATAAAACCGTGAAGTTTTTCCATGATTGACAGCGCATAATTAAATGAGTCCAATCGAGGTGCGAGTTCATCCATTAGATATTTTAAATAACCAACAACAGCGTTAAACGCTTTGTAACCAGTTGCAGAGAGTATGTTTGAGCCGCATGCCCCGTACCCACGGCAGCTCGTAAAAAACAGAATCTTGTATGAATGCAGTCCCGGGATGTTCTATGCTCTTGCATAGAAGTTGTGCTGCTGTGGTTCAGTTTTACAGAGTGTGCAGAGCACTATTTATTCGGTCTCTGTTTAAAAAAATTCTACACTTTAGATCGGGCTTGATATTTTTGTAATAACTGCTGATTTTCATGCCTTTGTTCCGCCATCATTGTGGAACAAACAGCGCGACGAATCAACACATTCCACACAAATCAACTAAGTGGGCTTTCACACTGGGCACGTTTGCTCAACTTGATTCTCTTGAACCCTGGTGCACTTGTGCTCATCTTACGTCATCACAAACATGCACGGTGTATGATAGAAAATAGAACGCGTGTTAATATATTGTTTTTTTATTCATTTGAGTAAACAACACTTGGGTTTACTGTATGTGCGTCACATGAAGGTGGACACATGAACACTGCAGGCTCACTCTCGCTCGTATCCAAGGTAAATCAACACTATCATCCCTTACATGTGTTTTAAACTAAATACATTGTAATCGGCTAAAATGCATGCGCAGGTTACTTCATTTCATGAACAAGTGCCCATCTAAGTCTGTGTTGCTTTCACATTTACACGAAAGTTCCAGGGAATTAAGGGAATTTGGACTTTGTGTTTCCTCATATTTATATTTCTGTGAAACAGGAAGTCATGGCTGGATAATTTCATTTTCCTAGTCACCCTGGTGTGCTAAACATGTAAACATGGATGGGAATATACTTCAGAGTTATTTTACTCATAAGAATTTCTAGGGGTAACATTAATTGTGGCCATAGTGTATTAGAGAAAAATATTTTTCATAATGTGATTTCCCCCACTTTCATTTTTTTTAAACTTCATTCAAAGGTTATATATATTTTTTTGAATGAATGAAAGATCAAAAGGATTACCGATGCAGATTTATTTTCACAGCCTTTTTTGATCATATTAACCAGTTAAGAGAGTTATGCCGGTGAAGACGTTTCAAACGGCAGTAAATTATTCACTACAGAAAGTAAAAACTAACCAAGCTTATATGGCATCTGACGCTGCATTAACGGCGCATATTCTCTTAGAGACGATGAGAGATTAATCAAATTTATTTTCTTAATATTTCACTTGTGGTCCATTGTGAAAAAAATGTATTTTCGTGAATCGAGACGTATTTTGTGTTAAACAAGTTGTTTTTGAAATGAGGAGTAAGCTAGGATTGAGTTGGAGTTTTCCCTCTTTTGCAACTCGCTTTTAAATCGTTAATTAAAGCGAAAGTAAAATACGCACGACCGCACAGGCATTCATAACTGTGCGGAGCAGATCGAGTGTTTTCTATTAATTCTTTTGGCATCGTAAGGAATGAACTGAACACGCTCAATCTGCTCCTCGCCAGTGGACACGCACCATTATGAATGGCTGTGCGCATTTTACTTTCACTTTAGAATTAGCACCAATTCGGTGGTGGGTTGCTTGAATGGTGGGTTCATTGTTATTCTTAATGAAAAACACAACAAAACAGTACAATGACAAACTCACTTAAATAGGCGCTTTTACATTTCGCGTTGAAACCAAATCTTCCGCCGTCCTCTTTTTATTCAGTTCCTCACTCTCTGATAAATGAAATCTGACTCCTGCTGCTGGTCTGTGCTGCGACTCTCGTTTGGCTTATGCTGCAAGTGATGTAACCGGTGTTGCGGCTGAACACCGGTAACACCAGCAACACCGACTATCGCAGCAAAGTAGACTGTA
This sequence comes from Coreius guichenoti, assembly GCA_039654105.1. Taxonomy (NCBI): domain Eukaryota; kingdom Metazoa; phylum Chordata; class Actinopteri; order Cypriniformes; family Gobionidae; genus Coreius; species Coreius guichenoti. The sequence goes on along the minus strand of CM077172.1, from coordinate 30,417,913 downwards.
GACTAGCGTGACTCTCTGAACAGTGAGTTTTTCTTGCTTATGCTCTGAACGGGCCATTCATGTGGATTTAGATCTCACTCAGGACGCGCACTGTCTGTGGAGGCCTGACTAACCGCTCCAACTTGTAGTGGTAACAAACTCCATGACTACAATAAATATGCAAAAAAAAATCCACCCCCCCCCCAAATGTCGCCCATGCATACATGCATACATACTGTATATACGTACGTACATACATACATTCCATACATCCATACATAATGTAGGCTACATACGTTCTTCCATACATCCGTCCATCCATACATATTTCCATATCCATACATGTATATTCATATATACATATTTTCTTCCATATATACATACATATATACATACAGTTTGAATGTACATACATTCTTCCATACATACATACGTTAACTCTTTCCCCGCCAAGTTTTTCTGGCAATCCTTTTTTGCAAAAGCAAGCAAGGCTGTCGCTGAAATTGCCCCCTATACCCTCATTCACTATTCCCTACATTAGTCCACTAATGAAAACAAGTGAGTGAATTCGGACACTGAGTGTGCCGGATGGGTTGCCGCTAGTTGCCGCTATAGTTTATGCTTATATATATATATATATATATATATATACACTCAGTGTCCGAATTCATATATATATTACGGATTTTATCAGTAAAATAGTTTAGCAAATTACAAACCCGATTCCAAAAAAGTTGGGACACTGTACAAATTGTGAATAAAAACAGAATGCAATGATGTGGAAGTTTCAAATTTCAATATTTTATTCAGAATACAACATACACTCACCTAAAGGATTATTAGGAACACCATACTAATACTGTGTTTGACCCCCTTTCGCCTTCAGAACTGCCTTAATTCTACGTGGCATTGATTCAACAAGGTGCTGAAAGCATTCTTTAGAAATGTTGGCCCATATTGATAGGATAGCATCTTGCAGTTGATGGAGATTTGTGGGATGCACATCCAGGGCACGAAGCTCCCGTTCCACCACATCCCAAAGATGCTCTATTGGGTTGAGATCTGGTGACTGTGGGGGCCATTTTAGTACAGTGAACTCATTGTCATGTTCAAGAAACCAATTTGAAATGATTCGAGCTTTGTGACATGGTGCATTATCCTGCTGGAAGTAGCCATCAGAGGATGGGTACATGGTGGTCATAAAGGGATGGACATGGTCAGAAACAATGCTCAGGTAGGCCGTGGCATTTAAACGATGCCCAATTGGCACTAAGGGGCCTAAAGTGTGCCAAGAAAACATCCCCCACACCATTACACCACCACCACCAGCCTGCACAGTGGTAACAAGGCATGATGGATCCATGTTCTCATTCTGTTTACGCCAAATTCTGACTCTACCATCTGAATGTCTCAACAGAAATCGAGACTCATCAGACCAGGCAACATTTTTCCAGTCTTCAACTGTCCAATTTTGGTGAGCTCGTGCAAATTGTAGCCTCTTTTTCCTATTTGTAGTGGAGATGAGTGGTACCCGGTGGGGTCTTCTGCTGTTGTAGCCCATCCGCCTCAAGGTTGTGCGTGTTGTGGCTTCACAAATGCTTTGCTGCATACCTCGGTTGTAACGAGTGGTTATTTCAGTCAAAGTTGCTCTTCTATCAGCTTGAATCAGTCGGCCCATTCTCCTCTGACCTCTAGCATCAACAAGGCATTTTCGCCCACAGGACTGCCGCATGCTGGATGTTTTTCCCTTTTCACTCCATTCTTTGTAAACTCTAGAAATGGTTGTGCGTGAAAATCCCAGTAACTGAGCAGATTGTGAAATACTCAGACCGGCCCGTCTGGCACCAACAACCATGCCACGCTCAAAATTGCTTAAATCACCTTTCTTTCCCATTCTGACATTCAGTTTGGAGTTCAGGAGATTGTCTTGACCAGGACCACACCCCAAATGCATTGAAGCAACTGCCATGTGATTGGTTGATTAGGTAATTGCATTAATGAGAAATTGAACAGGTGTTCCTAATAATCCTTTAGGTGAGTGTAGATGACATATCAAATGTTTAAACTGAGAAAATGTATCATTTTAAGGGAAAAATAAGTTGATTTTAAATTTCATGGCATCAACACATCTCAAAAAAGTTGGGACAAGGCCATGTTTACCACTGTGTGGCATCCCCTCTTCTTTTTATAACCGTCTGGGGACTGAGGAGACAAGTTGCTCAAGTTGAGGAATAGGAATGTTGTCCCATTCTTGTCTAATACAGGCTTCTAGTTGCTCAACTGTCTTAGGTCTTCTTTGTCGCATCTTCCTCTTTATGATGCGCCAAATGTTTTCTATGGGTGAAAGATCTGGACTGCAGGCTGGCCATTTCAGTACCCGGATCCTTCTTCTACGCAGCCATGATGTTGTAATTGATGCAGTATGTGGTCTGGCATTGTCATGTTGGAAAATGCAAGGTCGTCCCTGAAAGAGACGACGTCTGGATGGGAGCAGATGTTGTTCTAGAACTTGGATATACCTTTCAGCATTGATGGTGCCTTTCCAGATGTGTAAGCTGCCCATGCCACACGCACTCATGCAACCCCATACCATCAGAGATGCAGGCTTCTGAACTGAGCGCTGATAACAACTTGGGTTGTCCTTGTCCTCTTTAGTCCGGATGACATGGCGTCCCAGTTTTCCAAAAAGAACTTCAAATTTTGATTCGTCTGACCACAGAACAGTTTTCCACTTTGCCAAAGTCCATTTTAAATGAGCCTTGGCCCAGAGAAAACGCCTGCGCTTCTGGATCATGTTTAGATATGGCTTCTTTTTGACCTATAGAGTTTTAGCCGGCAACGGCGAATGGCACGGTGGATTGTGTTCACCGACAATGTTTTCTGGAAGTATTCCTGAGCCCATGTTGTGATTTCCATTACAGTAGCATTCCTGTATGTGATGCAGCGCCATCTAAGGGTCCGAAGATCACGGGCATCCAGTATGGTTTTCCGGCCTTGACCCTTACGCACAGAGATTGTTCCAGATTCTCTGAATCTTTGGATGATATTATGCACTGTAGATGAAGATAACTTCAAACTCTTTGCAATGTTTCTCTGAGAAACTCCTTTCTGATATTGCTCCACTATTTTTCGCCGCAGCATTGGGGGAATTGGTGATCCTCTGCCCATCTTGACTTCTGAGAGACACTGCCACTCTGAGAGGCTCTTTTTATACCCAATCATGTTGCCAATTGACCTAATAAGTTGCAAATTGGTCCTCCAGCTGTTCCTTATATGTACATTTAACTTTTCCGGCCTCTTATGGCTACCTGTCCCAACTTTTTTGGAATGTGTAGCTCTCATGAAATCCAAAATGAGCCAATATTTGGCATGACATTTCAAAATGTCTCACTTTCAACATTTGATATGTTATCTATATTCTATTGTGAATAAAATATAAGTTTATGAGATTTGTAAATTATTGCATTCCTTTTTTATTCACAATTTGTACAGTGTCCCAACTTTTTTGGAATCGGGTTTGTAAAAGCAACATAACATTTTTCGCTAGCGAGGTAATAAAGGCGCTCATCTTACAGTTCCGTATGTGTATGCTGCTGCCAAACACTGTTGAAAGAGACGCACAGACTGCGGTAATTCACATACGCGCTCTCTCTCTCTCTCTCTCTCTCTCTCTCTCTCTCTCTCTCTCTCTCTCTCTCTCTCTCTCCCCCACTCTCTCCCTCTCCCTCCCCCTCTCTCCCCCTCTCTCTTTCTCCCCCCCTCTCTTTCTCCCCCCTCTCTCTTTCTCTCCCCCTCTCTCTTTCTCTCTCTCCCCCCACCTCTCTCTCTCTCCCCCCTCTTTCTCTCTCTCCCTCCCCCCTCCCCCTCTCTCTCTCCCTCCCCCTCTCCCCCCCCCCCTCTCTCTCTCCCCCCCCCCTCTCTCTCTCCCCCCCTCTCTCTCTCTCTCCCCCTCTCTCTCTCTCTCTCTCCCTCTCCCTCTCCCTCTCCCTCTCTCCCGCTCCCTCTCCCTCTCTCCCGCTAATAACTCACTGCATTAGTAACTGCATTAGTCTGCTATCAGTGGCTTAAGCCTCCTACTACCTTTGGAATTAGCAACGGAGGCTTAGGTTTAGATGCGTAAGAAATTAGTCCTGCACACAAAAACCTGACAAATGTCTTAAAATAAATCATCTGAACAATGTTTTGAGGTGTGGTAACCATAGTATAAGCGGAGTAATTGACTCCGGGCCGCTTCGCGTCGCGACGGGATTACCACAGATTACCACATTATTTTTCTAATAATTCAACGGCCCGTCGTCAATTATTCCTTATATGTGTATGTATGTGATACATACAAATATGTATGTGTGTATTTATAGCTGTTTGGAAAATGGATGGATAGATGATTCAGCTGTGGCCACCAGATGCAGGAATTCACTTATTACACTTATTATTGCAGAGCATTGTGGGATTGAATGCGTGTTCTTGATAAAGTGTACAAATGGCTGTCCCCTCAAAATGTAATGGTATAGGGGGCGATTTCGGACACAGCCATAGTATGTATGTATGTAGTTTTTAACAAGTCTCAGTTGTGGTTGATCCAGTCATAATTCAGAGTTGGAACAGTCTGTTCATTCAAATGTACTTTGTGTGTTTGCAGGTGCCACTGGAGGAAGGCTTGAACAAAACCATCCAGTACTTCAGCAGAGAGCTGGAGCATCAAGCCAATAATCAATATATACCCAAACCCAAGGCTGCACGGATGAAAAAAGGAAGACCCAGACACAACTGATGAATTGTGTTCATCTCAGGGATGCTGGGGTACCGGAGGACCTTGGACATCCAGCAGCCGTTTTACAGTGTGGCTTTCCCACCTCCCACTACCAGATACATCTTTTTGAAAAAAGGAATTTTTCTCATGTTTTTCCGCAAATGTTTTGAAATGCAGCTCAGGCAGAGAGCTGTCTTTAAAGAGTTTGTTTTTCAGTCAAATGTGCCTCAAAGAAATCCAATTTACAAACTTTGCCTTGCACTTTGGTTTGTCAGTCGTCTGTCTGTTATTTAAAGCAAGCTTAGATCATCTTGCGCATTTTTGTTGTGTTTACATTCTGTGCTGTCTTAATTGATGTGATCTAGGGTTTTTTTGTTTGTTTGTTTGATATATATATTTTTTTTTTATCATTGTCAAAGCTAGCAGTGTGTTTGTATGTTTTTTTTTGTTTTTTGAACGGACACCTGCAGAAAATTATGGAAATTAGCGATTGCATATTATTTAAAGATCTTGAATGTCTTGTCTGGAGCAGGAAACCTCATCCAGCTCTGTCCTGAAATTTGAGGACACGGATTAAAGAAAAGCTTTGGAAAATGTTCTTTGTGCTTTAATCTTTGTGATGATTTTGAGTAAAATCTGTTGTTACCTTTGTGAAACTTCATACAGAACTTTGAATCTAAAATTGATTTCAGGTGAAAAGAATATTTTAATAAAATATTTACTGTGATTTTCACTGTATTCCTTTTTTAATTTCACTTTCTCTGTCCTGCTCAGTGGCTGAACATTTCCCATTTTTATTGCTTTTAGCTCTTTACTCCTGCATTTCCATTCATTTTCTTTCTTTTCCCCCTCTTCCCTTCACCACTGATGCATACACAAAAAACGGTCGTCTGTACTTCTGTTTTTGACAGAAGTTGCTTTTGGCTCACCAAGGCTGCATTTATATGATCAAAAATACAGTAACATTAATTTTGGAAAATATAATTACAATTTTAAAAAGCTGAATTTCCAGCATCATTACTCCAGTGTTCAGTGTCACGTGATTCTTCAGAAATCATTCTAATATGATGATTTGCTGCTCAAGAAACATTTCTTACATTTCGTATTATCAGTGCTGAAAAGAGTTATGCTGCTTAATATTTTTGTGGAAGCCATGTTACATTTTCAAGATTCTTTGATGAATAGAAAGTTCAAAACAACAGCATTTATTTGAAATAAATCTTCTGTAACACTATACTGTCACCTTTGATCAATTTGATGTATCCTTGCTGAATAAAAAAAAAAAAAGTGAAAAGGAAAGAAATAGGTGAGGTAAAATTAGGTTTTGTGGTCTTTATTGTAACACTGCTTCCATCCTTTTGAAAACTACACCAGATAGAAGACCTTAAAGGGACCTCCAAACCCATAAGACTTTCGTTCATCTTCAAAACACAAATGAAGATATTTTAATGAAATATAAGAGATTTATGTCCCTCCATTGACTGCAACTACAAAGGATACTTCACCCAAAAATGATTCCATCATCATTTGTTCCCAACCCATAAGACGTTTTTGAAAAATCCTTTCATTTTGTTTTTTTTTCACTATAATGAAAGCGAATGAAGACTGGGGCTATCAAGCTCTAAAACACTACAGTGGAGGACAAGATGATCAGTAATGAACTACAATTCAGTCTTTTCATCACACAAAATTGTATGATATTTCGATATATTCAGGGGTAAATTTTTGCCATTTTTATGTAAAAGTAATGATAGATTTTTCATTTATGAGTGAACTATTCCTTAAAAATTGACGTTATCTTGATTTTCTATCTATTACAATTAACAAAAGGAGTACAAGCTACAAAAGAAAGAAGCAAGCTGACATCACTGTGCAGTAAATCAGAGCGGTTATGGCAGCAGTGACGTGGTTCTGGGAGGACAAGGTGTTTTAGTAGTAATCATAGTTGACATTTGCTCCATGCCTGTAAGACCCAGCGCTCCGAGGCCCCATGGGAGCGTTTTCATCATAGTGATGCTGGCGACCTTGGTCACTGGATCGGTGCTGGTCCATCCAATAGGCGAGATCAGTTTCAAGTCTCTAAAGGAAATGAGGGAGAAAAAAAAAAAGGTTCTTACAACTAAATAATGGCATTCTGTAGCATCTGACGTTCTGTACTACACACTGTATAATGTACGTGCCCAGTGTGATTTCACCAAGTGCAATGTGTTCCTGGATCAACGTCATCTTTGTTGATCCTGGAACAACATTCCAATCAACCAATCAGATTTGAGGGACAAGTTTAGGCTTACAACCAGGGTTAGGTGCTTCTACATCAGTGTTATTCACTTATTTCCCTCTGATTTTAGGGATAACTTATGGGTAGGGATAGGGGTAGGACAACATTTTTGGACAGGAATGTTGTTCCAGGATCAACAAAATATGTTGATATGAACATGTCTTACTTGGCAAAATCACGGTGGCTGATATCTGTGAGCCATTCGTCAAAGATTTTGTTCTGATGCCCTTGTGAATGATAAGGGTCAATCGTTACTGACTGCAGTTAATGGAGCTCATTAGAAACATTCTTGAGTAAAAGTACCTGCTATTAGAATTACTTAAAGGGATAGTTCACCCAAAAATGAAAATTCTGTCATTAATTACTCACCCTTATGTCGTTCCAAACCTGTAAGACCTTCGTTCATCTTTGGAACACAAATGAAGATATTTTTGATGAAATCCGAGAGCTTTCTGATCCCTCCATAGACAGCAATTTACTAACCACTTTCAAGGCCCAGAAAGGTAATAAAAACATTGTTAAAATAGTCCATGTGACTCCAGTGGTTCAACCTTAATGTTATGACGCGACGAGAATACTTTTTTTGCGCAAAAAACAAATAAAAATAATGACTTTATTCAACAATTTCTTCACATCTGTGCCAGTCTCCTACGCAGTTTACGTTGTAAATACAGTGCAGCGCTTTCAAGTTGTACGCAGAACGGCGGCTCACCATTGGCTGATACTGTTCACGTGAGCACCACGACGCATGCGTGTGGAGCTAGCCAATGGTGAGCCGCCGTTCTGCCGTAGAACTAGAAAGCGCTGCAAAAAGTATTCTGGTAAGGTTGAACCACTGGAGTCACATGGACTATTTTAACAATGTTTTTATTACCTTTCTGGGCCTTGAAAGTGGTAATTAAATTGCTGTCTATGGGGGGTCAGAAAGCTCTCGGATTTCATCAAAAATATCTTCATTTGTGTTCCGAAGATGAACGAAGGTCTTACAGTTTGGAATGACATGAGGGTGAGGAATTAATGACAGAAGTTTCATTTTTGTGTGAACTAACCCTTTAAGTATCAAAAGTAAAAAGGTTTTTTCATTCCACAATGCAGTATACTTGAGTAGAAATTTTCCAAAACTGTATTTACGTACAAGTTCTTAAACACCTCTGGACAGATATTTCTTAAGTGTTTGCCTTAACTTTGGTTTAAATTGTGGCACAATTTTGTCTTACATTCATGTTAGTGAAAGGAAAAAATGACATAAAGGTGTAGCTACCTTTAAGACCTTTTATATATGAAACTGGTTTATGGTATTTTAAAAGTTGACACAAGCACTCACTGCTTCATCAAAGCCCATGTACATGAACTGCTGGATCCACTGCTGGACGTCAGGGCGGCTGCGGTCCCACAGGTTTCTTTTGGGCCTTTTAAGGGAGGCCAGGAACTGTTTGGCTTTGGAGGGAGTCACAGCAACAGCTGCGGCTGGCTTTACATCAGCGTCCACTAGTGGGAGACAAAGCAAAGGGACAGGAGGACACAAATAGAGTATTTTATTATTAGTAGGATCATGGCAAAACTATATAAAACATTAAAACTTGTCAGATAATTTATGTTGAATAATTTGTTCAATTGCAAAAAGAAAAAAGAAAGTCACCTCTTTTCATCAAGAGTTTTTCCAGTGTGTTCTCACTAGCAACATCTAGAAAATATTACAAACTGAATTAGAAGGATTATATATGTATGAGTATGAGAATATGTCTTTGTGAGGACCAGTTTGAGTTTTAGACCATTGGAGTGAGGACAAAAAGAGTAAAGTGAGAACATTTTGGCCAGTCCTCACTTTCTGAGACACCTTTAAAGGTTTGAGGGTCAAGACTTGGTTTAAGGGATAAGGTTATAATTAGGTTAAGGGTAAGGGTTCAGGTTAGGCACTTGGTTGTGATGGGTAGGGTTAGGGAGAGGGAGTAGGAGCTAGAGATTGTATTGTGGCAATAAATGTCCTCACAAAGATAGATGTACAAGAAAGTTCATGTTTTTCTATCCCGGTGGGGACTTCAACCTGAATGCACACAGACTCATGGGGACTCGTGTCACAGTGGGGACCTAAATTGAGGTCCCCATGAGGCAACAAGCTTATAAATCATACAGAATGAGTTCTTTTGAAAATGTAAAAATGCAGAAAGTTTTGTGTGATGGGTAGGTTTAGGTCTAGGGTTAGTTTAAGGGGATAGAATATACAGTTTGTACAGTATAAAAACCATTACATCTATGAAGAGTCCCCACAAAGATAGTGAACCAGACGTGTGTGTGTGTGTGTGTGTGTGTGTGTGTGTGTGTGTGTGTGTGTGTGTGTGTATACACTGTAAAAATGTAATATTCACAAAAAATTAAAAATGCTACCGTACAAACATCTTTAATTAGTTAACTGTAAGTTACCTTACCATATACAGTGAAAAACTGAACATATTTTACTCTAAAATACTGCCAAATGTATGGGATAATTTATGGTGAAAAACAAAGGATCACATCACATATGATTATATTTTTTGGTCCCATTTTATATTAGGTGTCTTTAACTACTATGTACTAACATTTAAATGAATCATTTGATACAATGCACTTATTGTGTACATACATGTTTTTACATTGTATTTATATTTTAAAAAATACCTGCATGTAATTTCAGCTGTAATTAATTTCTGTTATTACATCTATAATTGCATTGTTAAATCTTCCTTTAAACCTGCCCATACCACCAAACCTAAACTTAACTAAACCTAACTTAATATAAAGTGTGACCAATTTTTTTTATATAAACAATGAACATTAGGGTGTTTTCTGTTAGATGACCCTGCGCATTTATACAAATATTTCTGTTATACCATCTTTTATCATGGCGGTTAGTATATTTTAAGACAAAAAAGCAGATTTTGATTTTTTAAATAGCTTAGTATATTGACAATTGCTTAATGAAATATAGCTTGAAAAATATAGAGGCACCAATATGCATCCCACAATCCCTCAAACATTGTCATCGTGCAGCTTGATGTAATATTTGAGCCAACAAAACATAGTTTTCTCATTTAAACTCTCAACAGTACAAATTTACACCAAAACTCAAAAACTATTTTTTTGTCAGACTGATGAATGCTAGAGACAAATAGCATCACAAATGAATACCCTTCAAGAAAAGTCAATAACATTCAACTATGTTTAGTATTTTCAAGCCTTCATTCAAGGGCTGAACAGTTTTTTATGCATTCAAAATCTCTGTGGAAAGTGTGACAATCTGACACTATCAGACAGGAGGAGGGCGGAAGATCATAAACTAAAACAAGCCTATGCAAAGATGAAAAACAAATCGGCCTAATAACCTGCAAGTAGACAATTTCAGGAGCACTTGTGACATTTTTAGTGAGACACACGACTGCAGAGATTTCATAACTACTTCAAAAACTCCTGCACCTTTAATACGCTTTGAATGTATCCAACTGTTTACTTGCTCTACTGTTCCTTTCATACATTTAATATGCTGCAAAGTGAAAAAAATGATACACATTTACCCTGAAAAAATATGCCTTCAATAACATGCATAACCACAAAAAATTCTGCCCACATTACATTTACTGAACTTTCCCACCTTTTCCACTTCAATACCAAGTGAAATCACCCACGTTCATACTTCAGACATAACTAGAGTGCAAGCACATTTTAGCAGACACTTTTGAAAGAAAAAACTGAGGTGCAAAGGGCAAGAAAGAGGAAAAATGACCTGAGAGAGCCAGTACAGTCAGTAGGGCCACAAAGGTGAGCAGGCGCAGGTAAAACTTCTCAGAAACCATGATTTCTTGTGTTCTTCTCTGTCGATTTGCACAACGGCGTAGGTCTGCAAGCAAACGTGCAGAGACGAGAGAGGAGGAGAGAGCCCGAGGGAAGCCCACGCAAACATTCTCAGCGGAAACTGCAGCTGGCAAATTACTGTATGTACGCTAGCAGAAAAACCCTGTCTCCTTGTATATTTAAGCGAATACACATGTGCAGTGTGAGTAGTTTTCCACATTCAATGGAGTTGCAGCTCTTAATACTGAAACATGATTCTAGTTTGACTTCTTTAAGCCTCCTCATCTTGAATCATTTCTAGTTTAAGTAACCGTAGCCAAGAACTTTAAATGACCAAACCCAAACCTTAAAAGGTTTTTAGGATTAAAAAAAAATGATGTATGATCTACTTTGAACAATTGCTCAGAAATTGCTCGTAAATTTCACAAATAATTACATTTGTGAAATGTAATTACATTTGTGAAACATTTGTGAAAGAAACAGCAAGTAACACATTGAATCCAAAAATCTTTGTTTTATCTACAACTTTGAAATGAATCAAAATTTGAATCATGTACAGATTGCAAATCAAGGTTATTTTTGCATCAGCTCTTGCAGACTGTGATCTGTATAAATCAGATGAATGTGTGGTTTGGAGTTGTTTGGACTGAACAGCGTTACTGGAATTGTTTGTCTCAGATTGTGGAGGTGAAGTTGGCCTCTTTCGTCAAGCCAACCCCTTTGGGGCAAACGGTCTGGAAACAGGCAATGGCAATTTGTGGTCAGAAGGAAAAAATCCGCAGGGTGACAAATCCGGAGGGTGAAGAGAAGTACAAGCTGACACTAATTTGCTTGTTGTTAGCAGTATAAGTAATCCAAGAGACCTCGTTCAAATCTTTTTCTGACTACAGGATTATATGGGCTTGCACATGACTCATGTCCCTGTCCACTTTAATTTAAGACACTCCCCATGGCGTTCTTTGATAATAGAAACTGGGCACAGACAGATTTTTTACCCAGCTAACAGGGAACGTTCTCAGAAATTTGGCTGAGCGTTCTGGCATGGTTCAGCCAAAAGAAAAAAGAACAAAAAGTTCTTCTAGTAACGTTAATAAAACATTCGTTCAAAGTTATCTGGTCTTTAATAATGTTCTCAAAACGTTACCACAAACGTTATCTATACATCATTCATGGAACTTTTTTAGTGAAATGTTTTAGTTGAATGTTCATTTAACATTTTTAAAATGTAACTACTTGTTTCACAGTGTTCAGAGAACATCCAAAAGTAACATTCCCATAATGTTTGCCGCAAAATGATAAACTAGAACTAGTTCCCTTAATTTTCGCATAAAAAGTGGATGTACTTTATTTATGTACTTTAAGGGTTGCACTGTATTTTACAGTAAATGCACTTACAGTGTACTTACTAAGAAAGTACTGAGTAATATAAGGTAACTACATGGGTTAAGATTAGGTTTAGGGGTAAAACTAGTACCTAGTTATTACCTGGTTATTGTAATTACTATAATAAGTATAGACACCAATCAGGCATAACATTATGACAGGTGAAGTGAATAACACTAATTATCTCTCCATCACGGCACCTGTTAGTGGGTGGGATATATTAGGCAGCAAGTGAACATTTTGTCCTCAAAGTTGATGTGTTAGAAGCAGGAAAAATGGGCAAATGTAAGGATTTGAGCGAGTTTGATTTGGGCCAAATTGTGATGGCTAGACGACTGGGTCAGAGCATCTCCAAAACTGCAGCTCTTGTGGGGTGTTCCCGGTCTGCCGTGGTCAGTATCTATCAAAAGTGGTCCAAGGAAGGAACAGTGGTGAACCGGCGACAGGGTCATGGGCGGCCAAGGCTCATAGATGCACGTGGGGAGCGAAGGCTGGCCCGTGTGGTCCGATCAAACAGACGAGCTACTGTAGCTCAAATTGCTCAAGAAGTTAATGCTGGTTCTGATAGAGAGGTGTCAGAATACACAGTGTATCGCAGTTTGTTGCGTATGGGGCTACATAGCTGCAGACCAGTCAGGGTGCCCATGCTGACCCCTGTCCACCGCCGAAAGCGCCAAAAGTGGGCACGTGAGCATCAGAACTGGACCACGGAGCAATGGAAGAAGGTTGCCTGGTCTGATGAATCACGTTTTCTTTTACATCACGTGGATGGCCGGGGTGTGTGTGCGTTGCTTACCTGGGGAACACATGGCACCAGGATGCACTATGGGAAGGAGGCAGTGTGATGCTTTGGGCAATGTTCTGCTGGGAAACCTTGGGTCCTGCCATCCATGTGGATGTTACTTTGACACGTACCACCTACCTAAGCATTGTTGCAGACCATGTACACCCTTTCTTGGAAACGGTATTCTCTGGTGGCTGTGGCTTCTTTCAGCAGGATAATGCGCCCTGCCACAAAGCAAAAATGGTTCAGGAATGGTTTGAGGAGCACAACGAGTTTGAGGTGTTGACTTGGCCTCCAAATTCCCCAGATCTCAATCCAATCGAGCATCTGTGGGATGTGCTGAACAAACAAGTCCGATCCATGGAGGCCCCACTTCACAACTTACAGGACTTAAAGGATCTGCTGCTAACATCTTAGTGCCAGATACCACAGCACACCTTCAGGGGTCTAGTGGAGTCCATGCCTCGACGGATCAGGGGAATAACACAATATTAGGGAGGTGGTCATAATGTTATGTCTGATCGGTGTATTTTACAGTACATGCACTTTCAATGTACTTACAGTGTACTTACCAAGAAAGTAGTAATAAGATAACTACATGGGTTAATATTAAGTTTAGGGGTAACATAACTAGCACCTAGTTATTACCCAGTTATTGTAATTACTACAATAAGTATATAGTATGTAGTATAGTATGTAACAGGACTGTAAAATAAAGTGCTACCACATTCAGAAATAATGTGTTCATAACTTAATTGGAATGTTAGCAAACTGTTCTTACAACATGTTTTTGTAGCTGGGTACATTCTAAGGAGTTGAATTTTGTTCAAACTGAATCAAATAGCGTGAAAGCTTGTTCTGAGATTTCAATTCCAAACAGTGTATTTGTATTTTCTGTGTATCCTGTGCAGATTTTGGACTGTTTAAGAATGTCTTTCACTGAGTCTGATTATCATTGTGTTGTTGTATTTTATAAGATGCCCACAGGACCACTGGTCACAGTAAGTGAAGGACACAGTAAGGAGTCTCAGACTACCAGATCCTGTGCATCTGTTGTTTTGGTAAAGAAAATAAAGATGGCTCTTTTGATTTAATGTGGATTACTGGAAGGTAAAGCAAAGAAAAAGACAAACTAGATTTTGTGATTATGCAAATGGCCTCATATTCATATATTAGCACTGTGATTCATGATGATTGTGATGCAACATTTTTGTTCTGCATAGTGGAGTTGTTGCTTCGCTTGCTTTATTTAAGCACTCAGATTAGTGATTGTGAATATGCATGAATTTCTATGAGTATTATATTTATCTGATGAATCACTTTTAATTAAAGACAAGTGGTTGAAGGTTGGATCGTGATAACTATCTTTAGGTTTGTCTGAATGCCTTTTTATTATCATTCGTTTCTTCCCAAAGCTATTGTCTTTCTTCTAGCACTCTGCATGTGTTTTGAGACCAGCCTTGGATAGTTTATTTTCACTATGCAGTGATGTTTCATATGAAACACTGCGTATAATATTACAGGATTGTTGCAGTGTTGAAAATGAATTTTAGAAATGTAAAATTTACCAATTGCATTGTACCCTTTTGAGAAGAGATGAGAAGAGCTGTTGCTTTAATACTCCAGAGTATGTGATGTAGACTGACTGGCAGACACAAACTACTTATTCAAACTGGAAAGATCTGAACTTTGCATAAGTGAATGTGGTCTGCTCAAAGTCAGTGATTCTCAGAATGTAAATAGCCTACTTTAAATGTATCTTGTCCATGCAGAACTTTTCAGAACTGCATCACTCTAATAAAATTAAACACAAATTTAGGGCTGTTATTTCAGTGTGGAAGGAAAAGTAATGACTTTTATTTCACAAATTGAATTTCCATGCAGTTCACAGCATGGACCACATTTCATGAGAATGTGCTCCATGCTGTGAATGTTCAATGTTACATCATCCCTCTCTGGCAGGCAAGGTTGCCTTATTTTACATAATGCAAAACTTGAAGAAAATTAATTCAAAGTTGACATTCCTGCAAAAATGATGTTGTCAGTGGTATTTACCAGAGCATGTGTGGTATATGCAGTGGCTGTTAGATGGCATTACATGATTGAACACAGGAAAATAGTCACTCAAAAGCTGAAAAAAAGGCTGTTAAAACTGAAAGTGCCACACAGTCGCAGTGTTTACACTGATCAGGGACATCAACCTGTTGACTCCTGTTGAAAAAAAAATCCACAGCATATTCACTTTCATCAGCCGTGTTGAATTTGTGTCATCATCAATAAAAAAAAAAAAAACACACACACAATGACATAAAGAAAGTCATATTAAATCCCATCCTGAGCAAATGTTTGAGTGTGATGGAGTATCAAAAAAGTATCAAGCAGAAACTGTTTTGATTGTTTTTCACGTCCTCTGAAATGTCCAAAAATGTATTTGAGATATTCTACAGAAAAAGAAATAATAATGAAACAGTATTTCTAAGCAACTGGGCAAAAAGTGAAAAAGACATCAGTTTGAAGCAATACATGATACTGGAGATATTTCACATATTTCAAATAACAGTCTTACATCTGTGCCGTTTCATGCCAAAACCACCACCACCACAAAATAAATAAATAAATAAATAAATAAATAATGTCTTTTTGGGAGAAGCTAATTGTCTACTTTGTTATATCATCATAACACACTAATAATATGATAATGAAACAGCTTGTGCTCCAAAACCCTGGTAAAATAAATCCAAATGTCTTTTCGCAAAGTGTATTTACTGTACTTACATTTTGAATAATTGAATTACAAAATGTGGGTAACACTTTATTTTACAGTGTCCTTGTTATACATGTTGCATGTAGGTACTTTAGTAATAACTATAAATTATGCATAATTATTACATTCAACTAACCCTAAACCCAAGCCTAACCCCATAGTAAGTACTTGTTGTAAATTAATATTATTCAGTACTTAAATGTATAATTACTCTGTAACAAGGACACAGTGTAACCAAAATGTGCTTAATGTTGTACTTACAATAAACATCAAGAGAAAAAGGGACAAGCACGACTATTCTGGAGGAAAATCTGTGCTGCAAATTATATATTTATAACACATCAAAATACTAAAGGCAAATCTTAAAGGAATAGTCAGCTCAAAAGTGTAAATTATGTCATCATTTACTCACCCTCATGTCCTTCTAAACCTCAAGAATATTCAGTTGAAATGATGACATTTCGCAGTTGATGATCAAATGGTGAGAAAGTGATTGGATGCTGACTCACTGAAGGCCCTCCGAGCCGGATGTTCAAGGAAGATAACAGATCCTGTGGAGAAAATTAAATCAAACCTAGAAACATGGAGCTTAGGAGGCCATAAAAGAACATGAAGAAACGTGACAAGTAAATCAGTCAGCAGAACACATCATGTACCACTAATGCCATTCCACTCCTACGCAACTGAGCTTTTCCCTCAGCATGGAAGTAAATCACAGCAGTAATGGAAAACCATCTGAAGAAGTCTTACTTTTGTCTTTAAAGTGCTGTGTTTGAAATTTTTTAACCTTTTAGTATTGTCTTTCAGTATTTACACTTTATTGAAACATAATCATGATTGTATTTTAGTGGACATATACACTCAGATCCTAATACATTTTAGTTATAGATGAAAGCTTCAAAACATAAAAGTAAGAAGAAAATGGCTGCAACATTTTTATCATGTTTACTGCATTCCCTATTGAATCAGACACACAATGCCCATGAAAAGGACAAACCTTTCTATGAACTAACATGCATATCCTAGGATATTGTGTGTATTATTACTGTTTTGGCTACTGTCTTTTGTATTGTATACTCGTTCATGCATGATTTATGATTGAACCACTAGTTAATATAACCTCATCTGTTTCACATTTCATAGCAAAGTGATCCTTTCTTAATTTCACGAAAATTGGGCTGTACCACATCTTTATAAATTCAATGAGACTCTACTACACCAGTCAGAGTTTAATGGCACACAAATGTGCAAGCCCACTCTGAGTCAGCCTCCAAACAAAGAAACTTTTCCCACTTGAAATTACACCTTTTTCATTGGTCAAGACGAACTTGAGAGGTGTGACCTCTGCAGGAGTTAAAAGGGCACTTAGTGACCCTGCCTCTACTCTTTGGCTGTATGTGATTTCGGATGCAGCCTTTTGTTTTGTTTATGTGGGAAAAGAGTGGAGACATCTGGTCCGGCCGCGGGACTTCCCCGCCATGTTGTAACTTTCCACCCACTCTCCGAAAACAACCGAGTCAGACTAATGCCGAGTTCACACTGCACGATTTTCAACGTAGTCAGATCACTGTTCTGAGTTGGAGGTAAATAAATCATTTTGCAGCGGCTGGTCAAGCAAATGTTTGTGCTTTGTTTCTGTTTGATATAATTGTAAATATATCTATTAAAATACTGATATTCTGGTCTATAACTCCTCCCCGAACTTCCCTCTGTCCTGTATCTTGTTCTCTCATTGGCTGTAGGTCATCGCGATGTCATTTTCAGTCAAAACACATTTCACACAGCAGGATTTTGATCATTTGTCGGCGATTTCGCAAAACCTGTCGGCAAGTCAAAATCGGAGCTAAAATCGTGCAGTGTGATCTTGGCATAACATGGCTGAATTACGTCTTTCTTTACTCATTGCAACTTGAACACCATCAAACTATTGCTCCATCAACAGCTAAGGCATTGCAAGTATCACACATTTAATGAACTAAACAGAGGTTTAGTGTACGCTGAATTAAGAAACTGATGGTTTTGTTCAGGTGGTTAACTGACTCTGTTATTAGCTTCTTTCCCGTTTCTGTTTCGGTTTCATTGATTCACTTTCATGTGTCTCGTGTCCATGATTTAGTCAAATAAAACATTCACATGAGTGTTGATTCTGTGGTCACTGCTTGCAAAACAAAGTCTCTTTAATGGTGCGATCACCGCTAAATGTGCTGAGTAGTGTACAAGGAAGTGGCAACAAAAATAACCTTTCTGAGAGTTGATAGATGATTAGTGTTCGCTAGACGAGCAGGTTAATTGATTGTAATATTAATTCTGCTACATCAGGCTGATTCTTACAACAGATCAAGATATTTATAATTGTGAGTTATGATTAATTATTCATATCCATATTTTATACTGTCATTTTCTACAGTATATTTATTGTAATTTGTAGGTCACTGATGGCATGCATGACTAATTGTCAAACTGAAACACACAATTAAACAAATATATCATATGAATGTGGCAGCAACCAGGCCTCATTTTCCTCATTTGCATGAATTATGATTTCAGCATAACACATTAATAATGTGGTTATGGAACAGTTGGCAAAGTGTCTTTTGCAAAGTGCATTTATTGCTGTACTGATTTACATCTGGAAGGGGATGCTCCATAAGGAAAATACATGTAACAGATATAACCCAGGCATCTAATGGACGTGAAACTATACACAGAGGAAGCCCAGTGGGAAAAGACAATGGCATGTTATTTTAAGTCTTCAACTTCCAGCTCTGGACGGTCTTCTTGCCCTGGGGTGCTTCCGTAACCTAGAAAACTACTAAGGGGAAAGTGAGCCCAGTAGTTTCTCGCCAAGCCCAGCAGCGTGTCATATCCACTCTGAGATCGCAACTCATCCACCCAACCGTAGAAATCAGAGGACCAAAGGTTCCAGTACGGTAGACTCCTTTTCACCCTGAACTCCCTGTGAGCTGGAACACCTTCCAGACAGAGAAACAACAAGAGTATGTCTTCAACTTCAGGCACATTTATGTTCTCTTTTTATTTTTCAAAATGTCTCAGTCCCAGACATATGATGAAAGTCCATCAAAAAATACATTTTTTAGAATATATATATTTAAAAAAAAAAACATTTCATTAGCCTATTTATTGCGTGAAAAGTATACCCTATCAATTTGATATTTGTATACCCAAACAACTGTCCCTCAGTTGTGGCATCAACAAATTATTTTTATTTATTATTTATTATTAAGTCCACAGGGCTAAAAGTGTCCATAACTCAAGAAACCCTTAAATATTTAACACAAATATGTTTCTTTTATATAGCTCTCAAAACACACACACAAAATGAGAGAAGACATAATTTCTCATCTGTGAGAGAATCTCAAATATTTAAGAGATTGGCTGCGAAGCCAATCAAGCAATTCCAAAGGAATAACCTTCATCTTCCCCCTTTAAATAACTACTACAGGACAGAGAAGAATGTGCTGATATAACTGATATACGTAGCACTCTTACATAACATTTAATTACTTCCACAGTTAGTTTTAAACTGTTCATTGGCAAAACGCCTGTAGCTCGCATAATGCTACTGAGCCAGACTTGCTGGCCAAATGTTTGGACTGTTTAGTCCGGTGGTGATAATGGATCTGGCTAAAGCTGGAACAGACCAGCGTACAGACTAAACAAATAATAAAGCAAATAAATACTTAAGGTTAATCACATCAGCAGCTGGGAGAACTGAGATCTTACCTGCTGCACAGAAGAAAATCGTCAGGAAGGTGCAGAGGAGCACAAATACACGGATATGAGACATCACGTCACCCTGTGCTGAACAGATCATGAGAGATAATGATTGCAAAAATGTTATTTCATTAGGTTTATGATATCACATAATGAAATTAATAAGCTCTTATTAGTCAACTATGCATGATACAGCTCTGTGATTTCAATAGCTGTCATTCAGAAGTTTGGAATTTAAGTTTCTGAAGAAATGTATACTTTTTTTGTTGAAAAATACAGTCCAAAATAAGTGAAAGCTCCATTTTCGCAGCACTGTAAACCCAAATAAGTTGGCAAAACTCCCAAAAAATGTTTAAAAAGTTTAAGTGAGCAGAACTTGCAGATTTTTATTTTGTACTCATACATTTTAATGGCTCTTAACGTGAAATATGTAAGTAACTTAAAATTATCATGTAATCTCAACGTCAATATTTTTAGTAGTGGAAACTTGGCTAGCTTTAACTAGCTAATTCAGTAAATGCTAACTTGCTAATTGGTAACACAATGCTTTGATAGCATTAGCATAGCATAGCACTTGCTGAACGAGTAAGACAATATAAAACATTTAACATATATCTGTTCTTAAACTAAGCTCATGCTCCACTCGTCACCATGATGGTAACCCTACAAAAAAACAACATAACAGAAACTCTTCTAAATTAACGTAGCAAAACATTAAACACTACTAAATCTCCCACTTAACATTAATCTTGCACAAAAAGCATTATATAATGCCTAATTTCAGCATTTACTCTCCCTTTCGAGTATCATGGCAAAGCATGCTGGGAAATAGAAATCCCAGCCCAGTTTCAGTTAAATTTAAGTTTGTCTAAATTAAAAGAAAAAAGTTCATAAAACTCAAAACAATAAAACCATTCAGATTACTTAAAATGTGTCAGTTTTGTGAACTCAAAAGAAAAAGAAAGTGCTAAATACTCATGAAAGTTAATTTGATTGAACAAATTTGTTTAATTTAAGTTTACCCTACTCAAACCAATTAATTATATTGAGCGTTAGGGTTTACAGTGAGTCATTACTAATTGCATAGTGTGTCACCCTTACAAAATCATTCTAAATGCAAATCTTGCAAATTTGTAATAATAGAAAATAAGTAACGAAGTGTGAAAATTGCAATACACCGTAATTTCCTGAAGTATTGCATATTCACATTTCTAAAGTCCAATTTTGGTTTCCAAAAAACCTTTTTCGATACTACTTTTTGTAAGATCTCCAGTCTATTATTCTTTTGACAGGTGAAGGCTATTCCATTCCTTTTTTGAAAGAAGGAAGCAAAATGGATCTAATCAAGACATCACATCTCTAGTTAAGAGACTCATCTGGGAGCTTCATTGAATTGTTCAAGTGTAGAATTGGCAAAAGAACAAAGGCTGGACATAAACTATGAGAAACTAAGTTTGTGGATGGATGAATCAGTTTGAAGTTTGTCACACATTCAGCTGAAACCATGATAAAAACTAATTCCTAAACATCTTAAAGTGAATGCTAGAACGCATAACTTTTTATTTGAAATAGAAGTGGTTATTAACATCTTTACTGTAATTCTTTAAAAGTATTAGTTTTCAAAATGATGCTGTCAGATCTATGAGAGGAAACTTACCTAGAAGTAAGAAGCAGAGAAAGACCTGTACGAGTGAGTCTAAACTCTAATGACTGAGTTTGTGTCTGTCCTTCTCAAATCAGGGTTTTGCTACTGAACAGCAAATAACAGCAAGAAAAAGACGCCACATTCTTCTTCCAAGCCAGACACAACATGTCCATGTTACTTCAGCGGTGAGGACTGTTTTTGATTGCACCAACAGAAGAAATAGCCAGACTGACAGGCAGAAGTAGAAGAAAAAAGGTTCAGGTACATTTACTGGTCACAATGTCATTGATGTTTATACAAGATTGTATTTACATGACAGATTTCAGGAGTGGGAGTGAAAACCATATGTCGTCAGCACAGACAGAGAGACAGAGACATTCATCAGCACAGCGTTTATCCTGTCTGACAAATCATCCAAAGAGAAAATCCCACCAATCACATCGCATGTGAATGAAGACTGTGGATATTTTTTTTATATGGTGATACAACCTTGAAAATTTAAAAGATGACAACCTAGCCACAAAAGATGTTACACAACTGTCCTGTATTAGCAGAAATGTTCCTGTTTTTTTATGTTCTATATTTATGTTTATATAGGACGTCGGTTGTCCTGTAGGTGGTATGCCAAATTCAGGGCATCAAAGTGGTAATCAGTGGCCTAAAAGAGATTTTCACTACAGAATATGTGTGCAGGTGAGAAAGTGCAATCTCTAGCAAATGTATAATTCAAACAGACAATAAGTAAAGAAAAAACAAAAATAAATCAGACAAATTTATTTAGCTAAATGAGTAGCCAAACTGAATTTCACTATTGTCCTTTGGAACGTAGTGTTGCTTCCATTCTAAAGCCTCTTCACACCAAGAAGGATAAAACATTAATGATAACTATATCATTATAACATGATATGATATAAATGTTATTCCATTATGAGATGATAACATCATGTTTATTCAAAAGTAGACATTTTGATTGTCAGTATCGTTGATCAGCTGGAAAAAAAAAAATGCTGGAAAAGTGATTCCAACAATATCTTTCCTCTGTGACATTGCACTTGTGGTTATTTTCGACTTGGTCTGTGGTTTATTGCAGGGGTTCTCAAAGTTGTTATACGCACTGTCTGTGGGACAACATATTTAAAAAGAAACACATATTTTGGATGCTCCGAGTAAATTGTCATTACATATTGAATCATAGTATACATTGGATAGTTGGTTATGAAAATTGCGTCGATCCAGATGAATGGACAGTTACACCCCTAGATAGTTATATGATGTAGCTAAGTCAAAGTACTTAATATAATTTTACTTAATATGTTACCCTTTCCTGCTCAGCTTCCAGATCACAGTAGGTTGAGGTTTTGCATTGTCTCAGTAAAACATATGCAGACATGTTTAAATGAATGTAATAGGCCTGCTAATTTTTATTTATTGATTATGATTTCATGTGAAAAGACTGGAGATCTACAGCAGATGAGCATTGCAATCCAGGTGTGGAAAGAGTGCAGTTCTTTTCATACAACAAATTCTTTGTTTACATCTTTTCATGCAGCTGTTTTGTACAGTATTTTTGTTGTAATTGTAACTAGAATCATGCTATCCTGCCATCCTGACACATACCTTTCATTCCAGCCGGATGATCAGCCGGGAGCTGCTCGCATCTCAGCCTGCTTGATGTAAATTTCCGACCTTCACCTGCATGACCTTTACCTTCAACTCAACCTTGCCAAGACAGAAGTGCTCATGGTTTCAGCCAGCCCATCCTTTTAATTGATCAGATAAACTTCACAGACCATATTGCTAGAACTGCCCAATCTCGCAGATTTACCTTGTACAACATTAGGAAGATCAGGCCCTTCCTGGTGGAGAATGCTATAACATTTCATCCAAGCTCTTGTTCAATCCAGACTGGACCATTGTAATGCTTTCTTGGCCACGTGCATCAAAGTCAAGGCACTGATGTTTGCTTACAGAACAACAACTGGCTCTGTATACCCCAGTACCTAAACCACTACTTCAGACTTATGTTCCCTACAAGAGCTTGTGTTTGAAAGGTGAACGGCGCCTTGTGGTGCAATCCCAAAGAGGCACAAAATCACTTTCACAGACCTTTACCTTGACTGTTCCCTGCTGGTGGAATGACTCGACTAACTCCAACCATTTTCAGAAGACTGCTAAAGATGTTTTTTTGTGAACACTTGAACAATCAATACTAGCTCATTCTGTTTAACTAAAAAAAGTTAAGTTTAAGTCACTGGAACTAAAGTCTGTTTAAGACTTCCCGCTGGGAAGTTTTAGTCTGTTTAAACTAAAAAGTTTGTAAATTGCTTTGGATGAAATATAATTTTATATGCATAGAATAATAACAGCAATATTACAGTATAAATGTATACAGCAACTGTCTTTTAATGTAGATATTTTGCATGTAATGATATACTAAGCTTGTATTTTTTATATTTGTTTTTATATTTGTTAATTTAACAGAAATTGGCTGTAAAGGTTGCTATTTTTTTAAAGGTTTTTTATTTTTAATTTAGAGATTGGTTGAAGTTGTGAGTGGTTCTGTTTTTGAATTTATGTGCTTATTGCATTTTTATAAATAATTTCTTAGTTATTGTACATGGAAAATCTATATTTTAAAAGTACATTACTGTAGATGGACAGAGCAGCTTTATAAAATAACTCATAAAAACCTTCAATTGCAGAGATTAAAGGCACAATATGTAAGGTGTTTGGATTAAAATATCCAAAAAACACTAGAACAATGTTATATATTTTGTTGACTTGTGTACTTACATTATCTCAAATGTTTCCAAGAATGTTTAAATCCAGAGAAATAAACTATTTTAACCAGGACACGGACCGTGTCCGTGCGCCGCCTATCAATGACATCATACCCTCGATTTCCGTTTTATTTTGTAGAAACCATGGAAACACCTTGGAAATACGCTTTAATATATTATGTGTTTTATTAGACAGGTGAGCAACTGTTTGGATACATTCATCGACAGAAAACTAAGCATATAGCTCAACACAGTCTTATTGTTTAATTCTCGTTTTCTTGTTTTACCGCGAGCACCAGCAATTGCTCCAGCGGCTTTCAGCCCCACCCCATTAACGTTAATAAATCTATACATTAGCTCATTCATGAATATGATTAATGCCCGAGTCCCATCGGATTCTTTTCGCTGTAGAGGCGAAGACAACAACTCCCATGATTCCACGAAATCAAGCTACGCCTTTGTTTTGAATAAGCGACCTCTAGCGGGGAAAATTACATATTGTGCCTTTAACCTGAAAGTTAGTTGTTTTGTAATTTGACATAACAGTATTATTATCAACAGAAATATACTGTCATTTAATTCATTTTGACTATAAAGTCTACTCTGTATTTTTACAGTTTTTGCATGTAATTTTGTGAAATGGTCATTTGCTACAGAATCTGTCTGGAAACATGTTAACTTTTTTTTATTTATTTATTTATTTTTTATACAGTGTAGTAGGGTCATATACCATAAAAATCAGTTCAAGGCCATATTAATGATCATTTACTTTATTATAAAGTCTCCAGAGCATTACAATTATTTAAAAAAACAACACAAAAATAAAGATGTAGCCTACAACATTAAACTGACATAATATTTTTTTTTTTTGTTTTGTTTATTTGTTTTATTAGAACAGCAGTACCAGAGTTATATTAGCTTAGATAGGAGGGATTTTGAATACTGTCGCAAAGAAAGGGGGGCCTTGAAGTCAAAAAGGTTGAGACTATAGATCCCTGGCAGCACATAATGCACAAAACACAGAAATATATGGTAATATAAAGATAAGCTACAGTGACGGGAGATTGAGTACCATAGTAAAGTGATTGTATCAGATGGTAATACTACGGTATATATAGCATGATCATGGAATACATGTGTGATGTTCAATAAAGCGACTTGGTACTCTGATTTGTGTGTAAAACACCATGGTACTTTTATGTATAGGCTATGAC
Source organism: Coreius guichenoti (assembly GCA_039654105.1). Taxonomy (NCBI): domain Eukaryota; kingdom Metazoa; phylum Chordata; class Actinopteri; order Cypriniformes; family Gobionidae; genus Coreius; species Coreius guichenoti. Next base: position 30,392,776 of record CM077172.1, on the reverse strand, counting down.
TGTGTATAATGTGGAGTGTAAAGAGTGCAGGTGAGTCTATTTTTTTTTTTTTTTTTTTTTTGGAAACACACTGTAATAAAAAAAAAAACCGTTGGCATTGCTGAAAAAAAAACTTGCATGTGCCACCTTGGTTAATTAAAATTAGTTTAAAAAAAACCCCCAACAAGATGTAAAAAAGGAAACTGACATTGTATTTTCTCTGCACAACTTCCTTCCTAACTGCGCGCGCTCCACACTACTGCACGCGCTCATGAAGAGACGCTCCATATTTATAGCCAATTCCAGTGACGTCACAATAGCAAGCGACTATAAAGCAGAATCCACTCTTGAGCTCTGTGAGTGTCTCTGAACTCCAATACATATTCCTCAGCCTACATTAACCAAAAGAGTCCAGAGCTCGCTCTCTTTTCTCTACATCGACAGTTGAGTGAAGATTCATCACGGGATTGCAGATGCTTTGAAAATGTGTGACAAATAAATATGAACTGAATTGAATTGAATTGATCTAGTATTCTGCAGTGTCTCGCGCAGACACTGCGCCAGACTTGTTTATCCTTGTCGCGTAACCTTATACTTCTATGCCTGAGGTGGGAAAATATGATTTGTTGGATGATTTGATATGTACCTAATGATGTGGGGTATTTAGAATATTAATTATATGTCGTTTAAAACATGTAGTTTAAAAAAAAAATCCAAGTTGAAATATTATGGTGTGTGCACACCAAACGCAAATGTAATTATTTGCGCTAGTAGATTGCATACAAAGTCAATGCAAAGACGCGAATTCGCACCGGGCGACGTGAAGTGGGCGACGCGTTTGCCGCAAACTCATCTTCCGCGCAAGTTGACAAATTTCCAATTCCAAAGCCAATCACTGAAGAGATTATTAACACGTCCGGTTTGACAGGTTATCAAACTGGGCATCCTCAAGTAGCGCTGGAAGTGGCTGTCATCCAGGCGCAGTTCCTGGAGAAGACAGTGAAATTCACAGAGTTGTGTGCGCCTCTGGATGGTGCTGTGAACCCAGACACGTCGGCGTTTGGCTTTCCGGCGTATATTCAGGACTTCCACAACAGACACAGAGCAGCAATAGTCGTTATCTCCAACATGTTTGATGACAGAAAAAATGGCAGAAAGAAATGTTGATGATGTGCGTGAAAACACATTGCGCGATGTTTTTATTCGCGAAAGTGACGCGAAAAACAATCCCGCGAGTAACGCGATGCGAATGTTCGCTTCACTTTTGGTGTGCACACACCATTAATCACAGGAAAGACCCACATATACAAATCATCCAGTTAGCTAACAATGTATTAATTTTAACAATGTATTAATTTAGGGTCAGAGATATTACAACAAAAATCAGTTCATGATCATATTAATGATCATTTGGGCTACTTTACTATGTTCCAAAGCATTAATTAAAATTATTTTAAAAAATCCACCAAATAAAGATGCACAAAATGAAACTCACATCGCATTTTTGCACAACTTCTTCCCAACTGCACGCGATCATGAAGAGATGCTCCATATTTATAGCCAATTCCAGTGACGTCACAATAACAAGCGTCTATAAAGAGGAATTCACTCTTGAGCTCTATCACTTAATGATACACAAACAGGCTACTTCTACTTGACATACAAACATTCAACAAATAATAAAAACACTTATAGCTATACATAAACCAACATTACAAAATAAACCAACAACACCAACTGCTAAAAGCGAAGCAAAAATAAGTTCAACAGCACAGAAAACCAACAAGAATCAAGAAACTCCACAACATAATCTATTCAACTGCAACTGCGCGCGATCATGAAGAGACAATTCCAGTGACGTCACAATAACAAGCCTGTATAAAGAGGATCACTCTTGAGCTCTTTGAAGATTTAACAGGGGATTGCGGATGCTTTGAAAAGGTGTGTATTGGGAAAAGCGCTATACAAATAAATGTGAACTGAATTAAACTCAAATGCACTTGCGTATTCCGCAGCGTCTCGCGCATAAAACCTGGTTTATCCTTGCCGCGTCTGCACGAGTGCGAAATGTAATGTAATAATATATGCATACAATTCATTGTTTACATCCTTACTAAAGAAATTGGTAGTAGGCTAATAGCCAGCTCACCGTTTAGGGTCATAGAGATTACAACAAAATTCAAAATTCATATTAATGATCATTTAGACTACTTTTTTTGATAATGTTTCTAAAGCATTGGTTAATTAATTATTTTAAAAATCCCCAACAAAAATAAAGACAACATTAAACACAAAAATAAAGATGTGGGGTAAGCTACAATGGGGCTAAAGATTAAAAAATGTGCTTTTCACTGCTCCCATAGTGTGTGATTGCAGAAAAAAAAAAAATGTTTGTACTGAACATTGATGGAGCAACATATTTTGTGTGAAAATAAAATATATATAATACAAGGTAATAAAAAATGGTGATATTGCTGAAAATAAAAAAACTCCTTTCCTAACTGCGCGCGCTTATTCCAGTGACGTCACGTCACACTAACAAGTCTTAATATTCGTGACGTCACATATAGAGGAATTCACTCTTTATCTTTACTTTATCTGAATGAGATAAGACATTTCTTCTCTCACTTTTGCACACGTGCCATAGGTTAGGCTACTTTAGGAATCACTATAGATCTCCGGCACCGCATAAATGCACAAAACAAAGAAATATATATATAAATAGAAGCTACAGTGACCGGAGATACCATGATGGTATCAGATGGTAATACTATGGTGTATATATAACATGATCATGGAATGGGCTACATTCATGTCTAAAACACCATGGTAATACAATGGTACTTTTTTTTGGCACTTTTATGTATGACAATGTGTATAAATGTGAAGTGTAAAGAGTGCAGGTGAGTATATATTTTTGGAAACACACAGTAATAAAAATGTTGGCATTGCTGGAGAAAAAAAAAAAAAAAAACTTTATTGCATGTGCCATCTTGGTTAATTGTATTATTTTAAAAAATGTACAAAATTAAACTGACATGGTAGCCTATATTTTGCTACAGCTGCACAGCTCATCTCTCCATATTTATAGCCAATTCTAGTGACATATAAAGCAGAATTCACTCTTGAGCTCTGTGAGTGTCTCTGAACTCCAATACATATTCCTCAGGTATAGGTCGCCTACATTACTAACCCAAAGCGGTCACAGTATAAGTGCAGCACAAGTGGCACAAGTGCATATTGCAAAGTTTAACAGTACCACAAACGTCACAGGACCTGCAGTATGTCAGTAGATAAATAAGCAGCAATCATTCTGTTAATTTAATGTCTCAATTTCTGACACAAATATTCCAGAAGGTGTATTTGCTTATTGCAGTTAGGTAATGTGATAATGGATGTTACTATGCTTAGATAAGAAGGCGCTTGACATTGTCAAAGATATACGAAATAGGTCTAAAAAGATAAAAACAGGTATATGGTCTGAAAAGACTGGGAAGATGCATAGTTTCATTTTTCTGCTTTACTCTAGAGCTGTCTAATAGTGACATCCACTGGTGAACTGCACACGACATGCAGATTTTCTAAACCGTGATATTTACAGTGGTGGTCAGAATTATTGGCACCCCTGGTAAATATGATCAAATATGGCTGTAAAAAATAAATCTGCATTGTTTATCCTTTTGATCTTTTATTAAAAAAAATTCACAAAAATCTAACCTTTCATTGAAGTAAAATAATTTCACATTATGAAATAAATGCTTTTCTCCAAAACACGTTGGCCACAATTATTGGCACCCCTAGAATTTTTTATGAGTAAAATATCTCTGAAGTATATTCCCATTAATATTTACATTTTTTAGCACACCAGGGTGACTAGGAACATGAAATTGTCCAGCTATGATGTCTTGTTCAACAGGAGTGTAAATATGAGGAAACACAAAGGCCAAATTCCCTTAATCATTCATCACAATGAGTAAAGCCAAAGAATATAGTTCTGATGTGCTTCACAAAATAGAAAGTGGCTGTAGGAAAATAGCATTGAAAATTCCCATTTCCACCATCAGGGCAATAATTAAGAAGTTCCAATCAACTAAAGATGTTACGAATCTGCCTGGAAGAGGACGTGTGTCTATATCGTCCTAATGCACGGCGAGGAGGAAAGTTTGAGTGGCCAAAGACTCTCCAAGGATCACAGATGGAGAATCGCAGAGATTAGTTGAGTCTTGGGGTCAGAAAGCCTTTTTGGCAGCAAATCCACCAGATGGGTTTGGTGCAAACAGGGATAATAAGTACCCCATGCCCACGGTTAAAAATACAGCTGGATCTTTAATGTTGTGGGCCTATTTTTTTGCTGGAGGTCCTGGACATCTTGTTCAGATACATGGTATAATGGATTCTAGCAAATACCATATTTACCAGGGGTGCCAATAATTCTGACCACCACTGTATATTCTTAAAATGGACTGATACATTCATTCTCTGCACCATAGAAATCAGTATTACTGGAAAAAAATTAGAAAAGAAAGCACAGGCAACAGCGCGGAAGGTCATTTTACGTTATTCTGCAAAACTTTTATTGAACAAAAGTATTTCAATTCTCACCACACTGTCCTCAATACAGTACCATAATGCTGGATCTAAACGATTCATATATGCACCATATCTTTTTTTTTAATATATATATGTACATACAGTGGAAAGAGGAATTAAATAACATTGCTCAATAACATTCAGACAAATAGATTTTTTTTTTTAAAAATCTGAAAACCCCTTGACCAACACGCTTATTGGTAAACAGACAGAGTAATTGACAAAAGTACAGAAATAAAAGCATATTTTTGTTTTATTACTCTTGAATTAGTGTTCACAATCAACTATGTGTTACTGAGAGCAGAGAAGACGTGTTGGTGAGGTGCAATAAGACATCAACAGTAGCAGAACTGGAAGTGGGTGGCACATTTGGTTGAAAGGACACACATTCAAAAACTCCTGGTCTACAGAAACTAAGCTACAATCTCTTGTTTTATCCCCGTCTCTCTGAACGCCTGTCGTAACTGCGGCATTGATCTCCCTTTATGAAGTACCCTGATTCTGAAGAAACCCTGAAGTGACTCGGATCCAAGAGAAATACCTGGAAAGCTGTGTATGTTCGCATTGTAAGAGCAGAGAAGTCCAAACACTGCCTTCATGAATGCTGGATGGACTGTAGATGCAAAAACAGTGTCTGTAAAGGCTCAGAGGATGGGACAGCACCGCTTTATTTCAGGGTGAGATCTGACTGTCATTCCAACTATTGGTTTGGATTTGGATTCAACCAGTGTGAACGCGTAGAAATGTTGCGTGGCCTTTGGATGAGCTCTATGAATGGAGACAAACCATCTGTTGGGAACCAAATCACACTCATTCTTCACATGGCCCATCTGCTCTGAAGGATCAAGGTTAAGACATGCACATGAATCTATTCTCCTCTGCTAATTCAGTAGAGCTACAATTGCACATACTGTAATGCTCTTTTGGGCAGAGAAATGTAAACCAATATAATGTGGGCTGAGGTTGTGGACTAACCAGCAACAGGAAGAGCAGAAGAACAGCTGTCCAAAGGCCGAGAGAGTTCTACAGATGTTGCTTAGTAAGGATAGCATTTTGTCTGTCTTTACTAAAACCTCCAAGGTGGCTGTAAATCACTTTAAAAAACAAAAGAGAACATGAATATAGAAGATGGACATCTCTTTTTAAAAGAATGATAAAGTTGCTACTGCTCCGTACTAGAGTGGAGGCAATGTAGGGCTCTGAAATGTCCTTGAAGTTGCTTGGGAAAGGAGCCTATCTTCATCCCCTCAGTCAAGGGTTCAGTAAAGTCAGAGGAGTGTGCAGGAAGAGAAAAAAAAGATAGAGAAGAAGGACACGGAGGTGCATGGGGGGAGAGGTAATGTCTGTTAAAACCAGATTTAGGCAAGGGGCTTGACAAGGTAGAGTTTGTCTCCTTGCTCACTGGTGAAGATGGGAGCTTTCTTGTAGTGCTCTACAAGCTCATCCATACTGCTAAAACGCCGCTGACCGATGCAGTACACTCCGTCCTGCAGCTGCACCTTGAAGTGCTTGTTCTTCCCCACAGCCTTCAGAGAAATGGAGAAATCACTGGGCTGGAAAACAACAGAGAGAGATTCGGAGAGATCAATTGATGGGACATTGTTGCTGCTGCTTTTCCACGCCTAACACCAGATGGCAGCATTGATTTAAATGAAATAAGGTCACATAACAGCCAAAATAGAATGTAGCATTATTGGGCAATAGAACTTGATCCAAGATTTCGCTAATGAAATTAATAATAATAATAATAAAATAAACATCATTATTCTTTGTGATTTCTAAGTTCCATCCTTCCTAAATCACTTATCACTGAAAAGCTGATGTCTAGCTTTTTTAATGTGAAATGCAATTTTTTTTTATATTTCTTTTTAATAACTGTTCCAAATCACAAATTATATGCATAATAATCATTTACAAATTATTTTTTGAGAGCACAAAGCAACAAATAAAAAAATAACTAAGGGACATAAGGTCATGATTTTGGTATGATTTTAAAAATGCAACATGCAGAAATATGTGTTGTAGTACAACTGTGTTGTTTTAAAGGACGGTTCAGACAGCTTTGTTGATTATAACTGGAGTGATTTAGTTTTTTTGTGCTGCTACGATCCCCTCACATCTGGTGTAGGCTTTTGGTTGCCAAGAAATATTGCAACTTTGTGCATTACTATAGAATTCAAATGAAAAAATAAGAAAATAATACAATGAAATAAAGTACCTTTTATTCATAAAGTATTTCGCCAGATTATGAAAAAGGGTATGCAATATTATTAAACTTTGGACTCAACGCAACTATTAAAAAAAAGGTTCAAACAATCACTGATGAATTATGAGAAGGGGGTGAAAACTTTTGAACAGGATGAAGATGTCCAAATTGTTCTTATTTTGTTTAAATATCTTTTTTTTTTTTTTTTTTTTTTCTCCATTTAGTACTGCCCTTCGGAAGCAACAGAAGATACTTACATGTTTCCCGGAAGACAAATTAAGTGCAATTTACCTTGATCTTCAAATTCAAAGTTTCACCCCCCAGCACTTAATGCATCATGTTTCCTTCTGGACCATCAGTGAATGTTTGAACCTTTTTTAATAGTCATGTTTGAGTCCCTCAGTTGTCCTCAGTGTGAAAAGATGGATCTCAAAATCATACAGTCACTGCCGGAAAGGGTTCAAATATGCAAAAGATTCTGGAAAACTGAAGAATTTATAGGACCTGAAGGATTTTTCTGAGGAACATTGGGCAGTTTAACTGCTCAGGAAAACAAGAAACTCAAGAACAACCATCACAAAACAAAAAAAACGACACACAGTATTAACAGGGTCATTTTTATAAATTCAGCTATTTTTTTGTCTTGTGGACTACATGTAAACATCTTTTATGTAAAACCATATTCAGGACGGTACTAAATAAAAAAATAACACATTTTGAATGATCCCTCTTATTTTGTTAAAATAATATTTTATATATTTTTCAGATTCTGCAAGGTGTATGTAAACTTTTGAACACGACTGTATATTGTATTACCATATATAGAGATTTTGGTCATACTGTTCCCTACACAATTCCCTATACTATGGGAAGTCAAACTCTCGACGGAATTCAAATAAGTTACGAAACTTTCATGGTTTATCCAGCACTGTCCAAATTGGTCTGTAGTCACACAATACAGTCAGTGGGTTGTGCAAGTAAACGTATCCACTATCCTGTGGGTCGCACAAATAATTGGTTCACACTGTGCGGTTCAGTTGGCTAGTGATGTTTTTTTACACTTTGTTTTCCCATAAATTACATAACAAAATTTAAGGCTGCATTACTACGTGAAAGGTTGTTGCAACAGGTAGTTTGGCATAGTACAGATGTGAGCGAATCAGTTTAACTTACCGATGACTCGCTGTCCCGTATCAGAAAGTCCCCTTCCGCTGCTCTCTCATTAAGCGCACACTCTGCTTGGTGCCGTGTCACATTACCATAGTACCAATCCTTTCCAGCAAATTTGCCTGTACGTGAGGGCACTGTGTGACTGATGTGAGGTGAGCCATGACTTGACCCTAAGCCCTTTGCTGCTGGCCCATCAGTGAGCACTACTACATAGTTCTTGGGCACAAGGCCGACCATGCCGCGGCTGTTTTTACACCTCCACCACTCTGGGTCATTCTCTGGCTTTTCCAAAACCTCCATAGTCTCACCCTTCTCAAAGTTCAGTTCCTCCTCTGTAACTGAGCTGAAGGGGTACAGAGTCTGGACCACATGCAGAACAGAGCTCCCAGAGCCTCCCGGCCGGCCGTTGGCCATCGCCGCCCCTTGCCCCACTTTCAAAGACCGGAAGCCCCCCAACGTGTCTCCAAAGACCCCATCATGGTCTGCGTATCCCACCTCCTCTTGGACATAGTTGGATGGAAACCAACCAACACGGCCGCCATGGCTTCCCCTCCACCAGCCGTCACTGCACTTCTCCATGACGACCACCCTCTCCCCTTTAATGAGGTTGAGTTCATCTTCACGCTCAGCTGCGTAAGAGAACTTCACCTGTGCAGGAATGTTCAGGTCATAGATCCGCTCTGCCCCGCTCCCTCCACCTCCTCCTGCGCTGCCATTGGATGGGTATTCGGCCTCTGTGCTGGGTGTGGGAGATGGATCACGAGCACTGGTCTTCCTTTTTGTTTTTCCCAGACCTGAGAAGAATAGAAAGAGGCAGAACAGTAAGGAAATTAAAATTTGGAAGAAAGCTGTTGTGATTGATTTGAGTCTAGACAGATCATTGATATGACAGTAAACAGACGACATGCCTTTCTATTGCAATGTACTTGCTGGTTGCAAACGCAACAATACACATTCAGTGTGACTAGAAAGACATGGTTCTTTTGAGTGAATCGGTCACAAAGAGAAAAAAAAAAAAAATGTATTGGTTTAATGCCAAATGGGACAAAAATTATTTGCCAATCTGTTGGTGATACGAGTGCTGCAGAAATCACAGCCTTCTTCTTTAAATTCCCATTCCTACTCTCTAATCACAGACTGCCAAGTACCCTTAAGTTCTTCGATGTCTTAAAGCATTACATTTTCTTCTATTATAGAAAATTGCCACCACTTCTGGGCAAATAGAAGCTGATCTACTCAAGACTAGTGATCTGACAGAGCAGGCTGTGTTAAAGGCCAAGAAGGAAAGTAAACACTTGAGACCTTGGGGTGCATTGGGAACCGTGGAAGAAAAGAGAGATTAAGGATTGAAGCTGTTCAAATTCAGCTTTAAAGAGAATGGGATTACTATGATCTGGTTATCTAACAAAGGAACATGTAACCTAAGAAACAGACAATGGTTTGAGCGCAGATCATAAAAACATACACGTACAGCACTATATATATATATATATAAAAAGAAGCAAAATCTTGAACAGATTATGTTTAATAACTAGAGATGAAATGCTATGAAAAGTTCATATCATGATTATAGTGACAAATGACCACGGTTATCAATATTATCATAGTTTTGTTAAGATGTGCTGGAAATATTCAAAAAGTACTGACACACACTTCAAATACGGCTTTCATGACAATTAAAATATAAAAAACGGTATTACTAAATGTCGTGAATTTTATTGTCAAACCAGTAACTGTCATCCCTATTAATAACCTGGCAATGTGCAAGGTTAAAATCTGGTGTTCTTTTATATAATACAGGTCAAAAACTGTTTTAGCAAAACCAGATCAGCGCACATAGGTCTTTGCCCATTTTCCAATTTTGCTCTGCATATAAACACCTTCACCAGCATTCTGGCTGCGTATTCAATGTGTGCATGTCTTCTGCATGTTTTGGTTACAAAACTGGAAAAAAAAAAGCCTTACGATTTTAAAACCTTGTTGTTTGGTTTTTATAATGAGTGTTTCGTTGTACATGTCAATACATTCATTCTCTAAATGCCAGTGAAACAGACAGGTACCCTGCCGTATCCTAAGTAGGAACCCGGTTGGCATCTCAGTGTCTTGACAGGCAGCCAAAAATAAGCCCTCTCACTTGTTTCCAGGTAACAGAGGAGATCTGCCACAGCCTCCTCTACTGATCCCATGTGGACATGTACAACACATAATTCATGTGTGTGCATGTGCACATTCAGTGTGCTGTCACTGCAAACAGAGTACATAGTAGTATTGTCACGATACTGGAATCTCCATCTCCAATACGATACCTTGAAAAATATCGATATTCGATACCATTTTCGATACCATGGGGAAAACTGCCATACAGATAATTTGTTATTATCTCATAATTTTTTTGATCATTTTGGTAATTTTGTTGCAATAGCTTACACACAGAACAGGGAGGCTTTGTTTGAATATTCTGAAAAAAAAAGAGAGCAAATAAACAAATTGCAAACGATAGCTCAAATAAATACAATAGAATAAAGAGACACATGAAATAAACATGGCTTTAAGTTGTTCAGGTGGGTCTAGTATTCAGGTAATAAATAGGCCTACTACAGACATTAAAGTAATTAATGTAAAATAACACTGGATAGTCTTCATTGTAAAAGACAGATTAATGTTTACAAGTGAAGTAAAGAGTTTAAAAGTAAAATTTTCTCTGTCTTTTGTTCTTTGATTAACATGACAGACATCTTCAGGTTTATTAGGCTGCTGTCACTTTAAAAGCATATGCACGGATCCAATATACTGTTACACCACATACGTTTCTCTCAACTATTTACACTCCAAAACTGACTATATTTACCTGAATACTCTGCAAGACAGATATTTTGACATAATTTTGTATGTATTTGACTGTTTAAACGCAATAAGCCACAAAAAAGAAGTCAATTTGGTACTTGCGAGCTTGTTTTGAGAGGCTTTATGTGAGTGCCGCTTGCATAGATTAGGGATGCACACGCTTTTGGTGTGAGCGCGAAACCTGTGGGAATGAGTAAAATTATGCACAATACCCGCAACCCCACGCCAAAATTCAGGCCAACACCAAAACTATACAACCGGAGCAAATGAGATGAGTGAGTGAGAGGAGGCGGGTGTGTGTGTCACTGTCATAGAAGAGAGAGCGAGAATGCACAGCTGGTATCTGTGTATCGATACTGCAGAAAAGGCCGTTTCAGATCTTTCAGTATCAATACATATCTATATTTTTGACAACACTAGTACATAGTGTAGTGAGGCGTGGAGATTTAGCTGACACCTGTTAACTCTTTGCACACCTCAAACCCCAGCTGTCTGTGAGCAACTCAAAAGCAATGGGCCTACCAGGCAGCAGGGGGAGTATGCTGGAGCTGATAAGACTGGGAAAGGTGCAAGGGGAGGATGAGAAAAATCTCTAAAGAAACTCATCCTGACGTGAGTTGACAGGAGAAAGAGAAGTCAGATTGGCGAGTAATGATGCACAGAATAACAGTGAACATTTGATGTCTTGTCACAATTCTCTAAGAGCCTATCAAATGAACTGCAAAGCTTTCACACATGCATCCATGCGTGCACACACATATACACACAAATGCAAGTCACATGCCTAGGCACTAACAGATACGTGTGAAGACAAAAAAAAAGAAGCCCCATTTTCCATTAGTCCTTAACTCCTGGGTCCTTGACCACTGAAGTACACTTAACAGGTAATTCCCTTAGGGATGTCAGTCTCACACCACACTGCACATTAATCTGGAAATACCTCTGCCAAAGGCTTTCTGAGGTGAGAATTGACCAGAAACCATTCCTGACTTTAAAGTAAGATATATCATCCCTTTGCAGTCTGGAAGGTAGGGATGGGCTTGAGTACCTGACTCTGAAGTGAGAACAATGATCAATCATGATATGAAGTTAATTCATGTTAACTAATTACATGTTATACATGTTCATTTGGGAATAAGGGTTACACACAACTCTGAGTTCCTTGTGTCACTTTTATACATGCCGCGGCAATGACGATATTTTTTAGATAATTTCAGGAAAAGTCTGTTTAAACTATCCGAATGTGCAGATCCTTAGATCTCAAGCAAAAGCTTGTCTGATATAATGGATAAAATTAGTTGCTAAGATAGGATTGGTCAGTAATGTTTTTAACGTTTAAAGTGTCAGTTAGCATCAGTGCTCTAAACAGTGACTTGCAGTCTGGAGTAGTAAAAGCATCCAAATCTCTACGATGGGGGAGTGACCTGGACTGAAACAAGAACAGTTGAAAGTCAATCTTCCAGTTCAAAGGGAGCAGAAACTTTTTCCCTATGCTAGAACTCTGAGACTGTGTTGGCTGAGAGTGGTGTGTACTTCTGAGACTCGGGCTGACAAGGAATGAACACTGCAACACAAACAGAAAAGAGACCTTTTGGGAAATCTAGAAATAGAAGCACGTCCCACCACCAGTGACAAATACGTGAGAGGAACGCCTGAGAAGGCTTAAAAAAGGAAGAGAATGAAGACAGGAAAATCTATGAAAACTGAGTGCAAGTAGTCTTTGAGGTGACACAATGTGAAACCTTTTCAAAAGTCCCAGAGAAGGATGAAGCTGCTGATTTGAACAGAGGAGATTTAAATAGCTGATCTGGTTCATCTCAAGTGACAAAAACACAAGGCACGCCAAACTACTGCAAGTAATACAATAACAACAACTCCCTTATGGCCGTTCCGACACATTCATTTGAACACAGCCAGACAGGCATATTTATACACCATTCCAGAAAGGCACTCACACAACTGTATACCCACAAAGCCCTAATTTTTGCCCTAATCTTCATTTACAAGTTGGCAAAATAACCATCCATTAACTAACATTTCCAGAAAGCAGTCACCCCTTTCTCCTTAACCTTTACACTTATGGTTTATGGTCTTCTGTCTGATATAAAATTGACTTCTTAACAGGCAAAAATCACCCAACCATCAAAGTTGCAATAATGGTGCTCCCCCTACCACTGTGCTGTCCATTAACCTCCATACCACAATATTACCCAAATATCTCTTCATTCAATTAACTCCCCATCTATGTGATTAGCTTGGAACTTAACCCACAGTAAACCTGCAGGCTCCATTTGCCATTTATTGAGTCCTGCCTCTATTAGGGAAATGCAATTTTGCACATTAAGAATGTTTTTAGACAGGGAGACTGTTCCTATCATAGCACATCAACATCCACATAGTGCAGTGTTGATATTTTAGAAGGTGATAGAACCACTGATCTGTATAATGACTGGATTGCTCATTGCGTTCTAAGCTGCCAGCAGGTGGTGAAGCCACCGGAAGTGTTCGAGCGGCCATCTTACGAATCCCTACAGACAGAGGACCTCATTGACTTACATCCACTTGCAGTGGATCAGTCGCACATATACATGTACAGTGGGGAGAAAAAGTATTTGATACACTGCCGATTTTGCAGGTTTGCCCACTTACAAAGCATGTAGAAGTCTGTAATTTTTATCATAGGTACTCTTCAACTGTGAGTGACGGAATCTAAAACAAAAATCCAGAAAATCACATTGTATGATTTTTAAGTAATTAATTTGCATTTTATTGCATGACATAAGTATTTTATACATCAGGAAAGCAGAACTTAATATTTGGTACAGAAACCTTTGTTTTCAATTACAGAGATCATACGTTTCCTGTAGTTCTTGACCAGGTATGCACACACTGCAGCAGGGATTTTGGCCCACTCCTCCATACAGACCTTCTCCAGATCCTTCAGGTTTCGGGGCTGTCGCTGGGCAATACGGACTTTCAGCTCCCTCCAAAGATTTTCTATTGGGTTCATGTCTGGAGACTGGCTAGGCCACTCCAGGACCTTGAGATGCTTCTTACATCCAGATGGTCAATGGCAAACTTCAGACGGGCCTGGACATGCGCTGGCTTGAGCAGGGGGACCTTGCATGCGCTGCAGGATTTTAATCCATGACGGCGTAGTGTGTTACTAATGGTTTTCTTTGAGACTGTGGTCCCAGCTCTCTTCAGGTCATTGACCAGGTCCTGCCGTGTAGTTCTGGGCTGATCCCTCACCTTCCTCATGATCATTGATGCCCCACGAGATGAGATCTTGCATGGTGCCCCAGACCGAAGGAGACTGACCGTCATCTTGAACTTCTTCCATTTTCTAATAATTGCGCCAACAGTTGTTGCCTTCTCACCAAGCTGTTTGCCTATTGTCCCGTAGCCCATCCCAGCCTTGTGCAAGTCTACAATTTTATCCCTGATGTCCTTACACAGCTCTCTGGTCTTGGCCATTGTGGAGAGGTTGGAGTCTGTTTGATTGAGTGTGTGGACAGGTGTCTTTTATACAGGTAACGAGTTCAAACAGGTGCAGTTAATACAGGTAATGAGTGGAGAACAGGAGGGCTTCTTAAAGAAAAACTAACAGGTCTGTGAGAGCTGGAATTCTTACTGGTTGGTAGGTGATCAAATACTTGCAATAAAATGTCATGCAATAAAATGCAAATTAATTATTTAAAAATCATACAATGTGATTTTCTGGATTTTTGTTTTAGATTCCGTCTCTCACAGTTGAAGTGTACCTATGATAAAAATTACAGACCTCCACATGCTTTGTAAGTGGGCAAACCTGCAAAATCGGCAGTGTATCAAATACTTGTTCTCCCCACTGTATGTACATGAATTGACTAACGTAATCTGTAATGTTTATGGTCTTTTGGGGCAGGAAAAGTGATATATAGAAATTGTTAAGATGGGTCTACTGCACACTGCTGACACAGGTAACTGAAATGGATTTCTTTATGAATGTAATTATGCTGGAAATATTAAGCATAAACATATATCTGGGATTATTAGCAGACATTTATTTGAATATTACAATACATACAATCCCCTATTACTATATTGCACTGAAATGTATTCAAATCCAAGGTTTACCATGCATCATCTTGCTCAAAACGACAGAATAAATGCTTGGAAATAAAACTTCATGTCTTTAAATACATACGCAGTCAGATTATTTCTCTGAATAAGTTATTTCCTGACGTCTTTTTGTTGACCAACATCCACTTCAGACTCTTAGAGATCTTGGAAACCCTCAAATTCTATGTCTTTTTACTAGCACGACAGTTTGCCTATGAATTAAGCGTTATTTATATATTAACAATCATCTATAACAATATATATATATATAAATATATATATATATATATATATATAGAGCTGATTATTCATTTAGCCAACGTTTTAAGTTGCTATCTTTACTGCTTCGAAATGCATTCTGTTAATAAAACCACAGTTGAATCATTTACAGTTACTGTACCAATAAAATAAAATTATATAACATATTTACATAAAATCACAGTGAATTGTACGGAACTGTATGGCAAATTAAGTTGTATGCACATGCCTTATAAAGAATAAATCTGTATTCAGATCTGTATAAGAATCATTTTGACATTTGTAATTCAAATGTTGAGGTGTCCCGTCCGTCAGCTGATCTGATAATCACTACTG
This sequence comes from Coreius guichenoti, assembly GCA_039654105.1. NCBI lineage: Eukaryota > Metazoa > Chordata > Actinopteri > Cypriniformes > Gobionidae > Coreius > Coreius guichenoti. The sequence continues at coordinate 30,377,289 of CM077172.1, read as the reverse complement.
TAATGTTTACGACGTAGGGAGACTTCAGATTAAAAAAAAAAAAAAACGCTGAATCGTTAGGTAATGTTTTCTCATTAAAATCAGATGATTTCCTATTAATTCAATAGAATGTGAGGGAATACCAATATGGTGGCACGGTGGCTTCACTTGTTATGACGTCATGAGCAATCCAGTTCTCTATATAGATCAGTGGATAGAACCCCCAACAGGATCAGATAATTAATATAGGAAAATAAAAAAAGCAAGATTTTGTCAAAAGTACTAGTACTTTAGTCCCAAGTCAATACTAAATATAGGAAAAATGTGGATGCATGCTCTGTGAGTGCCCATGCTGCGCGATAATGTGCGTGTGAACAATCAAATGCATTTCTTCCTGTCTTAATGTGGTTTTAATGTAAACACAGTTGGTTGTTAAAATGCTGAACTTTACTCTTTTAAGTCCATGAGACCCTAGGGTGTCCCATTTGTCATGTTATAATTCATAAAGCTACTCATGAGCCTGTTTGAGGTCACTATGCACCCTTGATGCATCCTTTTGTGGACTGCACAGCAGACAAAGCAAAAGTTAATAACGAAAGAAACTAACCAACTATCTTTTACTTGAATATCTGCCACTGGTTAGACAAACAGATGGAGAACCCAAGGGATCAAGGTTTGATGCTGTAACTGCACCAATATGGGCATATCTTTCAAAGCATCTTTCTCTTTTGACAGCCACTTAAAAGTAGCTGTACGCACCAGCCAAGCATCTTCTATTAAAAGGATAGGCCTATTCGATCAAGCTAATGTTGCTGCATTGGGCTGGTTGGGGATACCCAAACAAACATAGCTGTTAGCACCACAGAGTTACATTCTTTGCACTTTTTTGTTCTCTTATTGGAATGGTTTATTAGGAACTGCCAAATCACAGCACAACTCTCACGAGATGCAAGTGGAATGATGGTAAGTGTTCTGAGAACTCAGAGGTGCCAAGAGGAAGTAAGTGAGTGTGTGTGTGTGTGTGTGTGTGTGTGTGTGTGTGTGTGTGTGTGTGTGTGTGTGTGTGTGTGTGTGTGTGTGTGTGTGTGTGTGTGTGTGTGTGTGTGTGTGTGTGTGAGGGCACGCTGACAGTTCTTTAGAGAGATCCTCTAATCTTCAAAGAGTGACAGGTTTTGAGCTCAACAGGATGGAGGGAGGGTTTGAGAACAGGTATCCGTGACAACCACCAATCAGAGGTCCCCTGTGGCCTTTCAGTGGGAATTAATTCCCAATGCAGAATTAACTTAGAAGGTCACTGCCGCATATTCATGACCTTCCTCTTGGTATACCAGTAAATGGTCCCCTGTTATCTTTGTTTCACATTATGGGGAATACTAATGTAATCATAACTCCAAATAATTTCACAAATTAAAACACAAATTAAGAATAAGTCACTCCCACTACATTGATCCATCTCTACTGTTCATTATCCCAAGCTGAACGTTTTGCTGAACTGATTAAATCTGAATGAGGAGTCTCATTTCAACACTTGCCTAACCTGCTTTAACAATTCCCCACTGAACCTGCCTGGAATTCACATGCATTCACTCACACAATGGAACACAATGGAAAGGAAGCAGGTAAAATGTAACATTCAGCTTTCATGAAAGCTGAATGATAGCCTACTCCAATTTCATTGGTTGTCACAGGGACCTGCATGGGGAAAAAGCATTGCGTTTAACAACTTCAGTAGCTATTAAACCTCTCAGCGTCTCTACCCCCTGCTGCAAAGGAGGCATTATCGATTCACTGCTTCCCGTTGTTCAGAGCTCATTAACAAAATAACAAAATGTTATTCAGAGCTCATTAACTCTTGGTAATCACATATGGAATGAACAATAGCATAGACGGGGATTAAGCATGATTTAGAAATGCATAAAAATACAATGGTCAGTGCAGTGTGGATGGTTTCTTAAATAAAACAGAATGCAATATCTTTTAAAGTTTTCCATATTCCCTTTCCAAACTTTCCAGGTTACATTCTCAACCAGTACCCATGAATTCTTTTTCTTCATCTGCAGCACATGGAAACGGAAACGCTCAGACGTTTCATGAGCAGGGCAGAAATTGGGATGCACTGGAGCCAGAAATCCTCACACACCTGTAGTGTCTTACCTAAATGTAGGTCCTGAGACGGGACACATGAGAACTGATGGATAACTTGCACTAGTAAAAAAAATATTGGCCGGTTATATCAAATATGATTCTGCACATAATAGACTGAGTCTAATTAGGATAAATAAAAATCAAAGCAAGAGAACACAATACATAAAAAGCATCTCTGAATATTTCCAAATACAAAGTACAATATATCAATGTTTACTTTGAGGTCTAAACTGTATAGTGTAACAGAGTATTGGGGATTTTGCTAATGGACAGCAGGGGGCTCCTGGCGTCCAGTGTCAGCCCCTATAGGGCCAAGATGATCTTGAACACTAGATACATTTTTAAACAGTGACAATTTTCAATTACATAATTTCCATTGCTACAATCTTAAACCATAACAAATCAAGAACTTAAGGCAAGTGATTGTTCAGATGCTTACTTTTGGTGTTGTGAAACATGATATCATTAAGATGTTTCATTAGAATGAATGAAGGAAGGCCCCGCAAGCTGATTTTAAATCAAAGTACCTAAACAATAAATCATTTTTATAAAGCATAGCACATGCAATCAAAGGCACTCACTGGTTCAGTTGCTTCCTAAATCCCAGTGTTTGTTTTGTTTTGTTAGCTTGTGCACAACTCGTTGCAAAAAACGACAGTCCCAAGAGTCTTCCTTAGTGCCTTGAGATAACAGATTGAGCGTTAAAGGCATGAAGCGCCGGAGGCGTATGGGGGAAGTAGGGCATGGCAACTGTGAGGGTGTTTCATACACGTCATCTCCTACTGAAGGAGTACGAGGTCTAGACCTGCACAAGCTCTTCAGTATGACATTTAGATCAAAACAACACCATTTAGCTAATGGGCAGAACCTTAAATCTGACTGTCTCCTTTGGAAAAAGCCATGAAACCATGAAAATGCCTGTTGTCAAATTCAAAACTGAACTAAAACAAAAGGAAAGCAAGCCTTTTGTCAGATTTTGCTGATTTGGCATGTGTTATGGACTTGGAGATTTTGGTTTTCTCCCTACTCGAGTATATATTCTACTTGCCTAAATAAAAAATAGCTTCCTAAGGGTGTTGCCAAGATGGCTGCCGAATGAACCAACTTGCCTTCAAGGGACTTTGCTAGTTCGGCAGGACTGTAAACTGGTGAAATGCATCACTGAACTGTGAGACGTCTTACCGAGAGTATCCTTCAGGTTCTTCACAAGTGAGGTTTTCTTCAGACTGTTCTTTCGCTCCACGTAATTAGAGGGGACGTAGCCGGTGCGGTTGGATGCGTTGCGGACTCTCCACCAGGTCTTGGAATCATCCAGCAACCACAGGCGCTCGTTCTTCCGGATGTCCAGTTCCTGGTCTTGCTGAGCCGTGTAGTCCCACTTGGCTATAACAATCACCTCCTCTGTCATCTTTCATCGAGTCCCACTGCCGAGAGAGAGAGAGAGAGAGAGAGAGAAAGAAATAAAATATGGTAGAAGAGCTAACTCCATAAACTGACCAACTATAACACTCATTAAGTGCCAAGGAAAATGTACAGATAAGACTGAAAACCCTTACAAAGGTCTAGACAACCTCTTGCAGTAAGACAGTAAGTCAAGCCTCTATGAAAAATGCATGACTCAGACAAGAGACAGACATGATTACATATGCTCTATTAAACACATCTTAATCGGCAGGTGAACTCACACTCCCTCCACCCAACCCATATACCAGACGGAGGGAGAGAAGAGCAGGAGAAAAGACATGACAAACCGGAGGAGTCAAGAAACAAAAGGGAGTTTGGAGGATACAGTAATGCTTTAGTTTAACAGGTTGAAGACACAAATAGCAAGTCATTCACAGGTTAATTTCCCTGAAAAGTGTAAACACTTAGGCTCTGTGGTGCTATCAAAACATTGCTCTGTTTGTTTGAGAATCCCAATCAGCTTTTCCCATATAATGATGCAACTTGCTGCTTAACAGCCATAGTATAATTAATTGTTGGAGAAATTCACTAGCTAGTCACAACTGTTTTGTGAAATTGTAGTAACCTCGAACCATCTGTTCAAACCATGTTCACTTCTTACCATGTTCCATATTCTCTTGACAAACTAAATCACCTAAAATGTAATTTATATGGAATGAAAGATATACGGTCCATGTATGTTGTGTTCATTCGTTTTCCAATTTAATATTAAAAGTAGAAAAATGAAAAAACGGCTAATTTCTTCATCTTTCGTTTTTTCCAAAAAAAAAAAAAAATGAAAAAAAAAAAAAATGAAAAAGCAAGAATTCGGCATGATTTTATATTTTTAGGTTCAGGGGTAGAAAACGGATAAACGGCTTGAATAATTAATTTCCACATGTGGGCGGGCATGACACACCCCTGAAAAAACAAAAAACAAATAAATGAGCTGTTTTCTAATTTTTCAACTTTCAATTTTTAAATCGAAAAACGAATGTACACGGACCATATATTTTATGTTGTCCCAAATTATACACTATACAATATGCATTATGTACTCTTAGTATCTAATCTAGTGTATGAACTTACACTATAAGGTTATTTTTGTTATCCAACATCAGAGTCTGATAGCCCCTCCTCCTACGGTACGTAAGAAATCTGTGACAGTGAATGAAGTGTCATTCCACCTTAATTAAGTGCATAATCCGGTTATTTGAAGTACACTTTTTCTTTTTGGAATTTTTAGTGTAAACACACTTCTCGCACTATTCATACTACAAAATGGCATAGAATAGTGCATAAGTATATGAATTGGGACACACCAAGTCCACATCTCATCCAAGAAACTACTTCTAACCACAGGTTGAGAACTGTAGTTCCAACCACGCAACTTTGCGATGCTGTTTGCAAACATTTGTTGTAACTATGGTTTTAAAAAAACACAGAATTGTTGAACTATGTTGCTAATGACGGAACTTGCGACCATAGTTGCCTAACAATGCTTTGGCCAGCTCGATACACCAACAGAAGCTAGCAGAAACAGTAAACTTGTTTGAAAACATTATTTTTGTAATTCCATTTGTTGACACTTGTGGCAAAAAAAGTTACACGTCACCTCAAGTTTAGATGTGAATTGTAGATAAATCGTGTTAGTCTGATTGACAATATTAGGATCAGCAAATCATAACCAAGCATGCTTGGATATATGGCTCTCTTTGACTAACAAATCACAATTTCTACTTTGGAGATTTTTCAGTGAATATAATTATTCATTTGATTCCAACAGTAATATGTATGCATTATATCACATTATATCATTTTATGGCATTATATCGGACAGCCTGTTCTGCTCTGTCTTGACCATTAAAAACCCATATTGGTTCATCGCTAAAAATGACATCCTCATTCCATTAAACAGTGAGACCGGATATATCTTAATATAGCTGACAATAGTACTAAAACAAAGCAAACAATGAATAATAATGAGTAATAAGAAGCAAGTGATAAAGGGAAAGCGATATAGGCAGAAAAGTGTTTTCGCGAAGGTTAAGCCACTTAATCCATGCCATTGGTCTCATTAAATAAAGAGCTAAACCTTCAAACAGAAAAGCCATTAAAAATAACTTAGACTGTCAAAGGCTGAGCAGAAGTTTTCAAAATACATGAAGTGTTCTTGTTCCTCTGAGCAAAATGACAGAAATGATAGCAGGCAACTGCTAAACCCATAAATGAGTAAGTAGGCGGGTTTATTGGCATGGCCAATTTTAAACGGCTTGCCTGAGACGTGAGAGAGAGTTGCTGAAGGATTAAATATGCACTGAATAGTAATGGACTGATTAAGTATTAATGGTGTTTCAGGCAAGCGCACTTAAAGCTCTGTGCTCCTGCTGAGAGAGGCTTCAGGCACGGGAAACTAAGTCAAATGCACAGCCATTAGAAAGAAAGGGCAGACCTAGTGAGTCCTAGTGAGAGTGTATGTGCATGTGGGTGTGTATGCGTGAGCAACAGCTTTCATTTCACGCTTTGCCTACAACACACAAGTGATGCAGATCCCATATGCAAAGCTTTCTGGTTTCTGAATGCTGTTGTGATTCTATTCTTTTCAATACTTTTACCAAACTACCCAGTTAATCCTTAAGTGTTTGTCTAGCAATGTTTATTCTCCTGGTACGTGAAAGCAACAAGACCCTAGACTGTAGAATAAACAGACCTTCCACTGAAGAAAAACACTGGCTGCAGTGTGTGTCTATCAGCACAGGACTTTGAGAGGGAAGTGGAAGTCTTCCTCAACTGTCCTCAGAAGGTCGCTACAGTATTTCAGTTGTTTTGACAAAGCTAAGTCATAGCTCAGCCTCAGCCAGCAAACCACAGAATGTCCACTGACCATCTGATGCATATTGCACATAAAACTGCCAAGTACTGCACAACTGTTCGAACTGCACGTAAAAACAAGACAAACTGTGGTTCAGATGGTGTCTTTCTATCTAAATGGGAGGTTCTTGGCCAGAATAAGCTGCAATGTGGACCAGACCTTATGCCCAAGTCTGGTTGCACAAGACTAATTTGACCTGTGAATGATGGGCTTTAAACTCAAATGCAGATATACCACGCACTGCAAGTTCACTTCACGAGCATTTTACCATTTCATTTGATAAAAACTATCGTCATATCATAAAGGCTACATACAGAAACTCAAAGTTCTTCACTACAACTCGTCAAAATAAAATTTAGGTTTAACTTGAAGAAAATGTGACAGAAATACTGTACAGTAGAATGTACTTCTCAAAGTAATAATAATAATAAAATTATTAAATTGTTAATGATTTATGCCTTCATTTGATTACCACCGTTTTTTATAAAAAAAAATGTGGGTCACATTTTAGATTAGGGCCCAATTCTCTCTATTAACTAACTATTAACTACGTATTTTGCTTTAATAAACTCCTAATTACTATTTATTAATAGTTAGTAAGGTAGTTGTTAAGTTTATGTATTGGGTAGGATTAAGGGATGTTGAATATAGTCAATATAAGGCATTAATATGTGCTTTATACGTACTAATAAACAGTCAAGATCCTAGTAATATGTATGCTAATAAGAAACTAGTTAGTAGTGAGAATTGGACCCTAAACTAAAGTGTTACCTAAATTTATATCAAATCAAAAATCCAGAAGAAACAACAACAAAATTATAAAATTATTGTTAAATTGTATGTTTTGTAATTTCAATTAATTAGACATGTTTTTTTTAATTACTAAAATTTAATTTAAACATTAAAACAGAGTCCAGAAAAATTACAAATTAAAGGGTTAGTTCACCGAAAAATGAAATATCTGTCATTAATTACTCACCCTCATGTCGTTCCAAACCCGTAAGACATTCATTCATCTTCAGAACACAAGTTAAGATATTTTTGTTGAAATCCGAGAGCTTTCTTTCAAGGCCCAGAAAGGTAGTAAAAAGATTGTTAAAATAGTCCATGTGACTACAGTGGTTCAACCTTAATTTTATGAAGCGATGAGAATACTTTTTGTGAGCAAAAAAAAAAAAAACACCATTCAACAATGTCTTCTCTTCCCAGTCACTCTCTTACGCTATTCAGATTTTTGGGCTATTCACAGTGCAGCGCTTCCGAGTTCTATGGCAGAACGGCAGCTCGCTATTGGCTGAGCACCACATGCATGCGTTGTGGTACTTGCGTGAATCGTGTAGGAGAGTGTCAAGTAGGAAAAGAGATTGTTGAATAAAGTCGTTATTTTTGTTTGTTTTTTTGCGCACAAAAAGTATTCTCGTCGCTTCATAACATTAAGGTTGAACCACTGGAGTCACATGGACTATTTTAACGATGTCTTCACTACCTTTCTGGACCTTAAAAGTGGTCGTTGTGTTGCTGTCTATGTGGGGTCAGAAAGCTCTCGGATTTCATCAAAAATATCTTCATTTGTATTCTGAAAATGAACAAAGGTCTTACGGGTTTGGAACGACATGAGGGTGAGTAATTAATGACAATTTTCATTTTTGGGTGAAATAACCCTTTAAAATTGAAAAAAAAAAAACAGAATTTAGGAAAAAATAATTATTATTTCACAAGGCCCTATTTTACCTTTGTTTTATTACTTTAATGAGGCAGCAATTCTAATATTAACACCCATCACACCGCAGCATATAACTCAAGAGATGCCTGCCACACACAATTACACTACATAAAGGATTTCATTACCTCTGGTGAGATGAGTATCCATGCTGGGCTGTATTTCATAAATGCAAATATGGCAGCTCAAAGGCAGAGCTCGTTTTCTCTAAAAGCGGTCGTTAAATGACAGTTCAATTAGGAAAGAGGCTTGCCAAGACAGAGCAGCAGCTGGATAGAAATGTCCCCATGCTTTAAATCAGTCATTCCATTCTGCTGGCTGCGAGCTTCAGGTTCAGAAGGTTACCAGAACCGTGTGACCTCACTCGCCATGTTTCAGTACAGGGTGGGAAAGAGAGCCACGGGGAACAAGGAGCTGCTAAACGAGATTATCTATTCGGAATACAGAGGGGATGATTGGAGACAAAGGTGGGAAGAGCAGGCCAAAGCTTGTCACTGAACACCGTCAAAGAATGCAGATAGGTAAGAGAGGGATGGCAATAGGGATGGATCAATACAAAAATTAGTTTACTAAAATAACTGGGAAAAAATAAATACAATTAGTACATTTAAAAAATGATTCTGATAAAAAAAAAAAATTAAGACTTATATTAAGATTCTTGATTCTGTTATCTTCAGAAAATAAAGAAATTGAAAATATAAATACATGAAAATAAAAAAGGAAGTAATTGCTGTAACCACCAGTGCACTCAGTCTAGTTAATCTGTGAAGTGGGAATCATACAGTCATATTCAAATAAAGATGCTGATGATGATCATTTAAAAAATGCCAATATATCAGCCATGGCAATATATTGGTTGACCACTAATCAATTTTAAATGCATAATGCATTCTAGGGAGAGAAAATGTGTAAAGGATGGGTCAGAATGGTTAACTAATCGGCTAGTCATCCAATAATTGACTTAGTGAGTCGATTATTAATATTTTTAGTGGTAGTGCAATATAAATTTGAGGTTCTCAATCAGGGGGCCTCAGCAAACTTCCAAGGGGGCCCACAATTTTTTTTATATTAAAAAAAGTAATAATTAAAACTTATTTAAAACGTTAAACACACAATACATAGATACATAAATGGCAAATTTATTAATGAATTTATCAACATTTCCAGTGCTGTCATAATTACAACAGAAACACCAGAGGAAATCTCTTTGAATATTATTTTGGCCTTCAAGTCAAAAGGTTGAGAACCACTGGTTTAAAGGGAGACACACTTGTCAAATAATTAAGAGATGTAACTTCTTATAGAGCATGCAGCTCTCGTACAGTCTTCTTAAATAATCTCAACTAAAGCAAAGCTGCTACAGACATATACAGTACAAATTCATCTGAATCTCAAATCCCTAAGAAACACTTCTGATCAGAGTCTGGTGGACAGCCTAATTATTATACAGGGCTGACTTAAAGGGATAGTTCACCCAAAAATGAAAATTATCCCATAATTTACTCACCCTGAAGTCATCCTAGATGTATATGACATTCTTCTTTGAGACGAACACAATCGGAGTTATATTAAAAAATGCCCTGGCTCTTCCAAGCTTTATAATGGCAGTGAATGGCAGCCCAAAATTTGAAGCCCAAAAAAGTGCATCCATCCATTATAAAAGTAATCCATACGGCTCCGGGGGGTTAATTAAGGTCTTCTGAAGTGAATCGATGGGTTTGTGTAAGAAAAATATCGATATTTAAAAATGTATAAAGTAAAAGATGCTTCCAGCAGATCACCTTCCGTATTCAACTTACAAACAGTGTCGTCTGTTTCCGTAAGTTGAATACGGAAGGCGGTCCGCCGGAAGCTAGATATTTTACTTTATAACGTGTTAAATATGGATATTTTTCTTACAAAAACCCATCGAGGTCACTTCAGAAGGCCTTTATTAACCCCCCGGAGCCGCGTGAAGTATGTTTATTATGGATGGATGTGCTTTTTGGGCTTCAAATTTTGGGCTGCCATTTACTGCCATTATAATGCTTGGAAGAGCCAGGACATTTTTTAATATAACTCCGATTGTATTCGTCTGAAAGAAGAATGTCATATACACCTAGGATGACTTAAGGGGTAAATTATGGGGTAATTTTCACTTTTGGGTAAACTATCCCTTTAAGACTAGTCGACTGATTTTGTTAAACATCTCATCTGAATTTGATTGATAAATAAAGATACAGACTATGTGTTAGAAAATATTTAATGATTCACAAAACCCTTTTCACAACTTTGTGTGAAATGCCAGCTGTGCTGAACAGTAACACATTATCATGCATGTCAGATACCAGCATTTGCAATGGTTTTATCACAAACACGACTCATAACACAACATGACATGAAAATACTAAATGCGCAAGAATAAATGGCATTGCATGCAGAGTATTCTGGTGCAGTGAGAACAGATATCAGAACATCTTCCACATTCTTCTTCAAAACAGTACAGAAATTGAGAAATTCGGCACAGTGAATGACAAAAATATTAATGTTTGCTCTACCATCTGCTGAGATAACAAAATCAACACCATTTGAAGAAAAAAAATATGTGACAGATTTATGGATACAAGCTTCTGATACATCTACTAATTAAGCACTGCATTGCTATCATCACTCATTGTTTCTAGTCGAATCAGGACAGAATCATGGTCATTGTGTCGGGGGACGCTGTTAAAGGTCGCCGTCCATCTCTTTCCCCTCTCTCCTCTTCAGAGATCCGAGGAGGTCTCTGTCCCGGCAGCGCAGTGATAGATGACACTCATTTCGCTAATCGGAGCCCCGCCCCCCTGTAATATCCACACAGCTTAGCCCACCTCCTTCATAATCAAAGCTGTTAAGAAGAGCGATGGCTCTGCCGCAGGAAAGCAGATCAATCCTCATGGCTCAGCGTTCACTCAGACGCCGGAAAGCTGCTTGGTAATGATCAATCTTACCCTGCTCAATGTCAGCTTATGCTCACTTACAAACACACACACACGGGAGAAGCCTTTTAACCAAGAAGAGACAATTAGCCGGGTTATAAACATTTCTCACCACAAGCAGAAAATCAGTCATACTCCACTTCAGATCTACTAGTCTGTCTTACGTCTGGCAGCCATGATGTCTAGTGTACAATGTTTGTGAAGACAGGAACAGAAGGAAGCCACTCTCTGACCTTGAATTGATCTATCCTCGGCCAAGATGTGTTCCCATAGTCCAGAAGCACTTAGCACTCTGAGCCCGGCTCTCGAGGGAGAAAAAGCATTTAATACAGCTAATACATCCACTAGGCAAACGTCCAGCTAACATTCGCTTAACCCAACTAAACATCTTCTTTCACACGCAAAGCAGTTGTCAAATATCTACCTAAAATATATTCACTGCTTTATTTAAAAATAAAGTTTCCAAAAAGGTGTTTCCACAGCGATGCCATTGAAGAACCATTTTGGGGTCCCCAAAGAACTTTCAGTGAACAGTTCTTAAAATAACCTTTTTTTTTTAGTGTGAAGAACATTTTCCCACAATAATGAATCTTTTTGTTCAATGTAAATGTTCCAAGGATATTAAAGGTTCTTCATGGAACCTTAGAAGCCAATAAAGAAGCTATATGTTCAATATGTAACCAAATTAAATAAAATTAATGCAATATTTAAGTTCTTTTATAATAATGAAGGGCTTAAAAGAAGCCAGAGTTGTACTCGTTTTTAGTAATTGACCAATCAGACCTGTGCTTTGAATTTTAATTATGCTCCTCCATAAGATTTGGGACATTAAAAGACAAATTGCTCTGTTTGCTGTTAAGTCAAGAAATCTGTAAATATGATTAAAACATGAATATGAGCCAAAAGAATGTCACTTTTTATTATTGGCTGTTTTACCAACTAAGAACAGCACATATACCCCCGGTTTCACAGACAAGGCTTAAACTAGTCCCAGACTAAAATGCATGTTTGAGCTGTTTTAACTGAAAGCAACTTGCACTGATATATCTTAAAATATGTCAGTGCCATTGTTTTGTCTCAAGATGCACACCCGTAATGTTTTTTTCTAAGGCACATTTATAAAAACGACTTAAATGTCCTAATTGAACTAAGGCCTAATCCTGACTTAATCTAACCCTGTTTTAGAGTTTCATCCATAGACTGTAAAAAAATATAGACGTAGTGTCCGTGACTTCACCCGTAGGTTTCTGAAGAGCATTTTTGAAGAATAAAGTTGACCGTGGCCATCTTGGCAGCGCGTCACTCCCAGATAACAGAAAATGGGCAAAGAGGCGGCACGTGGGTGGAGCTGAGGTGACGTGATGACTAACAGACAGCAGACAAACGGCAATCCACCTGTCACTCAAGTGGCCACGCCCTTAATTATGCAGAACTTTAAGGCTTAATATAATTTAAACGAATGAGTTATAAAAAAAATTCACTCCCCTCACAGTTGTCATGAAGGGCAAAATTAGCTGTATAGACCAAAACCACAATTTGTACCAGGCTGTAAACATGTTTTTTTCTGCTGTAATGTTGGGCATTTTAATATGGGGCTCAATGAGATTCTGCTCCCTTCTGGAGCCTGTCCCTAGCGGCCAGTCGATGAATTGCAGTTTAAGTCACTTCCGTATTGGCTTCAAGAGAAACTGGGGAAGGTTGCCGCTTGGTTTCATCCCTCTATCTAATGTCAGCATAAGTATTGAGACAATTTAACTTAAAGCAAATGTACAAGTTTAAAAGCTATTTAGCTGCAAATCCCTTGCATGTAATCACAGCAGTGAGTCTGTGACCCATATACATCAACAGACTATTGGTTTCATTCTTTGAAATGCTTTTCCAAGCCGTTAATGCAGCCATTTTCAACTGTTGCTTGTTTAGGGGAGTGTTTGCCTTTAGTCTCCTCTTCAGCTGGTGAAATGCATGTTCAGTGGGATTTAAATCTGGAGATTGGCTTGGCCAATCTAAGACCTTCCATTTCTTTCCACTGATAAACTCCTTGACTGAGTTGGCAGTAAATTTCGGGTCATTGTCCTGTTGCAGTATGAAGCACTTCCCAATGAGTCTGGTGGCATTTTCTTGAACATTGTTCAATAAGTCATCAATAAAGATGAGTGAGCTTGTTCCAGAGGCAGCCATGCATGCCCATGCTATGACACTACCTCCACCATGCTTTACTGATTCATTTTCAGTTCCTTTTTTTCTTCATACCTTTGCTTTCCCATTACTTTGATAAAGATTAATCTTATCTGTCCATAAAACTCTGTTCCAGACCTCTACAGGCTCATCTCTGTGCTTTTTTTTTGCAAACTCTAATCTGGCCTCAGAGGTTCAGAGGTTTGCATCTTGATGTGTAGCCTTTGTAATTCTGCTGACCATCACCACAACTTTCTGGAGGTTGTTGGTGATTTTACTGATTTTAGGGTTCTTTTTCACAGCTTTTATGATTTGTCTGTCATCAGCTGCTGTTGGTTTTCCTCGGCCGACCTGGTCGATGTCGGTTGCTGAAGTTGGCGCTGGTTTCTTTCTTTTTAAGGACATTCAAAACTGTTGATTTGGCTATGTCCAATGTTTGTGCTACAGCTCTAATTGAGTTCCTCTTTTCTCTTAGCATCCAAATTGCTTGCTTTTCTCTCAAATTCAGCTCCCCAATCTTCATCCTGGCTTATGTGTGTTGTCACCAAACGCAAGACTCAGAATGCAGAAGCAATGGATATAACTGATACTACACATTCCCTGCTTTTAATGTGTGAACAATTAATGCAACAGGACACAGCTGATTACTTAGAAAAAACTGTGAGCCAACTGTCCCAATACTCATGCTGACATTAGATAGAGGGATGAAACTCTAAATGTGCTGTTCCTCTTAGTTGGTAAAACATGTACGTGTTGAAACAGCCAATAATAGAGTGTGACATTCTGTACTTTTGGCTCATATTCATCTTTTAATCACTACAGATTTCTTGACTCCACAGCAAACAGAGCAATGTTGTCTTTAATGTCCAAATAATTATGGAGGGCACTCTGTGTCTGTGTCTGTGTGTGTGTGTGTGTGTGTGAGTGAGTGAGAAACATTCATCTAGGCACCAGAGATGCTGCTATAATCTCTATGTACAATGCATAATTTTTAGGGCTTTTTGTGCTGAAATCATGCTTTTTGTACTGACTCTACAAATAAATGAACGTCAAAGTCAAGTCATTCTCTTTGATGTCTCAATTGTTAGTACTAGAAAGCGATAAGATGACAAAAAGGCGAACAAATGGAAAACTTTGCTTCAGTTTCCTGGGGAGAAAAGAAAGAATGAATAAGAACAAGGAGAAACAGAGCACAAGAGAAATCAAGAAAGAGGACGTTATAGATGTACCCTTACTTTCCCAAAATCCAGCTGGCCTGGCCTTCCCCCGCAAGTGGGAATTTTGAGTGGGATTTAAAGAAGGGGTTCTCTCCGGCTGAATCAGCACTCTATAGAAACTCTCTCGAGCTCTTTACATAGCACAAAAACACTGGGAAGAGAGGAAAAGAGGCAGCACAAGGAAAAAGAGAGAGGGAAAAAAAGAAGGCCCGTCAGATTCTTTAGTACACAGGTTAAGAATGAATCTACCAGTCATCTATTTTACGCTTTCCTGGCCTCTTTGGGATTCTTGTCATGTCTGTAGCAACAGTGAACTGCCACATTCATCTCCCTCCAGCAAACATCTCTGGCACTAATACAGACGCATTCAGAACCATCCAAACGGGCTCAAGAATTAAGCTAATGTAGTGGAGTGTGGAGAAGGGGACCGAGTAAATTTGGCCTAGTATGAAAGAGTTAGAGAAATCAGGTGAGGACCTTTAAAAGGCAGGTACATGCATTTTTCCATTAGTCTGAACCAGCAGTAAACTCATCGCACACCTCTACCAGGGAATGAACTTTCACACACACCAACCAGGTGATCTCAGAAACACAAGACATTACATCATACAACAGTGAGAAATAGAAGAGCAGCTTAAAATAGAAAGTGGCGAGAAGGAATCAAGTTTGACAGTGACATGGCGAGACAGATTTCAAACCAGTTATTTGTGAAAATGAGAGACTAGGAGGATGATGAAACAGTGGTTATGCTAAAGTTATGCTAAAGGATAACTTGTGATATTTTGCATATGGACAAAGTAACTACTTGAATCTGAATCAGTACCTGAACAGTCTAAGAATAAATGTAAAAATTAGGGGTGTTGAAAGTAATTGCTGAATCATAATAATCGTATTAAAATCGCACCATAATCGATTATAGCCTATTGACGTTTCTCTGACATCATTCGTTACATACGCGCTTCTCGCGCTAGTGTAAAATGGCGGAGGGAGGCGAAACACAAAAGCAAGTAATAAAATAATGCACCCACTATTTTAACATTTACAGCATGAGCAAGTGTGTGCACGAGTGTGTGTGCGAGGTTGCATGCGTGTGCGTGCAAGTGTGTGTGTGTGTGTGCGAGGCTGCATGCGTGCGAGTGTGTGTGCAAGGCTGCATGCATGTATGTTTGCTACATTCAGGAAGTGTACTTTCTTGGAGCAGATAAAATAAAAAAGTTCATATATCTGACTGCTTGTATTCATTGACAAAAAAATGTGCAGTAATATTAAAAATTGAGGATGCAATGCATCATGATATCGAATCGTTGACATGATAATTGTAATCGAATTGAACCGCGAGACCAGTGACGATTCACACCCCTAGTGAAAATGTCTAACATTTGTGAGATTTACAGTAAATGCCACCAAGAACACATTCACATGGTACGCTATAAGAAATGTACAATTTACAAATGAAATATTTTTAAAACAGTTATAATCATGGATGCTTATTGATTGATGCAGTGTTCAAATCCTGCTAAGATACACATCTAAATACCAATTTACCAGATTTTCTAAATCACATACAATCTTTTAGTTCTTTTTTTATCTTTTAGCAGAAATTTGCTTAATAAAATGCAAATTTGTGCTCTTCATGTTGCTTATCAAAACTAGTTTGTGACAAACCACATACACTATATCGCCAAAAGTTTTGGGACGTCTGCCTTTACACTTTAAATGACCACCCATTCTTAATCCGTAGGGTTTAATATGGAGTTGCCCCACCCTTTGCAGCTATAATAGCTTCAACTCTTCTGGGAAGGCTTTCCACAAGGTTTAGGAGTGTGTTTATGGGAATTTTTGACCATTCTTCTATTTGTGAGGTCAGGCACTGATGTTGGACGAGAAGGCCTGGCTTGCAGTCTCTGCTCTAATTCATCCCATAGGTGTTTTATCGGGTTCAGGTCAGGACTCTGTGCAGGCCAGTCAAGTTCCTCCACACCAAACTCGCTCATCCATGTCTTTACGGACCATAAAGTGCGCAGTCATGTTGGAACAGGAAGGGGCCATCCCTAAACTGTTGGGAGCATGAAATTGTCCAAAATGTCTTGTTATGCTGAAGCATTAAGAGTTCCTTTCACTGGAACTAAGGGGCCAAGCCCAACCCCTGAAAAACAAGTCCACACCATAATCCCCCCTCCACCAAACTTTACACTTGGCACAATGCAGTCAGGCAAGTACCGTTCTTCTGGCAACCGCCAAACCCAGACTAATCCATCGGATTGCCAGACAGAGAAGCGTGATTCGTCACTCCAGAGAACACGTCTCCACTGCTCTAGAGTCCAGAGGCGGCGTGCTTTACACCACTGTATCCGACGCTTTGCATTGCACTTGGTGATGTAAGGTTTGGATGCAGCTGCTCAGCAACCTATTCCATGAAGTGAAACCTATTCAATGATTTGGAGGGGTGTCCCAATACTTTTGGCAATATAGTGTATGTTCATCACAACACCACTAATAACCATTTGTAAGCAGATCCTACATAACCATACAAATTCATATGAATTCACAACCAATTCTACAAAATGTAAAATAGTTACAAATTCCATTGATCTTATCAGTATCAGCAAATCAGAGTTAAATACTTATTGATCTAAAATTTTGATTGGTATACCACTAATATCTATGACTCACCAGTTCTGTTACAAGCATGTCACATTTATTGTTTCAGCTGATATCCAAAGCAAATAAAAAGCATCCTAAAGTCCAAATTCCAATAAAGTGGGCTGTGCTTGCGGTGACACAATGTCTCTGATGAGGTTAGCGGTTGCTCCTCTTCAGTAAGCAATAAAAGAAAATTAACGACTGTTTGACTGCTTGGTGATGTCATCCAAGAAGCTTTCACACAAAAGCAAAAGGCTAATGGTGAACAGATTTCCACTGAGGTCCCGCTCTCCTTACAAACATTTGATCACAATGCAAGAAGAAAGCTCATTACTGAGCAATACCTTTGAAAAAACTACAGCACATGACTTTCAGCATGTCCCAAGGTGATGTGATTGCATGCTACACTTTTCTTACAAATAGCAACCATGTTTGTGTCACAAACCAAATCAGGACTGTTTCTGTCATTGCTTTGCATAATGAGAGTGATCTGAATTAAAACTCTGAGTGCAGTGAAAAAGCATTGAAAGCTAGTTTGTCTTTGATGTCACTCCTCTACTTTGTTCCAGCAATGCTTTTTCCACAAATGAATTCAGCATTGTTCAGCAAACAATCTTTCCATTGTTCAACATGCATCTCAGACCTCTGAGTAATAATCTAAAGAACCCGCTGATCCTGAAATGACCCCTGAACCCTGACATATAAAGAAAAAACCCACACAAATATGCACAAGTCATAAGAAAATCTTGACTTTCATTTGAATACTATTGAAGTTCTAAAAACCATCAAAGATCATCTAATTTATTCAAAATCTATGAATAAATATTATTCAATCTAGGGATGTGCAGAATGACATTTTCAGGGTGGTCTGAATGATTACTCTACTACTAGGATCTAAAGCAGTGGTTCTCAACTGGTTTGGCTGTGGGACCCACATTTTCCCATGGTCATTCAGCCACAATCAAATTATCCAATTTTTAGGAATATAAATCAAGCAAATTTATTTCTCCAAAATCGTTGACACACACAAGTACCATCCCACTCCACTTAACATACACATAAATCGTAAGGATATCACTAACACTGATGAATAAACAGTATTATAAGGTATAGCTATTAAATAGCAGTCCCAAACTAGTTTTTGTTAACACAATAAAGTTAGGAAATTGGTATGAGCCACCACACTACTAAAAAATATAGCAAACAACACAAAGTGAAAAAAGTTAAGGGGTTAAGGTTACGGTTACAGTTACCATGGTAAATAAAACATTGATACTCATCCAGATGAATATAATGAACATCATATCTGCATGCAAATCCTTCCCAGCTAACACAAGTACAAGTTACGTAATTGACTGGTACTTTTTAGCAATTTCATGACTTACTAACTGACAACGTAACGAGGTTGCATGCTTGTAATTTCATTTGCTCTATATGTGATATACACTCACCTAAAGGATTATTAGGAACACCATACTAATACTGTGTTTGACCCCCTTTCGCCTTCAGAACTGCCTTAATTCTACGTGGCATTGATTCAACAAGGTGCTGAAAGCATTCTTTAGAAATGTTGGCCCATATTGATAGGATAGCATCTTGCAGTTGATGGAGATTTGTGGGATGCACATCCAGGGCACGAAGCTCCCGTTCCACCACATCCCAAAGATGCTCTATTGGGTTGAGATCTGGTGACTGTGGGGGCCATTTTAGTACAGTGAACTCATTGTCATGTTCAAGAAACCGATTTGAAATGATTCGAGCTTTGTGACATGGTGCATTATCCTGCTGGAAGTAGCCATCAGAGGATGGGTACATGGTGGTCATAAAGGGATGGACATGGTCAGAAACAATGCTCAGGTAGGCCGTGGCATTTAAACGATGCCCAATTGGCACTAAGGGGCCTAAAGTGTGCCAAGAAAATATCCCCCACACCATTACACCACCACCACCAGCCTGCACAGTGGTAACAAGGCATGATGGATCCATGTTCTCATTCTGTTTACGCCAAATTCTGACTCTACCATCTGAATGTCTCAACAGAAATCGAGACTCATCAGACCAGGCAACATTTTTCCAGTCTTCAACTGTCCAATTTTGGTGAGCTCGTGCAAATTGTAGCCTCTTTTTCCTATTTGTAGTGGAGATGAGTGGTACCCGGTGGGGTCTTCTGCTGTTGTAGCCCATCCGCCTCAAGGTTGTGCGTGTTGTGGCTTCACAAATGCTTTGCTGCATACCTCGGTTGTAACGAGTGGTTATTTCAGTCAAAGTTGCTCTTCTATCAGCTTGAATCAGTCGGCCCATTCTCCTCTGACCTCTAGCATCAACAAGGCATTTTCGCCCACAGGACTGCCGCATACTGGATGTTTTTCCCTTTTCACACCATTCTTTGTAAACTCTAGAAATGGTTGTGCGTGAAAATCCCAGTAACTGAGCAGATTGTGAAATACTCAGACCGGCCCGTCTGGCACCAACAACCATGCCACGCTCAAAATTGCTTAAATCACCTTTCTTTCCCATTCTGACATTCAGTTTGGAGTTCAGGAGATTGTCTTGACCAGGACCACACCCCTAAATGCATTGAAGCAACTGCCATATGATTGGTTGATTAGATAATTGCATTAATGAGAAATTGAACAGGTGTTCCTAATAATCCTTTAGGTGAGTGTATGTCACATGCCTCTGATTTCAAGACCAATTGAAGAGCGTGCACCGGATAATGACACAACAACATCAAGTGTTGAAAGTGTTGAAAGTGCTCTGCAGTTCAAAATGCTTACGCTACGTCTGATGAGCGTAACTGGTAGCGTAAGCATTTTGAACTGCAGAGGCACTTTCAACACTTTTTCCATTAGTTAAATACGGAAGGCGATCGGCCGGGACTTTACTTTATAAAGTTTTAAATATGGATATTTTTCTTACACAAACGCATTGATTTACTTCAGAAGGCCTTTATTAACCCCCCAGAGCCGTGTGGAGCACGTTATTTGACGGAAAGAGGCATTTTTATGGACTTCAAAAATAGAACAATAATCACTGCCATTATTAAAGCTTAGAACGGCCAGGACTTGTTTAATATAACTCCGATTTTATTCATCTGAAAGAAGAATGTCATATACACCTAGGATGACTTGAGGGTGAGTAAATTATGGGCTAATTTTCATTTTTGGGTGAACCATCCCTTTAATGTTACTGCTCTTATAAGTATGATTTAACAGCACACGCATCTGTTAAAGCACGACAGGGCAAGACGCGGTAAACGCTTTTGCTTTTGTGTGAAGAGCTTAAAAATATAAAGCATTCTCATGTTTCAGACAACTTGGATCATGTACCTTTCCCGCAGCAGCGCACTCTTTGTCCTCCGCTATTTTCCATATGCGTTTTGTCCAAAGAAATGTGTTACTCACAACTGTAAAGCGACGTAACTGGCTGATGGTTTCCCGGGCACAGCGCGCAGACACGACTCGATAACAATCGATTTTATCGATTAGTTGTTGTAGCAGATACTGAATTGGGCAACACGTTTTTCTCAGGTACTTTAACTGCGTCTGACAGAAGAGTCAACAGCTTTCACGCATGTCTTTCAAAATAAAAGTCTTGCATCAAAAAAACATTTGGAATATTTGCACACTCCGTGACCCACGTCTGGGTTGCAAATCACCGGTTGAGAAACACTGACCAAAACAAACCGAACAATTAGGCTGGTTTCGAGTTCATCTGACCCAGATGAGACAAGTTTCTTAGGAGGTGTTTATCAGCACAGCAGGATGGGGTGAAACAGAAAGGAACAGAATGCAGGATGTCTCGACACACGTTTTTAAACGACAATTTTTAACTTGACAAGGCATTTAAAATATGCAAGATGTCAAAAAACTATGCTAATTAAGCCCCCACCTCCAAAAAATCTAATCAACCTTCCAGTTCACCAGACTAATATAATGACACCAACTCTGTGCTTGTATAATCACGCAAATGTAGGACTATGAAAAGTCTCCGTGAAACTGATGAATAAATGTGCGGTCACATTAGCTAAATTTCGCTAGCAAAGAAGCTCCATGTCTACTGCTAACAGTGTAGCACATCTCACACAGAGCTTTCGGTTGCTCAACACGGCAAATTAGCGTGACAATCTTGAACCCGTAGCAAAATCTGTGTGGGGAAATTACCCAAACAACGGTAAATGTGACTACACCTTAAGAGAGAAATTTGTCAAGATTGAAATTAAACATCAGTCTCTTGTTTCATGGGATACACATGAACACTGCCATTTCTTACGCCACACAGGAATGTGGGTAACCTCCATTTATGTCATAGGTCTGACAGCTCTCACGCTCATCTCCCCAGGACAGATTACCGTGCAACACGGATCTCCTTTCCCGCGCTAAGCATTCTCACTCAGCCTTTTCCTTTCTTTCCCCTCTCCTTCCTAAGAGTATGGGCCATTGTTTGCAGGTTTCCATGGTTGCAGTGGCCAAACCCTCTCTGTGGCAAGGGACAGACAGGCGGACGGGTGTCTGGAGCTGAACAGAAAGAGGAGACTGAGCCCACAGAAACTGAAACAAAAGGGTTTGCCATGCCCAGCACACCAGAGATGCACTGAACAGGTGGTCCTGAATGGCAAACCGCATAGTTTGGAATCCTTTTCCAAAAAGCTTTCTCGCTCTCTAAAAATCAGGAATACTGTTAATCATTTAATTTCTTATCACTGCTGTGAAAAATGAGGGATCATATTTAGGGGTGGGCACTGTAATCATATTTAATGGTATGAGTAATTTCAAATGACAGTTATGGCAGGATATATCACAGTATAGTTCATTTTGCTGGGAATTCAAAGAAAAATACTAGCATTCAAAAGTTTGTCATTATCAGTAAGATTATTTGAATGTTTTTGAAAGAAGTACCTTATTCTTACCAAGGCTGCATTTATTTGACCAAAAGTATGGTAAAACTGTAATATTGTGAAATGTTATTACAATTTAAAATAACACCTTCCCATTTTATTTTAAAAAGTATTTTTTTTACAGTAATGGCAAAGCTGAATTTTCACCATCATTACTCCAGTCTTCAGTGTCACATGATCCTCCAGAAATCATATGATCTAATATGCCGATTTCATGAATTTCTTATCATTATCAATGTTGAAAACAGGTCATATTGTTGAACAGAAAGTTCAAAAGAACAGCATTTCTTTTAAATAGAAATCTTTTGTAACATTATAAATGTCCATACTTTTTAACTATAGTATAGTGTGTATAGGATACCATACTTTAAAATAAGATAACAAGATGACACTCACTTTACCCTTTTCTACTTCTTGTGTCTCTTGGTTTTTCTCTTCTGAGATTCCTGCACTTCCTTCAAATGCCTCATAATTCCCTCTCATGCTGCTTGTTTGGTTGGTTGCTCCTCAGAGTGAGGTTATTTCTTTTCTTTTCCTGTTTGTGAGCTCAAAAATATTCCCACTACACGCACTAACAAAACGGAAAGAAGTGATACACTGAGAATAAAAGCTTTAAAGTGTTACCCACTTATGATGTCTGTTTTCTCCCTATAGAAACGATGTTGTATGGTTTATTCACATAAAATGTCACAGGGAGGTCAAAGCCCACATTTGTGGGAACACTTGCTCTACGGCATGTTATCTCTTTCAGCTCCACTATTGGGGTCACATATCACACAACAGGCAGGATATTGTCTAAGATCTACAAGCCCATCCGCTACAATTAAACACTGCAGTCCACAAATGTACTACTGTCGACATTATCCCATCTAAAAAACCAACTGCACTCAAGCTACATTAAACATGCTTTCAGTAGAGCATTTGGAGTGTATTGCAAAATTAGCTCAGAGAGTCTTCCCTCCCTGTGGTGTTTATTTCCTAAGTAGTTTAAAGTCGCTAATCAAATCATCCCGATGCATCGCCCCAGGGTGTTTTCCATGTGAATCTGAATGGAATCCATCAGTCTGGGTAAAACTGTTGCCTTAGACAAAGACGAAGTCGAACGCAGACAACGTGCTGCCATCAGTTTTACATTCAAAGCTAAGGGCGCCTACACACTAGAGTTTACACTGCATCAAAAAATGCTGAGAATCCATTGATTTCAAAGGGAATGGTGTGTTACAATGACATTGAGGAAGAACAAAAGTTTGTGACTAAACGTTGAGGAATTTTACTTTGCTGCAATATTCAGTGACATAAGCATACATTAACTAATAAGAGGTAGGTCCAACTTTGTACATGCTGCAAGTTTCATAGCTTAAAACGCCATCCTCATTATAAACAAACCATTTATTTAATCAAGATCCAAAAACGGCTCATTTTGATATTGCCGGGTCTTTGACGTCACAGGGGCAAATACATTTGCATATGACTGCCTAAAGACATCAACGAACAGATATACATCATCACACCATAGGCTTGTTGCTTAAAGGCTGACATTTGTCTACACTGGATGTGAGCGTCACTTTGCGTCGAAAGCAAAATAGAACTCATTATAATCACAGATGCTGTCTACACTGGATAAACTATACAGATGCACGTTCATTTTCTGACATACTCCATGCACTTTAGTCTGAAGAAAGAACGTTCACTTTGACACATCTCTGTACAGACTTCAGATGTAGATGGTTTATTTTAATAGCCTCCCGTATCAGATTACATGTTTGTTCGGAGCATTTTGTAATGTAAATGAGGCACAGTGAAATGAGTTCGTTTTGGCCTGATTTTGTTTGAAATGACGTCACATCAGTTCGATTTTGCTTGAAGTATATCGGGGCCTTTACTCACATGCAACAGTGAGTGGGCGTTTACTGTTTCCTATGCAATGATGTAAGCCAATCATAACAGTGGCCGTTTACTGACAAGCCTTAAAGGAGCCTCCCCTTAAAAACAGATAATTTCAGACAGAGGGGTGAAAAATAATCGTTTTTTTCCACATATATGCTTTTTTTTTGTGCAAAAAAAAAACTTTATTAACATTATAAGTGAATCTCAAGGAACATCATGACCCCTTTAAGAACGAATTATGACTCATGGTCAAATAGGTATCCATGATAAATAAAAATGCAATGTTGGTTTCACATTAAATTTAAAAATGTGGTGTAACCAAGTAAAAAGTAAAAACACATCTTAATCATTGTTTTCAGAAATGTTTTAAAAATATATATTTTTAAACATATCCAATGTACATTTTTTTTTTACAAATATTACAAGCTATTAATTCATAAATGCTATACCAAATGTTTCTACGAGGTCACACCACATGACATTTTACTATTTAAACTAATCTTGGGTTTATTGACCTTGACACACAGTCATGAGGGTCTTCAGAAGTCTTCTCAGTTACATCATTTTCAGTTTTTTTATTCTGTTGGTCCCTAAATAAAATATCAAAATTAATTTTAATTCAGAAATTTAAAACATGCTCATATTAGAACAGGTGCATTCAAGGACAAAAAAATGTAAAACATGTTTACCTTTAAAGGGTAACACCGTGTCCTAACTACATGCGATGCGTTAAGATTCCAGTGACAAGAAACTTGTCTGTCCACACCAGACGCGACGCGACTACGAGATGCGACAAATCAATCAAAAACCACAGCCAATCAGAACAGCGTGTGGGTGGGCTCTCGCGGCAAGTGCACGGCACCAGAGATTAATCTTGACAGCACTCGCTAGGAACTGTATAAGTAGCCCACATAATCAAATTCAGAAATATTACACCATTTAAACATTACTAAAATACATACTGAGTTACTAAAACAATCTTTGTTATAGAATATACTTGTTTGTTCACAGTTTGAACGTTCTTGTTTCCATTTGTTTAATTTCAAGATCTGAGGTGAATTATCCATTGTTGCTTTTAGTACGACTACGTTACAAAGCTGGGAGCACTAAATGATATTCAAAGTCACATTACACGCTTTTAACATTAAATAAAGCACATACACACTACCTGAGATTATCATTGCCATGTTTTGTGTTGTTATTCCAGTGGCTGGTTAGGACTAAAACTCTAATTAACATGGAAAAGATACCTTTTATTGCGTGTCACAGCGTCGCCGTCGCGTGTAGTTAGGACACGGTGTAAGTTTGCTGATTTTCAACCAGCTTTGTATTGTTACGACGACAGTAGTATATGTAAATGTAACAAATGTGTACTCTTTCTCTATGTTACCTGTACCCAGATCTCCCCCTTTATTTGTCAGCAAAAGTCTGTCGGATGACGTGAAACGTGTCATTTTGCATAAACCGGTGGATTTTAAAACTACAGATCGAACTTTTTGTATTCTCACTCAGGGACAGTCAGATCAACAAATCAAAAGTGCATTGTGGGTGTTGAAGTTTTTAGTATAAGGGAATGCCACAGCCCTTTTCTCGGTTTTCTCTAGTCACGTAGCACCAATTTCATTTTTCCCACGCTTTTCTTAAAAACCCATCTTGCCAGTGGTGAATTACCCCTTTAAGCATACATTGACGAATTGGATGTAGGTCAGTTAAGAAATCCAGTTCACTGTTTCCCGCCCTTCCACATAATCAAATCTTATACATTCTTTATCAGTAAAATACTCCAAGAGTTTTGTATAGTGTGTAACAATGCATGACATGGGTTGATGGATTCATTCAGTGAGTGAATATCCTTCAGCAGTTACAGTCAGGGAGGTCTTACGTTCACCGTAGGCCTGCAGTAAATTAGATCATTCCAAACTTAAGTGCTGCAAATCTTCATGATACAATCTCCAAGTATTTCTGCTGTGATCAAAAGGATATGTGGGGAACCAGGCATGCCAGCAATGCCCTGCAGCAACGCATGCATAATAAACAGACATGTTGAACAACGCACGTAAAAAACATGCCATTAACTCACCCACAGTGTCATGACAAAACAGGTACGGACAAAAATACAAAACGCCCTTCAGCAAAGAGAGACATTTACAGAAAGGGCAGGATGTCACAGGTTTCTGGTGTCTCATTACTTGCTCATCTCCCTTGTGCAAGGGTTCGACCTTGCCTTCGTTACAGGGCAGGCCTCTGACAAGCACCCTTTGTGACTTCCACAGCGCCAGAGGCAAACCGAGGCTAACCAGCGTTCACTAACCCGCACGGCTCTCAGCTACAGTTACATTGCGTACAAATGCAGTGCTACAGAAGGGCTTCAGCACCTGTCAAAACAAACATGCCCGGCACACGTCCGCTGAGTCAAACCAGAAGAGATCTCAGTCAAGCCGCACAATGAATTCTTTTACGAGACATCCAAGCCTGCCCACAAAATTAGCCCACTTTACCTCTCACAAAGGCTCAGCTTGGCTCTACCGCTACCTGCTTATTGTGTTCTGCGTACAAGCAATTTTGATAAGGTATAGTAATTGTAGGTATATATCAAGCCACTTTGAGCTGAATTGATTCACAGAAGGCTTTTTCAAAAGGATTCTGCAATCGATTCAACAACTTTACATAAAATGAAAATCAACAGGTGCAGTCAAGCTCCAAATTGACACAAAAAAGCACCATAAAAGTAGCTTAAAAGTGGTTCTTATGACAAAGTATTCTGAAGCTATACAACAGCTTTGTGTGAGGAACAGATTGAATTTTTTTAATTTGAGATGTACAGTGGAGTGCAGGAAATTTTAGTTTGGAACAACAAGAACCAGAATAAATCATGACAGAATTTCCATTTTTGGAAGAATAATTCATTTAATCACTTAAACTTAAACAGCATGAAAAACGTTAAACAACATATTTGTTACACTAAAGCAAAACATATACATAAATACATACATTTTTACATAAATATGACTAGTAAATCATTCATTATTGAGAATTATTCTGAAATCATGGCTAGTGGTTAATCTGACTATTTGGCCATTTTGAGATTAAGAGCATTGGCCAATAACAACAAGTAGACATTCGTGTTATTTTGGTATCAATGATATGATATGATTTTGTTAATATTTGAATTAGGTTTAAGTTTTATATGTTCTGCTTTTATTTCAATTTTAGTTAAAGTGTTAATAATTTTGTTGTGTTTTTGACTTCTTTTTAAAATATGTCTATGCCATTTTTATGAAGTTTGAGTTTTTAGTTTTAATTTAGTTTAAGATTGCTTCAACGTAAACTAAATGAAAAAGAGAAATGCTGCCTTGTCAACTACCGGTAGCTGAAATAAATGTACAGTTTTTACATATTTTATTTTATTTCACGTAATGAACACATCTTTAAATAGTTTCAGTTTTAGTTAACGATAATATCCCTAGGTCATTTTATCTAATGTCCGTTCCAACATCCGACAGCTTTATCAATAGATAGCTGAAGTTTCTAGACTTCATGAATTTGGATTTTTCATTTCAAATATTAGATTAGGCGAGAGAGAAGGAGAGAGAATTTCCACATCTTATTTGTGAATGAATTGCATATATCATATTTATGAGTGAACATCAGCATTATATCAATCACAATGCTCTCTAGACATCAATATTAGTCGGCCTATAACGGTGGACCACTAATCAACTTCCTGAAACAAACTCAAATCAAATCACGAGGTGCCTAAAATTCCCACCCATAATATGTGACATAAATGAGCATCGGAAATGGGCTGAGGAATGTTTTTCCCTGAAGCTTTAGAAACCACCCAGAAGAACCTTTGGCCCTAGGCTGCAATGATCTTGGGATTACAGGTATAAGTTCCAAACTAAGACTTCTACAGACACAAATGAGATGCAAATAAATCTAACTGTATGGCAGCCCTATCTAGACTGGCCTGAAAATATACTTCAGGCTCTCCGTTTGTGAGACTGTGAGTGTGTGTATGTGTGTGTGTGTGTGTGTGAGTGTGTGTGTGTCATCCAGCTGCTTCCACTGGGACAACTAATGACTCACTCTGTGCCCCAGCGGCAATGTACCAACTGCATACTTACATACAGCTCTCACGGATACACAGATTATATATGCTCCCACATACACTAAAACAAACATGCATCTCTCACAGCTCTAAATCAGAACAGACACACATCTTCCCACACACACAGTAAAAAGCCTGTGGTCTATTATACATACACGAGTATGAGTACATAGAAAATAGGATACCTGAGGTCCAAAGCCGGAGTATGAACAAACATCCAAAGCGACACATGCCTACAGATCTCATCTCGTTTCTCTGCGTGCGTATGATACGACCGGGGAGATGGCAGCTAAACAGACAGCTGTGATCAAACATGGGGCTTCAAATCGAGCACAAGATTACGAGCACACGCTCTGGGGATGAAGACGAACGAGAACCCGCAGCTGTGAGAGCCACAGAAGATTTCATTCACGAAGATTGAAGGCATATCTCTCTCCGACTGAGGTAATGAAAAAGGGCTTGTGAACATGAGTCTTCTGGCTGGGAGAAAGGGGCTTGTCAGGAATGAGAGAGGAGAGGATGTTTTCCGGAGCCTGGCGTGATCATGGCGGTGCTGTAATAGGCCTACAGCCATAAATCTCAATCTATATCTAACAGCAGCACTACACACACAGAGCTACATCTATATTACGCTACACTGTAACACTTGGGGAGGCAAAATGGGCATACTGAAAACCTGTATACCACTGATTACAGACATTATAAAAAATAAGGAAATGGACCACTTGTATTAAAATGAATGAGAGAAATCACAACACTTATCTTGGAGGCTGTAGAAATAAAAGAGTCCCAGCCAATCGCCTGTTTAACTTACTCATGAAGCACACTACCATTCCAGTATTTTTCAAAGAAATGAATTTGAATTCAGCAAGGGTGCATTAAAAAAAAAAGCATATTAGGGCTGTTACACACCAAGCAGACGATCGGATGTCGGCCAATGCCGGTCAGTGTCTGTAGGGCTAGTTTTTGCAGTGTGTTTCACACGTCGGCTTAATAGGTGATTATTTTTCCCCTTAATAGGTGAAAAATAGGTGATTATTGATCACTTTAAACCCTAACGCTCAAAATAATTAATTGGTTTGAGTAGAGCCAACTCAAATTAAACAAATTTGTTCAATCAAATGAACTTTTATGAGTATTTAGAACTTTCTTTTACTTTTGAGTTCTCAAAACTGACACATTTTAAGTAATCTGTTTTATTGTTTTGAGTTTTATGAACTTGTTTCTATTAATTTAGAAAAACTTAAATTTATCTGAAACTGGGCTGGAATTTCTATTTCCCAGCATGCTTTGCCATGACACTCAAAAGGGAGAGTAAATGCTAAAATTAAGTGTTATATAATGTTTTTGGTGCAAAATGAATGTTTATTGGGAGATTTAGTAGTGTTTAATGTTTTGATATGCTAGTTTAGAAGAGTTTCATTAGGTTGGTTTTTTGGTAGGGTTACCATCATGGTGACGAGTGGAGCATGAGCTTAGTTTAAGAACAGATATATGTTAAATGTTTTATATTGCTGTACTCATTCAGCAAGTGCTATGCTATGCTAATGCTATCAAAGCATTGTGTCACCAATTAGCAAGGTAGCATATATCAAATTAGCTACTTAAATTGAGATTAAATTATAATTTTAAATTAAATGTATGAATTATCTTACTCAAATACTTCAAGTTAAGAGCAATTAAAATGTATGTATACAAAATAAAAATTTGCAACAATTGCTTTACATTTCTTAACTTAAAAAAATTGATGTAACTGATTACCTCAGATTTTTTGAGTTTTGCCAACTTATTCGGGTTTACAGTGAAAATAACATTTTTAGATTGAAATTCCAGCAAAAATAACTATATTTTTACATGCTGTGACAAGCTGCAAGATTTTATTACTGCCCACACCTATTAAGCTCAGAGTAAATAAAGCTTAACTAGAATCGGTGTGAAATTCAGAAGCATTGATGAAGATCGACAATTTCCATGATAAAGCACTCAGGCGTGAGCTTTCTGATTACTCGCATGTGGTGTACCACAGCTGCTCTGTTTGACCTCTGCCCAATTAAACCCCTGTGTGATATGATCAGTGGTACCATAAACCCCCTTGAACTGGTGGGTTTGGCTCTCTCTTCATCTTCGCTCTATATGCAGGTCCCTCATGGCACACAGTGCAGACAGCAGTACATATCTGCTCATTTCATTCCATCACAGTCCCTCTGAGACATCCATATGGAGGGTCTCTCACTGTCTTCCTCTCTTCCTCATTACTCCATGTACAGCACACCCCAGTTGGAGCGTGTCAGGCATAATCCCAGGCTGTAATCAGACATGTGGGTAATTTCTTTAATAGGTTAGCTTGGGTTCTACATCTCCCTCTCTCTCACATCGGGTAATCCAGAGAGAGCTTCGACAATAACCCTCAAATATCATCAGTATGCATAAAGACTGAACTAGAGGACGATGGAATATTCATGTTTTCCTAATAACCGGATGGGCAGAATTAATCAAATCACTCTATAATTTATTAATGCGATCACTTTAAGGCGGGTTATTGGCTAGAAAAAACACATGCAATGTAAATGTATGCGATGTATGTTAAACCCCAGGGGGTTTCAGGATGCTCTGGTGTCTATAGTGCTCATAAAATTATATTTTCTGCTCATAAAACTGGCTCTTTGGTACCAAGTCAATACTTAAATTATATGTCTATATATTACGATACTGGAGAAAGACTATTAAACTAGTCATCTGGCATGCTTCTTATGGGGCTTATTCTTTACATAAGACATGTCCTTGTATTTAAAATACAGCTAGATGGAATTTTATATTGTTATATACACACTAAAGTTCAAAAATTTGGGGTCGGTAAGATTATATTACATTATAAATGTCTTTACTGTCACTTTTGATTAATTTAATGCGTCCGTGCTGAAAAGTATTCATTTCTTAAAAAAATTATAAATAAATAAATTATCCAAACTTTTGAATGGTAGTGTAGATGCACTAACTGCTTTCCACTTGATTTCCAGTTTGAAAAACGTAAAGTGATTTTTGCTTAATAGCAAATAAATTTTTTGCTCTGGTATCAAAATTGGTATTGAGAATTATGAGATTGTGACTGTACTGGCATAAACTACTAAAGTCTTGATATTGCTAGGGAAAAGACAATTAATTAGGAATTATTATTAATAAGGAAACAAAGTAAAGAACGTTGCTTGGTATGTTGAAAAAAACCTTCGCAGATGGAAGATGTCAACATCTCAAAAAGAGAAACCGTACATAACCACAGGACCGTTCTTGCAGATACAGTAGCCTGTCAATAAGTGTAAGGCTCTTTTATGCAAACACAACTCTCTACAGATGTGCATATGGAGCAGACTTTAATGAGCCGTCCGATGAGAACTGCTGTTTACTCACACTGAGTGTGTCCTTCACCTTTCCTTTGTACTATAGAGTTCCCTCTCTGCTCACTGCTGAATTATTCCCTTTGATGCACCTAAACACACACACACACACACACACACACACACACACATACATACATATAGAGTGTGCAGACCTGGCACAGGCCCCTCTTCTCTTTTCACAGTTAGACCTCAGGGTCTGCATCTCTGAATCATGTGTTCACATCCGTGCATAATCACTTGACCATTAATAATGTTTTTCAAACCTTCAAGTGCATTTACAATCGAAATGTGTTTTTTGATTCATCTCCTCTGCACATGCTTTCTAAAAATCACAATAGGTAAGCAAAACAGTGGAACAACATGAAGCTGAATAAATGAGGACAAATTAGGTTGAACATGTCCCTTTAAATACTTTCTCACAGTTTTATGTGCAGTCAATTAAACCTCTATGCATGGGACTAATTATGAAATCACAGCTAGAAAAAAAAAAAAAAAAAAAAAAAAAAGACAAAAAAAATAATTTTCCAAAATTAGTTTTCTACATCTGACCTTTGACCTTTTTTTAGAGTGGCATCATTTGTAACTGACTTTGTCCTATTAGGGTAAATTATTTTTGGCAAATTGTCTGAAACTTCACAAATTCAGATTAGGGATGTGACGGTGAGGAAATTTTCCCACCGGTTAATCGATGACAACACCGGTAATACCGGTATCGCCGGCGGGGGCTTTTAGAATTAAATTTTTAATTCTAAACCGAAAGTAAAACGCACACGGACGCTCGGGCATTCATAACGGAGCGGAGCGGAGCAAAGCGAGTGTTTCCAATGAATTCCTATGGAAGATGAGTTTAAACTGAAAACGCGCCAGTGGACACGCACCGTGAATGACAGTGCGGCTGTAAACGCGCGCCTGTGCGGCCGTGAATGAATGACAGTGCGGCCGTGCACATTTTATTTTTGGTTTAGAATTAGTGCCAATTTTGGGGCGGGTTGCTTGAATGGTGGGTTCATTAGCCTATTATTCTTAATGAAAAACACAACAAAAAAACAGTACAATGACAAACTCACTTAAATAGGCGCTTTACATTTCGCTTTGAAACCAAATCTTCTGCCGTCATCTTGTCAGTCTCTCGTAATAAATTAAATCTGACTGCTGCAGCTGGTCTGTGCTGCGACTCTCGTTCGGCTCACGCTGTATTAAGCAGACACGTTCAGTTTTTAATTGTCTGTTCTCTAACTGAACTACTATACTATACCACAAACTATAAAAAAAAAAAAAAAAAAAAATGACAGTGGGGGTAGTGCCACAGTGGGAAAGTGATGTAACCAGTGTTGTGCCTGAACACCGGTAACACCGGCAACGCAGACTAATCGCAGCAAGCCTAATTCAGATGCAATTTTACTGCCTGCAATTTCACTAGAGCTGCACGATTCTGGATAAATTGATGATCACGATTTTTCTGTGTAAAATGGACATTGCGATTCTCCCACAATTCTGAAGAAAAACGATCAAACTAGAGATTCTGATAAAATGTTCATTGCTTTAGTCTATTTAAAAATATGTTAATTTGAACAGAATAATTAAAAAAGAATTTGAATGGAGTCAATGTCTCATGGAAAAAAAACTTGTTTTGTTATTGAATGAATCAGCGTTTGTGATTAAATCTTTAAAATGAATTATTCAAATGACACTTGCTTCTCCCCACCTCCTGGTGTAACAATAAGCAATACAAGTGTCAAAATACTTTCAAAAGATGATTTATACCCGAACTATAAACTTTCATCCCAGTACACTTTTATCCCCTGTTATTTAAAGGTGCTGTAAGTAAGTTTTTGACTGTACTAAAACATAAAAATACCATCATATATATGTTTGGAGATATTTAGGAAATATGCTTAGTTCACATACTCTTTCCTCTGAAAAACAATGCTACAACCAGTTATTTTACTTTGAAATGGGTGTTCCGTGTCGGAATGTCTGGTTTTTTTTTGTTGGTCTGTGCGATAACGCACGTTGCCAATTTATTAATAGTATTAATAGTATTTCAACACCACAGGTTGCCAGTTGGCAGAAAACACAGTGTATTGCTGCCATGGAAGCCAGCAAACAAACTGGGTCAGAGATCGCAGATTCTACCCGACCTAAAAAGCCTCGGCATCCATCTAAAAAGCTCTATGAGCAGAAGCACATCATTTTTTCAGAGCATCCCTGTGAGGCCAATGGCAGTGACATCTTTCCTGACCTCTGGTTGTAGTATGGATCACATCTCCCAAACTGGCATAGGATAATGTACCCAAATGCCTGACTTCCACAACAATCTATGACTTATAATCTTCATCTCTGCCATCACCCTCACAACTTCTATCCTCCTTGATTCTCAGCTTCTTCCTTTCTTACTACAACCATATTTTCTGATGCACTGCCATCACTATCAATCAATACTTTCTGGAAAAGGTACAGCTTTACCTCTCTGTCTTCTATAAAACTTACTAACATCAACCTAAAACACACACAAAAAGGCTATTATACTGCCTGCCAGTACTGAACAATAGAGCCAGCTACACAGAAAATATGTATCCCCTAAAAGGCATGACGCACATTTATGCATGACGCACAGATTTTTTTGGTATTTGAGTAATTGATTTTACAAAATGTGCATTAAAAATGACCAGAAAACATATAAAAAAAATTGAATTTATATGTATTTCTGGTCTGAAATGAATTCACTATGGTGCCTTGACAGCATGTGACTTAACCTGTGCTAATGTCTCCTTCACTTCCTGATTTTTATTTTATTGGCTGAAGGGGATGTCATATGATAATACTAAAATTTAGGGGCTTTATTTTTTTGGTTGAATTTTTTTATTGTATTTTAAGTGCAATTTTCTTTGCGTCATTAATAAATGACGATGTCCCACAGATGGATAGGTTGATTTCCTCAAATTGTAAACTCTTCTGTTTGTTCCAGCATCCAAATCAGTCATTAACAAATAGCATGAGAGGTTCTGCTCAGTTAATTTTCTGAAAAATTATGTCGACAAAACCCTACCCTTGTTTTTCAAACTTGTAGGACTTCCTTTCTTTTGTTTAACAGGGGTTTCAACTGACAGCTTCAATGACCTTCAGTTTCATTGCATCTTTTATCAGTAAAATGAAAGCGAACAGTAACTAAGGCTGACATCCTGCTAAACATCTCCTTTTGTGTTCCATGAAAGAAAGAAAGAAAGAATAAAAGGAAAGAGAAAGAAAGAAAGTCATGGGTTTAAATAACATGAGGGTAAGTATGATGACAGAATTTTCTGTTTTTGACTTAACTATACCGTCAAGTCCTTTTCACATGACGTCATCAGGGCTCTACCCAACATTTCAACACAAGCGTCATGCAAACAGTCATGCAAATGGTATCATGGAAGGGTGATCATTGTGCTGTATAATGATAATCACATTATTGCAAAAATAAAAAGCTAAAATTGCTTGAAATTCAGGTTACAATGCAGTGGCATTAGCTAAACATCGACAAATCTTTAGGCTCCTCAAAAGCAGCCTGGATTCATCACACGGAAATTCAGGCGCATAGTCTTCCATTTACACATCAGCTACATGACAGCTCCACTTTGAACGGAATAGAGTTTTTCCCCTTCATTTTTCCTTGATTGAGCAAATAACAGGGGAAATAGGCAGAGACTCTGAAAACTCACTCACCCTGTGAAACTGCAACTCGTGAACAAATGACTGGTATTCAGTCCTTTTAAAAGCGATCCCCTCCTCACCTGCCCAACGTATCTCTTCTCAGCCACCTCCACTATACGACCCTCATCCAAAAATAGAACACTTTTACAAGAACTAGGATGACAGCACGCTGCAACGGGAATGAGGCAATTAGATCTAAAACAAGAGAAGGTGCGCTTAAAGACATGTTTAAATACTCAGAAGCAGAGAGACAAGAATGAAAGAACGCAGTGGTATATTTAGAAACCAAAGTACTGTGAAGTTATCACGGAGATAAACAGACTCAAATAAAATCGGTTTCTAAGCTCCGCTGTGACAATGAAGATAGGACTTCAAAAAGCACAGCTGAGATATGTGCACTTGTCAGAGCAGAGATGCTGTGAAGTGAATATTACAGCACTTACCCTGTAGCTATCAGTGAGAAGCATTCATGGAGACAGATGCAGCGTGTGTCTGTCCACAGTATATATATAGACATCACTTGGTTGAGGGCCAAAGTTCAGATGATATAATGCAACTACAAACAACTACAGCTGCAACTAACAAGTACTATTCTGATAAGAATCTCATCTAATGATTATTAGAACAATTCATCAGTTATTTAATGCAAATAATAATCAACAGCACTTTTAAAGGGGTCCTACAAAGCCTGAGTTGACAGAGAAAGCTGATGATCAGCATCATGGTACCATCAAAGCCGGATTGGATTGGTTTGGTTTTGTCAACTCAAAACTAATCCTGTAACTCTGAATATGTTCAGCTACCATCATGGTACAGGCCCCAGGTATAATTTAGTTTAATTACGGTTCTAACTTATGTTGTCATCTTGCTTTTATGACATATTGCATTTGTATTATGTACAGTGGGGAGAACAAGTATTTGATACACTGCCGATTTTGCAGGTTTGCCCACTTACAAAGCATGTAGAAGTCTGTAATTTTTATCATAGGTACTCTTCAACTGTGAAAGACGTAATCTAAAACAAAAATCCAGAAAATCACATTGTATGATTTTTAAGTAATTAATTTGCATTTTACTGCATGACATAAGTATTTGATACATCAGAAAAGCAGAACTTAATATTTGGTACAGAAACCTTTGTTTGCAATTACAGAGATCATACGTTTCCTGTAGTTCTTGACCAGGTTTGCACACACTGCAGCAGGGATTTTGGCCCACTCCTCCATACAGACCTTCTCCAGATCCTTCACGTTTCAGGGCTGTCGCTGGGCAATACGGACTTTCAGCTCCCTCCAAAGATTTTCTATTGAGTTCAGGTCTGGAGACTGGCTAGGCCACTCCAGGACCTTGAGATGCTTCTTACGGAGCCACTCCTTAGTTGCTCTGGCTGTGTGTTTCAGGTCGCTGTCATGCTGGAAGACCCAGCCACGACCCATCTTCAATGCTCTTACTGAGGGAAGGAGGTTGTTGGCCAAGATCTCGCGATACATGGCCCCATCCATCCTCCCCTCAATACGGTGCAGTCATCCTGTCCCCTTTGCAGAAAAGCATCCCCAAAGAATGACGTTTCCACCTCCATGCTTCACGGTTGGTATGATGTTCTTGGGGTTGTACTCATCCTTCTTCTTCCTCCAAACACGGCGAGTGGAGTTTAGACCAAAAAAGCTCTATTTTTGTCTCATCAGACCACATGACCTTCTCCCATTCCTCCTCTGGATCATCCAGATGGTCATTGGCAAACTTCAGACAGGTCTGGACATGCGCTGGCTTGAGTAGGGGGACCTTGTGTGCGCTGCAGGATTTTAATCCATGACGGCGTAGTGTGTTACTAATGGTTTTCTTTGAGACTGTGGTCCCAGCTCTCTTCAGGTCATTGACCAGGTCCTGCCGTGTAGTTCTGGGCTGATCCCTCACCTTCCTCATGATCATTGATGCCCCACGAGGTGAGATCTTGCATGGTGCCCCAGACCGAGGGAGATTGACCGTCATCTTGAACTTCTTCCATTTTCTAATAATTGTGCCAACAGTTGTTGCCTTCTCACCAAGCTGCTTGCCTATTGTCCTGTAGCCCATCCCAGCCTTGTGCAGGTCTACAATTTTATCCCTGATGTCCTTACACAGCTCTCTGGTCTTGGCCATTGTGGAGAGGTTGGAGTCTGTTTGATTGAGTGTGTGGACAGGTGTCTTTTATACAGGTAACGAGTTCAAACAGGTGCAGTTAATACAGGTAATGAGTGGAGAACAGGAGGGCTTCTTAAAGAAAAACTAACAGGTCTGTGAGAGCCGGAATTCTTACTGGTTGGTAGGTGATCAAATACTTATGTCATGCAATAAAATGCAAATTAATTATTTAAAAATCATACAATGTGATTTTCTGGATTTTTGTTTTAGATTCCGTCTCTCACAGTTGATGTGTACCTATGATAAAAATTACAGACCTCTACATGCTTTGTAAGTAGGAAAACCTGCAAAATCGGCAGTGTATCAAATACTTGTTCTCCCCACTGTATACTGTATTGCAATAAATGTGAAAAGACGGATGCGACAGCTTGAGCAGACTCCCAAATGTGCTCTACTACAACAACTCTTCCTCTTCTCAACATGGCCCTTGTTGTGTGTTACCAGGGGCAGGGTTTATGTAATTTTAGGGTTAGTGATGTCACTAACCCATGAATAAGCTCGTTGTAGTCCCTACCAGCCGTTCGTTGTAGTCCTTAAAAAGCGATTTCTTTAAAAGAAAATATCTCCCTTTGCTTTGAACTTTGAGCGTTGTAACTTTGCAGATGTTATTTATTCTCAAACAGAAACATTACATACTAACTAAAGTTAAAAAAGGGAAATCATAATCAACCACCTTTTAAGGCCCCAATATCATTTTGAACAAAATAGGCCAAAAAGGAATAATCAACAGCGCTTTTAAAGGCACAATATGTAAGTTTTCGCCGCCAGAGGTCGCATTTTCTAAACAATAACAAAGGCGAAGCTTGATGATGCTATGAAGGAGAGTGGAACGATGGGAGATGTCGTTTTCAGTATACAGAGATGTATGGAATTCACAAATCACGTGCACGGTTGAGGTAATGAATTTGTTTTTGTATTACCTCTATGTTTGATCACACTATGTCATCGCAATGAATTAGCTGCAAGATATGTGAAATGAAATGCTATATTAGCCTGTTACTGATATGTGACTATTTGTCAAATTATTTGGTGGGTTAATGCTGCACAGTTTTACGTGTTTAAAACAATCGTACTAAAAGTACATTTGAACCCACAGTATTTGCAAGTAATGGCTAAATATTTTTGTGCAGCACATACTGTATTTAATTTCACTCCCATAGACTTGATCACCAGACTTGATAAAAAGCGTTACTGAAGTACAAACAAAGTGCAATATAACTGTATGTGTAATTTCATCAGCATAACCCACACAAAATTATGTACAATTACGAACACTTCATAGTTTTTCAAGTGAATCTACCTATGCATTATTAGCTGTCACGTCATATCTGTATCTTCATCTGTAACTTAATTCATATTAAAACCATCTGTACATGACTATTACTTGTACAATAAATAATATATATTTGCTTACCTGTCTATTAAAACACATGAGAGAGCAGAGTGTCTGTCAAGTCCAAGTTTGTCGTGAAGCTCTCTCCATCTCGAAAACGCCACGCCGATATTGATCCTTGTTTTATTTCTCCGTTTGTCCCAAAGCCTGCTTGCCTCAGTTGATGTTTATGTTTGTTCGGATTTTCTGTACTCAACAATGAATAATCGTGATCCATGATGATGCTAGATGCTGTATAACCACCACTTCCGCATTTGTCCATGTGTGTTGCGATGGTTTCTACAAGCGGAAACCTATTTTAAACAAAACAGGTCAAAAACTAGATTCATTTGGAGTTCATTTTGGAAGTTTAAAACAGCTTGCAAAAGCGAAATTTCCAGAAAAGTTCACTCTGACTGGTAAACACCTTCAAAACTACCAATGGTCCATAGCGATTATAATAGGTAGGTGTGGCTCTGGGGCTCCGCCTTCTTTGACAGGGAAAGCTTCTCCAGTTAATATCTTCTGTTCAGTCAGTCATGGCCAGACACGAGTAAAAACATGAACACACTGGAGAGCTACTTTATAGTAGAAAATGAAGTTACTGAGGCCTTAAAGAGTCTCTCATCTAACTCGCTATCACACACACTCAGCAGATCACTGAGGAACCATCTCACCCAGCACATAACTGGTTTCAGCTGCTCTCCTCAGGCAGACACCTGGGATCACTAACAGCTAAAACCTCCTGATTAAAGAACAGTTTCTTTCCAACAGCTGCCAGGCTGCTCAATAAACATCCGTAGAGTAACCATATTACACCTCAGGTGCACTTTAAGGCCCATGTTTACATGCAGATCAGTATTATCATAGCCCATTTTCAATATTTTAACTAGTGCACAGATTTCTCCTGTTTTGCAGATTGTATACATTTGCATATTATACATTGTATCATTTATTGTATATTGTATTCTCCATCGTACACAGTAATTTATACTTGCACATTCATTTTGTTTGCACACCTTTTTTTGCACACATTTTTATTTATAATGTTTTATTTTATTGTATTGTTTTGTATTGTATTTTATATCCAACTATTCAGCTTATGCCTTGAGCTCAAGGTTTTATTAGGCATGTGCTATCTATATATAAAAGACTAAATGAAAGCATCTTAAAAAATACCTTTTAATAGCAATAACAATTACAAGCAAAAAAATATTTTTTATTCATATAGCCTATATATTTTTAGATTTTTTTTATAATACTTTTTAAAATGTATAAATATATATTTATAAATAATCTGCAGTGTTCTGGTTGCCAGAACTTTGACATAAAAAATATGGTAGCAAAATGTTAAGCTTTACAGACTAACTTAAATTTATGGTAAAAATGTGTCACATAGGAAATTCTGGGAATGTCAATTTATGTTTTTTCACTGTAAATTATAAGATGATTTGTTCTTTTTCATCTTTAAAAACTGTAAATTTAACAGCATTGTAATTGTAAAATTACATTGGGCCCTATTTTAACGATCTTGCACGCATGGTCTGAAGCACATGGCGTTGGTGCACTTAGGGTGTGTCCGAATCCACTTTTGCTAAAAAACAGTCGGCAGGTCCAAAAGGGTTGTACCTAGTCTCTTAATGAGTCACAGCCCCCATCCAATAACTATTCAACTAAAACTGTTGTTTTTTTGTTTGTTTTTTATTGTTCACACTGTCAACTATTTATTCTGGCCCTACAGACCACTACAGTTTAAGATCACAAGAGAGTGATGTTTGGGAAGCGCCATCTTAATTTGTATGCCTTTCCCTCCTCCAGCTGAATATGAGCAGTCAGGAAAGTGAGGAGGCTTTTAGGGCGAAGGGCAAAGGTTAATGGTGTCGCCTAGCTGATGCTTGAAGGTCAGCACATTGACAATGCATTTAGCGCAGTGGCAGAGAAAAGGCTAAGTCACAGAATCTGGCAGAGGACTACCACATCCCACAATGCAACAGTGTGTTTGTGTCACTCAGGCCCTTCCATGCTGCCTGATGGGGAACAAGCTTAAGGGGGTGGTGGGTCATTATCTAACCCCTATGGCGTTATCGTGACAGAGCAGGCGGTTCTGGAGAGCGAGGCTAGGGTCCAGAGGAAAGACAGGAAGCTTCTCACTAAGAGCAGATCGTGTTCTAGGCTCCTGAAGGGCAGATCCTGGCAGCATGTCCATGCACAGCATGTCACGCCGAGTCAAAACAGCACTTACGGCTGAGACAGCAGAAACACATCCTGCACCTCCCTCTACCTCCACCTATCCATCTACCTTTCCATCCATCACTCAAAAACTCAACCAAAACAGGGCTGCAACCTAAAATAAATGACTAGGGAGCCACCAGCTTCTACAATGCTACAAAGTATAATCTCTCGATAAAGTTGACTGTTCGGAAATGTTTCAGTGCAAAGCTTCTTATTCAAACCTTTAATAACAGACAGTTTTTATGAGCATGACAACTGCATTCTATAACTTAACTGAAACTACATTCTCAGTAACCCCATGCTGTTAAATTGGGGTCATGAACTGCATTATTTTATAATGTTTCTTGGGATGCACTTATCTGCTGTGAGACTACAATGTAAACGCCCACTGCTGTGATTGGCTAACATCTTTGTGATAGCCAAGTATTACATGTGGAACTCTCTCAAAAAACCTCTAGCACGTTCTTACTACTACAGCTCTCAAGGTTAACTAATCATGAAAAGTGTTGATTATAGCATTATATTTAGATTATGGCATTAAAAAAAATGTTGCAGTGATGAGCATTGTAGCCGATCACAGACATGTTGAGCGCATGAATGCAGCGATCTCCTCATTGCAACTCAATTTCTGCAAACTAATAAATGCATTCATCATAATTAACAGTGCAAACACAAGAGTTTTGACGAAAGTCCAGAACTCAGTCTTTGATAAACTCAGTCATTTTGATTTCTCAATTCATGACCCCTTTAACCCCTAGTGGTCGACGGTCGTGCTGGCGCGACCAGCTCGCTTTTTTTCTTAGTGTGAAAGAGACTCAAAATACTCCGTCGATTTTGGTCATACAGGCAAGTGTTATACATCATTCAAATCTGTTAAGTTTCTACTTTTATTTGTGTACACTCACAATGTTGTGCTTTTTGCAAAATAAAGAAAACAAACATAATGCGCGATCTGCCACCTCTCTCTCAATGAAGTTCCATTTTAGTCCATTCTGACTAATACTTGTCAGAAAATGAACTGTAACTTAGTGAATACTTGTCACAGAAACATGAGACATATGTCCAAAGAAACGTTGAAATGTCAGGTTTTAAATAATGTAAATCAAATCGAAAACAAATATTCTCTGTTTATGTAATCTGTTTGAAAAGAGAGATGTCAGTCGTTCACGAGCGCCTCATTATCCGCTAACGCGGCCACGCCCACAGATAACGCATTCTTTTCAAAGGCAAATTCTGACGCGGTCCATGCGAGTACCCATGCGAGATCAATAGCAGAAATCATGGTTATTATTTATTGGTAAGTTAACCAAAGGAATGATTGACTAATCAGAAAATAATTAATAGATTTTCAAAAAAAGATAGACTAATCGATTGAAAAATAATCAGCCTTAAATATTAGGTATAATATGTCTTGCTTTATTTTCTAAAGCGAACATACCGGAAAAAATGAATCATGGTTCAGACAGCTGTGAACTCAGTAACAGCTCTGAATGTTTCATAAGAGTAATTTGTTTGCAAATCAAATGACTCACACTGTGTTCATTGAACATGACAGATAAAGAACAGTGGTGAAGGAAACATGGGTACACACTCTAAAGATCAACTAGTGCAACTAAATAACTTCTAGCATAACCGCTGAAAAGGTTTTCCCAACAGTCATCAACAGTGAGGATGCACCAATATTAAAATTCTGGCCTACACAAATTAGATGATAATTACTTTATGTTCTGGTTGATAACTGATAAATACTATTTTGTCTAAAATTAAAAATAAAACCCTAAACTAAAATAAAAAATTTTAAAGGGTTAGTTCACCCAAAATGAAATAACTGTCATTAATTCCTCACCCGCATGTCGTTCCAAACCTGTAAGACCTTCGTTCATCTTCGGAACACAAGTTAAGATATTTGATGAAATCCGAGAGCTTTCTGACCCCTCCATAGACAGCAACACAACGACCACTTTCAAGGTCCAGAAAGGTAGTAAAGACATCGTCAAAATAGTTCATGTGACTACACTACAGTATGACTACTACTTAATGTTATGAAGCGACGAGAATACTTTTTGTATACTTTTGTACTTTCTGGGCCTTGAAAGTGGTCGTTGTGTTGCTGTCTATGTGGGGTCAGAAAGCTCTCGAATTTCATCAAAAAGATCTTAATTTGTGGTCCGAAGATGAACGAAGGTCTTATGGGTTTGGAACGACATGAGGGTGAGTAATTAATGACAGAAATTTCATTTTTCATTACAAGATTTACAGTATGAAAAATGGATATTCATTTTGAGAT
The DNA here is from genome assembly GCA_039654105.1 of Coreius guichenoti. Lineage (NCBI taxonomy): Eukaryota > Metazoa > Chordata > Actinopteri > Cypriniformes > Gobionidae > Coreius > Coreius guichenoti. Next base: position 30,334,086 of record CM077172.1, on the reverse strand, counting down.
TTGCTTACATAATAGTGTTATTAAATTCATAGTGTTTAAAAGAGTACCTTTATGTGTGATGAACGACAGTAAAAGTAAATGCAAAAACAGAGGAAAAGAGAAAAACTAAATGTAAAAATAGAGGAAATGATTGCAATAAATGAAAAAAAACAAAAAAATCGGTAACATCAGTTTATATTCTATGGTACTACTGATCAGTAATCAATAGCGACTAATTTTTAAATTGTTGTCACTGTCTTTTGACGCTTATGCAACCATTTTCGTCTAAAGCCTAAACCCATCCCTCACTATCTCAGTCTATCAATATACTGAGAGTCTGTCCTTGGCTTATGTTGACTCTCCTTCTGGGTCTCAATTTCCATCTTTATCTTCCCTCAGATGATGTCATGGTAAAGCCATGTGCCAACTAAACAAGGGCTGGCAAGGGACAGGATTGTGGGATTTTGGAGCGTGGAGCACTAACAAGTATTCACACACATCCCTCTGTTCACTGCATGTCCTCTTCTAGTGACATCAACTCAGCACAGAGATGGCTTAGGCAATGAAACAGAACTTCAAATTACACACTCATGTGCCTGAGAGGTTTTAGGGCAGAGAGGACACTCACTCTATGATTGTTCGCTGTGTCCCCCCCCTCAAAATTTCCCGCTGAGCTTGGGGCCGCATTGCAGCTGTCACAGGCCTCTATTCCCATTGCCTAATAAGCCAGTAATGCAAAAATCTCTATATAAAAAACCCTTTGCCAACCAAATGTCTGTGATGGGTGAGGGAGTCTTTTTATTAGAAGCAGCAGCCAATAATTACCATTCCACTTCACGGAGTACCGGCCCAAGCAATTAATGTGTCATCCAATTAGCCCACCAGGAGATCCGTAAAGAGCCCGCCATTGTTAGCATGCAGATGACTCAAACCCAGGCGACGCTCAACATTTGCAAGCTCAGTTAGCCTACAATTTAATGTATGCGTTTCAGTTTATTAACTTAACACAAAACACTCATTTCAGGGCACTTTTCAATAAAAGTTAGAAAAAGTAAAAAAAAAGTTAGAACCACCTCTTCAATTTTAAAACACTACAATTAGCACCCAAAAGCTTTTTGCCTCTGCACGTATAGTGAGTGAATTAGGAAATTTTACCAGCCATAAAACTTTTCCAGTCTTTTGCATTTTTATTTAACCCTTAAATGCATGAATGTTTCGCCAATCATTATTACATATTCGGGTCTTTAGCGACCCGGATATATATCTAACACTGAGATGGATTTCTACCTGTTGTGATAATGTAAAACTCTCCTGATATTAGACTAACAATTATTGAAGAATAAAATAAAGCATATTTTGTTACCTTTTGTAGCTTGGAAGGTTTCAGTTTGAGCAGATGTTTTATACCATCATCACTGTCCTCGTCAGAGCTCATTTCCCAGTACATTCAGCATCTGGCTCATATTCACCATCTCAAACATTTTCTCAAAACTATCATTTTCAACATCTTCAAAATCAATATTTTGATCACTGACAGATTCTTCACCAGATCTACCATAAAGTGACCATGACACTAATATTTGATAGCGTTCAGAACTTGCTCTGCCGTAAATCGCTGAGCCATTTCAAGTTTTGCTGATGATACTTCCTATTCTTTTGTTTTCTGCAACGTCACTTCATCATTGTGTGTCAGACATTTCCACCTTGTGGACTAAAGTTTAATTGCACTTAATCAGCCATCAAAGATTCAATTACTGTGCAGAAAAAAAAATATACTTACACTGTTACACACCTCGGGTCATTAGTGACCCTATACAATTTTTACAAAAAATGAATGGGAAAACAGGCATTCTTTTATAATTGTATTATTTTTTTCTTGTTATCTTGTTTATAATGAATTGATTGAGGAATTCTAAAAATCAATGTTAAGTGGTCTCTTCATTTTTTCTAGAGCTGTATATATATTTTAAAATTATTTTTTAAGAAATAATACTTTTATTCTGACAGGTAAAATTTATCAAAAGTGACAGTAAATATAATGTTACAAATTATTACATTTTGAATTTTCTATTCATCAAAGATTCATGAAAGAAATGCATCACCATTTCCATAAAAATACTATGCAGCACAACTGTTTTCAATATTGACAATCAAACAGGTTTCTTGAGCAGCAAATCAGTATATTAGAATGTTTTCTGAAGGATCATGTGACACTATGTTTCCATCCAAAGTTGCAAATTTAACGCATAAAACATTTGCGAAAAAGCACCGTTTCCATCCCATGTGTTCAAGAGAATAAAATCGTCACTTCCTGGGAAACTGCCGCAAAATATCTGTAATAAAAATGGGAGTTCCTGCAATCGGGGACGCCACTGTGGCTCTTTTTTTCCTACATCATAAAAGATTTATCTTGGAGCGTGGTCATGTTCTCTTGTGTTTGGATGCCTGGAGTTTGGGAATGCAATCGTGTGAGACGCTTCTGGGGGGGAATTAAACCAAATCATTCTGATGACAGACTTTGGCTCAGGCATTTCAGAATAACGAAAACAACATTTGAGATGCTGTGCAATGAAATTGGTCCGCTGGTTAGTCCAGTTTTCCAGTCACATCCCACTGTTGAGGCAAAGTTTTTTTTTTTTTTATGCGCATGTCTTCTTATTGGATAAAAAAAAATGTATCCACCTCAATTGAGTGCTTACAGGTTATTGTTGGGTTTTTTATTTGGAGCATCAACGTTTCCATCCAGCGTTTTTTAATGTGATATTCCAAAATGCACATAAAAATAGGTGGATGGAAACATAGCTACTGTAGACTGGAGTAATGGCTGCTGAAAATTCAGCTTTGCCATTATGTAGTGTAGTGTATTATAGTACTTTTTGACGATTTAATTATTTTGTTCTTTTTTCCTTCTATATGTATGTCAAAAAATGCAGCTCACTGTGTCATAGCATCATATTCAAGCTAGTCTCAGTCTATTCTCAGTCTTTCTGTTAGAAGACATTCAATTCATAACAGATGGTTTTTTTTTTTAGTAGATGGTTTATATGTCTTTGAGCTTGAGGATCAGACTATCATTTTTACAGTTCTATGTAAAGTATGAATTATGTTGCACTTCTTGATAAAGTTACCTTCTATTTTATTTACCTGCCAAAGCATTTATTTGACTCACTTTGACAACAGTGTAATGCAAAAAGGCAAAAAAAAAAAAAAAAAAAAAAAAAAAAAAAAAAGAATAAAGAGCTGGGAAAATAATAACAGCACACACTCACACTGCCAAATCCAGCACAGGAATGTGACACTCAACCAAGTGGACAAACATGCTCTTGTACAGGAAATGGTTGGGTCAGAGTGCACATCATTTCCTCTGTAAACAGAGGGATGCATTTCAGAAATGGCCATTGAAAAAAGAAGATTTGTGAAATGCAAAGGGGATTCTTTCTGGAAACAAGTCTAATGATGCAGCCTGAAAATTAGTCCAGTTTCTTGCTCGCTCATGTCTCGGTACAAAATATTTCACCTTCGGGAACCAATCCATCTTTCCATCTGCTTCATGAAGTTCTCAAAATAAACAAAAGGTCAATAGTCTCCAAATTATAAAATTAAATCTAAAATAAACTTTTCTTAATTAGCAGTTTATGGAGTAGGACCTGGAACTTATTCAATTTGATATTTATAGCACTGTTGTTTGGGATAATATTACTGCAGCCTCAAGAAACCTGCATCATATACTTATTAATTGTATGATTTTGCACACAGATTGTATTGGAGATCACAACATCTTCCAATCCAAATTGACAGTTTTATGGTGTGGACCTACCCTGACGTTTCTGGGAAGTAATCTTAAAAAAAAAAAAAAAAAAAAAAAAAAAAAAAAAAAAAAGGTCTTGCAGCTATAGACATATGCATACTAGTGATGCACCAAAATTATAATTATTTTTATTAGAACGACGAAACCATTTTCAGTTTTCATTTAGCCCCAAAAAAAAAAAAATGTAATAATCAATTAATTAATAAATGTATTTTTTATTAATCAACATAAACAGACAGACACAGAGTTACAAACATTTCAATTGCACATTAGGCAGTTATTATCATCTGATATAATATGATATAATGATGTTTCTACTTCAATATGTTGAAACAGAATAATTTAAATGGTGTCTGTACTAAAAACTTGTTTCCATGACAGATTTATTCAAACATACATTAAACAATGAATACATGCCTAACAGGTTAAGTAAAAATATAATGAATATGTAATATATTGTAGTGCATAGAGGTATATTTATCAAAACGCTCTTCTCTAGAGTTTTTTTTCTAGTTAAGTATAAAGCTATAGTCATTGAATTTGCTTCCCTGAGGTAAATGTTAGATTACGTGACATTGTTTACAAGCTGTTTTATTGATGTCTCTCTGCGGTTGAAACACTGATTAGGCGATTACGTGACGATACAGATTTTTAGGAAGTTGTACTGTATCATTCAACATGCCTTCTGATGTTCATTCAGGTTTATTTCATGCTGTAACTAGTAGTAAAGTGGAAGAGATGATCAGTACATGTGAGCTCTGCGCTGCCGCTTCATTTGAGTTGAGGCGCTACAGCGATCTGTCACGCCACATTAAAGAGCACCAAAACAGTATTTATTGTTTGAATTACGTAATAAAATTGCCAAAATTTGAAAGCTGAGACTTTGTTTTTATATCAGAAGTAACAAAGCACAAAACTTATTGTAATTTATTGAATGGGAGGTATGTTAAATTGTTCATTCATCAACTGAAAACAGCATAAAGTGAAAGATTGATTCTTGGGATTTGAGAATCAATATCGATTCTTCAAAATGAGAATCTATTAAAATTGAAAAATTGATATTTTTAACCCAGCCCTAATTATGAGACATGATACATTTCAGTAAGTGCTACTTTCAACATACCTTGTGATGTTCATTCATGTTTATTTCTTCCTATAACTTGTAAATATAAAAAGAGATCATGTGAACGGCGGGTCGGGGGTCTTGGCCCCCCCTTGGACATCCCTGTGTCCCCTACTATTGCCGGACTGAGGGAGACGGACTTGATCATAGCGTGTAATTTTCTCACTCAAACCACTGCCGCCTGCTGCTTCTGCTACTGATTGCTTTTAGAGGGAAAAGCTGCCCATAACTGCTGGTCTAAGATCTGTTTTCTTCATAATAATAGCATATTATTAGCGAAAAAGAGTTGGCAAAAGATCCAGTGCGTATCTGTATTTGCGCTCGTCAAATGATTCAATTTCTAGCGTGTTTTCGCTTCGGTGAGTAATGTAGCCAATCAAAGACATGTTTGTTGATTTCTTGAATGCAATGGCCAATCACAGGTGTTGAAGTTAGAATCCACCTGACCGCTCGAGTGTTTGTCCAGTGCTGAGTTCTGCACGCGACCAAATCCTCTCTAACAAAGTGTAGACATTAAGTAAATAAGATATTCATTGTGTAGTCAGCTTCACTGATTAATATAATGGACCTTTGTGAGATCGCGTTCATTGAATGAGTGACAGCTTTTAGGGATTATAAAGGGAGCGCTCTGTGCGCGTTGTCTAGGCGATATAAAAAAAATAATTAATAATATATTCAGAATTGGAATAAAACTTTTGTTTTCCATTCTTTACAAGTGGCCACCTACACACTTCAATACATAGGCCCATATAAATATGGGATTTACTCTCGAAGTTGTGATGACTGACATCACTATTTATGTATTTATGTATCAAAATCAGGCTCATATAAATGTCAGGAAAACACGATTCCTGGCTGCATGTCAATATCTATGGATCACTGGATCTTTGGTAAGTTGTAAGAAACACTATATCAAGTCCAACCTTTAGTTTAAACTGATAACCGCTTGTTTAACTTGCGTTTTCCCCTAATGAATCGTCATGCAGCTTCTGCCACTCAGTCCCGGCTGAGGGGGCATGTTCCGGTGGGAAAGTGACGTCGATGCATACCCTCTATTGTGATTATTGGATAGCAGGCACACTAGAAATAATGTTTCTAGTGTGCCTAGAAACATTGTTAGAAATAAAGCTTTGTTTACACATCAACAGAAAACAGCACAGACCAAAAGATTGACCTTAGGATTTAAGAATTGATATTGATTCATTGAAATGAAGACTGATCGAGAAATCAATCCACACAGATGAAATGTTTATCTGTTGTAGCTTATCCACATTGTGTGCACGAAATAGACACCGACAGTCAAAATGCACCATCGGAAAAGCACTAAAAGTCACTATTTCGGTCAATAAGCATTAAAATAAAAGGCATTTTAACTGCACCGCTTAATAATAGTGACAGTATGACTGACTTATGGGCCATAAAAACTTTACTCATTAACCTGTGCTTGTCCACACCCTAACACAATAGCTAATAGTCCTAATAGTTATAAGGAAGTAATTTGAGTAAGTTTTGTTTTGTCAATCTCTTAAGTTTGTAACCGCGTATGTGTGAGCACATGTACAAATAAATAATGTGCTAACATACCACACCGCACAGGCTCCAGTCATACAAAACAAACAGGAGAGTTGGCAGCAGCCCAAGACTCTTGTCTCTGCAGTGCAGGTTCAGGTCAGGTCGTTCCTGTCGCTTGTCTCTTTGCCATTCATACTCATTTTTTCCATTCTCATTTATACTTACTGCACTGAGGTTCACAGAGATTAACCCCTCGGCATCCAATCTGTTACATCCATCAAAGCTGTGGCCCATGCTCACATTCACAGCTGAACACTTCCAGGTTTGCCAACTGATGCTGTGATGTTTCATCTCCAAGGGAAAAACTGCAATTCAAAGCTGTCTGAAAACACATCTAAAAACACCATAGGAAAACTTCTCATCATACATCTAAAAAAAAAAGTACTGATGCATGTCTTTTTCCCTTGTAGAAAATAAAGGAAAAATCCCACCAACAACGACACAAGCTGGATTCTCCATTTGAGGCAGAAGGCCAGGTCATAATGTTGGGTAATTATGGATGTGCAAAACTACAGTCAATAACATACAAGAATGTCCATGATAAAGAAAAAGAAAAATCTGGTTACACTTTATTTTAAGGTGACGTAGTTGCATTGTACTTACTCAAATAAATACTGAGTAATATTAATTAACTACATGTACTTACAATAGTTACGGTTAGGGTTTGGTTTAGGTTTAGTTCTTGTAATTATGCATAATTTACTGTTATTAGGCAAGGCCAGGCAAGGCAAGTTTATTTATATAGCACATTTCATACACTATGGTAATTCAAAGGGCTTTAAATAGAAAAGGGAATTAAAATAATCACAAAATAAAAGTAAGGAAAATTAAAACAGTTATAAAAGGAATTAAAAGAGATACAAAGATGAGCCATTTTGTCCCACCCAATTCTGAAACCCAGTTCTGACGCGTGTGCAAAGTTTCGTGAGTTTTCGAGCATGTTTAGGCCCTCAAAAATGCGATCCTTTTCGGAGAATAATAATAATAATAATAATAATAATAATAATAATAATAATAATAATAAACAGAGCAATTCTAATAGGGTCCTCGCACCGATGGTGCTCGGGCCCTAATTAAAAAGAGTAAAAAGATGATGCATAGATAGACTTCTCATCTGGTAAAACATTTCAGCTTATATTTAATTAATTTCCCCACTTGCTCTGGGACTTCCCCATACTGGTTGTCTCTTTCTCTGTGGATTTCTTTCGGCGCGCCTAAATAATTTGTCGGACGTCTCCAGCAGATCCTATCTTTCACCTAAAATCGGCCAGGCAGAGCTGGACTATTTCAGTCCATGCTCCGATTAATCACCCACGCAGTTTCAATTTCTCTTCCAGAAACTTCTTAACTGTGCTGCATTTACCCACTATTACCATAGTAAGTACGTGTAATAATAAAGTGTAACTACGTCACCTTAAAATAAAGTGTTACCCAAAAATCTTTCAAAAATCTAATGTAAAACACATTTTTAAATTCTTAGAAATGTACTATTCAAATTGGTTTCATATGGTTTTTAAAAATCTTTTATAGCATTAAAAAAAATAAACTGAACTACTGTGAAAATGTAATGTGTAAAATTAAGCAAAAAGTACTAACATATTTTCCTTATATCTTGATTAAATGTGTGTGTACAGATTTTAAAAAAATTAAATTTTTAAATGTTTTTTGAAAGAAGTCTCTAATGCTCACCAAAGCTGCATTTATTTGATCAAAAATACAGTAAAAACAGTAATATTGTGAAATAATATTAGAATATAAATAATTTATTATTATATAATTTATTCCTATGATGGCAAAACTGGATTTTTAGCATCATTATTCCAGTCTTCAGTGTCACATGATCCTTCAGAAATCATTCTAATATGCTGACGTGATGCAAGAGACATTTATTAAATATAATTATTTAATATTTTTGTGGAAACTATGCATTTAATAGAAATGGAAATATTTTGTACCATAATAAATGTCTTTACTGCCACTTTCATTTAATTTGTCCCTGCTGAATAAAAGTACTATTTTATTTACTAACCACAAACTTTTTGATGGCTTTCAAAGTGATTTATACCATGCTAACAGTCTAAAAGCTAAAGACTCAAATCTCCTTTATCCTCTCAGTCGACCGGTTGATGGACGACGACTAGTCGACTACCCTGACCCATGCCTAGAGGCAATGGCCCCGCGGGAGAGGCAAAGCATCCGTGGGCTTCGGTCCAAACAACACACGCCATAGCTTCATCAGCAAATACTTTCATGTGCTTCCATGAAAGAGGGCCGTGAGAGGGAAAGCATGCATGTTCTCTTTCTCTTTAGGACTATCTCTCCCTTTTGTGAATAAAGGAGGAGCATTTTGCACACTCAGCCGACATGCAATTCACACTGCGGCACAACCATGCAGGGCAAGGCCAGTAGACACAGTGCAGTGGTACTTGCACAAAGCGGTGGGATGATGGGATCCACCACTGGGACATGAACAAAGGGGTGTCTTAACACTTTAACTTAGATCAGACAGAGATAATCTCCAGACATTCTACAGCACACTTACGGACCGCACATAGTCCATTCCCTAACTGTCTGATGCATACTTCAGAAATGGCAAGAGAGGCCTGAATTACTACAATCTGGAAACTAAGTCCTGTCTAGCAGGGCTTCTGTGGAAAAACAAGGCAAAATTTGACAACATTTGCAAGATTAAATCATTAATAATCAGAATTTGTTTGAAAAATCTTTGAAATGTATGGTAAAAAAGGCACCTCATTACCACCATTTTAGGTGGTAATGAGAAAGCCACATGATGAATCCAAGTTTATCGCAAGTAGCTTTTCAACAATCTGATGTAAATACTAAAATATAGAAGATGCACACTGTCATGGTAACACACGACACTAAAATAATGCAATAAACATTCATTTAATAACATAAGACATAACAAACACCTAATGTACATACGTGATAAGAATGTATTTATTTAAATTGTATGTATTTAAAGAAATTATTTAAATAAAAAAACATAAAATGTGAAGTGTCACACAGGAAATTCTGGGAATGTCAGTTTAAAGGGATAGTTCACCCAAAAAAGAAAATTATCCTATAATTTAGGCCATCCTAGGTGTATATGACATTCTTCTTTCAGACGAATACAATCGGAGTTATTAAAAAATGCCCTGGCTAATCCAAGCATTATAATGGCAGCGCAAAATTTGAAGCCCACAAAAGTGCATCCATCCATTATAAAAGTACTCCAGTCCACACGGCTCCGGGGGGTTAATAAAGGCCTTCTGAAGTGAATCGATGGGTTTGTGTAAGAAAAATATCCATATTTAAAACTTTATAAAGTAAAATATCTAGCTTCCTCCAGACCGCCTTCCGTATTCAATTTATGAAGAAATCATGAGGTAATTTTCATTTTTGGGTGAACTATCCCTTTAAGGCTTTTCAGTGAAAATTAGAAGATTTTTGTTTCCAAAAACTGTTCATTTAGTGTTTTACACAGTGTTGTACACTCAAAACAGTGTTTTACCGTAAAATTAATTGAAATGTCTTGTTAAGATTCATTATAGTTTTTCACTGTATATAGTAAGCAAACTTACCATTCACCAATTAATAGGTTTTTACTGTAGCATAAGTCTTTTAACATTAAAATTATGATTTTTTTTCTGCAGTGCAGATTTTCCCGCTCCATAAAGAGCATATAAAGTCAAAGGCCACTGTGGTTTGAGTCTAAATCGGTGATTTGCAGAATAAGCTGCAAAGTGGACCGGACTTCATGCCAGTAGTCAAAGCCTGACTACACGGGTCATGTACCAGGATTTTTTTGGGTACAAGCTGACGAGCTAAAAGCAGTTAACTAAACTAAATAGAGGATCTGAGGTATTTAAAAGAATCTAGAGCATCGAATAAGTACATCTAAATTCTACTGCTGAGGTCACAATGTTAAGCTTTAAAAAGCACCGTCTCCTACCATGAGTGACCTCGCGGAATATGACAGACTCCCAGAAGGAAAAGAAGTACAGTGGGAAAAGGGGGGAAACTGTGGAGGGAAAAAAACCCGTGGGGGAGAAGAAGAGAGAAAGTAAGATAAAAGAAGAGATAATGGGATTGTCTATCAGGCTCCTTCACAGTTTCTAAGAAATTGGGTAAGAGTTCAAGCTGTATTATCTTACAAAAGAACTACCAGAGGAGAAATTTCACAGAAACCGTGGCACAGGAGCAATTGCAACCTCACCCATGTTCAAAGTTCACTTATGAGAGAGAACAGGTCCGGCGATGGAGAATAGGTAGGATCACGTAACGATGTAAACAGCTCAACGTGTCCTACTCTACATCCGTTCCCTGAACTGAGAGAAAAGGGGAGATAAGGAAAGACTCGGGTATCAAATTCACATTATGGTGTATATAAATGTACTCTGCCTTCCAAGAAGGGATTCAAGTATCCTCAGAAAGTTTGCTATGGCTTTTTTAATATGCATGAGTGTGTTTAGTGTATAGGGAACAGGGCTGAATAAGATATTAGATATTAATGATATATTCATTATTTTGTTAATGAATATATCAATAAAACAATATAAGTTAAACATCATTGTAATCAATGGTTTTTACTAAGCTTTTTATTTGGTAATTATTGATAAAGCCTTTTTTAAAACCTGTACGAATGGGCCAGTTCTGCGCCTGCTCCTACTCTCATAATTTACAAGTATGAAAGTGCTATAAAGAAATAACTTTTAAGTAATTAAAAAAACATATTTCAGTTATTTTCAGTTGTAATATTTGATCAAATGGTGAGTCAAAAAGACTGGCCAACCAGAAAAAGACCTACGGACCTCAGCAACAACACCATGAAAAACATGTTTATTTAGAGATGCCAAACACTTAGATACAATTGGATTCAAACAAGCAGAAAACGAAGTTAATTAAATTAACTGGAGCAACAGCCACCAACGCTGCTCCAAACAAACCCTCTGACAAAACAAAGCAGCAAACGCTGAACAAACAGAATCAGACTTGACAGTGAAAGCACATGAAGCTCAACTTCCCACTGGTACATGTTTTGTGTGTGAGTTTCTCATGTGAACTCCTCCTCTGTTCTTCCTCTCTCTTTCTTCCTCCTTTCCTTCTTTCTCACCCTCCCTCTAGCTCAATCTCCTGTCTCTTCTTCTATGTGGTTGACAGCACAAATTTGTAGTCATGACCTTTATCTCAGAGGCTGACTGTGAATGGTCAGGCCTTGGGCTGTGTAGCTCTGAGGCAGTCCCAGATATCCACACACAGCGCCTGGTCACCTACTCACAGACAATTAACCTCACTGTCTCCAACATCTGGTAATGGTCAACACATTTATTTCAACATATCTATCCATGTTCTAGTTGCTAAAACTCTTGATATACAAGACTTTCTGCTGCTTAACCTATACATTGAAATGTTAAAGGGATAGTTCAGCCAAAATGTAAATTCTGTAATCATTTATAATTAATAGTTTATTTCAATACAACACAAAAACACAAACAGAGAAATTTTGAAGAATGTCTTGGTGACACGTTTATGTTTAATTACAAAGGGAATGTCCCAATACTTAAACTTGCGGTCTTTGCACTTGATCACTTGTCTACTTATATGATGTATTTCCGGTATTTGGCCCAAGTGTTCAAAGACAGCAAGTGTGTGTAGAACTTCTGATTACCTGGTGGGACACACTAACATTGTGTCCTAACCAGACGCAATGTAACGCAATGCAACGCCTGATAAAAGGCATCTTTTCAATGTTAAAGGTGCAGCTAATGGTTGAAATAGGTACAGCAATCCAAATTAAGAATATTGGAGAGAGCTTTTCCCCCGCCCCATTTTCCTCAGACTCGACGCTCACGAGGGTTGCCAGATTGAGGACACGCAAATGAAACAAGCATAATTGACAATGGAAAGCGACGAGCCTTACAGTAAAAGTTTAGCAGCTTTTTAGGTCGTTTGCAATGCTTTTATTGCCAAGGCTTTTTAGGTTGGTTATAACCTGCCCAGTTCATTTGCTGGCCGTGCTGTGTTTTCCACCAACTGGAAACCCGGGGTGTTGAAATACTATTGGGTAAATTGGCAACGGGCGGGATCACACATACTAGGGATGTGACGGTGAGGAAATTTTCCCACTGGTTAATCGACGTGTGACAACACCGGTAATACCGGTATCATGCTAATTCTAAACCGAAAGTAAAATGCGCACGGCCGCTCGGGCATTCATAACGGAGCGGAGCAAAGTAAGTGTTTCCAATGAATTCCTATGGAAGTTGAGCTTCCATAGGAATGAACTGAAGACGTGCCAGTGGACACGCACCGTGAAGGACAGAAAAAATTAATTTTATATTATATAAAATTCGAATGAATTTTATTCAAATGAATTTTATTTTATAATATAAAATACCGCAAAAAAAAAAAGTATAAAAAGTATTCTCGTCATTTCATAACATTTAGGTTAAACCACTGTAGTCACATGGACTATTTTAACAATGTCTCTACTACCTGTCTGGGCCTTGTAAGTTGCCATGATGTTGCTGCCTATGGATGGTTCAGAAACAATCAAAAATATCTTAATTCGTGTTCCTAAGATAAACGAAGGTCTTACGGATTTGGAGCGACATTACACCACCAGTAATTAATGACAGAAATTTCATTTTTGGGTGAACTAACCCTTTAATTTGAGATGAATAAACACTTCTATTCATCATACAAAGTAATCATATCAAGTAATAAACTAAACCACTTAATTTGTGGAAAATTACTTTTACTCTACCTTTACGGAGCTTGAAACTTTTGAAGAGCAGACAGACAGACAGACAAACAAACAAAGAAACTCAAATTTATCAGCTACACCTGAGCCTGCGTTCTGCTCTTCTGCACAGTCCTGTCAGAGCGAGGGGGAGGGCTGGAGAAGGCTCTGAATCAGCAGGGGAGAGGGGCAAGCAGGGCCCAAATCTGCTGCTCACTCCATGCTGCAATGAAGCACTTAAAGATGGTGTTGAATTTCACACTCCTGCCCTGTCCAGTCCAGAATGGCCATTTCACTGAGGAAATTCAAAACCAGCCATGCAGTTAAGAGCAGGCGACCCTTAATTACAGCTCAAGAAGCCCTTCACAGGGTGTTTATGAGTGGAAAATGAATTAATGATCAGTTCAGTGTGTATGGCAATAGGGTGCTAAAGAGAAGGGCTGAATCTGTTGTGACTGATCATGTTCTTCCCAAGCAGAAGGGATGCATCTGTGTGCTTTCAAGAAGACGCGTGTGCATGTGCATGTATGTGTGTGAGATGATAGAACCTTTCATAAGGAAGATTAGGTCTGATATCTGTTAGTACAAGAAAACACAATCACCTTGCTGGAGCAGCTGATGGAGTGACATGATAGAGGTGCATCCCTATGCCCACAGAGAAAACTAGAAAGCAACTAGAAAGCAATTACAAAGATCGCAGGATCTAATCAGGTTGGCCGAGAAGTTATCAATCTGCCAGGTAACAAAACAGTGTCTTTGATATGATTGTGATTTTTTAAATACTTTTTGAAAATTAATTGAATTAATTCTATTAATTTATTTAATCGATTTATTACAATTATTTGAATATACCTATTCTATAATATGTATGTTTTTAATTTCTGAAATAACACTTATTTTTAATTAATTTTGGGACATAAATGTCAAATATGTCAGGGTTATTCAACTGTCCTGACAAAGAAAAAAATCCTCATTAAAAACAAAAGTAGTTGTTTGGCATTCATACTTTATTATTATTTCTCGAATAAAAGTAAGCAATGAAGCAATTTTGTAAAAATACTACAAATATTTAAAATCTTTTGACTGTCAATTCAAAGTCATGGGGTGCAACCTACATGCAAAAAAATACAGGAAATTATAACACACTAAGTTACTTCATAGCCACTTAAAATATCAAAGGTTATGGAAAGGTTAATTCAGGTTGTAATGTCACGTGGTGCAACCTGCCAAAAACACTTCTTAATATTAATGAATTAATAAACATTAAAACTAGGGCTGCACGATATTGGAAAAAACTGACATTGTGATATTTTGTGTTTCTGCGATATACAGTATATTGAAAACAGTTTCAACAGATGAATTGACTACCTATATTTGGAAAGAATTAATCTTTCTAGAATGATTGGGGTGATTTTGTAAAGGAGTGAATCTGCATAGAAAATAATAAACCAATTACAAGCATAGATAAATACAATAGAACAAAGATACAAATGAAAAACAGTGCTTTATGTTTTTCAGGCAAGTCTAACAGTATTCAGGTACAGAAATTGAATAATCAAATGTAAAATAACACTTCATAGTCTTCACTGTATATATATATATATATATATATATATAATTAATCTTTGTTAAAGCTACAAAAGCGATTTCCTCTTTGTATTTTGTTGTTTGATAAACATTAATGACACAGACAGCAGCAGGAATATAAGGCTGCTGTCACTTTAAGAGCTAATGCACTGATTCAATATAATGAAACACATCCATTTTCTTTCTCAATTGTTTGCGTTCATGTAAGCCATAAGTGACTGTGTTTAGGAAGATACTCGCCGAGACGGGCATTTTGACATAATTTCGCATATATGTTTCCGTTAAAGCACATGGAAGAAAACGGAATTCGTTGTTCGCGGCTCTGTGTGTGTGCACCGAAGTTCCGAATTGAGTTCTCTTTCGCATCTTCTTGAGCTCAAATGATTCAAAATCGCTTGAATGTTTAAACTGACAGGACCTAAAACACGTTCAAATGATAAGCTTCGCAATCCGTGAATCATGTGCGTTTCGAACTGGGGTGCCAGGTCCATACGGATCAACTACGATCCCTATACTTGACATCGCGTGACTATCGCGGTTGTGCACATCGCGATATCGATGCTAAAGCGATATATCGTGCAGCCCTATTTAAAACAAAACAGTAGGGGTCTAAGGATACACTCATGTCACGATTCGATACAAATCGCGATACTGAACCCACGATACGATACTTATTGCGATATTTTAAGCCAAAAAGAAGAGAGGTTTTTTTTATTGTTAAAATAATATTATTGTTATTATATTATTATCAGGACCCACATTGCATTATTATACATTATATTCAACATTATAGTAGTTTAATGTAGTAATGTTACTGAAACCGTAAACTCCGTAATCTTTCATTGCTTTTCCTATGCAGTAGCCTTGAATAAAACTAACCCTATATCGCGAATCATAATCGTTCACATCAATGATACATATCGTCGCATTTTTATATAATCGCAATATCTCGATATAACGATGTATCGTTACACCCCTACAAAACAGTGATTGGCTGCTTTATATGTCAGTCAAATAGCCTGCCAAACATTATGCTGGCAAGTCATAATTCTGGCTAGAGGAGGTCTGACAGTAAAAAAAAAGTGATAAGAGGATGGATGAAAGAACCAGCCAGGACTGCAATCCAGCAAAGACAGAACAAAGCCATAAAGTGAAAGATGCTCTATGCCGCAAAGTCTGAGATAGTCCCTGGAAAGCTTGTGAAAGGAAGAGGTTCAGCCAAGGGACAAAGTTCAATTTTCCAGTGAGTTTTCACACGGTGTACAGCTCCTCAGTAAAAATCTACTTAAGTGATAATAGTTACTCATGAGAATGTTCCCCATGGTCAACAAACCTTGTTCCCTTAATGAAAACACAATTAACCAAACAATGCCCTCGTTAAATAAATTGCCCTGTCTAAATGAATGCTACCACAACAGCACTGAACACCCAGACAGCAAACCACTCAAACAAAGTCTGCCTGGAAAACAAAGCTGAAGGAGGCTTTTGTGCAAACGCACAAAACACCTGAATATGAGCATTCACCTTTGTCTTTTGTTGAGACTCGTCAAATTTAAAATCTTACACACCAACAAGCCAACAACACGGTTTAAATGCTCTAAATCATCCAACAAAATCTAATGGCAATTTGTAACTATTTTACATTTTGCCAAATTGGTGGCTAATTCGTATGAATTTGTACAATCTTATTCATATGATTTGCTTATGACTCAGTAATGGTTGTTTAGTGGTGGATATGTTTTTGTACGATTCTCTTTGTACAAAGTCAAAATGAAATCGCCACCTCGTAATATAGTTGTTTTCCTGTGAGATTGTTGAAATAATCCCTAGATGAGATCTTCACTCACGGTCATCTTTCATAGTGGCTTTGCAGGCACTGAATATTCCATGTGGAAAAAAGGGAGGTTTTTTGCCTGATTTAGAGGAACAGTCTCTGGAATAGTGGTGCATGATCGCTTTCACAGTCAAATCTCTTTAGCCTACACATATGACCTATAAAAACCAGTGCTAAAGAGGAAAAAAAAAAATTCATACACAGCCCATTCAATCCCATTCAACCAGAGGAACAACACATTGGAGAGCCGTGTGACGCACAGGATAAATCCTCTTTCAGAGGCACGCCAACCAATTCAGTTCCATCATTGCTAAATCAGCTGCACGCATAATGGCCGCTTGAGATTACAAATGATTATGGTAAAAATAACAAAACTCTGGCCTGACCTTTAACCATCATCTGTGCACTCTATTAGATGGGACGTCTGTCTCCGGGGCCGGCAATCTGGGTCTTCTCTCTCTTTTATGAAGGCTCTTATTTTGGGAAAGATTAAAATTTGCTGTTAGAACAGCACGTCACAAAAAAAGCAATTTCCAGCTCCAAACCACAAACTCCGCTGTGATGTGATGTTGCAGATGCGAGCCTTTCCCTCCCAACACGATTTCCACAATCTAAATTTATGGAGACGATCACAAGTGGGATTTTTATTCATACCATCCAGATCCATTCTACAGCTTAAGATAGAGGGTTTAAATAGGGTCATTTCACAAAAAATGTGTGTGCCACGAACATTTACTATACAAACTGACAACATTTTAGCGGACATCCACCCAGCAAGGGAAAACGGGTAGCCTTAACCACCAGTATGTGATAAATCAATACATTTACAAAATACTAAACCACAAACTATCTGCGGCTACGCTGAATACTTGCAAGACTCTGCCAAATCCATAAACACTATAATTACAGCCTTTTATAGAAAAGTTAAAGTACATTTAGGTCAAAGTTCTGAGGGAGCCAGTTGCAGAGACGTTGGCATAAGCCAGCTGAGAGACGCAGAAAACACTTGCCTTGCAAGATTCCTAAGCCGGACGCAATTACCAACAAGCGCAAACTATAATTTCAAACAAATCATGTCTGGAACTGCAAAACCAAGCATGTCTCTAATTGACTGATTCATCTGTAAATCACACATACATCATTTCTGAACAAGGGCTGACAGCACTAATAGATTTATCTCTCTTGCCTTTACAGACTTTGTAAGTTTGTAAGAAAAATATCCATATTTAAACGTCATACGCTGGAACGCCAGTCTCTCGTGAACGTGCATACGACAGTTAGTGGAAGCTAGAGATTACAGTTTGTAAAGTTTTAAATATGGATATTTTTCTTACACAAACACATCTCTTCGCTTCAGAGAGTGAAGCCGTGTGGAGCAGTTTTATGATGGATAGATGCACTTTTATGAGCTTCAAAAGAGAAACTGCCATTCACTGCCATTATAATGCTTGGAAGAGCCAGGACATTTTTTAATATAACTCCGATTGTATTCGTCTGAAAGAAGAATGTCATATACACCTAGGATTACACCTCTATAATTTGGAGACCGTGGACATACACGTCAATGAATTTACACCAAAAGCTATGCCCATGCCCTAGATGGCAAAGCTCAGATGGAGGGAAACGCTTTGACTGAACAGTCTTTTGTTTGGAGACTGGTGGCTGGTACTAAGAGAGTACCGTGTGCACAGCACATTCCAGAGCCTCGGTCCAGAAAACAGCACATTTGTAAATGAGATCAGTGTAGTTAAAAAAAAAAAAAAAAAAAAAAAAAAAAAAAAAAAGCGCTTGGGATATTTTTAGACCATTTCAGCACTAAAAGAATATTAAGATTCCCACAGAGATAAAAGAAGGAGAACACTGTGATGACAGACAGAGTAGTATTCAAATTTCCAAGACTGGTCCAAACGGTTAAAAATCATTTTATAAACAATTTCTATCTCTAGAAAAATCTATACATTTCCATTTCTGAAAAGTAGCTACAGTTTCAATATTTCCTTGCCTTTAGAACCTTATTTATGGCCGAATGTGCCTGGTGCATTATGTAAGCTCAATTATGTTGTCTTTTGTTGCGCAATGACAGACACTACGTGACACTTACATGAGTTTTGTAATAGAAAATGCAACCAGGGTTGTTACCGTGTTCAGTCGTCATGCCTAAGATTCCACATACCTGTCACAGCAAGGCAACACACTACAGATCACGACTCATGAAAGAAACGTGGGTGTGTGATCAGAGCGAAACTTCAAACCGGTCGAAACTGAAAATCTCCATATCATGCATTCAAATCGATATGTAACTCAGACAAGAAATCCAACATATGTTGAAACGGTTTGGGAATTTTGTGAATGTGGTGGGAATATATTAACACAAGTACCAGCGCTGCGTAGTAAGTAAAGCAGGTTAGCTTTTTCAATCCTCTAAGGATGTTTCTTGAGAAACTATAAAAATAGGATTATTGTCTTCAAAGTAGCTCAGTATTTGAGCCACTTACAGCACATAAGCCGAGCAGGAGAAAATCCTGACTGGTGTAAAATTCAATTTTCATAATGCTGGGAAGTATGCAAGTACAGAGAGTCTGTTAAAAGGGAGATGGAAAGGAATACAGTGTCAAGAACCTGATCATAAATGTAGAAAATCCACAACAACTCTAAATCACATGATGCTTCATGTTTACTTTGTGAATGAAAGAAAATATTTTAAACTAACTCTAGCAATCAGAGAGTGTATTAAATTAACTAAATCTTTCTTTGAGGCCAAACTTCTCAAATGATCTTTAACTATGTTGTGAAATCAACTATTTAAGCATTTTCATTTGCCATCATAGTTTTTTTAAGTGATGTCCTCGTGTTCTGTTGAGACTGACTGTGTGTGCACCAACTGTTTGGTTACCCATATTCTTCAAAATATCTTCTTTTGTGTTCAGCAGAAGAAAGAAATTCATGCAGGTTTGGAACAACTTGAGGGTGAGTAGATGATGACCACATTTTAATTTTGGGGTGAACTATCCCTTTAAGGATCCTCTAATCAAAGCCCAATAGACAGATATTACTGAACTTTAACCCCTCTGCTAGTAGAAAGAAGAATGTGACTTATTAAATTTAGTAACATACAATTTCAATAAAACAAGAGATTTCTAGAGCAGAAATCTTAACAGAAAACTTGAAATAAGGTCAACTTTTTCCATTGAGGATGTTTAAAGCATGTCATTAATTAAGTAGAATTTTTGTTTACAGTTATCATAAGATTAGGGAGGGGGGGTCATAAAGTAAATGTTAAGTATGTTTGAACAATTAAAACAGAACATGAGCATTAAATACCATTAAAGCCAATCACACTTCACATCAAGATCCAAGTTTCATTCACTTCTTGCCATGCTAATTCATTCAAAGCACTCTCGCCTCAGTGAATAACACTTATATATAAACAATAAACAACGATATAGATAATTATCCCTTAAGGCACTGGGTATATATGTCAGTGAAAGCTGTTGTTTTACAATGTGGCGCGTGCACACAACACGTAGAGAATGACAATGGACATTCTCAGCAGCCATCATTTCATTCTTTCTCTAATATGATGCCTCAAAACAAAACCAAAGCAAAAGCGGCATTTAAACTGTACTATCAATCAACAGATGATCCTCAGTTACACGAATGTGTCAAATCCAGCAACTTTAAGGAGGCGATTGGGATCTCTATTGTGGCAACAGAGCGGGTAGAGACAAAAGACGAGCGCGAGAGAGACAATCACTCAAAGTGCTCCTGTTTCTTTCTCATTTTGCATTGCAACATAGCCTATACACTGATCCTCTCGATATGGAAGCAATATTCACGTAGACACGTTACTGGCCACAGTTTTTGCTAGGAAAGCACACCAATGCAACTTTAAGCGACCCTTTATTACTCTGGTTGACATTTTAGTGTGTTCTTCTTCTTACCTTGCAGTAACTCCTGACAGATCGGGCTTTAGGACAAGCAGAAAAACACGCTCTCTTTGCAGACTTGGGTTGGTAGGACGATACGTAGCGAATGTAAATCCGTTTCGGTGAGTTTTTGTCCGTGGGCCCAGGCTGCTGCTCTCTCTAACCCTCGGTCTGTTCAACCTCTCGCTCTCAGCCAGCGCGAGTCAATGCACGGGTGACGTCACCGCTGCCAAGGCAAGGCGCGAGCGAGGAGGGAGGCGCGAGAGCTCTGGGGGTGCTGCTGCTGATGATGATGGAGGGGCTGCTCAAAAATTGAAACACTTCACAGTATATTAAATACTAATGAAGTATGGTAAAGTTTAGAAGCATGTGGAAGTTAATACATGCACTAAAGCAGTGCCCTCATATAATACAAAGCAATACATTTAAATTGAAAGTTAAAGATGCATGCCTATTAGTGGCCTACAATTATATTTTACAATAAATAAAAAAAGATCAATAATGTAGTTGAAGGTTTAGACTGTTAGTAAAGTTATGAATATTCAGATTTTGTCTGAAAATAAATCATTAAAGTGGTTTGTTTATATAAAAAAAATCTTATAAATGTATGAGATTTTTATATAAACAAACCACTTTTATGATTTATTTTCAGACAAAATCTGAATATATATATATATAGTATTCAGATTTTGTCTGAAAATAAATCATAAAAGTGATTTGTTTGTTTGTTTATTTATATAAAAATCTTATAAATGAGGTGGCAAGGTGAGCCTTTTAGCCCACACACGGGCAAAAGGCACAAATTATTTATTTAAAAAAAAAATTAAGCTAAAATAATGTTTTAATAATGTCCAAGTTAATATTTTGCTGAAAACAACCACTTTAGCAAAGTTTGTACTATTACAAAAATAATAACAAATATATATTTTTGTTAAATAAATATACTGTCATTAAAATATGTTCATTTTAAAAATACAGAAACAAAATTATTTAAAAAGTAAAATCGATTATTATTTTGTTACATAAATCTACCGCGTTTATATATATATATATATATAAAATATATAAAACATTAAATATCAGATCAAATTATCGCAAAATCTGCTGTCCGCGATCGCGCCAAGGATCAGCCAAACTTTCACCTGCATCATCAACTTTACTTACCCTCAAGTTGTTCCAAACCTGTATGAGTTTCTTTCTTCTGTTGAACACAAGAAGATATTTTGAAAAATGTTGGTAACCAGCAGTTGACAGTAGCCATCGACTTCCAAAAGTCAATGGGGACCATCAACTGTTTGTTTACATCTTCTTTTGTGAAGAAAGAAACTCATACAGGTTTGGAACAACTTGGTAGTGAGTAAATGATGACAAAATGTTCATTTTGGTCAACTACCCCTTTAAGAAAAGTGCTGAGCTGAATTTTGTGCCATCTAGTGGTTTAAAAGAGAATTGTGTCTTTGGCACCGGGAAGAAACACAGAAGAACCATTCTGTGAAAGAACCTTTCAGTGAACATTCCTTAAAGAACTTTTTTTAATCATCTAAAAAAAAAAAAAAAAACACTATAAAGAACCTTTTGTGCAAAGGAAAGATTCCAAGAGTGTTAATTTCTTCATGATACAATACAGCCTACCAATTAAGAACCTTTATTTTTAAGAGTGTACTTTTCCAAAACAGAGAGCAAAAGATACATGGATGCTTCACAGGCTTATAAAGTCCTTCACCACACAAAATGGTGAAATGTGGTGACATTGACAGGCTATATCCTTCTACTATTTCCCTTCAAGCTTTTAGTGAAAGCTGTAAATGTGGAACTATCGTGTCTGCTGCCAAAACCTGACGGGAACTGCAGACCACACTGTAGTAAAATGTCATCCCCTTGTTGTCACATGAAAGAATGAGTAAGTCTGATTCACCACTGAGATTTTTATAGTTTCAGGAGATGGGGGTAAAAAACACATATTTATTGGATTTTGATATTGGATTTCTCTCAGGCTGGAGAACAATGTTTTATTGGCTCAATAATTGACTGCAATGCAATGACCAAAAGTGCTTTCATCTGAGTACTGTTGCAGTTTAATCATGCTTCTATCATGTATAAAAGTGTTGTTGTGAAAATGCAAGAAATTGGCTAAGAGAGAGACAAAGTTCATCACATTTTGCACTGGAGCTGTAATATGTATGTAATAATGGTGCAAAGGATGTAATATCCAGGAACTAATACTTCACACAACTTCACCTATAAGGCTGGTTCTGTTGGGTTGTGACCCAAAAATGAGTCACTTGTGCAAAATTACCTGCCACTTAGTAGAATCAAGTCAAATTAAGCAGATGCCAACATGGAGAAATCACTGGACATGTCTAAAACACAATATGGATTATCTAAACCAATATACAGCATCTGTGTTTGTCCCCATGAACTGAGCCAATCTGCTGTGTTTTGCATTCTCACAACCAGGCATCACGCCTAATCCTGTGTTTGAGGAACATCATTGTGATCCTCTGCATGTTACTGACTGAAAACATGGAGAACAGCATGTTCCAGTCATGGATTTGTGCCTGGCACGTTCTGATTTCAGATGGCAAGGCTGCACTCAAAAAATATTTAAGCCTAACTTTAAGCCTAATCTTATTTTATTTACAAACCCGATTCCAAAAAAGTTGGGACACTGTACAAATTGTGAATAAAAAAGGAATGCAATAATTTACAAATCTCATAAACTTATATTTTATTCACAATAGAATATAGATAACATATCAAATGTTGAAAGTGAGACATTTTGAAATGTCATGCCAAATATTGGCTCATTTTGGATTTCATGAGAGCTACACATTCCAAAAAAGTTGGGACAGGTAGCAATAAGAGGCCGGAAAAGTTAAATGTACATATAAGGAACAGCTGGAGGACCAATTTGCAACTTATTAGGTCAGTTGGCAACATGATTGGGTATAAAAAGAGCCTCTCAGAGTGGCAGTGTCTCTCAGAAGTCAAGATGGGCGGAGGATCACCAATTCCCCCAATGCTGCGGCGAAAAATAGTGGAGCAATATCAGAAAGGAGTTTCTCAGAGAAAAATTGCAAAGAGTTTGAAGTTATCATCATCTACAGTGCATAATATCATCCAAAGATTCAGGGAATCTGGAACAATCTCTGTGCGTAAGGGTCAAGGCCGGAAAACCATACTGGATGCCCGTGATCTTCGGGCCCTTAGACGGCACTGCATCACATACAGGAATGCTACTGTAATGGAAATCACAACATGGGCTCAGGAATACTTCCAGAAAACATTGTCGGTGAACACAATCCACCGTGCCATTCGCCGTTGCCGGCTAAAACTCTATAGGTCAAAAAAGAAGCCATATCTAAACACGATCTAGAAGCGCAGACGTTTTCTCTGGGCAGAGGCTCATTTAAAATGGACTGTGGCAAAGTGGAAAACTGTTCTGTGGTCAGACAAATCAAAATTTGAAGTTCTTTTTGGAAAACTGGGACGCCATGTCATCCGGACTAAAGAGGACAAGAACAACCCAAGTTGTTATCAGCGCTCAGTTCAGAAGCCTGCATCTCTGATGGTATGGGGTTGCATGAGTGCGTGTGGCATGGGCAGCTTACACATCTGGAAAGGCACCATCAATGCTGAAAGGTATATCCAAGTTCTAGAACAACATCTGCTCCCATCCAGACGTCATCTCTTTCAGGGAAGACCTTGCATTTTCCAACATGACAATGCCAGACCACATACTGCATCAATTACAACATCATGGCTGCGTAGAAGAAGGATCCGGGTACTGAAATGGCCAGCCTGCAGTCCAGATCTTTCACCCATAGAAAACATTTGGAGCATCATAAAGAGGAAGATTACGACAAAGAAGACCCAAGACAGTTGAGCAACTAGAAGCCTGTATTAAACAAGAATGGGACAACATTCCTATTCCTAAACTTGAGCAACTTGTCTCCTCAGTCCCCAGACTGTTATAAAAAGAAGAGGGGATGCCACACAGTGGTAAACATGGCCTTGTCCCAACTTTTTTGAGATGTGTTGATGCCATGAAATTTAAAATCAACTTATTTTTCCCTTAAAATGATACATTTTCTCAGTTTAAACATTTGATATGTCATCTATGTTGTATTCTGAATAAAATATTGAAATTTGAAACTTCCACATCATTGCATTCTGTTTTTATTCACAATTTGTACAGTGTCCCAACTTTTTTGGAATCGGGTTTGTAAATAATCATATTTTCAAAATGCATTTATTCAAATAGCTTAGAATCAGGGTAAATATTCATTTGGGAAAAAATACATTTATTCAGTTAACAAATATGAACATAATATAACTAGCTGTGGAACAAGCAATATTCAGTTACTTAAAATGTATGAGATCCAAAAAATGTGGAATTATTGATGATAAATATATAAACCTGATTATTGTTTTTTTTTAAATCACATTCAGTTTATTAGTAAATCTTACCTGTTTCTTAGCTGTTTCATTTATGTATGACTGACAAATATGCATCACATTAAGTTATTTGGTTTGTTGGTCCCACTTTATATTAGGTGTCTTTGGCCCGGTTTCACAGACAGGGTTTAGATTAAGCCAGGATTAGGTGTTAGTTCAATTAGGGCATTTAAGTAGCTTTTATAAATGTGTCTTAGAAAAAGCATTACTGGTGTGAATCTTGAGACAGAACAATGCCACTGACATATTTTTAAGACTGACATATATCAGTGCAAGTTGCTTTCAGTTAAAACAACTCAAACATGCATTTTAGTCTGGGACTAGCTTAAACCTAGTCTGTGAAACCGGGGGTTTAACTACTAACATTTAAATTAATCTTTTGATACAATTGAATCATTTGATGATCATTTCAATGCACTTATTGTGTACATGTTCTTACATTGTACTTACATAAAAAATATGTAATGTAATTACAGCTGTAAATAATTTCTGTAATTACATCTATAAAAACATTGTTAAGTCTTCCCTTACACCTTAACCCACCCTTAAACCTACCCATACCATCAAACCTGTCCCTAACCTTAACTGTATCCCACCTCAATAACAGCAAACGTGTTTTGCAATACAACATGAACACAATAACAGTGTACTTATTTTTTATGTGAGTACATAGTAGTTAGAGACGCCTAATATAAAATAAAATACATAAATCTTACATTTTGGTGACCACCTGCCAAATATGCTGTTGGTATTCTGTGTGCAGCCAAAACAGCACCGACCCAGTCATGTATTCTTCAAGACCCCTGAAGGTGTGCTGTGGTATCTGGCACCAAGATGTTAGCAGCAGATCTTTCAAGCCCGGTAGGTTGCGTGGTGGAGCCGCCGTGGATTGAACTTGTTAGGGATTAAACGCAGCCCCATACACAGCAGAGTGTGAATCACTGTGTGTTGTGACACATCCCTCCCATAACCATCATTAAAATTTTGTGTGACTTGTGCCTCAGTAGACCTTCTGTTGGTGTGGACCAGACAGAATAGCCTTCTTTGCTCTCATGCATCGATGAGCCTTAGGCGCCCAACACCCTGTCACCAGATTGTGGTTTGTCCCTCCTTGGACACTGTTGGTAAATTCTAACCACTGCTGACCAACAGCAACTCACAAGCCCTGCCGTTTCAGAGATACTGTCACCCAGTCGCCTTGCCATAAAAATTTGGCCCTTGTCAAAGTCGCTCAGATGTTTATTCCTGCCCATTTCCACTGCATCCAACATGCTGATTACAAGAAATGATTGCTTACCATCTACCTTGTTAGGAGGTGATCAACGATATTTGCTTTACCTGTGACAGGTCGCTTTGGCTCATCAGTGTACAGTGCATCCGGAAAGTATTCACAGCGCTTCACTTTTTCCACATTTTGTTATGTTACAGCCTTATTCCAAAATGGATTAAATTCATGATTTTTGTCCTCGATTCTACAAACAATACCCCATAATGACAACATGAAAGAAGTTTGTTTGAAATCTTTGCAAATGTATTAAAAATAAAAAACGAAAAAAATCACATGTACATAAGTATTTACAGCCTTTGCTCTGTACTTTGTTGAAGCACCTTTGGCACCAATTACAGCCTCAAGTCTTTTTGAGTATGATGCTACAAGCTTGGCACACCTATTTTTGGGCAGTTTCTCCCATTCTTCTTTGCAGGATCTCTTAAGCTCCATCGGGTTAGATGGGGAGCGTCGGTGCACAGCCATTTTCAGATCTCTCCAGAGATGTTCAATCAGGTTCAAGTCTGGGCTCTGGCTGGGCCACTCAAGGACATTCACAAAGTTGTCCCGTAGCCACACCTTTGTTATCTTGGCTGTGTGCTTAGGGTCGTTGTCCTGTTGGAGGAGGAACCTTCACCCCAGTCTGAGGTCCAGAGCACTCTGGAGCAGGTTTTCATCAAGGATGTCTCTGTACATTGCTGCATTCATCTTTCCCTTAATCCTGACTAGTCTCCCAGTTCCTGCCGCTGAAAAACATCCCCACAGCATGATGCTGCCACCACCATGCTTCACTGTAGGTATGGTATTGGCCAGGTGATGAGGGGTGCCTGGTTTCCTCCAGACATGACGCTTGCCATTCAGGCCAAAGAGTTCAATCTTTGTTTCATCAGACCAGAGAATTTTGTTTCTCGTGGTCTGAGAGTCCTTCAGGTGCCTTTTGGCAAACTCCAGACGGCCTATTACTGAGGAGTGGCTTCCATCTGGCCACTCTACCATACAGGCCTGATTGGTGGAGTGCTGCAGAGATGGTTGTTTTTCTGGAAGGTTCTCCTTTCTCCACAGAGAAATACTGGAGCTCTGTCAGAGTGACCATCGGGTTCATGGTCACCTCCCTGACTAAGGCCCTTCTCCCCCGATCGCTCAGTTTGGCCGGCCAGTCAGCTCTAGGAAGGGTCCTGGTGGTTCCAAACTTCTTCCACATTACGGATGATGGAGGCCACTGTGCTCATTGGGACCTTCAAAGCTGCAGAAATTTTTCTGTACCCTTCCCCAGATCTGTGCCTTGATACAATCCTGTCTTGGAGGTCTACAGACAATTCCTTGGACTTCATGGCATGGTTTGTTCTCTGACATGCACTGTTAACTGTGGGACCTTATATAGACAGGTGCGTGCCTTTCCAAATCATGTCCAATAAACTGAATTTACCACAGGTGGACTCCAATCAAGTTGTAGAAACATCTCAAGGATGATCAGTGGAAACAGGATGAACCTGAGCTCAATTTTGAGTGTCATGGCAAAGGCTGTGAATACTTATGTACATGTGGTTTTTACCTTTTTTATTTTTAATAAATTTGCAAAGATTTCAAACAAACTTCTTTCACGTTGTCATTATGGGGCATTGTTTGTAGAATTAAGGAAAAAATAAATTAATTTAATCCATTTTGGAATAAGGCTGTAACATAACAAAATGTGGAAAAAGTGAAGCGATGTGAATACTTTCCGGATGCACTGTATATAGCCTATATTCTGTACGTATAGAATTCCCTAAATTTGCCAAAGGAAGACTGCACTGAAATACCGTGGACTGAAATAAATCAAAGCAAACTGCACTGAATACCGTGGACTCAACAAGATCTTCCATTTCCTGTCTGATAAAAGAATCCTAATTACAGCTGTTTTATGTATTAGGCCTATGCATTATGTCTAAAAATGATATTTTTACACAATTATGTCAATATTTTGCATAAATCATGTGAGGCCATGTTGCCTTTTTTAAACAATTATTGTTGCATACCTACTTACTATTTTAAAAAAGAAATAGTATGCAGTGTGCAGTATTCAGTAAGTAGTAAGCTAATATTCCATTCTAAACACAGGCTATGAATATAACCATGCTTCATCAGCAGGGCACAGCTGCATCTGAGCTACTACAGCCTTGCGCATCGTATTTATTAAACTAGCCTGCATAAACAGGTTACTGTATATGCTGTTTCAGCAAACATTGGTGAGCCCAAGAACACTAATGGCAAGCTGAATATAATAACTACTTGATTTTACTGAGACTTTCAGAGAAACCGGTAAGAAAAAAGAAAATGAAGGCCCTGTCATGTCACAGTCATGATTAATTCTGCCTGCATGACCTCCTTAATACAGTAGCCTAACAATTACTGGCACACACACACACACGCACACGCACACACACACACACACACACACACACACACAAATACTGTATATATACTCTGCAGTGTTTGATGGCCATTTTAAAGGGGTGGTTGATTATGATTTCACTTTTTTAACTTTAGTTAGTATGTAATGTTGCTGTTTAAGCATAAACAACATCTGCAAAGTTACAACGCTCAAAGTTCAAAGCAAAGGGAGATATTTTCTTTTAAAAAAATCGCTTTTTAAGGACTACAACAAATGGCTGGAAGGGACTACAACGAGCTTCTTCACGGGTTAGTAACATCATTAACCCTAAAATTGACATAAACCTTGCCCCTGGTAACACACAACAAGGGCCATGTTGAGAAGAGGAAGAGTTGTAGTAGAGCACATTTAGGAGTCTGCTCAAGCTGTCGCATCCATCATTTCACATTTATTGCAATACAGTATGTAACACAAATGCAATAGCATGTCATAAAAGCAAGATGAAACTAAACTATAGCTGTTCTGTCTTCACACAGCATATATTCTCTGGCTCTGAAGGCATCTTACAACAGTTCCCACATGAGCGATTTATAGATTATCATGACAGAATATGATAATCAATGACTTGAAGATAGTAACTCCACATCAGCTACATAAATTCATCAACTAACCATTCAGAAACGTCCTGTTGCATTCTACAGGTTGTCAATTCTTCTTGAGTCTCTCCATCATTGTCCGACTCTGGTTTGAACATAAAAAGCTGAGCAGTTTCAGACCTTTTCAGTGCGTGTCTGCGTGAGGCAATCGGAGCAGCTAACTCTTGAAAGGGGGCTGGGAGCAGTAGCTCATTTGCATTTAAAGGGACACACACAAAAACAGCGCTGTGGGGTATTTTGAGCTAAAACTTCACATACACACTCTGGGGACATCAGAGACTTATTTTACATCTTGTAAAAAGGGGCATTATAGCACCCCTTTAATGATTGTGTGACAGCCTAAGTTTACCAACAAAGAATGACAATGGCTCAACCTCAAATAGAAAATCAATTTCAATAATAGAAGTGGTTTGGAATATACAGTGCATCCGGAAAGTATTCACAACGCTTCACTTTTTGCACATTTTGTTATGTTACAGCTTTATTCCAAAATTAAATTAATTTATTTTTTCTTTAATTCTACAAACAACGCCCCATAATGACAACGTGAAAGAAGTTTGTTTAAAATCTTTGCAAATTTATTCAAAATAAAAAAGGTAAAAACCACATGTACATAAGTATTCACAGCCTTTGCCATGACACTCAGAATTGAGCTCAGGTTCATCCTTTTTCCACTGATCATCCTTGAGATGTTTCTAGAACTTGATTGGAGTCCACCTGTGGTAAATTCAGTTTATTGGACATGGCTGTGGGGATGTTTTTCAGCGGCAGGAACTGAGAGACTAGTCAGGATTGAGGGAAAGATGAATGCAGCAATGTACAGAGACATCCTTGATGAAAACCTGCTCCAGAGTGCTCTGGACCTCAGACTGGGGCGAAGGTTCCTCTTCCAACAGGACAACGACCCTAAGCACACAGCCAAGATAACAAAGGTGTGGCTACGGGACAATTCTGTGAATGTCCTTGAGTGGCCCAGCCAGAGCCCAGACTTGAACCCGATTGAACATCTCTGGAGAAATCTGAAAATGGCTGTGCACCGACGCTCCCCATCCAACCCGATGGAGCTTAAGAGATCCTGCAAAGAAGAATGGGAGAAACTGCCCAAAAATAGGTGTGCCAAGCTTGTAGCATCATACTCAAAAAGACTTGAGGCTGTAATTGGTGCCAAAGGTGCTTCAACAAAGTACAGAGCAAAGGCTGTGAATACTTATGTATATGTAATTTTTTTTCGTTTTTTATTTTTAATACATTTGCAAAGATTTCAAACAAACTTCTTTCACGTTGTCATTATGGGGTATTGTTTGTAGAATCGAGGACAAAAATCATGAATTTAATCCATTTTGGAATAAGGCTGTAACATAACAAAATGTGGAAAAAGTGAAGCGCTGTGAATACTTTCCGGATGCACTGTACACTGATGAGCCAAAGCGACCTGTCACAGGTAAAGCAAATATCGTTGATCACCTCCTAACAAGGTAGATGGTAAGCAATCATTTCTTGTAATCAGCATGTTGGATGCAGTGGAAATGGGCAGGAATAAACATCTGAGCGACTTTGACAAGGGCCAAATTTTTATGGCAAGGCGACTGGGTGGCAGTATCTCTGAAACGGCAGGGCTTGTGAGTTGCTGTTGGTCAGCAGTGGTTAGAATTTACCAACAGTGTCCAAGAAGGGACAAACCACAATCTGGTGACAGGGTGTTGGGCGCCTAAAGTTCATCGATGCATGAGAGCAAAGAAGGCTATTCTGTCTGGTCCACGCCAACAGAAGGTCTACTGAGGCAATAAGTCACACAAAATTTTAATGATGGTTATGGGAGGGATGTGTCACAACACACAGTGATTCACACTCTGCTGTGTATGGGGCTGCGTTTAATCCCTATATGACCCCTGTCCAATTCATATTTATTTATTAAATAACTTACAAAGTAATTTGAAAACTTTCTGTGAGACGTAATTTTACAAACAACGTGAGGGAATCACCGCGTGCTCACAAACAGCTCGCGAGTACCAAATTCCACTTAAATGGTCAAATGCACACAAATGTATGTACAGAATTACCGTCTTGATGAGTATGTATGTAAATACAGTCGGTTTTGTCTTAAGTGAATGTAAACAGTGGTGTAACAGTATATTGGATCCGTGCAGCTCTTAAAGTGACAGCAGCCTAATAATCCTGCAGCTGTCTCTGATTTTTTCTTTGTCTTTTGTTGTTTGATTAACATTAATGAAACTCACTGCTCTTGAATCACTAACTTTTGTAACCTTAATCGTAAGGATTAATCTGTATTTAATTTATTCAAGGAATCCAATCCAGTATAATTTTACATTTAAGTCCTTATTAAATTTCTTTAATATTTCTTACCTTAATACTACTGTTAAACCTACCTGAAAAAAAACTTAAACCACTGTTAATTTTATTTGTATATTTAGTCTATTTTATTTATTTTTGCTTCTGCTTGTAAATTGTTTATTTGTTCTTATTTTATTACTGACTGTTTACTTGACTTTTTTATGAATTCAGAGTTTTAAATCAGGCTTGTGCTGTGTAAGCTATTGCGCAACAATTGCCCCACTGTAAAAACAAAAATGCACTGCATGATCAAACATTTAGGTAAGATAATTATATGTATTTTAAAAAATGTCTAAAAATGGCTGTGTTGTGGGGATTCGTAAATGACAATGGGCGTCGGGATGCAAAAATCGACCACTTTATCTCGTATAGTGTGTCATAGTGAACGACAACCGATGTCACGTTTGCGATGCTTCACAACGTCTCGACAAAAAGACTAGCATGTTTAAATTTTTTTCAGTCTTCCACGACGGGTTCCGTCACATCTGTGACATTGACCAATAGCACAGAAGCTCCGTGCACAGCTTTCAATCACGCCGAAACGAAAGAGAAATTATAGATTTGTGGAGCTATGGCAGTACTCCTGCCTTTATGATGTTTCCTCGAGGGACTATCATGACAGACTGAAAATAGATAAATGCTGGCAAACAATAGCGGAGGCACTTCAGCAAACCCGGTACATTTATTTTTACTACTGGCTAAAAATAAAAATAAAAAACAATATTTTACCTCAAGTTTTTGGAGGATTCTATACTGTCCTCTTATGCTACATTCACACAGGGCGTCGGCGTCGACGCTTGACAGAGGTTGTGTCTGAAGCTTGGTGCTGACGCGACCCCATAGTGACAACAGCCAATCCTATTACTTTTCCGGTGTTGCATGAACGCAATTGGCTAGCGTCTGCACCTGGAAAACTGAATAGGCGATCTGATTGGCTGACACCTGCATTGGCGCTTGAAAAGTTGAAAACTTTTCAACTTCTGCCGCAACCAACGCCAGTGACGCAACGCAACGGAACCCACAATTCAGTTCGGCAACGCATGACGTCAGCCATTCAAAGTAAATGAGAATCGTTGACGCCGATGCCCCGTGTGAATGCAGCATTAGTGCAATCTGTCAGGTTTTCTTTCTTTTTGGGGCTTTTCTGATGACAAGACATCCAGTGCAAAACACGGTAGCCATTGTTTGTTTACACTCACAACCACTGTCAGTCGATAGTCTCACCTTCTCAATGACATCACACACGTCGTTAAAGACAGCAATCGATAATTGTTTGGGAAGCAACGTGTAGTCTGACATGTTTTTTTGTCCACAACACGACAAGAATTTAGGAGTCAAAATCACATAATCTGACACAGTGACTATCGTAACAGACAAAAATATTGTGTAGTCTGAACCCAGCATAAAGAGGGGATTCCCCCCATTTTCAAAAATGAAATTCAAGCCCTGAATGAATGTCTGTAAAAATCCTGATTGGAGCATCCCTATAAATAATTCTACATGATAAAAAGAAGGCTTTAAATAGATCGGTATCAGTGATCGCATCGGCAGATACTGCTTCCTGTGATTGGTGATCAGCTCCAAAAATCCTGATCGGAGCACCCTTAAATCCCAATACTGGCTTTATAGTCACACCATCAAGTCCTGAAAGGTAAAAAAACTGCTGCAGGTCGACCAGGTGGAAGATTAGTTTAATATGGAAGGTAGACCCTGATGCACAGTTTAATGTACTTAATATTTGACTAGGCTCATTTTTGCTGCTGAACCAAACGACTATCAGCGATCGTGATTTTTGAGTCCACTATCAGCGATCGCGATTTTTGACGGGATGTTTTTTTGTACTGTCAGAAAGGGGCACATCCTGATTTTGCTGAGTTAGACACATTCCTGGATCAGAATATTTTGTTGATCCTGGAACATCCTGTCCAAAAATGTTGTCATAACCATATCCCTACCCCTAAACCTAACCCTACCCATAAGTTATTCCTAAAATCAGAAGGAAATGATAGGTGAATAACGCTGATGTAGAAGCACCTAACCCTGGTTTTAAGCCTAAACTTGACATAAACTGTAAACTTGTCCCTCACATCTGATTGGTTGATTGGAATGTTGTTCCAGGTGAAAACAGGTTCTGCCAGAGAAGAGGCTGATGTGAGGAAATGACACTGTTCTAAAATGAAAGTGATAGTAACAGAAGCCTCTGAGAGCTGCAGGACAGGTATCATGTGTGTGTGTGTTTAATATTACTTTTTAATATACTTTTGTGTAACGCTAAATGCCATGTGAAAGCCATCTGTGTCTTTCACTATCTTTTTATGCGGATTAGAACCGAATAAACCCTTTTCTTCTTGATTAAAAAAAAAACCCCTCATGCATCCACTCAGCATTATGTCAAGTTTAAACTGACTAAAACATAATAATAGGTTTAATAAACTGTCAACATATATAGGAATTAAATGATTAATAAATTGTTGTTCACCCAAGTGTCACACAACAGAAGGATGCAGACAGGCAAGTTGTATAAAACACAGAGTTTGAGGCACGGAACTGGACAGGAATGCAGACTGGTGAGTATAGAACAATAAGCAGATAGAATGTAGACTTAGCTTGAAGTAATCTGCCCCATTTACACTGCATGGTTCAAGTGACCCAATTCCGATTTTTCCCTCTCATGTGGCACAGATCGGATATGACGTGAACGTGTAAGCAGGAAAAAAAAAAAGCATGAATTCCGATATCCTCAGATCGGATTCAGGCCTCACTCATATGTGGTAATAAATCCGATATGATTCGGATACGTGCATTTGCGTCTGCCATGTAAGCGGTCAAATCGGATATTCCCCAGTAAATGCGAGTCGTACGTCATTGAAAAAGGGATGGAGGCAAGTGACGTCAACTCAGGTGGACACGAACTGCGATCACATGACACTAATGGTGCGATGGAAGACGAGAGCAATGTTTTGCTGACCTTTAAAGATAGTGCAGAAAGCAAAACATTGAATAATCATTTCGTCTGCATCCATTGTGTCCAATGCATATTGCGCCGTTTTATTTCCTTTTCCAGGTCAGAACGTCTTGGGCTGTTTCGCCAGTGTATAGTGTAAATGCAAATATCGGATACGGGTCGCTTTTAAAAGATGATGTACGCAGGTCGTCAAAAAAAATCGGATATAGTCACCAAATCAGAATTGTGCATCAAGACCTGCAGTGTAAATGCGGCCTTAATGTCTCTATTGCAGATGAATGGATCAGAAGCAGACGAAGGGCAGATGACAGAAGACGGGTAGGGATTCCAATGAGCAGGTAAGTATCAGGTAGTAAGTCTTTTAGTATTCATAAGGACGAGACCAGACAAGGGAGTGTAGGAAAAGTGTCTCTTTATAGTGAGTGCTGATGATGAGGTGCAGTGAATCAGAATTCCGGGGAGAGTGAACGAGTGGGTGAAGCGTGCTGATCTGGTGACGATGGATTGTAATTGGTCTGTGATGGTTGTGACTCCGTGACACCAAGGCTGCGTCCGCAAACCTAGGCAGCTGACTTGTTGCCTTGTCAGACAATGACTTGTAAGGCAGCGTTTGTGCATGAAGTCACCTCACGAAACTGATTTCGGACAGACTTCTAAGGCAGCGTAACAGTTTAATGATCTACAGCAAAATAGAGAGAACTTTGGTAAAAACAAAACAAATATTTAATTACTGCATTAGTAATTTCTCGCTAGAAATGACATCAGAAGTGGAAAATGTTGGTCAAAAACGTAAATTTACACACAAACTGACCAGCAAACGCAACTTTCGGACGCCATCTTTTTTTTCTAGCTCAAGAAAAAAAATGGAACGCACATTGTGGGATATCAAAGGCAGCAAAGGATACATTTATGCTGCCTTCAAAACTCGATCAGATGAAGGTCTCTCAGGAGACAGGAAGTGAAGCTAACATTAGATTCAGACGTGCCTTGATGCCTTCCTACCTTGAAATGTGTCCTCCGAAGGCAGCTTTTTCCAGGTTTCGGACGCAACCCAAGTCTCTTTTACACACTTTTGGTCATCGAATTTCTGTGAATTTATCTGTTTGGGGCCGTTCACACCAAGAATGATAACTATAATGTTTTAAAAAAGTTTATAAGAAAACTCTGCACCGCAGCTACAACGATAACGGCAAAGATAAAAAAAACATAGTTGGATTTGTTTTCCAGATGATTAAAGTCTGCCTGTGTAGTCAATATTTTTATCCCTTAAAACTCATCACCAAAATTACATTTTTAAACATTTTTTTTTCCTGAGTGAAAATTATTTATTCATGCCTTAAAGGCAGGGTAGGAGATTTGTTCCAGAAACATTTTTTTGTTATGCTGGTTGAAAGTCTCTTCACATCCTGATAGCAATCACTAAGTTAAGTGGTCTAAATGTATTTACATGTATATGTATCGTCTGTGGAAGGCATAGGACCATAAAATGTTCGTCCAATCATTGCATTCGGTCTAAATGTACTTGTACTGCTGTACTCATTCATGTGTTTTGAAGGGGTAGGAGCTTAAGCTTTTAGAGCTAGCTCGCTATTGCTAGCCTCTCTGAAAATGACCTGCCCTACCTTTAAAATAGCTTGAATGTAACTCTACACCCTTGCTTAATTTAGTATGTACGCGGACCCATGAATATGTAAATTAGTCTATGCCTCCACTCAATCACACCGGCTCAGAGATCTACTAACTTTACTGTAGTAAATGTTGCACAATAGCAAGTGGAAATACTGGTTTAATTCAGCCATATATGTTTCAACCAGAAACTGATTCAGAAGAAATGGAAGAGTGAATTATACAGGCTCGTCTACAAGTCGATGTATCAGAATGGTAATGAGTTGTATGTATCGTTGATATGATTAGCCTTTTGGCTTGATAAGTACTAACCTACTTAAGTTTCTCAACCTTAATCTTGTATGATTATTCCGATGAATTTCATGATTGAAAGAGCGTGCAAGCATTTATATGTGTAATAGCAGTAAAACACTTGCAGAATCTGAACACCTTTGTATTAAAGAAATGAAAGAACGCACATCACATTAAAGATCATTAGAACTAACAAAGGTATAGGCTATACGACAACTGATTAAGAGTAAAGATTATACAAATTAAACAATGTCCCATTGCTTTCACTCACTTACTTTACTTTCCGATGCAATCTCCAGTCTTAGATCAAATTAAGTTTAACTGAAGGAATATGTCCAGAGTTGATCATACAAAAATAACTGGGTTGATCATATTACAAGTCACATCATCCGTGTTTAAGGTTATAGTGTGCAATGACTATATTGACAGAAATGGGAGATTGATAAACATGCTGAAACAATAAAAACATACATTTAAAAAAAAAAAATGCAAAGTGTATTCCGATTATTCCTCTGGCAAAGCAGCGTGCAGCTCTTCATTAAGATCGCATAACTTGTACAGGCGATCGCCTCATTCAGATAATGTTGCGCAATTGAAATGAAAAAATTACACACGGTAGGCTATCATGTAAGTCTAAATAAACAGTTTTAAAGATTGATGTTTATTGTAAAGTTCAGATAAGTTTAATTTCTTGTCAAAAGAAATTTATATGACGGGGATTTATATGACGGGGATTTATATGACGTCGCTCTCTGAATGTAGGCTGGATTGCGTTTACATTACACTGAGATCCGATCACAATGCGTCCTCGACTACCTCTGGACCAGGACACCAGGACACAAACGCATTTACACTTGTCTTTTCAATGTGTATGTGGAGTTGTGGACAACATCCGGATACAGGTCGCATGTTAATACCAAGTGTAAACGCAGCCTATGTTGCTGTCTGGGGTTTTAAGGAGAAAATACTCAGCAATGGTGTTTACTGATGAATTTGCACATAGTTTGTCTTAAAGCATATTAAAAACACCACATAGACATATAAACAACATTATATGTCAACAGGGGGTGTTTAACGATAAAAACATTGACAGCCAATCAAAATCCTTCCTACTTTAAAGAGCATGCTGCAGATATGGTCACAGAACATAATGGAAACGCACAGTGAGAATAAACAAAACATTATTGTCTGCTGGAGTGGACGCAAATATAGTTATCATTATAGAAATCGTTCTTGGTGTGATTTGGCCTTTAGACTTTGGACTTTCCATTAACACGACTATGAGCATGTTTGTATAGTATGTGAAATAATATTAGAAAAACTGCTTTTGTTCTTATTCTTATACCTTTTTTATTGTAGCTATTCAACAGTGAAGTTAAGGCCTGGCTTTGGTTGGGGATTATTAAAAGTGGGTACTACATAAGTTTATCAATTTTTTTTAAGATGCCAGTGATTTAATGATTCACTTGTAAACTACCAAGCAAGTCTCTGGTCATATGTATCCTTTGATCTGATCTTATACAAGACCTGGGTAGAAGCCTAGACGGCATCTGTTCCAAAGCAGCTTCTGGAGCTTTGATAACAACAAAAAAGAGGCTAAAAAGAGCAGTTACGGCTGATGAACTGGAGAAGGCAGACACCAGTGACGCTGTACATGAAACAATGGAGTGTTGTGGATCAGATGAAGCCGTGAAGATAGATCTCCAGAGGAACCAAGCTGAACAGAGGAATAGTAATGAAGTAAAATGTCAGTAATGTTAAAGCTGTAATGTAAGAGAGTGTGTAAATCTCTCAGTCTCTATCCCAGTGCAGACAATCAGCCCCTCTCACACTCCAGTCAGTGTTGATCTGAACGCTGAAACAGGTACAACTGTAAATTCTCCTGTACTCACTGGAAACGTCATCCAAGGCTCAGTGATCTTAAGCTTCAACTCAACCACTGGTACTGTCGGTAAGATCGCAGCACTATCACACGGTTAACATGTCTCACTATAAAGTTTATAAGGTTGTAATAAATATGGGTTGTTACCACTTTAATAAATGATTTGTGCGTAATGGATGTGCATTGTTTCTGGCTTTGTTTCTGATGCTTGCTGCCGTCCTCAAAGGGCTACAAAATCCACCAGAGGGACAGACCTCTGAAAAACAACGTACAAAACCAATAGCCACATTTTTATTCTGGTTATAAATGTGTTTGACTTGCATTTACAGTAGATTGATTGCTGATCCTCTACAAGTTACGATTCCCAACATATCAATGATTTTAGGCAGAAGTCATGTTGATTAACAACAAATCTTGTGTTTTTGATTGGTTCTAGAGGACGTTGTCTTGCAAAAAATCCTGAAAAGACACAAAGACTACATGAAAGCCAAAACAGGACGTGTTTTTGAGGGCAAAAAAGAAAACAAAACACATCTCAACAAAGTGTACACTGAACTCTAGATGTCTATAATGAACATGAAGTTCTGAAGATTGACCGAGCCTTGAAAACGCCCAAATCTGAGGACACACTGATCAACTGCAATGACATATTCTGTTTATTGAGGCAAAAGGAGGAGGGAAACATTGTGTTGGCCAAAGGCATCGCTGGCATCGGAAAGGCGTTCTCCGTGCACAAGTTCATCCTAGACTGGGCTGAAGAAAAAGCCAATTGGGATGTGGACTGTGTGTTTCTGCTTCCATTCAGAGAGATTAACTTGATTAAAGATGGTAAAGGGGTCAGTCTCCATGAGCTTCTGTTGGAATTTTATCCTGAATTGAAAGACATGGAAAACACCAAGTTTTATAAAAAATGCAACCTGGTATTTATCTTCAATGGGCTTGACGAGAGTCGTCTGGCATTTAATTTTAACTGTAAGTCAATGAACTGTGTGAATGAACGATCATCTGCTGATGCTTTGTTTACAAGCCTCATTAAAGGGAAACTGCTTCTGTCGGCTTTCGTCTGGGTGACCTCACGACCGGCAGCGGCCAATCAGATCCCTCCTGAGTACATAGGATTATTTACAGAGGTGCATGGATTCACTGACCAACAGAAAGAGGAGTACTTCAGAAAAAGGATCAAAGATAAAGCCCAGGCCTCCAAAGTGATTTGTCACATTAGGACATCTCGTAGTCTCTACATCATGTGCCACATTCCTGTGTTCTGCTGGATTATGGCCACCGTTCTTCAGGATGTTCTCATCAAGAACAAAGGGCAGGACATTCCTTCAACACTCACTGAAATATACATCCATTTCCTGTTAATACAGATGAAAATGAAGAACCAAAAGTATGAACAGCAACTCGAAAGAGACCGCACAAATCTCTTGAGTTTAAACAAAGATATGATCTCCAAGTTGGCAAAACTGGCGTTTGAACAGCTGAAGAAGGGAAACGTCATGTTCTACGAGAAGGATCTAAAAGCATGTGGCATCAATGAAGGCGAGGAGTCCACAGGATTGTGCACTGAAATCTTTAAGAAAGACTCTGTCCTGCATGAGATGAAGGTTTATTACTTCATACATCTCAGCGTGCAGGAGTTTCTCGCCGCGTTGCATGTGTTCCTCTGCTACATGAAACTGGACATGAACGAGCTGAAGTTCTTCCTGAAAGATTCAAGTCCTAAGAAAGACCTGCTGTACGTTCTGCTGAGGAAAGCAATCGACAAAGCGAAGGAGAACGAGCGATGGCATTTCGATCTCTTCCTGTGATTCCTGCTGGGCATTTCTCTCGAGTCCAATCAGAAACTCCTCATTGGCTTGCTGGACGAAATGCAGAACAGTAACACAAGCATCAAAAAAACCATCCAGTACATCAAGCAACTGCAAAACAATAAGTGCCTGGATAAATCCATCGACCACTTTTTCTGTATACTGGAACTGCAGGACAGAACCCTGTACCAACAAATCATGAAATATCTGAGGTCAGAGAGCGGCCAGCTGAGAACGACGTCCAACTCAAACTGCTCAGCGCTGTGCTTCTGATGTCAGGAGAGGTGCTGGATGTCTTTGACCCGAAGACATTAAATGACACATATCACGGATGCAGAAGACTCGTGCCAGCCATGAGATGCTGCAGAAAAGCCCTGCAAGTAGTCAAATGAAATCTTTTAATTTTCTCACAATTTGTTTTCTTTTTTCAACATATTATTTTATATTTATTTATATTTAGTTGTATTTATTTACCCAAATTCGGTTTTATTTTTTTCCCCAAAATCTGTTTTATTTTTTCAACATTCCATTTTGTTTCTTCTCGGGTTTTTTCAGCATATTGTTGTATTTTTTTAAATATTTTTAATATTTTAACTTTATTAACTTTGTTTTAGACTTTATTGTGATCTTTATTTATTGAATGTAAAGGTAAACTCTTCATGATTAGTAAACATCTTGCCATGTTTA
Organism: Coreius guichenoti; assembly: GCA_039654105.1. Taxonomy (NCBI): domain Eukaryota; kingdom Metazoa; phylum Chordata; class Actinopteri; order Cypriniformes; family Gobionidae; genus Coreius; species Coreius guichenoti. The sequence continues at coordinate 30,293,143 of CM077172.1, read as the reverse complement.
CAGGTTTTCAGACTGTGGACTGACAGAAACGTGCTGTGAAACTGTGGCTTCGGCTCTCCAGCTAGAAGATGGTCCTCTGAGAGAGCTGGACCTGAGTCAATTACAGTATCGAGGCAGGAGTGAAGGCGCTTTCTGCTGGATTCAAGAGCCCACACTGTCATCTGGAGACACTGAGGTCATTACCATTTCCATTACCATTACTGTTTATTGGCTAGCCTGAAATGTAATGCTGATATTGTACTCGTTCAGGTTGGCCCCGTGTCATGTTGGCCAGGACAGGTGTATGGAGCTGCAATCCAGACAATCTCACATCGTCTAAAAGAGCTTGATCTCAGTGGCAGTGACCTGCAGGACTCTGGACTCCATCACCTCCTACAAGGGATGGAAAATACAGACAAAAAACTTCAAGTTCTAAGGAAAGTATTGATGAAATTTAAGCTTTCATTTTTGAGTGAACTATTCATGATACATATTGCATTTTTGTATTGTGATATATTGTGACACTATATACCGTTACACCCCTACAGCATTTTAACCACACTGTATGAGAAAGATGTTTGATAGAAGACCATTTTGAAATGTTTTCCTGCAGGTTGAGCTGGTGTAACCTCACTGAGAAGAGTTGTGAGCGCCTTTTCTTGATTCTCAGCTCAGATTCGCCCCCGAGAGAGCTGGACCTGAGTAACAATGACCTGCGGGATTCAGGAGTGAAGCTGCTCAATGATGGACTGAAGAAACTGTCGTCTGGAGATCCTGAGGTAAAGGTTTTGATTTAGTTTATTTCTTTGAGAAATGTATTGTTGCTTATTTGTTTTATCCATCTGTAGGTTATCAGGCTGTATGGGGACAGAAGAAGGCATGTGTCTTTAGCTCTGAGTTCAAACCCCTCACACCTGAGGGAGCTGGATCTGAGCTACAATCACCCAAGACAATCAGGAGTCCAACTACTCAATGACAAACTGAGGGATCTGAACTGCTCACTGCAGATACTCAAGTAAGTGGTGGACTTTTCCCCATATCTATTAGGGATGGGTGATATGGACGTAAAACTATATCACAATATTTCTGGTATTTATTGCGATAACGATGTCAATGACGATAAAAAATATAGTACTATTGACCACTGTTTTTGGCTAGTGATAGCTGCACGCATTCTTGAGAGCCTCAGAAAACAAACATTGATCTAAAGTAAAACGTACCCGTCATCAAATAGGCTCCTATAATATGCCAATTACTTAAAATAATAAAAAAAACTGTAAAATCCAAACACCAGCCTTTGCAGAAATGGAAAAGTTGCAGATATACTTTTCTTCTGTAAATGTGCAGATCATGTTTAAATAGTGCAGCTGTACTGAAAAACATTACACAATAACAATTACACACAATAATAATTCAAATCAATTACAAGTTTGAAATGTAAACAGATTCTGTATTTATTTATACTCTCATGGTGTAAACAGTGGTAAAAAATATAGCAAACAACAAAAGTAAAAACCCCAACCATGTTTTCAGATAGGTTACAAAATTATCAGAAATTGCAAGTAATTAGAACTAAAACTTGGTAGCCATGTATGAATGAAAACATACGAATGCATATTTGTCATTTTAACTGAACTTGTTGGTCATTCAGTGTTTCCGTAAAAAACTAACAATAAGACTGATAAGATAATACTATTACTATGAATTCTACTACTAATAAAAATAAACCGCACTAAGGATTGATGAGCTGCTGGGATCATGAATATTAATCACGTTGTCAGCGTTCGCTCGAACTGATTTGCTGAAATCAAAACAGGGACAGTAATAGGTGAGCGCCAGCCAATGAGTTTATGTTAGTTTATGCTTGTTTATATAGGCTGAATAATTCCAAATGAACTGCATTATTTTTTACAGGAAAATACAACAAAGAATACCGTTTACATGTAGCACGTCAATTCTGTGTGGTATGTAAGACTCTCTCGCTGAGTGTGTGAGAAACACGGAGCACTCTCAGCAAAGAGACGGCGAGTCGGGCCTCTCACACTAGTGTTTACTGTGCGTCAAATTAGTGTTGTTAAAAGTACCGACCGCGATACCAAGTCGGTACTGAAATTTTAAAAATGTGACGCTTTGAGCGCTGTTGAGCGGAATCGTAAACACCACTGATTGGCCATTGTGCTCACGCGCTCATCGGATATGTCTGTGATTGGCTACAATGATCAACGCACGGGAGCGTTTGAAAGCACACGGAAGTGTTTGAAAGGGTTTTGAAAGCGGGAGCGGGAGCGTTTGAAAGCACAAGCAGGCGTTGACCAGCGGACCTCTGTGAAAAGCGTCACTGATGTATATTTACAACATGTTTGTGAAGCGCTGATCATTGAGGCCAATCACAGACATATTTGATGACCGCGTGAGCACATTGGGCAATCAGAGGCGTTTACGTTTCCGCTCAACAACGCTCAAAGCGTCACATTTTATTTAAATTTCAGTACCAACTTGGTATCGCGGTCGGTACTTTTGACAACACTACGTCAAATACACTGTGCATTCATTGAGATGAACTTAAATAGTGCGGTTTATGGATCGCTTGACGGAGCACTCTCAAGCACTCAGTAAGAGTGTTCGGTGAGTGAAAATATATCTGTGTACCAGTTCCAGATTGTAGAGGTAGCTCCTTTTTTAGCGATAAACTCCTCCTCTCTTCCAGCATAGGTGTTTTCGCTCTGCACGTGAGCTGCGGATGGGTCGCAAACAGAAAAACGTCATCAACTAGGCTTTATCGTTATTATCGGGGGAAGACTAATTCTTATCATGGGGATAATTTTTACCGGTATATCGCATAAGATATCGCCCATCTCTAATATCTATTAAATAATTCAAAAAATATATTAGAGTTAAATAAAATTAAATATTATATACTATACTATATTACCACTCAAAAGTTTGGGGCCAGTAAGATTTTTTTAATGTTTTTGAAAGAAGTCTCTTCTGCTGTTTATTAATTTGATAAAAATACAGTAAAAACAGTAATATTGTGAAATATTATTATGATTTAAACAAGCTATTTTCTATGTGAATATATTGTAAAATGTAATGTATTCTTTTGATCAAAGCTGAATTTTCTTCAGTGTCACATGATCCTTCAGAAATCATTCTAATATGCGGATTTTCTGCTCTAGAAACATTTATGATTATTATCAGTGTTACAAACAGTTGTGCTGCTTCATATTTTTGTGAAAACGGTGACACTATGATTTTTTTCAGGGTTCTTTGATGAATAGAAAGTTTAAAAGAACAGCATTTATTTCAAATACAAATATTTCTTAAAAAATTTCATTTCAACATACAGAATCACCTCTATGATTTAACTTCTGCATTTAAATTCATCAATACTTCTGTGGCCCTTAAAGGAGTCATGAACTGCATAGTTTTATTTTTTTTTAATGATTCCTGGGTTGCACTTGTAATGAACAGGGCGTGTCTGCTGTGAGACTACAATGTAAACGCCCACTGCTGTGATTGGCTAACATCTTTGCATATGAAATAGCTAAGTATTACACGTGGAACTCTCTCTTTTTTGGTATTACATGTGGAACTTTTAGCACGTTTTTACTATTACAGCTCTCAAGGTTAACTAATCGTTCTAACTATTCTTCACTGATAAAACAACAACCATCAGCAGTCAGTTCTCACCTCCACACACACAGGATTTTAGATCAGCCACATCCACAGCCGAATATCTTCCCTCCTCGTTCTCTACACTCACTGAGGCACAAATATCTAAACTTCTCCTCTCCAGCTATCCTACCACCTGTCCTCTAGATCTCATCCCCTCACACCTCCTACAAGCAATCTCTCCTACACTCCTACCAGCACTCACACACATCATCAACACATCTCTCTCCACTGGCATCTTCCCTACCACATTCAAGCAGGCTCGGGTAACCCCACTGCTTAAAAAACCCACATTAAACACATCACTGGTAGATAGCTACAGACCTGTCTCGCTCCTAACATTCATAGCGAAAACACTTGAACGAGTTGTTTTCAACCAGGTCTCATCTTTCGTCTCACAGTACAATCGGCTGGACATCAACCAATCAGGTTTCAAAAGAGGCCACTCAACAGAGACTGCATTACTGTCGGTCACGGAAGCCCTGCGGACTGCGAAAGCTGATTCCAAATCATCAGTCCTCGTCCTCCTCAATCTATCTGCTGCCTTTGACACTGTGAATCATCAGATTCTTTTGTCCACCCTCTCATCACTGGGCATCACAGGGGTTCCACTCCACTGGTTTGAATCCTATCTCAAAGGTAGGTCCTTCAAGGTTGCCTGGAGAGGGGAGGTATCCAAAGCACATCAACTGACCACAGGTTCCTCAGGGCTCAGTGCTTGGACCTCTCCTCTTCTCCATTTACACTACATCACTGGGACCTATCATAAAGGCACATGGCTTCTCATACCACTGCTATGCTGATGACACACAGCTCTACCTTTCATTTCAACCAGATGATCCCACAGTACCTGCACGAATCTCTAGCTGTCTGGCGGACATCTCAACATGGATGGAAAATCATCACCTACAGCTCAACCTGGCAAAGACTGAGCTTCTCGTCTTCCCTGCCAAACCGACTCTACAGCACGACTTCACCATCAAGCTAGGCTCATCCTTGATTTCCCCTTCAAGGTCGGTCAGAAATCTTGGTGTAACCTTTGATGACCAGCTGTCCTTCAAAGACCACATTTCAAAGACAGCTCGGTTATGCAGGTTTGCGCTGCACAACATCAGAAACATCAGACCATTCCTAACAGAGCATGCAACACAACTTCTCGTCCAGGCCCTGGTCATTTCTAGGCTTGACTACTGCAATGCGCTTCTGGCTGGACTTCCATCGTGTGCGATCATAACGCTTCAAATGATCCAGAACGCAGCGGCACGTCTTGTCTTCAACGAGCCCAAAAGGGCCCATGTCACACCTCTCTTCATCTCTCTGCACTGGCTACCACTCGCTGCTCGCATCAAGTTCAAGGCATTGACGCTTGCTTACAGATCCATCACAAACTCAGCACCCGCATACTTCGACTCGCTCCTACGAGTCTACACCCCCACCAGAAGCCTTCGCTCAGCTAAGGAGAACATTTTCATTCACCGTTCCTTGCTGGTGGAATGATCTTCCCACCTCCATCCAGAATGCTGAATCACTGACAACATTCAAAAGACAGCTGAAAACTCATCTCTTCCGCGAGCACTTAACCTCATCTTAAAAAAAAAAAAAAATCTACTTTTCTCTTTCTTTCCTTCCTATTCTAGCTTGTGCTGCTCTGGGTAATGCCCAAAACTAAGTATTTCAGGCACTTTTTGTGATTTTTTGCCTCTTCATGACGGATTGCTTCCTGTATTCCTCAGTTGTAAGTTGCTTTGGATAAAAGCGTCTGCTAAATGAATAAATGTAAATGTAGATTGTGGCATGAAAGGTTGCCATGATGAGCACTGTAACCGATCACAGACATGTTGAGCACACGAATGCAGTGATTGCAACTCGTTATTATCTTGTTATTGCAACTCGATTTCTGCACACTAATGAATGCTTTCATCATAACTAACAGTGTAAACGCAATGTAAATAAGAGATTTGTTGATTATAACGGGGAGTTTTGGTGAGAGTCCAGAACTCAGTCACTGACTGTTTGCGCTGTTTGATTGACAGCTCCAGTGACTGTAAAGGGAGCGTTCTTTGATTGCTTTCTATATATAATTTAATCACAGTTTAAATAACATATTATTTTCACCCTACTGTCTTCTGCTGAACTGATCCTATGGTTGAACACTTCATCAAACCAGGAATAAGAATGTGTAAGTTAATCATTCTCCATATCTCTGTGTTTCTCTCTGAGGCACTATTGAGTGTTTTCTGTCTCACAGATGCTTGCGATCTCACGCTGGATCCAAACACAGCTTACGTTCAATTGTGTCTTTCCGATCAAGACAAAATGGCGACACTAGTAGAACAGGTGCAGCGTATGCTGATCATCCAGAAAGATTTCTGCTGGACAAGTTCTGTCGAGAGAGAGTCTGTCCGGCCTCTGTTACTGGGAAGCTCAATGGACAGGTTCAGAGGGGATAGTTGGAGTGACGTACAAGGACATCGGGAGGAAAAACGATCTTAATTTTCTGGATTGTCAGCTTGGAAGCAATGAGGAGTCATGGAAAATTACCTGTGGATATAGAACTTATGTTTCTCACAATCAAGAAGACATTAACATAAAGGCTCCGCCCTCTTGTTCCTCTAAAAGAGTGGGTGTGTATGTGGACACGACAGCTGGTATTTTGTCCTTCTACAGCATCTCTGACACAAACACACTCACACACTTGTACACGTTTCTCGCCTCTTTTGAAAAACCTCTTTATGCTGGATTCGAGGTTGGTACAAGCAACTATGTGTCAAACTCTGTGTCCCTCTGTCAGATGTAGTGACCTGAAGCCCCCTGCACAATATAATTTGTGATGTCTTAAACATTGTGTTTCCAAAGCAATTTTTTATTGGAATATGTTATTGTTTTGTTTAATAAAAGCCTCAACTTCTCAACTTTTTGATATGGGCTACACCGTTAATGTTCCGTTCGGCTACACTGAAGAATGAATTGTGCTTTTCTATACATCAGTTCAAAGTGACCATGTCTGTCATGATGCCAGATACATTTTTGAAATTAACCTTGTTGCTGATTTAAAGATGTTTCAAATGGGTCCGATGTGTTTTGTGGTCTGTGCCGACTCGCGCATATTATCCACTCTGTGCTATCATGTATCACCGGAGCAGATTGTGTCCACGTCTGCGCAAATACACATTCTTTTACAGAACAGACTTGCGCCAAACGCACACGTCTTTAGTATAGACTAAACACGTAATACGCATGCGTCCACATGAAAACGCAAAAACACGCTATGAAGCGCTGTCAAGAGCATGCCAAACCAACAGGTGACAATATAACCCTAACTGTAAAGCCATGTTGGCCAATCAGAAGCCTGGAAAAAAGGTTATTGCCGGTTCCGGTTTTGACGTAACAAGCCAAAATTCCCGGTTTTTTACTGTCCACACGACAACACTGTAACCGGAGTTTCTAAAAATGTTCACCCTGGCAGGAGTTTTCAAACAAGTTCGGTTTCAGTGTCTGGATACTGCGTTTGCGTGTGGACGAATGGCCAAACCGCATAGAAAAAGCTTATGTTCGTATGGACAGGGCCTAACACTGAAGCAGTGTTGCAGTTAATTAGATAATTAAGTGATTAATTAAGTGATGATTGGGCATAAGTGATGAACACCTGCTGTTAACAAGCAGAATCACTGAAGAAAAGAGGAAGAACAGAAAAAGGAGAAAAGATGAGCAGAAACACAAGAACTACAACTGACTTCCAGCCACAACCTTATATGAAATCAATTGAAGATAAAACAAGACATTTAATCCCTCAAGATCTCAGTAGAGGAGGATTAAACAACTCCACAAAAAGCATTACCAGCTTACCTTATTACTAACCAGTTAAGAATTGTTGAGAATTAAAGGGTTAGTTCACCCAAAAATTCTGTCATTAATTCCTCACCCTCATGTTGTTCCAAACCCGCAAGACCTTTATTCATCTCCGGAACACAAATTAAGATATTTTTGATGAAATCCGAGAGCTTTCTGACCCCACATAGACTGCAATGTAATCACCTCTTTCAAGGCCCAGAAAGATAGTAAAAGACATCATTAAAATAGTCTGTGTGACTACAGTGGTTCAACCTTAAAGGGTTAGTTCACCCAAAAATGAAATATTCTGTCATTAATTACTCACCCTCATGTCGTTCCAAACCCGTAAGACCTTCGTTCATCTTCGGAACACAAATGAAGATATTTCTGATGAAATCCAAGAGCTTTCTGACCCCTCCATAGACAGAAACACAACGACTACTTTCGAGGTCCAGAAAGGTAGCAAAGACATTGTTAAAATAGTCCATGTGACTCCAGTGGTTCAACCTTAATGTTATGAAGTGACGAGACTTTATTGAAGAATTTCTTCTCTTCTGTGTCAGTCTCCTACGCTGTAAATACATTGCAGCACTTCTGTGTTCTATGTCAGAACACCGACGCCAACGGAAGCACTGCTGTGTAACTACTACGTCAACAGCGTAGGAGACTGACACAGAAGAGAAGAAATTCTTCAATAAAGTCGTTATTTTTGTTTGTTTTTTGCGCACAAAGTACTCTCGTCAATCAGGTTTCCCCAAAGCGTGAGCTATCACACAGTGCCTCGTTCCCTCCTCTCAGGGAAACATGGTTACGTTAACCTGAGGAGTCTTATAGAATAATGTTCTATATTTGGTGTTATATCGCTAGTAATCGTACAGTAGGACTGCAATGTTTGTGGAATGTGCTTTACTGAACGGTAAAAAGAACGCAAATTGCTCTATAGCTGCAGATTACTGGTCATTATAGTGCGCATAAAACCACATTTAAGATTATATTTTAATCTGTTCATTAAAAAACTGATTTATTGGGCATATATGGCACTAGTCACTAAAAATGTAATTGTAATTTAATTATTGAAATCTGGAAGCCATAGAAAGAATACATTTTTTTATTTAATAAAATCTTTATAATTTGTTTACCTTCATTCATTAAAAATTATATATCATTATTAGTCATACACAGCAGTCATAAATCATCTAAAGTCTAATTTATTTGTTGAAACCTGGAAGCCATAGAGAGAACACATAATTTGTTTTCATTAAACAACGTACAATATAATACAATATGAAGACTTCAGATGCAAAAGCCTCTAAGTCTGTCTGACGTTTTTCTTTAAAATTAGCATTTTTGTCAGGCTCCTATGTATAGGTTTCTACCTAAGTACCAGTACTTCTGAATGGGCTGAGGCTGGGATTTAGTGGGTTTGAAGTGAAAGTATTTGATGAACGTATACTATGTGTGGAGAGCATTCACTCAGTATCGTTATCTCATTTTTGACCGAAGTGGCTTTTAGAGGCTTTTGCATTGGAAGTCTTCATATGCATAATTAAATTATTAATTTTCTCTTTCTTCATTAAAAAGCATTATATAAGCATCATAAGCATCATAAAATTCAAGTCTTAATATAATTGGTAAAACCTGAAAGAAAAATTTGAAGTACAAACCCAATTCCAAAAAAGTTGGGACACTGTACAAATTGTGAATAAAAGCAGAATGCAATGATGTGGAAGTTTCAAATTTCAATATTTTATTCAGAATACAACATAGATGACATATCAAATGTTTAAACTGAGAAAATGTATCATTTTAAGGGAAAAATAAGTTGATTTTAAATTTCATGGCATCAACACATCTCAAAAAAGTTGGGACAAGGCCATGTTTACCACTGTGTGGCATCCCCTCTTCTTTTTATAACAGTCTGCAAACGTCTGGGGACTGAGGAGACAAGTTGCTCAAGTTTAGGAATAGGAATGTTGTCCCATTCTTGTCTAATACAGGCTTCTAGTTGCTCAACTGTCTTAGGTCTTCTTTGTCGCATCTTCCTCTTTATGATGCGCCAAATGTTTTCTATGGGTGAAAGATCAGGACTGCAGGCTGGCCATTTCAGTACCCGGATCCTTCTTCTACGCAGCCATGATGTTGTAATTGATGCAGTATGTGGTCTGGCATTGTCATGTTGGAAAAAGCAAGGTCTTCCCTGAAAGAGACGACGTCTGGATGGAGCATATGTTGTTCTAGAACTTGGATATACCTTTCAGCATTGATGGTGCCTTTCCAGATGTGTAAGCTGCCCATGCCACACGCACTCATGCAACCCCATACCATCAGAGATGCAGGCTTCTGAACTGAGTGCTGATAACAACTTGGGTTGTCCTTGTCCTCTTTAGTCCGGATGACATGGCGTCCCAGTTTTCCAAAAAGAACTTCAAATTTTGATTCGTCTGACCACAGAACAGTTTTCCACTTTGCCACAGTCCATTTTAAATGAGCCTTGGCCCAGAGAAAACGCCTGCGCTTCTGGATCATGTTTAGATATGGCTTCTTTTTTGACCTATAGAGTTTTAGCCGGCAACGGCGAATGGCACGGTGGATTGTGTTCACTGACAATGTTTTCTGGAAGTATTCCTGAGCCCATGTTGTGATTTCCATTACAGTAGCATTCCTGTATGTGATGCAGTGCCGTCTAAGGGCCCGAAGATCACGGGCATCCAGTATGGTTTTCCGGCCTTGACCCTTACGCACAGAGATTGTTCCAGATTCTCTGAATCTTGGGATGATATTATGCACTGTAGATGATGATAACTTCAAACTCTGCAATTTTTCTCTGAGAAACTCCTTTCTGATATTGCTCCACTATTTTTCGCCGCAGCATTGGGGGAATTGGTGATCCTCTGCCCATCTTGACTTCTGAGAGACACTGCCACTCTGAGAGGCTCTTTTTATACCCAATCATGTTGCCAATTGACCTAATAAGTTGCAAATTGGTCCTCCAGCTGTTCCTTATATGTACATTTCACTTTTCCGGCCTCTTATTGCTACCTGTCCCAACTTTTTTGGAATCGGGTTTGTATTTTATTTAATTATTTTATTGTGAAACACACTCCAATATTTGTTTTATTTACAACTTCAAAAAAATATTTAAGCTAAATATTTGGAGTAAACATTAAAGTCCCCCTGTGGTAAAAATAAAAATCAAGTTCCCTATCAAAAGCTATTCTCAATGCTGCACTGACGGCGCTATGGGAAAACATCTTTGTTTGACCGGTTGCGAAGTATGTGTGGCAAACACGCCAAGAACTTGGCTTTAAATAACCTCTGATGATGACGTCATTGGAATGTGTGCTCGTGAGAGGCTATAAATAGACATAAAACAGGTACGCTTTCAGGTTTCTTTGTCTTCAGAGAACCGTATTGTGTGTGTGCTACACTCTCTATCTTTCCACTTTGTAAGGATTCAGAGTTCCAGCTGTCAGTGTGCAGAAATTTCTCAATGTAAAAAAAAGAGAAAAGAGAACATGTCGCAAACAATCAGGAGATGCGTGCCTCTGTGTTCACGGCCCATCCCTGATTGATATGCGTGAGCTCTGCTTTGAGTACTTGCGTTTGAGCATGGGGAGTGAGAGCACTGTGAGTTGTTCTCCATTAAAGTGCTTCGATCTGGCTGAGAGGTGATTTGGACCAGTTCTTCTCACCAAAGATTAGTCTAGCCTTTTGATACATTTTGCTGATGAGATGCTTGGTCACTGCAGAGTGGGCTTTCAGTCAGAATTCTCTTAAACAATGAGGCACTGTATGCAGAGACAGATGTTCAGCTCTGAACTGGTGAGCAATTCCAGCTGCGGTATTGAACTGATTCCCCATTGAAAGTCTCCGCATTTTTCTGTCCTCTCATGCAGTTGTCTTACGTTTACAATCAGCCTTTTTGGGGGTCTTGAATGAATTAGTGTCTTTGTAAATCTCCACTATTCTAGAAATCACAGATGTGGAACGGACAACTTCTCTTGCAATGGCTGAAAGGTCATCCCTTTGGCCTTCAGCTGGACAACCTGTTGTTGTAGGGTTTCAGTCATCTAGAGCGGCTTACCATCTTGCAAAGTAAGTGAACATTAGAGAGTTTGCTGCCAATTAAACAGTTTGCCAAATAATTAAAGAAAATTAGCACCAGGTGCCAGATTAACACCAATAACTTGGAGGTGTATGAAAGTTCATTCGTTCATTTTGAACAAATTTTTAATATGACTTGGGATTAATGAGCTGTCTCAGAGAGTGATTCGTTCATTTTGTGTTGACCGCGCATGCGCAATATCACATAGGTTCTGTACAGGAAACAGAATTGATTAGTTCACGTCTCGAGTCTTCTGGTTCGAGTCTGAGTCGTTCGCTCATTCCGTGACAGCCCCATAGAGGCTATGCTGTCTGTACTGGAAAGAGAAATGATTAGCTCACCTCTCGAGTCTTCAGGTATGACTCTTCTGAGTCGTTTGTTCTTTTGTCACGTGACGTGACAGCTGTATTGGATACAGAATTAGTTAATAATTCCCAAAATTCCTTATAAACAAGTGCGTAGTCAGTTTTTTAACTCATACAGTTACATGATGTGTTTCTGGTCTCAAATTGTAGCTTTTTTATCCTGTACTACAGACTGTATAGCTCAGTTTATGGGGATGTCACAGGATGAACGAACAACTAGATCAGGAGGTGAGGTAAACTGACTGATATAGCCTGAATGAAGACCCATATAAGCAATGAATTTATCGTTTCTGTTTCTCATAATTTGTCCTTGTCCTTGCATTGCATTTTTTTCTTATTCTAAATGTGATCAACGTCGCGTAAGTTGATGTGTTGGGGGATTTGGCTATATGTAACATTTTAATTATATTCTGCTGAAAGGAACGAAATGACTCAAAAAAAAGATTTGTTCATTTTGATGAATGAGATTCAAAGATCAGAGTCAGTAAAATGATCCGAACTTGGATGTAGGAGTAGCGTAAGCTTTGACGCCTCTCGCGGTTCAAACAAATAAGAATTGGCAACAAACTCAAGCCCCTCTCTCCTATATCAAAATCCTCTGGCATATCTCTCAAAAAATTCTCGTTTTAGACTTCTAATTCATGACCGGTGTTTCGTTTTGCTCTATCCTCTGCAATTCCACGTTCGTCAATACGTCATGCGTCAGGGGTTACTCTTTCGCCGTAAATCGATGCGTACGGCCATCTGCCAGAAGCTAGTTATTTTAGTTTATAAAGTTTTAAATATGGATATCTTTTTCTCACACAAACGCATTGCTTCACTTCAGAAGGCCTTTATTAACCCCCTGGAGCCGTGTGGAGCACTTTTATGATGGATAAATGCACTTTTATGGACTTCAAAACAGGAACAGCCATTCACTGCCATTACAAAGCTTGGAAGAGCCAAGACATTTTTTAATATAACTCTAATTATATTCGTCTGAAAGAAGAATGTCATATACACCTAGGATGACTTGAGGGTGAGTAAATCATGGGCTAATTTTCATTTTTGGGTGAAAACTACCCCTTTAACTTATGAAATATGCTTAAAAAAAACTGCCCTTCTACTCCTGTTAGAATAACTGCAAATAAGACTGTGCAGTGACTTTGAAATTTAGGTAATTGTATGCTGTTCTCTAATTTTGATCTCCACTTATATACATACTCACATATACATACTCTGCAGTGTTTTCAAGTCAGTTTGATGGCCATTTTAATGATCGTGTGACAGCCTAAGTTTACCAACAAAGAATGACAATGACTCGACCTCAAATAGAAAATCAATTTCAATAATAGAAGTGGTTTGGATGTTGCCGTTCCTCTAATGGGAAGACAACAAAGTAATTGAGGTCAATTATCCAGTGTTTTCTCTGTGATGAATTATTGGGCTGTGCACAGAAGCAAAGTAATTCAAGTGACAAAGTTAACTGATTAATGGGATCATTTGCAGATTAGGAAAGAGAGCATTTCTCACAATTAAGACTCATTAAATGCAGTCATGGTTAATAGTTTCGAATGAATTTCTCTTTAAAAGTTTGGCTAGTGGTTACCTATATCTACAGGTGGTATAATGACTGTTGAAAGCAGAAGTAGAGGTCTTCTACAAAATGCACATCTCTATTCATGGAAAGAAAAGGTGGCAGCATTAGGTACACTTGCTCTACATCAACACAAATGAATTTTCATCATAATGATCGTTTCCATTAATCATGAACTCGGTGTGCATTGATAAAAGCTGCTCTCACGCAGCAGGGGATTATGGGAATTGAGGAGAATATTAAAAGAGATTGGAGTCCAGTCAACATTAACTGGGAAAAGTCAAAAAGACAAACACTATCATGGAGAATTAGACTAGAGATGAGATTTGCAGGTTGTTGAAAGCTACATCTTTCACTTGGTTAAATGAGCAGGGAAATCAAGAGATACTCGCTGAAAAATATCGAATCAACGTACCTATCTATTGACATGGCATGGGCCATAGTTTTTATGTTTTAGCGCCCCCAAGTGATTGATGATGGTATTACAGTGTGCAATTACGCCAACAGAGGGAGCTTTCAGTTGTGACCACCACAGACAATGTTTTGAAACGTTTCTACCTATTTGCAAATTTTAGCCTACTCTTCGAAGTGGCAAATGTGTTTTATTTTATTTGCTTAATGGCAGATAATGTGTCTTTGTTGTGTGATATTTTGTTAAACTGTGCTGTAGTCTAATAAATATACTGGACTTACTGAAACAAAACCAGCCTTGTCTGTAACAGTTGATAACCCATGTTCCTATCCAGTTCAGACAAAGCCATATAATCAAATTATGTGTTTTAGAACATAATGGTGAAGAATTAAAGACCAAAAATGTAATTATGTAATGCCAGTGTTTTTAATTCACATGCTTCTTGTTATCCTGGGGTAAGATCACAGTCAAATTATTGATAAGAAACCATTTAGGTACATTCCTTGCCCAGCCCCTCGACTGAAAAAACCTTGAACAGTGATGCTATTGACTGTGGCATAATCTGATAATTATCAGAAAATTATTTTGGCATGTCAGTGTTTTGTTGTCTTGAATTTTGGTTTTCTGAGTGTCACAACATAAGTAGAATTGTACTGTCCAAAACCTGCCTTTGCAGTTCTTTTCAGCTGATTTTCTGGCCAAAGTAAAATCATCCTAAGCCAATGTCTATTCTTGTGAACTTTAATATAATTTTAAAATCAGCTATAAATGTACCTCTTTGAATGCCTTAAATTGTTCTCTAAAAGGCTAAAAGAGAATCACAAGGATTCATAAAGATAGAGCACCATATTGTTATCCTTTAATCACCAGCACACCATTCATGATTCATGTACCTGATTTTCTCTCCACATTGTCAGTAAGAACTGGCAGGATGGTGTCACATATTTCTTAAGAGACTTGCTTAACCTACCAGTTTTCTCTCCTGCTGGGATCCACCTGTTTCTTTCTGCTTTCACATGGAAGAGTGCTGCATTTATGGGGAAAGGGAGAATAGGAAAAACGGGGACTCTTTGCACCCTGGGAGACAGCTGAATGGGGTTGTTCAACAAAGCCCAGACACCGAGAAGCGAAGTGAATGTCTGTCTCCATGGCAGTCACTTTGTTAAGATGTAAAACTATGTGAGATGTGAACTATTGCTTCAAGACAGCTGAGGCATAATTACAGTAGGCTAGTAATCTGTGCAAAAATATGACAAGTAAGTTAATTGTATAATTACTTGTGAAGTAATATAAAATAGAGGGATAAGAGATTAAACATAAAAATGCTAAAAAGATTTGAGTGGATGCTACTATGAAAGGCGTCCAAAACAGCATGTAACATTCAGTATTATGTTAAATGGGCTATATAGATTTACAGCAGCGCCATCTTTGATTTTTAACAGGAATGAAAGCGAGGCTGTGAGGGATATACATACATCTCTTCCATGGGTTGTAGGCTGCTATTATTTAGTGTGTTTTTGGATTGTTCTGCTGACAAAACACTGCAAAAATATCTTTCCAAGAAATTTCACTAGACAAAAAACTATAAGTAAATTATAAGTGACCCGCTTTATACAGCTTTTTATAGCGACTACCATTGAAAACACGTTAAGTCTGTCCCTCACTGCTAAATTCGCTTTCATAGCTGTCATGGCGCTGCTCTGAATAAGGTCTATACGTAGAATTCAGAAACCCTTATTAGCGACACCGGTGGCCGTTAAGTGAACTGCAGCTAGCAACTTATTGCTTGTGCTCGCACACGCAATGTAGGACAAAAGACTGGTTCCAGCCTTCAAGGCCCCAATATAGCTACTCATGGCGTGGTTCTTTTTCGTTCTTAAACTTAGAACTTGGAAATACCTTTGCAGCAATACTGTTCACGAACATCCAGACGCCGTCCAAGCTGAGAGCGTCGTTTCACCACCTCTGCAAGGCATCATGTTGACAGATGAGGTAATCATAAAATACATTTGAGACTATATATACACAAATCTGGCTCTTTGAAAGTATAGTTTAATTTTTTATGACACTTTGCCATTACAGTAATAGCCTACAGAATCTTACATAATGTCATTATCCTGAACATTGTATAAACATTCGTCACATCCTTTTGATTTTCCCGGCAAAAAGATCCCGACTCCCCAAATACTTCACATAAAAATAAGCCTACACAGGCTTTCATAGACCACCTAAAGTAAGGGAAGGTCTCGTTTTTATGTTTCTATACAAGCTGTTTACATCGGTAAAAAAAATAATACATTACAAATTTTAATGTATCAAAATGAACATGAAACATATACATGAAATATATACATATAACCCCTTCAATTATAGCTTTGTTTTGTTCATGTGGAAAAACTGACACTTTACAATAAGGTTTCATTAGTTAAAATTACATTAGTTAACATTAACAACAATTAACAATAATTCTGCAACATTTATTATTCTTAGTTAATGATAATCTTAGCATCTACTAATACATTTTTAAAATAAAAATTGATAAGATTAGTTAATGCACTTTGAACTAAAATGAGCATGGACATTTTTATTAACTAGCATTAACAAAGGTTAATAAAGGCTGTAAATATATTGACCATTGTTCATGTTAGTTAATGCATTAACTATTTTTTACAAATAAGACCTTATTGTAAAGTGTTACCGGACAAGTTAACTGAACAGCCCATATAATCTTTCTGCCTAGCTCTTCTGTAAAATATATTTAAAAAATGTTTATTCAGTATTCTGTAAATATTAGAAACAGTATTATAAAATATGGGATCATCTACTTCAACTGAAGTATGAGATCAGTTACTCAGTCATGAGTCAATCTACACATTAGTGTATAGCATCTGAAAGTCCAAACATGCACATTTACTGTGAAGCGTTTTCAAACAAGCACACATAATACATTATTTGTATATTTGTTATTATTAAACTTCTTTTTTTTTTGTCACATAATAAAAATAAAAAAATAATCATTATTCCCTCAAGGTTTGTCAAAGTATGTATGGACTCTGCAGTGGTACAGTTAGAGTACATTACACTGATACTGATACTCCCTGTGGGTCGTGCGTAGAGGCAGTGGTTTCATATTGTAACAGTAATTATGATGATGACGTTGGTGCTGCTGATGATGATATGATGGATGATGCATTTCGAAAACATCAAGTCAAGATGATGACAAAGGGTAATTATGTCTGCCAAAATACATCTCCTGAATTAGAGCTTATTCCAAAGTAATTCCAAAAATGTAAACTGGAATTCTAACAGTTTTTAAAAAAAAAAAAAATTAATAGATAATAATAATAATAATAGAGTAGCAATAAAGTACAAATCAGTGTTGTATCAGCAAGTATTTTGTGAAAGACAGCTTCTTAAATGTATATTCACACAGTTGTCTCTAACTGTTTTATAAAATAAATTTAAAATGTAATGATAATAATAATAATAATTGAGTGCCAATAAAGTCCTAAAATCAATGTTTTATCAAAATTGCAAACAAAGTATTATGTGAAAGGCAGCTTCTTAAATTTATATTTAGTCATCTCTAATGTTTTTTCAAATAAATTAAATTAAAAATGTAATAATAATAAAGTGCCAATAAAGTCCTAAAATCAATGTTTTATCAGAATTGTAAACAAAGTATTTTGTCTAAGACAGCTTCTTACACAGTCATCTCTATGTATTATATGATGACATTATAGAGTAAATAATTTTAAAAATCATTGCATCAGCAGACACTATGAGTAATTATATAAATGCTTGTTGCACAAAGTCAGCATTTCTGAATGCCGTCCAGCAGCCGCTAGTTTTAATGATAGAACTGGTGCATGGGTGAGTTTGTCAGGAACGGCAGAGCAATGAACCCTTTTGATATCTGGAGCAGTTGGCTTTTCCCCCTCAGTCACTAATCATAGTGGGGATCTGTGTCCATGGTCCAGGCCCCTCTGTGTTTAAATGCTCATCCCCAGCTGTCTGCACCTCAGCAGTGCTAGATTTGCTAGATAAACACTAGAGAGACAAACTAACTCCCCTGCACTATTAATAAAGAAGATCAAATCACTCCGGTGAGACTGCTGGAAAGAAGATCGCTTTGTCTGTTTACTGCCTAGATATGCTGCCTTTTAAAACAGAATCATAATTTGCCATTTGTTGCTAATTTATGGCTAACTCTGATGGTTAAATCTTAAAATAATCTCAAGGTCATTGTTCATTTGACACAAAAACATCCTGGACATTTCCATGGATGAAGTGAACGGGTCCCCCGAGGAGAACCTGGAGTGAAAGCAGTTTCTCCTATAGCCTACTCCCTAAAATAACCATCTCTGCTAGGATACCAGGCAGCACAAACATGCAGCAAATATCCACGGGGCTTTAGAGGCCTGGGCACAATTCATGGCCAAGGGAATCCAGACTTTACTTTCGTCCAAGTGAAGAAACATGAGCTTCTGCATGGTCACGCAAAGTGAACTGCATTTTACAAACTTATGAATGGATCACCCTTTTGAAAACCCACTAAGATCAGAGCTTGTCTGCAGCAATAACAGCAAAGTCCATATGCAAATTGAATGAATTCAATTACCAAAATAAAATAAAAAAAATAACTTTGGTTAGTGATGCTGATGATTTTTATAGTACAGTTTATAACATTAGGCTGATAAAAAAACAGCAACTCCCAAATTTAATTTCAGAGCAACACATGCACTGAAAACCTAGGCTCTGAATAGGTCAGGACAGCAGACTCGATTATTTGTACAAATAAATAAAAAAAAACATGTTTTTATAAAGTATCCAATTGTTATGCTTAAGTAATAGAGTATAAGTTTATGAGTTTAATATGAATATGAGTTTAAGTAAAAGTATAGAAATTGACTCAAGTAAAGGTAAAGGAGCTCATTAGAAAAATACTTAAGTAAATGTTTTAAAGCTAGTATAGTGGTAGTTTCAAAACTACTTGAGCATCCTCATCCCTGAATTCCTGTTTCAGCAGCAAGTCCACACAGGAAAGAAAATCACATTCAGCGAACCATTTCATTGGATAAGACACAGCCTGAAGTAACTAATTACGTTGGTAAAATGGAAATATGTTTTGTAAAAAAAAAAAAAAAAAAAAAAAATGTTATAACTAAAGGACCATTTACCAACAAATTAATATCTGACAATGATGTATGTGCTCGTAAATTCATAGGGTCCTGTTTTAACAATCTAAGCACATTGTCTGAAGCGCATGGCGCAGGTGCACTTAAGGAGTGTCCGAATCCACTTTTGCTAGTTTAATGATGGAACAAATGGTCGGCGCGCCAGGCGCATGGTCCAAAAGGGTTGTACCTAGTCTCTTAATGAGTCATGGGTGTGTTTTGGGTGTAACGTGCAATAAACCAATCAGATTGTCGTCTCCCATTCCCTTTAAAAGCCAGTTGCGTTTGCACCATGGCGGATTCGCTATTTACATGGCGGAATATAGACACCCTCAACCTGACGAATCAGTTTAAATACATGTGTATTGCCACGATTGATCAAATAATTAGCCAATTTCATTGGTAATTCAAATAGGTAATTCTAATACATGCAATGACTATCCGTTATGACATTTAGGCATTTTTATATTTATGTACTCAATAATAATCTTTTACATTGTAATCCTTTTATTTTTAATATATGGTATGTTTGTGTGCCCTGTGTGTGTCATAAGCAGAGTACGCGCGTTGTGGACCCGCCTATAGGCATATTACTAACGCGCCCTTTAAATAACACAAAAAATACTGTGCCATTGACTTAGACCAGGTTTTTGTTGGTTAATGGCGCAGTCGTTTTCAGCTGCCTCAAAATAGCAAACGCGTCAACAATGCGCCTGAACACACCTCGCTTTCAGACCAGCACGCCCATGGGTTTTTTTTAAATTTGCTATTTAAACAACGTGGGCGCTAGACGTGAAAATGATAACTGTGTCGGGCTGAAACTAGCAAAAAAGACTTGCATCGCACCTGCTGTGGCATTGCGCCGGGTGTATGATAGGGCCCATAATCTCCTAATTTGGCAAAACTTGCAAAAATTCATAAATGTTGCTGATTTCATACTAGTGTCTTATATTAACATTAAAGGATTAGTTCACTTCAAAATTAAAATTTCCTGATCATTTACTCACCCCCATCTCATCCAAGATGTTCATGTTTTTTTTTTCTTCAGTCGAAAAGAAATTACGTTTTTTGAGGAAAACATTCCAGGATTTTTCTCCATATAACGTATTTCAATTGCAACCAACGGTTGAAGGTCCAAATCAATGCAGTTTCAAAGGGCTTCAAAGGGCTCTGCATGATCCCAGCTGAGGAATAGGGTCTTATCTAGTGAAACAATCGGTCATTTTCAAGAAAAAATAAAAATCTATATACTTTTTAACCACGAATGCTCGACTTCAGTGTTGTGATTCTTCACAGCGTATGACATCATCAATGAAAATGACCGATCGTTTCACTAGATAAGACCCTATTCCTCGGCTGGGACCGTGCAGAGCCTCTGAAGCCCTTCGAAGCGCTTTGAAACTGCATTGATTTGGACCTTCAACCTGTTGGTTGCAATTGAAATATGTTATATGGAGAAATATCCTGGAATGTTTTCCTCAAAAAACTTAATTTCTTTTCGACTGAAGAAAGAAAGACATTAACATCTTGGATGATATGGGGGTGAGGAAATTATAAGGAAATTTTCATTTTAAAGTGAACTAATCCTTTAAATACATTGTTTATGTGAGGAAGTAAAAGTATATACAGTGGGGAGAACAAGTATTTGATACATTGCCAATTTTGCAGGTTTTCCTACTTACAAAGCATGTAGAGGTCTGTAATTTTTATCATAGGTACACTTCAACTGTGAGAGACGGAATCTAAAACAAAAATCCAGAAAATCACATTGTATGATTTTTAAATAATTAATTTGCATTTTATTGCATGACATAAGTATTTGATCACCTACCAACCAGTAAGAATTCCGGCTCTCACAGACCTGTTAGTTTTTCTTTAAGAAGCCCTCCTGTTCTCCACTCATTACCTGTATTAACTGCACCTGTTTGAACTCGTTACCTGTATAAAAGACACCTGTCCACACACTCAATCAAACAGACTCCAACCTCTCCACAATGGCCAAGACCAGAGAGCTGTGTAAGGACATCAGGGATAAAATTGTAGACCTGCACAAGGCTGGGATGGGCTACAGGACAATAGGCAAGCAGCTTGGTGAGAAGGCAACAAATGTGGGCGCAATTATTAGAAAATGGAAGAAGTTCAAGATGACGGTCAATCTCCCTCGGTCTGGGGCACCATGCAAGATCTCACCTCGTGGGGCATCAGTGATCATTAGGAAGGTGAGGGATCAGCCCAAAACTACACGGCAGGACCTGGTCAATGACCTGAAGAGAGCTGGGACCACAGTCTCAAAGAAAACCATTAGTAACACACTACGCCGTCATGGATTAAAATCTTGCAGCGCACGCAAGGTCCCCCTGCTCAAACCAGCTGCTCAAACCAATGACCATCTGGATGATCCAGAGGAGGAATGGGAGAAGGTCATGTGGTCTGATGAGACAAAAATAGAGCTTTTTGGTCTAAACTCCACTCGCCATGTTTGGAGGAAGAAGAAAGATGAGTACAACCCCAAGAACACCATCCCAACCGTGAAGCATGGAGGTGGAAACATCATTCTTTGGGGATGCTTTTCTGCAAATGGGACAGGACGACTGCACCATATTGAGGGGAGGATGGATGGGGCCATGTATCGTGAGATCTTGGCCAACAACCTCCTTCCCTCAGTAAGAGCATTAAAGATGGGTCGTGGCTGGGTCTTCCAGCATGACAACGACCCGAAACACACAGCCAGGGCAACTAAGGAGTGGCTCCGTAAGAAGCATCTCAAGGTCCTGGAGTGGCCTAGCCAGTCTCCAGACCTGAACCCATTAGAAAATCTTTGGAGGGAGCTGAAAGTCCGTATTGCCCAGCGACAGCCCCGAAACCTGAAGGATCTGGAGAAGGTCTGTATGGAGGAGTGGGCCAAAATCCCTGCTGCAGTGTGTGCAAACCTGGTCAAGAACTACAGGAAACATATGATCTCTGTAATTGCAAACAAAGGTTTCTGTACCAAATATTAAGTTCTGCTTTTCTGATGTATCAAATACTTATGTCATGCAATAAAATGCAAATTAATTACTTAAAAATCATACAATGTGATTTTCTGGATTTTTGTTTTAGATTCCGTCTCTCACAGTTGAAGAGTACCTATGATAAAAATTACAGACTTCTACATGCTTTGTAAGTGGGCAAACCTGCAAAATTGGCAGTGTATCAAATACTTGTTCTCCCCACTGTATAGTATATATCATTATACAAACCCGATTCCAAAAAAGTTGGGACACTGTACAAATTGTGAATAAAAACAGAATGCAATAATGTGGAAGTTTCAAATTTCAATATTTTATTCAGAATACAACATAGATGACATATCAAATGTTTAAACTGAGAAAATGTATCATTTTAAGGGAAAAATAAGTTGATTTTAAATTTCATGGCATCAACACATCTCAAAAAAGTTGGGACAAGGCCATGTTTACCACTGTGTGGCATCCCCTCTTCTTTTTATAACAGTCTGCAAACGTCTGGGGACTGAGGAGACAAGTTGCTCAAGTTTAGGAATAGGAATGTTGTCCCATTCTTGTCTAATACAGGCTTCTAGTTGCTCAACTGTCTTAGGTCTTCTTTGTCGCATCTTCCTCTTTATGATGCGCCAAATGTTTTCTATGGGTGAAAGATCTGGACTGCAGGCTGGCCATTTCAGTACCCGGATCCTTCTTCTACGCAGCCATGATGTTGTAATTGATGCAGTATGTGGTCTGTCATTGTCATGTTGGAAAATGCAAGGTCTTCCCTGAAAGAGACGACGTCTGGATGGGAGCATATGTTGTTCTAGAACTTGGATATACCTTTCAGCATTGATGGTGCCTTTCCAGATGTGTAAGCTGCCCATGCCACACGCACTCATGCAACCCCATACCATCAGAGATGCAAGTTTCTGAACTGAGTGCTGATAACAACTTGGGTTGTCCTTGTCCTCTTTAGTCCGGATGACACGGCGTCCCAGTTTTCCAAAAAGAACTTCAAATTTTGATTTGTCTGACCACAGAACAGTTTTCCACTTTGCCACAGTCCATTTTAAATGAGCCTTGGCCCAGAGAAAACACCTGCGCTTCTGGATCATGTTTAGATATGGCTTCTTTTTTGACCTATAGAGTTTTAGCTGGCAATGGCGAATGGCACGGTGGATTGTGTTCACTGACAAGTGTTCCTGGAAGTATTCCTGAGCCCATGTTGTGATTTCCATTACAGTAGCATTCCTGTATGTGATGCAGTGCCGTCTAAGGGCCCGAAGATCACGGGCATCCAGTATGGTTTTCCGGCCTTGACCCTTACGCACAGAGATGGTCCAGATTCTCTGAATCTTTGGATGATATTATGCACTGTAGATGATAACTTCAAACTCTTTGCAATTTTTCTCTGAGAAACTCCTTTCTGATATTGCTCCACTATTTTTCGCCGCAGCATTGGGGGAATTGGTGATCTTCTGCCCATCTTGACTTCTGAGAGACACTGCCACTCTGAGAGGCTCTTTTTATACCCAATCATGTTGCCAATTGACCTGATAAGTTGCAAATTGATCCTCCAGCTGTTCCTTATATGTACATTTAACTTTTCCGGCCTCTTATTGCTACCTGTCCCAACTTTTTTGGAATGTGTAGCTCTCATGAAATCCAAAATGAGCCAATATTTGGCATGACATTTCAAAATGTCTCACTTTCAACATTTGATATGTTGTCTATATTCTATTGTGAATAAAATATAAGTTTATGAGATTTGTAAATTATTGCATTCCTTTTTTATTCACAATTTGTACAGTGTCCCAACTTTTTTGGAATCGGGTTTGTACATCATTATATGACAAAAATCAGTTAATTACCATATTAATGATAATTTATTTTATGATAATGTCTCTAGATGTATCTAGATCTTGGTAACACTTTACAACAAGGTCTCATTTGTTAACATTAGTTAATGTATTAACTAACATGAACTAACCTTGAGCAATACATTTGTTACTATATTTGTTAATCTTTGTTAACGTTAGTTAATAAAAATACAGCTGTTCATGGTTTGTTTATGTTAGTTCACAGTGCATTAACTGTTAACAAGATTTTAATAATGTATTAGTAAATGTTGAAATTAACATTAACAAAGATAAATAAATGCTTTATAAGTGCAGTTCATTATTAGTTCATGTTAACTAATGTAGTTAAATAATGTTAACTAATGAACCTTATTGTAAAGTGTTACCTAGATCTTTGACATTAATGTATATTTTTTGACCAAAAATAAATATAGCCCTCACAAAATAGTACCATAGTACAAAGATGATACGACAGTAGGTTGAGACAAGTGACTGCCTTCATGAGTGAGTCATTGAATCATTTACTCAAATGATTCCTGCAGTACACTGATTAACTCAGGAACAAAACAAGTGACTGCCTTTAATGGGTGAATCACTGAATCATTCACTCAACTGATTAATTCCACAATGTTCCATTGTACCATCACTTTTTGTAACTTTTTTGTTTCTTCAAGTCCTTTATAGTAGTCCTGTCAGCTTTGCACATGGCACAATGTTGCTGAATTTTTACATACTGCATTTGCATATATTGATTGACAGAGGATATGCCTCAATAAAAGCCTGTTGGGTTTGAGGCTCCAAAGAGCAACAGTTTCATGGTAAATTGTGAGTAGGTGTAGCTTTCTAACGCTAAGATTTTGCTTTGTTGAGTTTGTTTGTGCTGGCATACTGAGGAGAGGAGCAGTCTTTTGTAATGTTACCATCAGGCTGGTAAGCCTCTCTTAACCCTGCCATGGAATGAGTCGCTATGAATAGACTCATCAGTGCTGGAGGCAAGATTGGGAGATTGAGTGAGGCCCGGTCTGGAGGAGCTCATTGGGAAGGGTTGTTGATCTCTTGTTATAAAGAGGAGGTTTATATGAAATATGTTTGTTAGGAATGAAATGTAGAGGGGTTTGCCTAATGGAAAGTGTGACGATGAGATGCGGTGTGATATCGTCACCTGGTCCGTGTGAATGAAACGCATGAGCACTATGTGCAATTTTTACAGTTATTATTTACACACCCGGACAATAACACAGTTTAATTGTGTTTATCATTCATTAGATTGTTGTGTGAGATTGCATTAAATGAAGACACTGTTATGTATATTCAGGTGCACATATTAACGAATATCACAACACACTTAATTTACCAATTCGGCTTTCGGTTTTCAGTAAATAAGGACATTACACATTTGTTTATTTTTACTATACTGTTTATTTAAGTTTGATGAACAAAGACGATCTTCTCTGTCATCTGCCATGTCTTTGACGCTAGCGTTCACTTCCGGGTTGTATCGGGGGTTTCCCAAGGGGGTGGGCGCTTCCAGGGTTGCGTATTTAAAGGGCTGGAACGAACCAATTGGTTTTTTTGGGGGTTTTTTTTCCAGGGGTTATTTTTCTTTTACAAAGGCATTGTGGAAGAACATTTTCAACGATTATATTTCATTTATTTAATATTCTGTATCTGTTTATTTTCTGTTATAATAGATGTTCAGTTCTACTTTAAACATGTGATTGTTTTTTGTTTTTTTTTGTATTTATTTATTTATTTTTGTTGCTACCTGGTTATATAGGGTAAACGTACCTATTAAGCTCACCAAAATCTACATTGAGACATTTTAGTGCACAGGGTATTGGTTTGAGTACAAGAAGTTATGTTAAAATAAAATATTAATCTCTCACACAATAATATTTAATTTTATTTTAAATGACAAAAGTGTTTAAATTAAGATATACATCATTAAATGCAAAAAGTCTGGCTCACAACATGTTTTTTTGGTAAAATTCTTGTTTATTTTAAACAACATTTTTAAAGAATAATTTTATAAAGATTAACTTGAAGTGACAACCATCAGTTAATATTTAAAGTCTGTTTATGAAGTATTTACATAGACGTTCAATGTGGATGAGCTTAAAGGGAGCACACTGAGCTTTATTGGAACAGCAAACCTTTTTTTATTTAATAAATATTAAATTTATAAATTTAAAAGGACAATTTTGCTAAATAAATAATCTAAGTCATGTATTAAGTTCATACATATTTTAATATGAACAGCTATTATAGAAAATATCTATGAAATTATACTTTTTCTTATTGAAATCACACTGAAGCTGTGTGATTTTCATAGTAGTGCACCCTTTAAGCTCACCTTAAAATAATATGAAATCTTTTAAAATTTATAGAAGTGTAAAACATCAGAACATCAATAAACTGTAAATTTATAATATAATTAATTTAAAAGTACAAGCCAATAATGCCTGTGAAGTAATATATTAGTGTAGCACACAATATTATGCAGCTAGTAAGCTAACAATGTTCTGCAGCATCTGCGCTATGTTGCTTAAACTATCTTTTGGATCTAACTGTAATTATTTCCCACATCCAGGTTCCAGGTTATAATATGCAAAAGTCTAAATATTAATCTCTTAATTTTGCAGTAAGAAGTTATACTTATCGAAAATAAAGGCTTAAACATCTAAAAAATGCACATTTAAGGGGCTACTCTTTTGGTGAAAGTTTTCAGACAGCTTTCAAAATGGCCGCCAGACAGTGTGAACACATGAATACCCATAACTCAGTGTGCAATGGTCTGATCAACTTGAAATTACTGGAGGTATATAGTAACAAACACATCATTCGGTTAAGACATCAAGTAGGATGATAAATTATTTTTTTCTTTTTATAATCTGAGCTCAAAGATAGTAGTGTGCTTAATGGGCACTTGAGCTTAAAGCACTGCATCTGAGGGGAGATGATTCAGCAACGGTGTTCAAAGGTAAAATAACTTTAACATAACAGCCAGTAATGCACAAATGAGATATGCACAAGTAAGGTTAGGCTATGAATAACGCTATGTTATGTAGTTTACGAAGTCACGTAATCCGTCATGTCCCAATAAAGACATAACTTTACATGAATGAAATAAAACAGCCATGAATGAGTGCATGTTGGAAATAAATGCGCTGAATTTAATTCTCGCTCTGTTGTCTATGCTCATCTCATGTAGTTGCGTTCATAGCCGTTCGCTCACCGGGTTGATGCTCCAACATGGCCACCACAAGATCCATTCGTTTAAAGCTCCTTAAATTATATTAACGTCTACTATATAACATTTAATAAACATCCAAGTTATTACAGCTCTGTGGAAATGAATTATTAGGCCTATCTCCGCGAGAGACGTTCTGTGTAAACGCATTGTCTGAGAGGGTGAAGGGATGAGACGAGGACTCAATTGCAGGAGAAAATGGGCTTCTTTATTAACAATAAATTAAAGCAAAAATAAACAAAAACTAGAGGGAAAACCTGACTAGACAAGACACAAGGAGCAAGGAAACATACAGCACGACGAGTAACAAACGACAACGATCCAGCACAGGACTGCAAACACGAGAATAAATAGGGAGCAAAGAAGGAAGGTAACGAGGGAAGACAGGTGGGGCAAATGAACCAATAATCAGGTAACAAGAGGGGCGGGGTCAAGACAATAGACATGAGAGCACATGGCACAAAGAAACACATGACAAGCCATGTGCTCACACAAAACATGACAATATAGCAGTGTCAGGGCTCTGTCACAAAACCAAGAACAAACTAGACCGAAGTGACAGAACCCTGACACGCATAGATGAAAACAGCGCTCTTGTCATCAGCAGGTATTTCAGAATCTAGACCGACAAAAACATTAATAATAATTCTGATAACGTGCCAGATGAGATGGACTCTGTAATAATGTTTTTTTAAAGAAACTTTGCTGTTTTGTTTATTTTTCTGACAATATTTGCGTATTCCAGAGAATAGTCCAGCGCGTTCCATTCTCTTCACTCTTTAGTCTATTAAACAACACATACACCTTTTTTAAAACTGTAGTTTAAAACGAATGCTTATATTTATGCTTATATTTATGGGGAGTTGACAGAGTCCCCTGTCATTTATTTATGTTCTCCATTTGAAAATATTAAACTTTGTAAATGTATTTGCCTGTTGTTATGCTGTTGTTATAAATAAAAAAAAGATGCAACAGCAGTAATGTTAAAAAGACACTTTAGTGACAGTGCACTGTGTATATATATATATTTTGCACTCTTTCAGACTCTATTTATTGATGTAGAAGTGTGTTTTGTATGTAAGAAGGGAGTGAAATTGCAAAAAAGTGTTAAATAGAACAGTTTGTTCAGTTCAGTGCTGTTGTTATAATGGTCAAAAACAGAAATAACAATAAATAAATATCGGTTCTATATATCAGTTATCGGGGACATAAACATGCAAATAATCGGTATCAGTTATAAAAAGAACAATACTGGTCGATCTCTAGTAAATAGTACCCCAATTCTGACTATTTGGACTAATAAAAATACACTGTTTGGCTTATCCCTGTCTACGCCTTTGCCTTCCTATCACCTTCCTTGGTCTCCAACGGTCTACACTACGACAGAAAAAGATGTCATTAGAGCATGGCTCTTTGATTCAGTGGCTCGGGTGTGCTAGATTTATAGATGAGGTCAGAAAGATGAGATAACTAGGAAGAGAAACAACAAACCAGTATGGTTTCCCTTTTAAGCTTACTATCTGCACTTACAATTTCAAAGACAATACACTCTTTGTAATATGAAATGTAAAAACACTGTAAAAAGTGGCAACCGGCAATTGTTAACCTAAGCAATTATTTCTACCTGATTTAACCGAGAAAATATAGGGAAAAACTACTTTTGAAATGCACCCTGCAAAGTCTCAGCTCTGCACAACTACAAGGTGGTAGTGTTTTTGATAAATATATACCATTGTTCCTTTAACATAAAACTTGATTTGGGTAAAATATGGCTTCCTTCCATTTTAGCGTGGGATAAATAATGAAGGGTAAAGGAAAAGTAAATTAGATCAGACAATCACAGGACTCACTTTTCTTTTTGAAAACAAGAGTCTTTGAAACAACCTAGTGAAGAATGCTGAATTAATGACAACCATCTGACTTAAATTTCCTGTCCTTCCAAACAGTTCAGTGTGATCTGGTTACCTTACAAAGTCTCTCCTCAAATGATATCTTCCTTGAATACATGTACAGAAACATCTACTTTTGACCAATTCGAGATTATATATATATATATATATATACTGTAAAAAGTAATTTTACATTTTAAAATTTAAAATAAGCTACAAGTAATATTGAATAACACTTCTACTAAAAAAAAACAAGAAAACAAGTACTTTTAATTTGCCATTATTACAAATGTTTTTTGTTTTTTTTTGTTCATGTGCCCTCTAATCTTTAATCAAAATATCTCCCCCTCCCTCTTGCTGTAAGGGTTATGTTTGGTTTCATTGTGTTTTAGTTTGGTTTTCGCTGTTCCTGTTTGCCTGAGTTTTAGGCTGTGTCCAAAATAGCCCCCTATACCCCCATTTACTATTCCCTACATTAGTCCACTAATATAGTTCACTTGAGGGAGTGAATGAAAACGAGTGAGTGAATTCGGACACTGAGTGCGCTGGAAGGGCTGCTGCTTTTGCATAGTTTGTGCTTGCTGTTTAATAATCATTTGAAACTAGTAGTAAGATGAAAATATTTATCTTGAACTCTGTCATGGAAACTATGTATAAACTTTAATTAAACAATTTAATAATCAGTTAAAAAGAAATTTATACCTGAATGATATTATGCTGTAGCCACATTGGACCAGTGGTTTGGAAATTGGATGGATGATTCATCTGCGGGCGTCATCATCTGGTCATTATGGGTAATCTCTAGCCGTTGAGTGTACATCGGTTGTACACTCGTTATTGTGGTGCATTGTGGGATTGAATGTGAGTGCACTTGATAACATCCAGTAACTATTCCTTGTGTATTTAAGACCTGAGTTTTCCTTAATTCTTTGTCCAGTGTTAACATTTAATTGGATGTGTAGTGTGGTCTTGCGTTTTCTGTTTAATAAAGACATTTTTTTTTTCGTCATTTTGCTTCGTGCGTCATTCCTGTGGACTTACTACAGCCAACCATGACAACACTGGACCTAGATTAGATAAGATAGATACGGCGAAATAAATAATGGACATTCTTGCTGTACGCTTCCTCTTGTTGAAGCAGGGAGATCGGGGGGACCACACGAGGGACTTTCTACATCTGGTGTGCCTCACTCACCACACGGACAGCTAGCTTTGCATATTTTCATATATATATGTACATTCATATATTCAAACAAGTCTCAACAAGCGGTCCAAGGAAAGCCTCCCCGTGGATGATCCTTGGGGAAATTTCCCTGCCTATGTGGAGTTGTGGGTC
Organism: Coreius guichenoti; assembly: GCA_039654105.1. Taxonomy (NCBI): domain Eukaryota; kingdom Metazoa; phylum Chordata; class Actinopteri; order Cypriniformes; family Gobionidae; genus Coreius; species Coreius guichenoti. The sequence goes on along the minus strand of CM077172.1, from coordinate 30,262,702 downwards.
TTCATTCACTGTCTGTGCTGCAGAAGAAGACATTACCAGCCCCACTCTGGACCCAGAGCCCAGCCAGCCACCAACAATGCCCATCACAGACTTCATGCCTGAGCCTACCACAGACATGGAGCCTGAGTCCACCATGGAGAAAGTGCCAGAGCTGACACATGAACCATACAGTATGGCCCGAGCCCAACAGCATGTCTGACCAGGTGCATGAGCCAGCAACATCGTCCATGCTGGGGAAGTCCTCATGGTGTTTGAGGGAATGGATTGGAGCCTTACCAATGCTGAGGGTGAGCTAAGTCTGGCCTCTGTAGAGTTATTTGAGAAACTAGAAGAGGTTACTCCCCAAAGCCTCCCAGCGCCGCTGGTCCCACCCAGCTCCAAGTCTCCTGTGTCTCTGCTGGTCCCGCCCAGCTCCAAGTCTCCTGCATCTCCGCTGGTCCAGTTTTAAGTCTCCCTCGTCTCTGATGGTCCCGCCCAGCTGTAAGTCTCCTTCATATCTAATGGTCCCACTCAGCCTCCCTCTCCTGCCTCCTCTACCTAATACAACCAGTTCCTCAACGCTGCCTCAGCTGGCTCCCTTCAGTTCCTTGGCTCCTCTTTTTACTCCACTGTGCTTCGGGTCTTCTAGTCTCCAGCTCCTCCTTGGCAAGTGGATTCCCTGGCTCCGCCTCGGACCGCCGAGCCCATAACCCCCTCTCAGTCCATCGTCCTTACGACTCTACCGGGCTCCCTTGTCCCTCCGGCTTCACCTTGGACAGTCGTCGCTCTGCCTACGCCATGGAATTCCGGGCCTTCAGCTGCATCTTGTCCCTCCACCCCTTTAGCTCCGTTGGGCTCTGCCTTGGTCCTTGGTCCCACTGGCTGCGCCTCAGTGCTCCGGCACACATGCTCCACCTCGACTGCTTGTCTCCGTGGCTTCGCCTTGGCCTCCAGGACCTCTGGTGTCGCTCAGACTCTGTATCTCCTCGGCTCCGCCTGGGTCTCCAGCTTTCCTGGCTCCACTGTTGGTGGTCGGATCTTTGACTCCACCCTGTTATGACACGAGGAGGTGCCTTCCGGGAGGGGGGTGTAATGTAAGGGCTTTGTTTGGTTTCATTGTGCTTTAGTTTGTTTTTCCCTGTTCCCGTTTGCCTGAGTTCTAGTTCCTTGTTTTTTTCTAATTGTTTCTAATTGAGTTACACACCTGGGGGCGTATTACAGAAACTTTCTATCTTAGGTCTTAACTTAAGATATGATAAATTAATTTAGGATGTTTCACAATTTCGTATTACAGAAGCAAATCTTAACTTGATTTAGGATTCTTATCCTATTTTACAAAATCTCATCTTATCTGTAGTTAGGAAATCTTAAACTGCTCCAGTTCGGTAATCAACTGTCAGGTCTGTTACCAAGCAACCAACAACGTGCAAACTGCTTCTGAGGTGAAACTGAAATCAAAATGGAGAAACAACGGCGTGCTTTTAATTGCAGTACGGCAGAGATTGAAATTTTGATAAGCTCCGTTGAAAATTTAAAGCCTGTTTTTATAAATCACCTTTTGCAAAAAAAAAAAAAAAAAAAAAAGGCGTTAGTCACTTGAAGAATGACCGGTAATGTTCCGTGACGGCTCGTTGGCCTCTGCAATGTTGGTCGCAATTCGTCAACTAACTGCAAAATCATGTGTCGTGGGAGTCTGTAATTATTTACGAGTATTTTATCAAAGCACAGCACATCCTCTGGGTCCTCCAAAAGTCTCTCCACCATCAAACGTCGCTGCTCTACGTCTTGTATAATTAATAAATGTAACGATCTCTCGAAAAAGGATTTTTGTACTGTGATTTTTACCGTTGGATTTCAAAAAGTTTGAAGTTTGAACACAAGTGGGGTTGTCCTAAAGTTAAGACAGCTTTTAGGATTTTTTGTCGAGTTAGGATGCTTCTGTAATACCCGTTTCCTATCCATAGTTAAGATAAGATTATGCATTTAAGAAATGTCATTCTGTAATAGCTTTTGTCCTAAATGCAGTCCTAACTGAAATTGCCATGGTTACCAAACAGATAAGATAGGATTCTAAAGTTAAGATGTTTCTGTAATACGCCCCCTGATCACTGATTATCTTCCCTTGTGTATTTAAGCCCTGAATTTTCCTCAGTTCCTTGTCCAGTGTTAACGTTTAGTTGGAAGTGTAGTGTGCTCTTACATTTCCTGTTTAATAAAGACATTGTTTGTTCGTCATTTTGCTTCACGCCTCATTCCTGTGGATTTACTATTGCCAACCTCTTTTAGTGACATCTCTTCTCTGATAACATGTTTACTGAAACGAGGGCAGGACAACCTGTCACTCACATGAGATCACAGCAATAGCCAACCAGAACAATCCAACCATCCAATCAATTCCCTATGGACAAAATCAAGTCCCGTCCTAACTTTTTCTTGTTCGAGAAGCCGTTTCACTTGGAAATACATCACAATAAGGAAGGAAAGACTATTCCAACTTCCATGTCATGCCGATTTTAAGATTTTTGCAATAAATACCTGACTGTACTTTTATTTGCCTGTTACGTGTTTTATATTGTTGAGAAGTGAGTAGGTTTAGGGTAGGAGTGGGTTAGTTGCTCCAAAATATAAAAGTAGCCTATAAATATTTATAAACTCATGTCTGCTTTTGCAAATTCAAAGAATTAAATGCTTCTTGATCTGATGCATTGGGCAAACAACTGAAATCACTGCAGTACCCTGACGTCGAAAAATAACTCCAACGGAGTACCCTGTGCGTAAAAAATTGACGCCAAGGGGTCCTGACCAAGCGTCCATATGTGACGAGTTGGGAGTGAGAACGTGTTGGCATTTTCTCATTTCATTCATTATCTGAACACATCTGATGTAATTCTGAGTCTGAATGATACCAGTAAGGTAGCAATACACATCTAATAATAACAATAAACTTTATTTTTTATAGCGCCTTAAAAAGTTGCATCTCAAAGCGCTTTACAAAGATAAAATAAAAATACAAGTAAGAAAAGTCAAAATGAAAATATACACCAAAACAATTTAAGAAAAACATAATATAAAGTAAAAACAACTGCAAAATAAGTGTGTTTTAAGAGAAGATTTAAAAACACTGAAAGATTCAGCATTTCTAATCTAAGAGGAAAGAGAATTCCAAAGTTTTGGAGCAAAGTAAGAAAAGGCCCGGTCACCCATAGAGAGTAATCAAGTTGGAGGAACAGTTAAAAAGCCAGAATCGGAGGAGCGGAGATCACGCCTTGGGGTATAGAGGGTAAAAAGTTCAGACAAATATTGTGGTGCCAAACCATGCGAAGCGTTGTAGGTAAACCTGAGAATTTAAAAATGTACACAAAACCTGACAGGAAGCCAGTGCAAGGACTGCAGGAGAGGAGTGATGTGCTCCCTTGTCCTGGACCTTATCAGGATTCTGGCAGCTGAGCTTTACACACACTGCAATTTATTTAGGGTAGATTTAGTGACCCTAGCAAGTAGAGCATTGCAGTAATCGGTGCAGGGAAATACAAACATATTGATCAGTTTTCCAGCAACAGAAAAAGATAACATGGGGCGTAGTCTTGCAATGTGTCTGAGATGGGGAAAAAAATTAACAGTAGGCCTATTCTGGACATGAGGATCAAATGTTACATTTGCATCAAATATCACCCCCAGATTTTTTAGTTTTGTTTGAAACTCTAGAGACATCCACATTTAATGTTAAAGAACCAGCTTATCTGAAAAGGTGAATGTTAAACATTGATGGCAGTGAATATATCCACTCTGCATATGAAACACAAGCTCCATGGCTGGTAATATCTTAAGCTTTCAGATGACAGATGTGTAGGGTGTTTGCCGTCATTAGTCCATCTGTTGCTGTGATGATAAGAAGATGACTTCCACACTTGCATCCTATTGAATATCATCAATCATTTTCTTTCTACAAGAGAGGGAATCCCCAACTGTTATATCTTATATTTTATCAGTATTGAATATCACAGCTACTAATAAATCAACACAGCGGGGTGTTTGACAAATCAGACGTATAGATTTCTAAAATGATGTAAAGTAGCAGAGCTGGAAGGGGTCCAAAGTTCCATGGACCAGGATCACTCCATAACTGAAAGAGAAAGATAAGGAGGGGGATGGGGGAAGGTGTATGATTAGAAAGGAGAGAGGTGAAGAGTGAGAGATGGAAAGGTGCAGAAAATAGCTCCACAATATTTTCAGAAACCAAACAGAGGGTCTGTTATCAGGACCCATGGAAAACATCCTCAACACAATCCCCTAAAGCGACAGAGCGGCGGAGAGGGACTGAGGGCAAGATTTAGGGTGAAAGTGTATGGTAGTGGGAGTGGGATATGTCTTGAAAGAAAACTTTCCATTGAATATATAGAGTGGGCCCAAAAAGCCACACTTAAATAAGTATAAATGGCATTTCTCAACTAACTTTTTAAAACAATTGATTTTAATTGATTTTTTTTTACTCGAAATTGTAATTTGTCATGATTTTTTTTATTTGTTTGAAATGATACGTTTTATTGTGAAGTTTAATTGAAAAGTGATTGTGCTGATCAAAAATTCTGTAATCATTTATACTCACCCTTATGTTCCAAACCCATAAGACTTTCTTTCTTCTGTGGAACATAAAATAATATATTTTGAGAAGTCTCAAATGTGCTTTTTTTTTTTTTTGGTCCATAAAATGGAAGTCAGTAGTAGCCAAAATTGTTTGATTACCAAAGTTCTGTCATGACAACACTGTGTTTGGCATGGTATGGGTATGACAATGTTAATATGTTTGGTCTTGGCGGAATAGATCTGCTACGCTGCTGCTGCTGAGCAAATATACAGGACTTGCTACTGCCAATACATACACGACACGCTGTTGTGAGCAAGTAAGACATGCTGCTGCTCTACAATATAGCTACATGAATTACCTGTAGCAGATCTATACAGGTGGACCTGGGGAAGGTGGAGGGTTTCGGAAATTGCATGGAGGGTTTCTGAAATGCTTACCAAGTATTTGAAGGTTGAGCAGCGAGCTCATTGGCTACTGATACAGCAGCCTCGCAAGTCCATGGCGCATGCGAGGCGTCTGACCGAGGTGGAGCCAGATGATTGAGAGAGCCCGGTGGAGACGCAAGTCTGATGTTCCCAGGTGGATCTGAGGGAGGGAGGAGCCAATGCGGAGGAATCAGGGTGATGGGCTGAGGTGGAGTGATGGGAACAGCGGCTCTGGCTTATCATCCGTGAATGCTGTGGGAGGCGGCAGGTAGAACAACGTCATCTCCTTGGGATACATGCACTCCACACACCAGAGAATCGCCTCTCTCTAGTTTCTTTTTCTTCATGTACGGTAAGTCTCATGGGCTGTGAAAGTTCACCCCGACCCAATAAAATGATTTCAGAGTCTCATCGTCAAAAGCCGTTCGCTGGTCGAGCTGGCAGAAATGCAAAGAATAATTTAAAAAAAAGAACTGGTAGTTGACATGTAGTTGCAAAATTACTTATAGTTAGTAGAATGTCTGTTGGAGGACCATCAAGCTAAAGTGTTAGCAGATATTAAAGGGGTCATGACATGAGAAATCACATTTTTCTTGATCTTTTGGCATATAAGAGGTCTTTGTATTATTAATACATCCTGCAAGTTCCATAACTTAAAACGTCCTCGTCATCAATAAAAAAAGCTGTAAAAAAGCTTTGTTTGGATCCGAGGTGGCATGTGATGTCACAGGACTGCCTCCGGAGCAAGACAACAATGCCTACTTTTACATCATCGCATCGTTGTCCCCGCCCACTGGTGTTCAGTTGATGAGCAGTGAGTGGATCTAAAGTAATTGTTCACGATAAGATTGTGATAATAACAAAATTGCGATGCCACACAGACGTGCTGTTCCTGGCTGTGGAAAAACATCATCTTTGAATAAGCTGACGAAGGATCCCGATGAAAAATAAACTGAATCCATTTTTAACGAATGTCCTAACGACTTGCGTGTTCCGTACATTTTACCAGCAACTGTTTTGAGAACAAGTTGAAATACGATACTGGCTTTGCCCAAAAATTTTTGCTCAAAGATCAGGCTGTGCAAAATGTTCTGGAACCAACAAGGACCTCGCAAACTGTAAGTAATGTATTTCATTTGTAAACTGGTAATGACAGTTAAATTCATAATGAATAATCCTAGTATTTCTACTTCAAAGAATGCACTCTTTATAATGTCTGAATCTGTCGATTATGCAGTGCGACTTTATCTGGATGCTGCCAAAACTCCCGTTATAGTGACGCTCTTACACTACACAATGAATATCTTGCTGTATTTACATCATGTTTGCATTGTTAGTTACGGTGAAAGCATTTGTGAGAGTGGAGAAATCGACGAGATCACTGCAATAATCAACACTTTTCACGATTTGTTAATTCAACAGCTATAATAGTAAAAATGTAGTAAAAGTATTCGAGAGGGTTCCACATGTAATGCTTATTTCATATGCAAAGATGTTAGCCAATCACAGCAGTGGGTGTTTACACTGAAGTCCCACAGCAGACACGCCCCTTCCTACAGAGTGTTCATATCAGAGGGCTAAAATCAGGATTGAAAATAGCCATTTAGTTCTAAATTATGACAATTCTTTAATGTAAAAATCATGACCTCTTTAAGCAGACAATCTACTAATACTCTAATGACTGTAGTTGACATGTAGTTGCAGAATTACTTTTATAGTTAATAGAATATCTAAAGTGGACTATGAAAATAAAGTCTTACCCTAAAGGCAACTAAAACACATAAGAATGTGTTTTGTCATATGAAAATGTTTCAGTAACAATATAAAAAAAAGGGGCTAGTGCAAGAGAGGAGGTCTGTAAACATTCCCCAAGATGTTTGTTTGCTCTGGCTCCCTTCTCTCTCACAAACGCTTGAGGGGAAGAAATGAAGCGAGTGAATAACAGGCAGATGATGAAGGCAAGAGTTATAACTATGAGACAGAAAATCTTATATAATATGCTTTTGCATTTAATCAATTTCCTGTCCATGTTTGTATTTTATTTTCATAAATCAGCTATGTGACAATGGCCCTTATGATGTGAGACTGAATACTCTGACATATAAAAATAAAAAATTGTCTGTTTCCCACCATGCTTAAGGGATAGATATTTTTTAAATATTCTGGAAAACAAGACAAAAAATACCAATTATTTGTTCATATTTTTTAATAGAATGATATCTTTTGAAATGTATTTCAACATGAATGTTACTACAACAAAACAATATGAGGCCTTAAAAGGACACAGGACTGAAGAGGTAAGAGAGAATGTATATATATGTGTGTGTGTGTGACTGCATACGCAGATGGGTATTATCTTCTGTGGTGGTGCTTTTGGCATTGCTGTGTTGTATTTATAGATGCTCTTGATAGAAAAAGCCTGCCCAAACCCTACCACTCCAATTAGTCACCCCATAGGTGGAGTAATTTAATAGAACATACAGCCCCAGCCGAGAGCCACCGAGCTCAGTCTGGCCAGACTCTTCACAGAGACAGACAGCTTTTCTCTTGAGGTAAGAGCCAAAGGTGCTTGTGTCTATACAGGTAGATTACTAACACCAAACCTCACTGCTACTCGTGAGCAGTGATACAACTACCATCCATCACTAAACCTGTGTTCTTAAAATTACACAAATAATGGTAACACTTTATTTTGACTGTCCACTTTAGAAGTAACTTTGTAACTACATGTCAACTAGCAGTCATTAAAGTATTAGTAATCTGTCTGCTTAATATCTACTAACACTTTGATGGTCTGCCAACAGACATTTTACCGACTATAAGTAACTTTGCAACTACGTCAACTTATACTTACCCAAACCCTAACACTTAACCCTAACCTAACAGTCTACTACAGTCTACTAATACTCCAAGGAGAGTTAGTTAACATGTAGTTGACAAGTTACTTATAGTTAGTAGAATGTCTAAAGTAGACCATTGAAATAAAGTGTAACCCAAATAATATCTACTAATATATGCCTCTATCGTCATGTCTTATGGTTTTTATGATTTTTGTAACTGTTAAGTAAATATGTTGCTCCTCCAGACTAAAATATGCTTTTGTTGTCTCCAAAATAAATAAAGTTTTGAAGCATTATTTCTAAAATGCACAAAGAGTTATGTTGGAAAGATTAAACATTTATTCTTATAACTGCATTTTAATTGAATTAAACACTATGTAACTACATACACTACTGGGTTAGGGTTTGGTTTAGGGTTAGTTGCATGTAATTTTGCATAATTTATAGTCATTACTATAGTAACTAAATGTAACATGGGCATTTTAAAATAAAGTGTTACCTTTCTCTTATGCTCACCAAGGCAGCATTTATTTGATAAAAAAATACAGTAAAACAGTAATATTGTGAAATGTTAATACAATTCAAAATATCTGTTTTCACAGCTAAATTTCAGCAGCCATTACTCCAGTCTTCAGTGTCACATGATTGAAAACAGTTTAGCTGCTTAATATGTTTGTTTTAAGATTCTTTGATGAACAGAAAGCTCAAAAGAACAGTATTTATTTAACATTGAAATCTTTTGTAACATTATAAATGTCTTTACTGTCACTTTTCATTAATTTAATTCATCCTTGATGAATAAAAATATTCATTTCTTCCAAAAAAATTAAAAAATAATAATAAGATACATACTCAGCCCGAAATTTTGAATCTACTTACAAACTTCTGCAACAGTAAAGAATTCATCTCACAGTGGCTTGGTATTGTGTTAAAATGTTACCATAGCCATTGTATATGACACCCTAAAGTCTATGACAGCTATAAGTCCCTCTTAAAGCATTTATGGAGAAGATAAAAGGCATTTATAGAGTCATGATGGGTGGTCAGACTCTTGTCTCACCCTCTCCATGGATATGGATTGTGCTGGAGCAGGAATGGGGGTGTGAAGGTTGTGAGTGTGGGGCGTGAACACAAGGTCTTAATCTCAGGAGGGTTTAGTCTTCCACCTGTCTGCAATCTCTTTTTAGTGTCGTCTGAAAGCATTCCTTCATCTATCTTTCAGACCTCCGCTATACTTTTAATTAGCATTGTGTGATATGGTTGTGTGATGGCACTTGCAAATGTCTCCAAACACAGCTGAGGATTATAAAAGGAAAGATTAGACAAATACCAAATCATGCCCAAGAGATGAGACCTTGTTAGAGGAGATCAGTGTCAAGTGTGCTGGTGACAAATTAAAAATAAAAAAAAAACTTATTAGCTTAAAAGATCTATCAAGAATGATTCAGTTGACATATACAGGCTAACTTTAACATTTAACCTTTAACATAAGGGATAGTTCACCCAAAAATGAAAATTTTGTCAGCATTTACTCACCTTCATGTTGTTCCAAACCTGCATGAGTTTCTTTCTTCTGTTGAACACAAAAGAGTCACTATGGATAAGTCAATGGCTACCGTCAACTTTCTGGTTACTAACATTCTTCAAAATATCTTCTTTTGTGTTCAATCCCTTTAAGCTTAATTCTTGAATTTAATTATTGCAATGCTAACACCAGACTTGAGTGAATGTAGTAAATTTAATAGAGTATGTGCAGGAAATCACAGTGAGGATTCTTGATATAAACTATGAAACAGAGAAGAGAGGCGGGGGAAGTGGGCCCAATCCTGAGACTGTTTTAATAGGGTCAGTAAAGACAAATAAGATTAGAATAACAAGATTTCCTTTGACAATATAAGAGGAAACTGTAGTAGATGAAAATTTTATTATTTAGGTCTATTGCATGATATTGTATGAATAAGAAAAGCTTTCTCTCCAACCAGTGTTGTGCAGTGTCGTTGCACATTAGTGGGATCATGATATTCCAAATTAAGAATTATTGAATTACATAAACCTTAATTATCTTGTTTCTGTTATCTCAAGTCTATACCCTTTTGGTTGTTAGACACCCTTTTTGGGAACACTTTATTTCGATAGTCCACTTTAGACATTCTACTAACTATAAGTAACTTTGCAACTAGATGTCAACTAACTCTCAGTGTATTAGTAGACTGCTAGGGTAGGGTTAGTAGAATAAGTTGAACATGTTGTAAAGTTACTTGTAGTCAGTAGAATTGAAGCATCAAAATAAAGTGTTAGATATAGTGCAGATATTAAGCAGACAGTCTGCAAATACTCTAATGACTGGTTGTAATGCACTGTAAACCCGAATAAGTTGGCAAAACTCAAAAAATTTGAGGTAATCAGTTACATCAAAATTTTTAAGTTAAGAAATTCAAAGTTTAAGTAAGCAGAACTGGCAGATTTTTATTTTGTACGCATACATTTTACATTTACTCTCCCTTTCGAGTGTCATGGCAAAGCATGCTGGGAAATAGAAATTCCAGCCCAGTTTCAGTTAAATTTAAGTTTGTCTAAATTAAAAGAAACAAGTTCATAGAACTCAAAACAATGAAACAATTCAGATTACTTAAAATGTGTCAGTTTTGTGAACTCAAAAGAAAAAGGAAGTTCTAAATACTCATAAAAGTTAATTTGATTAAACTAATTTGTTTAATTTAAGTTTACCCTAATCAAACCAATTAATTATTTTGAATGTTAGGGTTTACAGTGTGTAGTTGCAAAGACACTAATAGTTAGTAGAATGTCTAAAGTTGAAATAAAGTGCTACCCTACATTTTAGATAAGCCTAAGGCAAAAGTGTCAGCACATTTCCAAAAACAGCCCTGGATAAGACAGTTTATAGAAGTGCCTTAAAATGACTTGAAGTGATTTATTGAAATGAAAATAAGAACTAGTTCCCACAGTCTTGGGAAACCTGGCTCTATGAGGTAGCCTAACTTTTAGACCTGGAAATGTCATGTAAAATAATACAATCTTAAAACGCCACCGGTATTTTTATAATGAACATACCTTATTCCAAGCTCTTATCTAATGATATATTTATAAGAGTTAAAAATATTCCTTAAAGTCACGAATTTATGAAATGAAATGACTATTCTTCTCTTTTTTTTAAAGGAATATTGCAGTATTTATTATATTTAGTATTTATCCGTGCACAAAATAAATATATATTTTTTAATATCTTCCCCTCCCTGTTGCATCTCTTTTCTGATGATGTGTTTAATGGCCTGTCACTCACATGACATCACAGCAATAGCAAACCACAACCATCCAATCAATTCCCAATGGATAAAATCAAGTCCCGCCCTACATTTTTTTCTTGTTCGAGAAGCCGTTTAAATTCAGATTAATGTTACAATAGGGACTAAAAGACTATTGCAACTTCCGTTTCATGCCTACTTTAAAAAACGTAGCCAGTAAATAATGAAAAACCCATGTCAATTTATTGGTTAAAAAATATGTTTTGAAAACAAAGTTAGGGCTAGAGATTGATAGAAAAAGCCAAACTTGGCCAAAACACTACAAAACAGTGATATTTTATCTGTATCAAAAGCAAGGTAATACTTGATCTGGTTCGGTATAAAGGGAACAAAATATAAGTAATAAGTGAAACGGTATTCAACAGAATATTAATGTAAAAATGTCTTGACCAGTTACTGTCACGTTTGTGTTTAGAGCCTCGGACAATTTATTTCCACAAGAAAATATGGTCAGAATAACCTGCATGCTATTTTGATAGTGTGAAAAGACGTATAAGGAACCTAATGGAAAGAATTGAGAGGGTTTGCCAGTTGGATGAAGAAAGGGAGAAAGCCTGAAGAAGTGAGACAGCAGAAAAGGGCAAGACAAACAGGAAGCAGAGGAGGGGGGAGTGAAGGACTGACTGTGCAAGTCAAAGAATTTTCTTAGAAGGATTTTAAGCAAGAGAGCGTGCTTCTCCTGGTTTCCATCTGCTGCCTTTTATGGTAAAACTGTTGAGGGGGATTTGGTGTAGTAGTGAAGTCCGGGCTGGACGTGGGCTCAGTTAGACACACTCACAACGGGAGCAGGGAGAGAGCGTGTGTGGGACACTGGGGACCCCTGAGGCAGTGGCACAGAGTGAGGCGGCACGCAGCATCACAGGGCTCATGGGAACAATACGCAGAGGGGCTTAACAGGGCCAGGATTCAGACAGCTGCGTGAGTAGATGACATTCTGTTATCAAGTCTCTCTGTCAATAACTGTTCAAAGGGACACACTGGAACGATTTGATTTCAGATCAGTTTTAGAATCAGACTTATCTGGCCTATTACAGGAAAGATGGGTAATTCTCAGAAAAAGTCCATTCATAGTGATGTTTATAGATAATCACATCTGTGCCAGCGCAGACACATTAACACACGCACACTAACACATGCTGACACACAATATAATGGCTGAAAGCTGGAGCTGAGATAACGGGCTGGTTATGATGGTATGATGTAGTGCACTGTGGAATTCCAGAGTGTTCCGTCCAATACTGACTGATGCCTCACTGTGAGTGCTTCACCGATGCTTGAGGTTTTGATCTCATGGTTAACAACATCTGATATCCTCTTAAACAAGACATATTTATAGACCTACATCTCTTAATATTATTCTGTATTCTTAATATTCTCCTTTCTTTCTTTCTTTCTTTCTTTCTTTCTTCCTTCCCTCCTTCCGTCATTTCTTTCTTTCTTTCTCCTTTCTTCTTTTTAATTCGTTGGGTGTACTCGGTTTTATTTGTTATGATACCAAATATAGTTGTTCAATCACTTATTTTTTTCCCCTTACATTTACCCATTTCATAAGGTATATGTAATTGATTTCACTGCTATAAAATTTACTCTATATTTTAAGTGTGACTGATTAAATCATAGTTAACGTTTTTAGAGTGTAATTCATTTGATTAATTACATCTATAATTACACTGTTGACCCTTCCCTTACACCTTAACGCTTAAACCTACCCTGTCCCTAAACTCACCCACCTCAATAACAGCAAAATTGTTTTGCAATACAACATGAACACAATAGGTACATTGTACCTAACAATTATTTTTATTATTATTATTATTATTATTATTATTATTATGTAAGTACACAGTAGTTAGACACATAATAAAACGTGTGAACAATGATACTAAAATAACACTGCTTTAATGTTTCATGAATTCCACAGTAAATCCTGATGATCACGCTCTCCAGCATGATTTGAGAATGATCCAAAAAGTATCTCATGCTTCAATGGAAGCAAGAACATCTGGAAATTATTTCACAATTTTACTTTGTGAAGTTACTTTGTTCTTATTAGTGACCTAAAAATAGTTCAGAATCTGATATATGTCTTAGTCATAATATTTATTTGTTGTAAATGTATCAAAAACTTTGATCAGTTTCAGTTTATTTCAGTTTATTCAGGATTCCATTTTCAAGCCAAATAAATATTATATCAACACAGATTACATTTTATCACATCTCCTCAAACTCTCTCCATCACAGGACTGAAAGGCTGAAGTAAAGATGACAGAGCGTTATGACTGCCACTACTGTAAGGAGTCTCTGTTTGGGAAGAAGTATGTTCTTCGTGAGGAAAACCCATACTGTGTGAAGTGCTATGAGAGCCTGTACTCCAATACCTGTGAGGAGTGCAAGAAACCCATCGGCTGCAACAGCAGGGTAACATTAGTTAAAGCACCATATACAGTATGTAGTTGCATAAAACCACATCAGATTAGGGCTTGCAGATCGAGAAAATGCTTTCCAGTTTTGTCATCAAATGAATCGTGGGAGGTCAATAGGTACTACTCAGTGTTGGGGGTAACGCATTACAAGTAATGTAATCAGATTACTTTCCTATTGTAGTTCTAGACTAAATGTGAGCATGCATTTACACATTTCACTTGCACAAAAACAGATTCAGTATTCCTCAAAATGAATAAAATTCAACCAGAATTATCATCAAAGTGTGTTTTTTGCTGCTATAGGATCTATCCTACAAGGACCGTCACTGGCATGAGGACTGTTTCCACTGCTTCCAGTGCAAGCGCTCACTGGTGGACAAGCCCTTCTCCACTAAAGACGAGCAGCTGCTATGCACCGAGTGCTATTCTAATGAGTACTCCTCCAAATGCCATGACTGCAAGAAGACCATTATGCCTGGTAAGAGATTCTTCTATTACTACTTTAGCTATTACCTTTATCACTATTTCTTTTACACTCTGCACTGCCATAAAAACATAATTCATTCAGCAGCACATTCTTTCCATGAAAGCAAATGACAACTGCTTCCTTTCACACAGGGTCGATCTTTGCCCAGATCTTGTGAAGAAAGAATAGCTGTCATTATACAGATAAATTACAGGCCCATCATGACGTCAAAGCAATAGATTAAGTAATCTGCACACTGGTAATAAATATTAATTCATAAATCCTCAAAGACAGGTCCTCATGACCATGTAAAAGTGTTGCACTCTCATTAACCCATTATGTTTTATCTTTCCAAAACATAATATTTCAAATATGGAGCTTAAAATATATGAGCCAGACTCTTTAAAACAATGAAACTCTATCCTGTCTCTGTTTACACTACGCCACTGCTGGTATTTATTGAGCTTTCATGTGGATGTGTTGAAAGAGAATTATGTTTCGTCTGATGCCTTTTTAACATCTCAACGCTGTTCATGTAGAATTTGACATCAAAGTAATTTTACTGTATTCAATAAAAAAAAATGAAAATAGGCCACTAAGCCATATAAATGTGACCAAATGCCCACTTATGCAAACAAGCAGAACAGATAAAATAAACAAGCCAATAAATAAATTGATATTAAAGGGATAGTTCACCCAAAAATACAATTATGTCATTAATTACTCGCCCTCATGCCGCTCCAAACCCATAAGACTTTCGTTCATCTTTGGAACACAAATGAAGATCTTTTGATCTTTTGATTCTAAAAAAATTTAGTTTACTTTCAATCTGTTCTTCATATAAAGTGATCGAGTCTCTTCAGAAAATTTGGACTAAACCGCTCAATTCATACGGATTCGTTTTACGATCTCTTTATGAACTTTTTGAAGCGTCAAAGTTTCAGTTGCGTAGCTGAAAAAATATCTTAGTAAAAATATCTTCATTTGTGTTTCGAAGATGAATGAAAGTCTTATGGGTTTGGAACAACATGAGGGTGAGTAAATGATGACAGAAATTTCATTCATCCTTTAAGTCCACATGTTTGTATGAATCCATAAATACTCATTTACATTCACCCATATAAAATTACTTATATTTGTCTACATATACACTACCATTCAAATTTTTTTGAAAGAAAGTAATACTTTTATTCAAGAAAGAAATTGATAAAAATGATTGTAAAGACATTTATAATGTTACAAAAAAATATGTATTTCAAATAAATGCCATTCTCTTAAACTTTCTATTCATGAAAGAAACATTAAGCAGCACAACAGTTTTCAACATTTCTAATTATATTAACAAATGTTTCTTGAGCACGCAATCGGCATATTATGATCATGTGACACTGAATCCTGGAGTAATGTTGCTGAAGATCCAGCTTTACTGAATTTACAATTTTACTGTTTATAATACTTTTGACACAATTAAATGCAGCCCACTCAAACCCCAAACTAGGCTAGATATTAGAATTTTATATAATTATGAGAGCATAGAAAGTATCTGATTATCTAGTATAACATATCCTGATATTGTGGAAAAGGACTTATATCTACTGTACAAACTTCCTCCATCTTCTTTTCATAAGGAGAATGTTGTTGTATTTGTTGTATCTTCTTCTCCCTCAGGCTCCAGGAAGATGGAGCATAAAGGAAACAGCTGGCATGAGACCTGCTTTACCTGCCAGCGCTGCCAGCAGCCAATTGGCACCAAGAGCTTCATCCCCAAAGACAACCATAACTTTTGCGTGCCCTGCTACGAAAAGCAGTTTGCCATGCAATGTGTTCACTGCAAGAAGGTAGATTTCACAGTTGAAGAAAACTAAAACAAGCTTTTTAATGTTTTACTAGGCTACACAAAATACATATACAGCTACATGAAACTTTTTAAGACTCCAGAAACTCTCAGAATGTAATATTCGTTTACTACTTACTGAACACTGCAGACTATTTTATAAATTGACCACTTTCCATTGTGGGATACAGTATTCCAATATTCCATAGTATATACTGCAGAAATTAAACATGGCAGTCTGATCATATTCAATCTCTTCCTTCTCTGTCTAGCCCATCACCACTGGAGGTGTGACGTACCATGACCAGCCCTGGCATAAGGACTGTTTCCTGTGCACTGGCTGTAAGCAGCAGCTCTCTGGCCAGCGCTTCACCTCTCGTGATGACTTTGCCTACTGCCTCAACTGCTTCTGCAACTTGTACGCCAAGAAATGTGCCTCCTGCACCACCCCCATCAGTGGTATGTATGAATGCGCTGTCCAAAATCAAATAGTTCCCTACTATATAATATGCAAAAAACAGTACGCCAAAAGAGTAGTATGCAGTATAAAACAGTATGCGAAAAGTACCCGGATAGCCTAATACTTCCGCCGAGATTCTGAAGTGTGCATTCAATGGACACTTTACTATCCTATGAGGCCATGGGAGAGGATTTATGAATGAAAGTGAAGCGACTTAACTGACACCGGTAGGTCATGTGACACTAACGACATGCCGGATGTAGTACGTTCGAATTTCCTTCATACTACCCATATTCAAACTATAAAGAATGTACTTTTTTAATGACCGCAAAGTAAATTCAAATTCAAATGTACACTCTTAAAAATAAAGGTTCTTTGGCAGGGTGTATGGTTCCATTAAGAACCTTTAATATCCAAAGAACCTTTTCATTGCACAAAAGGTTCTTTGTAGCGCAGAAAGTTTCTTTAGACTATAAAATGGTTAGAAAAAAATGAAAACCCCTTTTTGGTTCTTCCTGGCACACCTTCTCAGACAGTACGCGATTTTGGACGCAGGGATAGTCATATGCAACTATATTTGCCCATGTGATGTCACAGATCCCATAATATCCAAACGAACTGTTTTTGGAGCTTGATTAAGTAAATGCTTTGTTTATAATGAGGATGACATTTTAAGCTATGAAACTTGCAGGATGTTTTAACGGTACAAAGACCTCTTACATGTCAAAAGATCAAGGCAATTTCGATTTCTCATTTCATGACCCCTTTAAAGATTAAAAAGTAGAAATTAGAAATGTGGCCTTGATAACTAACTGAAATAAAATAAGTTTGATCTTAAGTACTGAAATAAAAATAAATGAAAGCTAAATAGAACTGTTAAAAAAACAAATAAAAATGGCAAAAGCACATAACAAAGCTACTAAAATTTAAACTAAAATTGAAATGAAAACTGAACGTATAAAAATAAAACCTAGTAAATTATTAATAAATACTATAATATTACATAAGCAATACTAAAATAACACTGATGTAACAAACAGGATGCAGAAATGTTAAAACATTTCAATTTGAATTAAAATTTGAAATGATTATTATTATTTTTAATTAATTGTTATTTTTAAAAACAAACTTCATTTTCAGTCTAAATTACTCAAAAACATATCATAAAACATTGATGATTTTGAAGTGCCACCAAACATTTTATTTATATATGATTATGTACAGTATATATAATTTTAGTACTTTTGTAGTACTAAAATCATCCCAAAAATCATTATATAACTAAAATCATTCCATCATGCCTCATTCCTGACTTGTCAAAAAATAAACTTCAAAAAAGAACCGCAAACACCATGATCAATACTCTCAGCCATTTATTTTATCAGGCTTGTTGTCAGTGAGGAACGTTCCATGCAGTTCAATAAAAACTCAATTCATAATGCCTAGAAAAACCTTCACTAAAACACTGACATGTGAAACACTTCATTTTGCATCAATGCATGATGCAACACACATCCTAACTGCATCTGACCCTATGGGGCTATAAATACAAAACTCTCAAGGGATTTACCTGATATTGGCCTAACCATTTGAATGGGCCTATTCCAATCTAAATCACAGATCATTTTAATAATACATTTTCACAATATAATAATTTAAATGGACCAGAATGTTCCCCAAAGTTGCAAAACTCACCAAAAATTCCTCGACTTGTTCTTCCAATTCAACATCATGTGGCACATGGCCAATTCAAATTCTAAAAAACTGAATTGGAGGCACTTCTTAAATTCTGAATTTTGCTCAACCCTGTTTCAAAAAGCTCAAATCTACCGGCTTTCCATGAATTCCTATGGAATACAGCTCCATCTGCTTGTTGCTATAACATGTTTGTCATCGCACGCAGGACTTGGAGGAAGCAAGTACATCTCCTTCGAGGAACGCCAGTGGCACAACGACTGTTTCAACTGCAAGAAGTGCTCAGTGTCTCTGGTTGGCAGAGGTTTCCTCACCGAGAGAGATGACATCCTGTGTCCCGAGTGCGGCAAAGACATCTGAAAGTGTGTGTGGAAAAAAAATCAAGCATCCACAACGCTTAAAATGTTAAACTAAAGCATTGGAAAAGCATGAAACAGTTGTGCACAATGAATACATTTAGGTACTCCATGGAAACATACTAAAGTAAAGATTATGATAGTATATGAATAACAAGAGGCAGATTTTCTTTATTTCAAGAGAGTTATTTGAGCTTGCTTTAACTTGAAGACTGAAGAAAGAATTGGTTCTAAAGATTAAACTGTAAATGAAAATAATACACATTATCTCTTTAAAATGTCTGACTGGCTCTCGGGTGTGTTGCATAATGTCTTAACTTGCAAAAAAAGTATTTGTGCATCTAACAGTTCTATACATGAAGTATATATAGTAATGCAAAATCAATAAAGCTTACTAAAACAAAATGTAAAATTGTTTTTGTGTTTACGAATATTTAGACGCATGACAGTGTGACATCACTGGAATTGACTATAAAATGTAAGTATAAATTATAGTATATTATATTATAGTATAAATGGAATTGGAAACACAGTAATGAAATGTTGGCATTACTATTTTTTTTTTTTTGCACAACTTCTTTCCTAAAAGTGCGTGCTCCCACAACTGCACGCTCTCATGAAGAGACGCTCCATATTTATAGCCAATTCCAAAGACGTTACATTAACAAGCATCTATTGCACTAGCAAGCACTCAGTACATATCAAACAATAATATAAGACAATAGGGCCACCTAGTGTTGAACAATGAAATTAGTCTTGCAGACAAATGCAAATTGTGCCCAAGTATATGAATTTCTTGGAGTTTGATTAGATGAAGTAAATGCAGTCAACAAGTGTCCTGTATAGAAATTCCTTCAATTTCCAATATAAAAGCAATGTGCACCTGATGAAGTGGGCTGAGTAAATGTCCAGAAAGAGTATACAAATTTTTGTCCAGAAGCCAATAATTCACACATTTGTATCATTTGATAGTTCTGATGACATTACTCTTTCCAACATTTTAAAATAAAAGTAAAAAACATAAGTAGACCTGTCCAAACTTTTGACAGGTAGTGCATTTTGTAATGGTGGAATTTGTTTATAGGATATTCAGGAAAACTCCCAAAGCTCTGTGATTTCAATGTCTCTGCCAACTGGGACAAAAACCTGAGATGCAACTGCATGGAAAAGAAGCATCTTCAATAAGAGGCAGTGGAGTGTTTGAAAGCTGAATAAAGAGAGAGGGAAGAGTGAGAGAGTGTGAGCTGACAAGAGCAAAAGAACAAAGCAGAAGTTCTCTGATCTCTGACTGGAGATAAACTGCAAAGAACGAGACAATGGTGAAAAGGTTATTATAACCATTGCTGTCTCCATAATCATTGTTTCCTTCTGCCTAAGCCTGAATCAAGAACAACCAGGGCTGTGCACCATCCAGAAATGAGCGTCTTTTATATTTAAAGAATAAAGGTCAATAAGATTTTTTTTTTTTTTTTTAAGAAATTAAAACTTATTTAGCAAGAATGCATTAAATGTATAAAACAAACAGTAAAGACATTTATAATATTTAAAAAAAAGTCTAATTTAAATAAATGCTGTTATTTTGAACTTTCCATTCATCCAAGAAATTCTGTAAAAAAAAATGATCATGGTTTCCACAAAAATATGAACTGTTTTCAACATAGATGACAATAATAGTTTCTTGAGCAGCAAACCAGCATATTAGAATGATTTCTGAAGGATCATGTGACACTTGAGACTGGAGTAATGATGCTGAAAATTCAAAACAGAAGTTTATTTAATGTTATTTTAAATTGTAATATTTAACATTTTTGATCAAATAAATGCAGTCTTAGTGAGCATAAGAGACTTATACCGTTTGTAACAAACCTGAACTATGAATGGAATGAAATTCATACATCATATTTAATAAATTAACCTATTTCATGGATTACGGCAGTGTACTTAAGTTTGACTTAAGTATTAGTAAAAAGAACCGCAAACACCATGATCAGTACTCTCAGCCATTTATTTCATCAGGCTTGTTGTCAGTGAGGAACGTTCCATGCAGTTCAATAAAAACTCAATTCATAATGCCTAGAAAAACCTTCACTAAAACACTGACATGTGAAACACACTTCATTTTGCATCAATGCATGATGCAACACACATCCTAACTGCATTTGACCCTATGGGGCTATAAATACAAAACTCTCAAGGGATTTACCTGATATTGGCCTAACCATTTGAAAGGGCCTATTCCAATCTAAATCACAGATCAACTTGCAAACATCTTGTTGGAGAAAGGCGTAATTTCTTCAAAGTTACTCAGTACATTCCTATTTCAGTAAAACACAGCAGACAAACTTCTAAAACACGCCAAGAGCATGTGGGTTTGATTTGTCAACATGATTCACGTAGAATGAAAAGTTTATTAATTGCAAGAAAGATTTCTAAAGGGAAAATCTGAGCAGTCCAACATAAAACTGCTAGGAATGTGTCAGTTCCTTCACCACAAACTACATCAGGTCAAAAGCCAAAGCATTTCCTGGTGTGAAATGAACCGGAGGGTCACATTGCACAAGTCACTTTTCCTGAGGCTGGTAAGTAAAGGTGAGAATGACAACTTGAGGTGTGTGACAAGAACCCATCTTTCAAATTCATGTCTCATCATGAGTGTCTTTCTTGGCCAACACAGAGACCCAGCAGACGATGTCAGTGGCGTTAACCATCCGTCCTTGATGACATCAGAGATTATGGCCATGTGATATGTTGAATCTTTTTCTTTGTATCAGGTGACTTAATGTCCTTCTGCCACGAAAAAAAGAAATTAATCAGAAAACTTAAAATTCACATTTACTGTCAAGACAAGTCAAAACCAAATCCACTCTCACACCATCATCACACACACTGTCAGTGTAAATAAACAGATTTCCATGACGTTAGTGTCATACTCACAGCAGTGTCACGTTCTCCATCGCTGGGGGAGGTGCGCTTTAGCTTAGACGTGGTATTGTTTGAATGTAGCGAGGAGTTGGCAGTGTTTGAGTGATTACAGGTGCTTTTGGGACTGGCCCCCGGCGATGACACTGGTGTCCTGCTGGACGAATTTGAGGAAGAGCAGTTTGTAGAGGTCCCAGAGATCTTGCGTATGGGGTTTGTGAGACTGATGCTGGAAACTGGGGGCTTTATTCGGTCTGTGACGACAGGAGCTGCTGAAGCATCAGGTTTCTTCAGCTTCACACTGCCAGTGTTAGTAGAGCTGCCGTCAAACACAATCAACGGCCTCTTCCTGCCACTATCAGTGCTTGAACTGAAACAAAACAGAGTTATAACATAAGATAAACCACTTTGGACATTTTCACGCAGTTACAGAACAGCCATGACAACTTTCTGCAAACAGAATTAAAATAAAATTACCCACTGCTGGTGCTCTCAAATCAAATTTTCTTTTATTCCACATATTCAGAGTTTGTATTAAGTTTAGTTATACATGCAAACAAGTTTTGCCATCAAAGGTCATCAAACCTGGTGTGAAGCACTTTTGAATCTGAATACAGACGACAATGAGATTTCAGAGCTTAAAGTCAACATGAAATTTAAGTTCCCAATTGTGACACATATACACGTGAAACGGCTTCTTGAGCAAGAAAAACTGTATGGGGGGGACTTTAATTTTGTCAATGGAGAACTGACTGGATGGTTGTGGTTTGCTATTGCTGTGATGTCATGTGAGTGACAGGTTGATCACGCCAGTAAACACGTCATCAGAGAAGATGAGATGTTGACGCAAGAGGGAGGGGGAAGATATTTTGATTAAAGATTACAAGTGCACATGATTTAAAAAAATAAATAAATGGATGAATAAATTACATACTGCAAAATTCCACGATAAATTCCAATACTGTAAAATTTCAAAAATAATTGACAGTTTTGACTTCATGGTGACTTTAAGCAAAGGGGAAGAGTATAAGTGATTATTACAAAGCTCTCTGTGATATCGATTCCTGGGAGGTAGCACCATTCATTTGTGTAAGCCGCGTAACAGGTTCGTTCACTCAATAATATTTGCACTGAAAGTAAAAGACATGTAGACAAATCCAAATGCATGGTGGGATGTCTGTAACAGTGTTAGGGAGTAACTAATTACATGTAACGAAATTACGTAGTTTAATTACAAAACAAATGTAATCCGTTAAATGTGTAATTAAATTACAGTTACTTATGAAAATGTTAACGATTACATCTGAATATTTTCTGTAAAAAGTTGTAAAAAATGTTGAATAATATTAATTTGTTGTTTTGCCTGTTTTTGATGTGCATGATGCCTCCTGCCATTTAAAGGCCTTTAGTAAAGCGATGCTATTCTGATGCTTTTGACTGGCTCTCGTTTGAATTTGCAGCGCACCACATCTGCCAATTACATTGTAAGGCCGCCCAATCGTCCCAATGAAGGCTTACGATTGGTGGGTGAAGGTTTCTTGCGCGTTCGGTCTTTTCAGCTGGGCAAAGGGATTTAATTCCAATTTAGTTTTATCTGACTCCATTTTATCATGAATTCGAATTTAGGTTAGAATGCCAGTTGGTTATTTGGTAATTTATATTTAATAGTCTAACTACACATTTAATTATTTAGTTTAACCCTTTGTTGAAATTATACCCGTTCATAATCTACTAGAGATAGTTAATAATTCCAGAGTAAGTCAGAATAAATTAGTGTAACAATTTATTATTAGTCAGGTAAATGTATCATGCCAATTACATAATCATTTCAAAGATAATCTATACATAACATCAAATGCTCTGAAGTAAAGAATAAAATATGGATACCTTCTAAAAATTACATAACGCTGAGCATCTAGTAGACACTCAGCGTTACGGGCTGACCGATGTAAAGGTTCGCGCCCTGACCTCTTTGCAACATCTCCTTAAATACCAGACCAAGATGCAAAACTCTTTCAAATGTAAACATGTGTTAACAATGGGAATTTGCATTAATCAAGTCCTATAGACCTGTATTGAGAACAGGAGGTAAAGACCAGTTGGCTGAAGACACACCCATTACACATTAAGCAAAATATCTCTAAACTCTTAAAACCTTTATTACCTTTTGGTTTACTTTTGTGGGGATGAGACCTTTGTAGCAGTCGCACTGAGACGTTTCAAATGATATCAAACATGTGTAATACTGTATAGTACTTGTTCACATTAAACCATATAGATTTTGGGTGAATTTTAACATATGGAGAGGAGAGATGAGGGTGGGGGGGAAGGAAATGTGAATTAAAGCATCCTTAGGCGATTAACTCAGTGTGACATTGTCTCAGATGGGGACGCTAAATGCATATGAGCGAGTTCAGATGTTAATTTCCTTTGTTTTCTCAGAGAGTCACCATTTCTTATAGTTCTTCCAGTTTTCACAGTCTTACAACATCAATCCACACTGCCGCTGAAAGCTTTAGGCTACAACCTGAGAGTTGCCAGCATGGCGAGTGATAAAAATGCGTTCCAGTGTTGGAAATTTAAAAATCATTTCATCCAGAAATTAAGGGCGCAAATAACAGTCCAGTGCAAAATATGTTTGCCAACTATTAAAATGCTATTGACATCGAAGGTTTCAATGTTGAACCTGAGGAAGCATCTCTAATGACGAATGTTAACCTAAAGCGCCACCTAGTGGACAAATCTCTCTATTAGTTTGTCCCGTTTTGACTTGCAAAATAGAGCTATTTAACTACACAATGATTAGTCATTTAGTCTAAACAATATTTTAGATGGAATATAACTATTTAAAAAAAAAACAACAAAAAAAAAAACAATACCATACATGTTATGACAGCTACACTTGAGGGCATCTGTTTGGGATCCCAGTGAGTATGAAACTAGAATCTATTCTTGCTTCTGTTAGTGAGAAATTAATATTAGGCCTTTTATGGCATAATGTTTTCCCTTCACACACACACAGCGGTAAAAAGAAGAGTATGCTGATTTTTTTATATCAGTAAGAAGAAAAATATCAAGTGTTTTACTACAGCATAATGATCTAGAATTGTATGTTTTCTCTTAAATATAACTATCTCTGTTTTTTTTTTTTTTTTTTTTTTTTTTTTTTTTTATAAAAGAGTTAACCATGCCTGGTTTAAATGTTTGAAAATGATTAACAGTTAAAAACATTCATTAGAAATTTGGAAAAGTAATCAAAAAGTAATCCAATGTTACTTTATTAGAGTAATTGAAATAGTTACACTACTTTTTACATTTTAAATAGGGCAACTTGTAATCTGTAACCTATTACATTTCCAAAGTAACCTTCCCAACACTGGTCTGTAATAATATATTTCATTAAAACACATTATATAAACTTTTTACAGGATTCTTTGATAAATATATAAAGTTCAAAAGAACAGCATTTATTTGAAACATTATAAATGTCTTTGCTGTCACTGTCACGAGAGTTAATCAATGATCATTTTCATATGTGTCTAAACTATTTCTTTAAGCACATGAGCATCATAACCTGTGCGCGCTGGTGCCGCTCTGCCGCGCTCTGCTCCTCTCCATCCTCCTCCCCCAGCGGCTGCTGGGCAGATCTCTCTGCGGGAGAGGAAGGACATGCCGCAGGTACAGACCTGTCAGCCGGTCACGGTCCTCATGATCACCCACTGCTATCTTCCTCTAAATCACAACACAGGCACGATTGGTTTGCTGCTATTCAGTGACGGTTGATTTACTCGTTCTTTAGATGTCAGGTATATTTACTAGCTGATAAATTTATTCTATACAGAGAAAAGCATGCACGGACCAAAAAAACCCCCCCCAAAACTATTATTATTTTCATATAAGGAACAAACACGTTATGCGATGTGGCCTACAGTAACCCGACTGGTTTCACGTGGCTCAAATCTCACCTCATGCAACATGAGCTGAATGAACTCTTGAGAAAGGAGCTCTGGATGAAGCAGAAGGTCGATTTTGGAAACATCTCCAGCATTTGATGTAGGGTTTTTCGTTCTGCCTCCCCTGTGCGACGCCATATTTCTCAGTCCATTTCCGGAGAGCGCAGGAAAAAGCGCTCTTGTTCTGCGCTTATGTGAGAGACGTTTAACATCACATGACCATTACTGCCACCTACAGTACAATGTGTGCTAGGGCAGAAAAAAACAGCTAAATAAAGAATGGGTCAATGATAATGCATGACTCAATTTGACTTCTTCAAACAGAATTGACAGACTTTGACTTACCTGATTAAGTTATATTATATTTACACATGCATCTACACATAGATTTACAGCTCAGAAAGAAATTAAATCAATGTTACTGCCTGGCCAGACAATTAACAGGCCGATATTTGGCCATTTGCAAATTATTAGCACTGGCTTGTAACCATGTCCACTTGTTTGAATAAACATTTGATTTATTTATCATGTAAAATAAGAGTTTGCTTCACTTTGTCGATCTCATTTGCTCATCCGCAACTCTGCTCTTGATATCAGCCTTGGGCACCAGAAGATGCATATCGGTCAAGCACTTTTTTCATTTTCAGTATTGACAGATTTGAGCATTGGCTTTTACATAGGCATAGTTCCCAAATTGCTGATAAAGAAACTCAATTAAAATTAACAATCTGCAATTCTGCCACATTTATAAAAATAATGCACTCCAAATGACAGATTTCAGGAATGGTGAAAATATTAAATGAGAGTGCCTATGATGGTAGTTTTATGCAATTTGCATTTATAAGCACAATTCTTCAGTCAAACTGGTAAAACAAGTGAAAATGGTCTAAGATGGATGTAGCTGGTTTAAGCTGGTCTCCCAGCTTGGCCATCTAAAGAATTGGCCAAAACCCTGAAACCAGCTATGACCAGGCTGGAAGACCAACCAATCAGCTTAGGCTGGTTTTAGTGGTATTTTTTTTTTTTTCTCCAGCAGGGATGCAGCTCATCTCCCACCAGTCCTGCAGTTTTACTTTGGGCATTAAAATGTGAATGTAAATAACGAACAAAAACAAAAACCCCTCACCAAATCAGGAAACAATTCTATCAAACATGTTCAGTAAATCACCAGTTTAGTTTCTTTATTTGCCAGCTTCCATGTTTTACAAAATTGCAGAACATGTGAAATCTTTCCAACTGAAATCAAAGAAATTCAGTTCAGGACCCAGTTCAGAAACATATATGAATATTGCTTTGATGAATTTGAGACAACTAATGCTTTTTTCTTCATCACACTATGATAGGGGGAGGTATTTATCAAGTATTCAATTCATAAGCGTTCTCATCTCAATGGGACTTCAAGGACACAGTCCCTTGAAACCTAAGTGTGTCATATCTAAACATCATCTTTCGTTCTTGGCTTGTCAATTTTAAATATAATTTGGTGCAAACCCTAGACTGAAGACTGGGTCTCACTGCTGCACACATAGATGTTGCTGGGTCTTATACGCCTTCGACTTCGTCCAGGAATCTTGGGACAGAGATGACACGTCTTGGGCATAAACTCCAGACAGGCCTCACGAAACTTTCGGATTCTCCAGCAATATATCACAGGGTTGAAAACTGCTTTTAGGTAACTCAACCACAGCGCCCCGATGCTGACCGGGTAAAACGCCGGGCTGAGGTAGAAGCGTCTACTGAACACCGCCAGCAGGCTCACCACTGTATGTGGCAACCAACACACGGAGAAGCCAATGAAAAGGATGAGGATGGTGGTGAAGGCCCTGGTTTTGAAACTCATGTCCACGTTGACTTGGGGTCGCTGTAGGCCGGTTAAACCCAACTTGCTGACATGGTTGATGGCGACGCTGCCTTCGCTGGTGTGATTGTGGATGCGCAGCGCGTTACGTCGCACTGTGTTGAGAATACACAGGTAGGAATACAACATCACACCGAATGGCACAAAAAACACCGCGACCGCTAGCAGAACCGTGTAACCCCGGTCCGCCAGCGATTCGCTGTATCCCAGAATGCATTGCGGCACTTGTGCGCCGATCCCAGCCGTCCTCCAGCCGACCACGGATGGTAGGGACACGCAGAGCGACAGAGCCCATGATGCGGCAATGAGAATTTTCGCCCGATGTGGCGTCAGCTTGTCCTGTCGCTGAACTATAATGAGGAAGCGATCGACGCTGATGATCAGAAGGATGGACACACCTTCCAGAACAAACAGCCAGTAAAGCATGACGGACACGCGGCAGAATCCCACTCCGAAGCTCCAGTCCGTAGTTGCGAGAGTGACGGCGGTGAATGGCATGCATAGCAACGACAGCATGATGTCAGAGAAGGCCAGCGTGGCCAGGAGCAGATTAATCGCTGAACGCATGGCTGGTTTCTGATACACTATCAGACACACAATGGCATTGCCGAGGAAACCGATGGTGATCATGAAGATCATGATGGCAGCCAGTACCACCCTGAGAGTGGTGGGCATGAGGGCAGTATCAGCCTCTTGCATTTCAGTTTCCATTGGTTCAAGAAGGCCACACGCCTCCAATGAGCTGCCATTACAGGCAAACATGGCAGCTGTTACCAGGTATCATCCATTCAAGTCTGGAAAGTCATAGCTAAACCATTGCCATGGTTTTGTGAGCTCCCATTAAGAGAATTACTCTCCACGCTGAAGACGTTGTAAAACATTACCTGCAACAGAAGACCAAAAGTGTGAGGTACACTCAAAAAATGATTCAGGCCCTTCATAGATATGAGACATTTCTTCGTTCACTTTACTTAAACATATCTAATTAGGGGTAATAAGTATTTATATTTAATGAGTCTAACATAAAATATTTAAATAGTGTCATCTATGAAATGTATGACATTTATTTAAGTTTGATAAACTCAATTTAGTTTAATTTAGGAAAGAGGAGCACCTTCTGCTCATGTTATTAACAATGTATATCTTAAATTACACTACCGTTAAAAAGTTTGGGGTCAGTATGATTTTTTAAAAATAAGGTAATTAATGCTGTAAAAATGATTAATAGTGATGAATCGCATCTAACATAAAAGTTTGTGAAAAGAATAAAAAATATATATATACATATACATATGTGTGTGTGTGTATATATATATATATATATATATATATATATATACACACACATATATATTATATAATTACAAACTTATGTTATATGCTATTAATCGATTTGACAGCACTAAAATTAATACCTTTAAGGCCCGTTCACACCAAGAATGATAAATATATATATAACTGTAATCATAACTATATTGGCGTTCACA
The DNA here is from genome assembly GCA_039654105.1 of Coreius guichenoti. Classification (NCBI taxonomy): domain Eukaryota; kingdom Metazoa; phylum Chordata; class Actinopteri; order Cypriniformes; family Gobionidae; genus Coreius; species Coreius guichenoti. The sequence continues at coordinate 30,234,099 of CM077172.1, read as the reverse complement.
CCAACAGACAATAAAATTCTGTTTTTTTAGCGTGTGCTGCTTTAAAGGGATAGTTCACCCAAAAATTATCCAATAATTTATTCACCCTCAAGCCATCCTAGGTGTATTTGACTTTCTTCTTTCAGACGAATACAATCGGAGTTAAATTAAAAAATATCCTGGCTTTATAATGGCAGTGAATGGGGGTTGAGATTTTGAAGCCCAAAAAAGTGCATCCATCCATCATAAACATACTCCACACGGCTCCAGGGGGTTAATAAAGGCCTTCAGAAGCGAAGCGATGCATTTGTGTAAGAAAAATATCCATATTTAAAACTTTATAAACTAAAATAACTAGCTTCCGACAGATGGCCTACGCAAGTCGACTTACGCCAAAAGAGTAACCCCTGGCGTGATGTACGAGTATTAGCTTTAACGCCTCTCACGGTTCAAACAAATAGGGCTGGGCAACAAACTCAGTCTCCTCTTCTCTTATATCGAAATCCTCCGACATTTCTCTTAAAAAAATTCTCGTTTTAGACTTCTAATTCGTGACCTGTGTTTTGTTTTGCTTTATCCTCTGTGCTTCCGTGTTCGTCAATACATCATGCGTCAGGTCAAGGGTTACTCTTTCGCCGTGAATCGATGCGTACGGCTGTCTGTCGGAAGCAGGTTATTTTAGTTTATAAATACTTTTAAATATGGATATTTTTCTTACACAAACGCATCGCTTCACTTTAGAAGGCCTTTACTAACCCCCCAGAGGCGTGTGGAGCACTTTTATGATGGATGGATGCACTTTTTTGGGCTTCAAAATCTCAAAATCTCAAATCTCAACCCCATTGCCATTATAAAGTTTGGAAGAGCCAAGATATTTTTAATATAACTCTGATTGTATTCGTCTGAAAGAAGATAGTCATACACACCTGGCTTGAGAGTGAGTAAATCATGAGGTAAGTTTCATTTTTGGGTGAACTATCCCTTTAAGTGCTCAAGCTCTTTAAAGTCTTTGGATTCTAATTGGCTGTCAATGTTTTTATCATTCCTCAGCTGAAAAAAAAAACAGTGATTCCAATAATATCGTTCCTCTGTTTCATTATCGATATAGCTGTGGTGTGAACTATTCTTATAGAATTAGAACAATTATATAGACTTTATAGCTGTAGTTATTGTTATAGTTATCATCCTAGGTGTGAACGGCCCTTTATGTCTGTGATAGGATTTCAGCGATGGACATTTTTCTCACACCATTGAGAACTGCATAATCAATAAAGCACACATACTCAATTACAGGTATATTCAATGGTGGGCCTCAGACATAGTTAAAACTATTTTGTAATTACTTTTTTTGCATGAACATATGTAGAGCAATATGAGCAATATGGTGAGCATATACAAACCACAATCATCATGTTTACAGATGAAAGAGGGAATGATGCTCACTCAGAGGATGCTGCTGTTGCCATGGTTACTCTGGGTTGTTCTTTGCTAAGGATAGTGCAGATATAAAGGGGGATGTAAATTCCAATAATTCATGTCATCCTCTGACACATCCATTGTCCTAGAAAAGACCAGAATACCTGTAAAACACATAGCAGGACACAGTTACACATGGTTAATGGAATATATTTTCTAATCTATGTTCCATTTATTAAATTGAGAGGGACAGTTGACATTAGGGTGGCATATATTGGGATTTTTCTCATTTAGGTTTATAAATGTTGGTGACAATCTGAAAAAAAAACTTCCATGTATTTCCCAGTATATAGAGTCAATACAATACAATCCATTGGGGAATAATAGTCATTTATCAGCATATGTTATTAAAGATTTTTGGGTATACAGTGAGCATGAGGTAAACACAGACAATAGGTACTGGTGCGATATGGTGGACAGAAGCATACATAATAAGTAATAGAAATATGCATGATGTTGTTATGTAGAAAGAGATACACCATATGTAAAAATATAAATACAGTGGGGAGAACAAGTATTTGATACACTACCGATTTTGCAGGTTTGCCCACTTACAAAGCATGTAGAGGTCTGTAATTTTTATCATAGGTACTCTTCAACTGTGAGTGACGGAATCTAAAACAAAAATACAGAAAATCACATTGTATGATTTTTAAATAATTAATTTGCATTTTATTGCATGACATAAGTATTTGATCACCTACCAACCAGTAAGAATTCCGGCTCTCACAGACCTGTTAGTTTTTCTTTAAGAAGCCCCCCTGTTCTCCACTCATTACCTGTATTAACTGCACCTGTTTGAACTCGTTACCTGTATAAAAGACACCTGTCCACACACTCAATCAAACAGACTCCAACCTCTCCACAATGGACAAGACCAGAGAGCTGTGTAAGGACATCAGGGATAAAATTGTAGACCTGCACAAGGCTGGGATGGGCTACAGGACAATAGTCAGTCAGTTTGGTGAGAAGGCAACAACTGTTGGCGCAATTATTAGAAAATGGAAGAAGTTCAAGATGGCGGTCAATCTCCCTCGGTCTGGAGCACCATGCAAGATCTCACCTCGTGGGGCATCAATGATCATGACGAAGGTGAGGGATCAGCCTAGAACTACACGGCAGGACCTGGTCAATGACCTGAAGAGAGCTGGGACCACAGTCTCAAAGAAAACCATTAGTAACACACTACGCCGTCATGGATTAAAATCCTGCAGCGCACGCAAGGTTCCCCTGCTCAAGCCAGCGCATGTCCAGGCCTGTCTGAAGTTTGCCAATGACCATCTGGATGATCCAGAGGAGGAATGGGAGAAGGTCATGTGGTCTGATGAGACAAAAATAGAGCTTTTTGGTCTAAACTCCACTCGCCGTGTTTGGAGGAAGAAGAAGGATGAGTACAACCCCAAGAACGCCATCCCAACAGTGAAGCATGGAGGTGAAAACATCATTCTTTGGGGATGCTTTTCTGCAAAGGGGACAGGACGACTGCACCGTATTGAGGGGAGGATGGATGGGGCCATGTATCGCGAGATCTTGGCCAACAACCTCCTTCCCTCAGTAAGAGCATTGAAGATGGGTCGTGGCTGGGTCTTCCAGCATGACAACAACCCGAAACACAGAGCTAGGGCAACTAAGGAGTGGCTCCGTAAGAAGCATCTCAAGGTCCTGGAGTGGCCTAGCCAGTCTCCAGACCTGAGCCCAATAGAAAATCTTTGGATGGAGCTGAAAGTCCGTATTGCCCAGTGACAGCCCTGAAACCTGAAGGATCTGGAGAAGGTCTGTATGGAGGAGTGGGCCAAAATCCCTGCTGCAGTGTGTGCAAACCTGGTCAAGAACTACAGGAAACGTATGATCTCTGTAATTGCAAACAAAGGTTTCTGTACCAAATATTAAGTTCTGCTTTTCTGATGTATCAAATACTTATGTCATGCAATAAAATGCAAATTAATTACTTAAAAATCATACAATGTGATTTTCTGGATTTTTGTTTTAGATTCCGTCACTCACAGTTGAAGAGTACCTATGATAAAAATTACAGACTTCTACATGCTTTGTAAGTGGGCAAACCTGCAAAATCGGCAGTGTATCAAATACTTGTTCTCCCCACTGTATATAATAATGTAAAAGTGGAATAACATTGAACCAGAATATATATACTGTGACATACAGTATGTGTACAATAAACATATTTTATATACATTATTGCAAGTTCTGTACTGAGTATGGTACATGTAGCTGACAATAACAATACCTGTCTTTTCAACCTGGTAAGTAGTAAAATGTTTAGCAGAAAATTGTGCACAAAAAAGAAAACTGATCTGGATCCATCAGTCTCACACGCAAGTCTTGGTCATGCTGTTTCTCAGACCTCAATGTATTAATCAACCCATAGCAGGTGTCACCCATAGACTAGCCGTCAACTTAAGCGTTAGAAAATAAAGATTGACCAATATTGCTTTTCTGACCACTGCTGTTAATGAATAATTGAATGTTGAAGTGTCCAAGGGATTTTTTTCCCCTTATTTCTGTTTTTCTTTGGACAGAATCATAATCATACACTGTTTGTTTGTTGGACAGAGGAGAGCTGGCCCCCCGACTGAGCCTGGTTTCTCCCAGGTTTTTTCTCCATTCTGTCACCTGATGGAGTTTGGGTTCCTTGCCACTGTCACCTCTGGCTTGCTTGATATTCAACAATATTATTGATCTGACTGTACTGACGCTGTTGTATGAGAACTGAACTGAAACTGGACGATGACATAATTTTTTGATGAAATGAACTAAATTAATAATTGATGATCTTTACAACGGAACTGAATAAACACTGAACTGACTTCAGCTGAACAACAGCCGAAATGCATAATGTCCTGGTATCACTGTAAAGCTGCTTTGAAACAATCTGTATTGTATAAAGTGCTATATAAATAAAGGTGACTTGACTTTACACAATGGTAAATAATATAATAATAATTATATCATTTTAAGGTGTCATTGTTACAGTGTAGGCCTAATTATATATTTAAGTACTGACTGAGTGTACCTACTATATATAACTACATTTACTTACTATAGGGTTAGGGTAGGATTAGGGTTTGGTTTAGGGTTAGTTGTATGTAATTATGCATCATTTACTGTTATTAGCTACTATGGTACATGTAACATATGTAACAAGGACACTGTAAAATCAAGTTTTACCCATAGTATAACAATAAATTCTATGCATTATGACTATATTATTATTAGTAGTATTTGTCTAACCTGTTTAGTTGCAAAGATGGTTGATGGCCCTGAAATTGTTGTTTATATTCATTGCACACGATTACCATTACTATTCCTATTTGATCTTGGCACAATATTGTTACATGCTGCAGTATGCAGGCTATAGCATTTCCGTAACACATTTCATTTAAGCACGACTGCTTATGCGTACAAAAAATAACTAAGGTGTTTCCTATTCAACACAGTAGCGTTAATGTTGATATTTGGTGCGATATTTTAAAGACCCACCAGATGGAATTCATCGGTGCAGCTAATTCTACAGAACCGATTTAGTGTACATACCAGTCAAAAAAAAAAAAAAAAACTACAGGTCCTCTCATATAGAAAGACTACAAACGAAAGCAAACAATTGTATTGTATTCAGAAAGACATTAATGTTTTTTTTGTTTTTTTTTGTTTAACCAAATTCTTTATAAAGCAGTGGATCTGTGCTCAGCCATGGAAGCTGACTGATGCAGAACTGCTCGACGTCTTAATAATTGTTTACAAAGGCACAAAACATTCAGAACTGCAGTTTATAAATCTCACGATAGGAAACAAATAGGCTATATTAGAATTTATTATTTTTAAAATGTCTAAGCGTGATATGCATGACAATTCACTATCGCACCCTTGAGATTTATGCATTGATCACACGATCCATGTCACTGATGCAACATTTCGGTTCTCACGTGCACTGGCGCGCGCTTAGCAGATGTGATGATGTGATTTACACAGCCAGATTGTGTGGTGATTTTACCTCTTTATCAACTGAAGTCCGCGTATTTGTTGGGCGGTGAGCCGTGACAATCCAAAACAGTTGAAGGACAAGATGTTGTAGACGCTTCCCGTTGTAGTTTGATTTTAGTCAGAGGATTGCCATTGTTTCCACTGATGCGATTTCTTGCTGCTCGAAACGCGTCCGTCGGGGTGTGGAGCTCTGGAGGTGTGACAACGGCAATCAATCAACAGGCAGCTGTAGTATGAGCTTCATCCTTGAGGATTTCAGAGGTACACGGATGACAAACTGCATCAGGAGGTCATTGACGTACTCATAAAAATAAAGCTCAATTGATCAGCCAGGGACCTGGCCTCTTGTTATCAAGAATATTTTGGCTGCGTTTAGGGCTTTTGAGTTTGTCTATACTGTATAATAAATCGGAGATTTATAACGTTCTTGATGTTACATTGCAGGTTCAGTGTATGGATTTATGTGTACGTTAAAGCAGGGGTTTAAAAACTTTATGAAGCCAAGGACCCCCAAGTATGATGAACCTTTTATGAGGGACCCCCTTCCTAAAATCCATCTATATATTTTTATGTATGAAAAAACATTTAAACTGTTAGATAGGCTAAATAGTAAGTGTGACATATTGTTTCCAAACTTAAATTGGCTACACTTAAAGGTGCACTGTGTAAATTTTAGCGGCTTCTAGCGGTGAGGTTGTGAAATGCAATCACCCACAGCTCACCCCTCCCTTTCGAAGCACATAGAGAAGCTACGGTGGCCGACACAGGACAAAAATGTCATCGTCGGAGAGAGCAGAGTGACTAGCGCTCCGTAGAGAAGTTTGTCCGTTTAGGGCTACTGTGACGTCGTACCATGACGGCGCAAAATGACTGTTTTCACTGTAAGGGGACCCGCGGTGTATGTAGATTGAAATGGCTCATTCTAAGGTAATAAAAACATAACAGTACATTATGTAAGGTCTTTATACACAACTGAAAACATAGTTATGTATATTATATTGCATTTCTGTCAATAGATCCTCATAAATACTACACACTGCACCTTTAATGTTGGATGTATAAACCTGAAGAAGATCATTTTCATTTTCAATTAAAAATTATTTGTATAAGCAACTTTCACAATAAATGTATGTATATAGTTTAGCCTACGTACTGCGTTAAGAATACTGCCTTACAACCCCAGTGAGCAAGATAAAGGGGACTATAGTGAGAAAAACTCACTAGAAAGATACAAAGCAAACATATACAATTCTGGAAATTATGTATACAGCAAGAAAGGAGAGAAACATTTAGAAATTAAACAGTTATCCTTCGGGAGGACCCCGGACCCCAGTTTGAAAACCCCTGCTTTAAAGTACTATGAGCTGCAGAAACGTTCTTGTGTCATCAACCTGGTGCTATAGCGACATGAGATCAAAGCTGGGCTGAAGGTTTTTGTTGTTGACAGAAGGCAACATGTCCTTGAAATTTGTTCATTCATCATGCTTATTTTTTGTTCAGCTCTATTTTCCTTTCACACCCACTAACTCACATCTCACGCTTGTAATTAGCTAAATGGGGACATAGGCCTACCATAGACTTTAATTGTTTTTATATAACTTAATACACACTTCACACTGTAACATCTGGAGTCAGTAAGATGCTTTTTTAAGAAATTAATACTTTTATTCAGCAAGGACGCATCAAATTGATCAAAAGATATATTAAAGGCATTTATAATGTTACAAAAGATTTCAATTTCAAATAAATGCTCTTCTTTTGAACTTTGTATTCATCAAAGAATCCTGATGTATCATGTTTTCCACAAAAATATTAAGCAGCACAACTGTTTTCAACATGGATAATAATAAGAAATGTTTCTTGAGCAAATCAGCATATTAGAATGATTTCTGAAGGATCATATGACACTAAATTCTGGAGTAATGATGCTGAAGATTCAGCTTTGCCATCAAACATCAAATAAATTAAAATGACAAAATATTTTAAATAGAAAACAATATTTCACAATATTGCTGTTTTACTGTATTTTTTTATAAAAATAAATGTAGTAAGCATGCAAGAATTATTTAAAAATACATTTAAAAAAATAACTTTTAATATATTATTTTTTTTAAATGAGTCTCCATTTGTTCCCAAAACGTGTTTTACTATTTCTGGGGTCGAGGGACAAAATTGTCCCTTCGGAGAACACAATCACACTTCAAGCATTTCAAGCTATTAGTAATAATAATTTCACAATGATATTAATTCTAAGATAATGATATTGAATATAGACTACCCTACTAACACAAAAACCTGTTGGCATTTTTGCAGCAAAACAAACTGGCTGATTCATGAGAAGGAGGAGGAGCACAAATGCTCTCATAAATCGTTGTTGCCTTTCATTATTTTCTATATTTCACTATTTAGACTTATATTTCATTATATTTAGAGGACATTTTCATAAGTAGTCAAACCTGTACACATGCACACATATGGTCATTTTTATAAAAACATAGTGAAATGTAGATGCCAATGACACAAATACACAAATCAAATTTTGTATCATGCTGGATGTTTTTGATGATGCAGGAGTGACATTGCTGTTGGCCTCTGAGATGATTGTGTTGTGCCTGTCACCACGGTAACCTCTCCATCTCTGGCCTGTCAATAATGGAACACTCTGTACTCTATAGACCCTCTCTCTCACTCTTTGATGCTCACTGAGACGTCACGTCACACATTCACAACAAGACCCACATGAGAATGACTCAGATGCTCTCAAAAAACTCAGATAAAGCCAAATAAAACTGCTCTTAATTTTCATTTATATAAAGTATTCAAATATACACTGAGACATGACATAAACATGACCTTCATCCATAGGTGCTGCTTGCTCTTAGCTGCTGTTGCCTGTGTTCGCTCTAACACAAAACAGTTTAGTCACACTGTGTTAAACTGTTCCTGTTTGCATGTTCAAATTATTGTGAATCTTAAAAGACCAATGTCTGTATAATTTGATTAAAATGCTGCTACAACAAAGCCTGTGAAATTAATTAGCAGATTATTAGGGAATGCACCAATCACTTTCACTAACTGATTATAATAAATGATGGCAATGTGTTATGTACTATAAATATCAATTTTTAAAGTAAGCCTAAACATATGACCTGGAATATGCTCTCAGAATCATATGCAGTTCTATGTCAGAACAGAAGATGGCAACATTGTCTAACTGATAACTCTACCGTTTAAAAGCAGCTTCTCCATCTGTATGGTGAATATTGCACACAGATTTTAAAAGCACTGAATAATAATCATTACTGAATTATCAGTATCCTTAAATATCCCTAAATACCAAGAATCTTGTCTAATATTAATAATAATAATATTGGAAACTGAAAATGAAATAAACTAGAGATGCACCAATGTATTGGCCAATAATCGTTATCGGCCAACAAATGCAATTACTTTCACTATGGGTCATCGGCCAATTCTTTGAAAACAGCCAATGATCAGGGCCGATTATATACTGTCAATCAAAAAGGGGCAAAAAAATGTGTTCATACTGCAACTCACACTGTGGGTGTGAAGAAAATCTTTTGTGTTGAATTTAAAGGGGTCCTATAATGCCCCTTTTTACAAGATGTAAAATAAGTCTCTGATGTTCCCAGAGTGTGTATGTGAAGTTTTAGCTCAAAATACCCCACAGATCATTTTTTATAGCATGTTAAAATTGTCACTTGTTGAGGGTGAACAAAAACGTGTCGTTTTTGTGTGTGTCCCTTTAAATGCAAATGAGCTGCTGCTCCCAGGGCGCCCTTTTAAGAGGAGGGCGGAGCTTCAAGAGCTCATGTTAGCTGCTCCGATTACCTCACGCAGACACGCACTGAAAAGGTCAGAAACTGTTCAGCCTTTTATGTTCAAACCAGAGTCGGACAATGATGGAGAGACTCAAGAAGAATTGACAACCTGTAGAATGCAACAGGACGTTTCTGAATGGTTAGTTGATGAATTTATGTAGCAGATGTGGAGTTACTATCTTCAAGTCATTGATTATCATATTCTGTCATGATAATCTGTAAATCGCTCATGTGGGAACTGTTGTAAGATGCCTACAGAGCCAGAGAATATATGCTGTGTGAAGATAGAACAGCTATAGTTTGGTTTCATCTTGCTTTTATGACATGCTATTGCATTTGTGTCACGTACTGTATTGCAATAAACGTGAAAAGACGGATGCAACAGCTTGAGCAGACTCCTAAATGTGCTCTACAACAACAACTCTTCCTCTTCTCAACATGGCCTTTGTTGCGTGTTCCCGGGGCAAGGTTTATGTAAATTTTAGGGTTAGTGATGTCACTAACCCATGAATAAGCTCGTTGTAGTCCCTACCAGCCAAATGTTGTAGTCCTTAAAAAGCGATTTTTTAAAAAGAAAATATCTCCCTTTGCTTTGAACTTTGAGCGTTGTAACTTTGCAGATGTTGTTTATGCTCAAACAGCAACATTACACACTAACTAAAGTTAAAAAAGTGAAATCATAATCTACCACCCCTTTAAGGCAAGTTTACGTGACAATAAGGCATTAACAGTGCACATTAAAGCAGGCTCTATTTGACCCTATGAATCACTCATAGTTCAAGCCAATTTCAAGTCTCAGATTTCAAATTCTGTTTATCACGAAATTCAAACAATAAGTGCTGTTTTGACGCTCTTAAATGTGACAGGTTATTGTAGCGCCTCCGTTCAAGTGGTAGCGCTTTAAATTATAGCATGAAAAACATGCATGAACATAAGAAGGTATGTTGAAAGATACAGTAGGCCTACAACTTACTGAAATGAATGTCTCATGTAATCGCCCAATCGGTGTTTTAACCACAAAAAGACGTCAATAAAAACAGCTTGTGAAGAATGTGTCACTTAAAGTTTACCTCAGGAAAGTTATCCAGTGTTCAGAGTTTGTTAGTTAGCTATACAAAACACTATAGAGAGGAGTTTATTTACTGTTAATTATATATGTATGCTTAAATAAAATAGTCATTAAGACAAGTGTTTATGAAAACTACCTAACCGAGTTGCATACAAGAAGGGGAGTAAATTAAACATTTTTGAATTTTCATTTTGGGTGAGCTATCCCTTTGACATAAATCACAGTCACTTGAATGCTGAATTCAAAAGGTGAGTTTTGTTTCATAGTGTGGGGTGTAATATAGCTACACCTATGTATGTGTGTGTGTGTGTATATGTGTCTGTCTGTGTGTCTCTGTCTGTGTGTGTGTGTGTGTGTGTGTGTGTGTGTGTGTGAGGTGACTACAAAGGCACACTTGTCTAAATTGGCATCAAACCCAGCAGTCTGATATGCCCATCAAGCGTTACAGGGCACACACCTTATATCCGGCGCTGGCGTATTCAGGTATGCTGATCACGCAGAGTGACACTGGCACTACGAGGGCTCATCTCCCTGTCAATTACCTCTCAGATGTTTGCTCTAATGCCATCTCAACAGAGCTGCTCTAATCCGCCAGCCAGCACTCAAAAAAGCGAATTTGAAGAACACAAGAATTTTTCTCAGTTTAAATGGATACAGGTGAAAAGATGCAGACACTGAATGATAGCTTTACAAAAAACCGAATGAGATGTCATTTTTAATGGCAATCAATAAATAGGGATACAATTAATTATGCTGGGCTCTTATTCAGAGTACTGTATATCGTTTTTCTCTAGTCTCTTACAAGATTTTGTTCTTATAAAGCATTTTTTTCATGAGTAGTATACACAAAACCGTCTTTGAAGAAAGTGAAAGGAAGTAATTTTGCACTTTCAATAAATGAAGAAAGATGCCAAATCCTAGCATGAGTGTCACAAACGGTTGCACAAACGTGAGGAAAAGGATCTATTTGCAGCAGTGTCAATATATTTATTAAACAAAACTGTAATATCACAAGGAGAACTGACAAAGAACAGAAAGAAACACAATGCTTAAATACACAGAACAAATGAAACAAACCAAGAACAAAGCCTTGGTACAGGCTAAGTAAACAGTCGCATGGTGATGAAACGTGCAGGACCACTTCACTTCAGGATCACTCTCCCAATCAATAAGGGGCTCAGAGTTCAGCACTTCCACACTCGCCTTTGTTGACAGGACAGGGCTCCACACAATCTCCTCATACTCCACCAATAACCCCTCTTGAACAGTCATTGTTGTTGGCTCACACACCTGGTCAGACACTTCGTTGGGCTCCTGAATGATCTTTGGCTCAGGTAATTCCTCTGCCGCTGGTATCGTGAAGGGCTCCGACTCCTTGTCTGCAGTGGGCTTGGGCTTGTCGATCGTTGGGACAGTGGCGATGGGTGATACAAAGTGCGCTTCGTGGGCTGTAGCGTGGTTATCCTCCATCTTGCCGATGTAATGGCGGACCCACAACGAAATAGTACCCAGTCCACGTACTTTCGAAAGCTCCCTCAAGTTCCTTCACAGGCTGTCTTTGTCGTAATGGACAAGATGGTATAAGTCCAGGAACTCCTGTCCCCCTGGGAGAGGAGTAGAATACGAACTGCCGCTAGATCCATTAGAGGTCAGTTCTTCTGTCACAAATGGTTGCACAAATGTGAGGAAAACTATCTATTTGCGGCAGTGTCAAGATATTTATTAAACAAAACTTAAAATACTCAGAGGCAGAACAGCCGTAATATCATGAGGAGAACTGACAAAGAACAGAAAGAAACACAAGGTTTATATACACAGAACAAACAAATCAATACTGGTGGCCGCGGAGATTGGCCCACCATGGTTTCCAGCGCTTCCAAGTCTGGTGCTTTCAGTGCTTCCGAGTCCAGTGGTCTCAAGTCCAGAGTCTCCAGCCGTCATGGTCGCTACGCCAGAGTCTCTAGCCGTCATGGCTGCCATGCCAGAGACCTCTGAGAGCTCTGAGACCCCCAGTGTCTTAAGTCTGGGGGTCTCAGAGGTTCTTCCACCGTTGGCTGCACTTCCTGTTATGGAAGTTGCCATCTTGTGCACACACTTCTCCAGCTCCTCCTGAGGCGGCGTCCTCTTACAGAGCCTCCAAGGGCGGCGTCTGCTTGTGAACTCACTGTCTGACCTGACACAACCACATTTTCTGGATTTTCGTCATTCCAGAACTCTCTGCTTACCCTGACACAGCTACGGAGGCCATCTATGAACTCTCTGCTTGCTCTGTATTGGCCAAGGAGGCTGTGACAAGCAGGGCGGCCGGCGCAAGGCCAGTGGCGTGATTGCAAATGAGCGTCACCTGCGCGTTACACCGGTCTTGTATCTCTCACGGAGGAGCTCGGATGCATAAAGGGAGGAGCGACAACAGTGAAGGAGAAGAGAGGACCAGGCCTGGACGTTACATTGTGTTTTGTTTGTTTTATTATGTGTGTGCAGCAGTCGTCTGTGAGGAGGCTGCCATTTTTACTTTCATTTTGGTGTTTATTTCTTTATTAAAGTGTTTAAATGTTCGCCGGTTCCTGCCTCCTTCTTCCCATAACAAAGAACATTGTTACAGAGGCCCTCTCGGAACCCTGTGTGTTTCCTGTGATGGCCGCAGAGGATGCTTCTAACCTCTCTGTGCTCTTTGTTACAGTCTAGCCTGCTCCACCTTGGTGGGCTTCTGCTCCGCCATGGTGGCTTCTAGCCCTGCTCGATCTGCCATGGTGGTCCTTAGCTATGCCTTGGTGGGCTTCTGCTCTGCTGTAGAGGCTTCTAACCCTGCTTGTTCTGCTGTGGTGGTCCTCAGCTATGCCTTGGTGGGCTTCTGCTCTGCCGTGGAGGCTTCTAGCCCTGCCTGCTTCGCCGTGGTGGTTACCAACTCCGCCTGCTTCGCGTCGAGGACTTCTGCTCTACCGTGGGGATTTTCAGTCTCATCTGCTCTGCTGTGGTGATCATCTGCTCCACCATTGGGATCTTCAGTCCCGTCTGTTCCGCTGAGGTGGTCTTCTGTCCCGTCATCTCCACCTTGGGGACCACCTACTCTGCCTGCTCCGCCCTGGCCACCTGCTCTGTCGGCTCCAGCCCTGGCTCCCCGATCCACCAGCTGGAGAGCCCATGATATCCACCAGAGGGCACTCCTCCCGACTCCTTTGATTTCCCGTTATGAACTTCATTTCCCATAAACCATTGCCTGTACTCGTTATGGTTTGACTACGTTCAGCTGTGTGTCATTTACCTTGTTAATGCTTGCCTATATAAGCTCTGTGTGTGCACTCTCACTTTGCGAAGTCTTCTTTGTGTTACCACTGTATTTCTGAGCGCTTACTCTGGTTTCCTGTGCTATGGTTCTGATCTTCTGCCAGTTTTCCTGGATTTCCCTGTTTGCCTGTGTTTTGGACTCTATTTGGATCATTTGCCCTGTGGTTTTGACCTTTTGCCTGTTATGTGGATTACGATGGTGGATTCCCCTTAATAAAGCTGCGTTTGGATCTTCTAACCATGTGTCAGAGCAGTTTGTTACACAATGAATGGCCCAGGTAACCAACTGAAAACACAGGAAAATGAACTAACCTAGTGAAAAACCACCCTAACATACAAAGATGATAGATCTCCTTTAATAGTAGGAACTATGCTTTATTCATTGTCTTAAAGAAATACAGTGGGATACAAAAGTCGGAATCCTCATTGTAAATCTGAAATTTAAATTCTACTTAGACACGGAAATAAGAATTTTTTTGGCCTTAGTATAAGAAAATTTTAGGATTTTGAAAATTTCTGTGTACATTTTTCAGTCTAAGATGGATAAAATGGTGATTTCTTACTTTCAATAAATGAAGAAAGATGCTAAATCACAGCATGGGAATTTGTTTGTTTAATTTCAGTCTGAAGGAAATGGTGTCTATCTATCGTCTGTCTGTTCATCCAACCATCCATTCATCCATCCATCCATCCATCCATCCCAGTCTGAAGGAAATACAGTGGGGCCCAAAAGTCTAAAACCTCAATCACTCAAAATGTTTGATAATGTGGTTTGTAATTGAAAAAGTTTTAAAATCGAAAATGCTACATAGAAGTAATCTCATACTTTTAGACACCACTGCACCTGTTTGTGACACCTGCCCATGCATCTGTATTTGAGTTAGCTAAGTTCACTTTTGCAGTTGTTCTGTAAGGGATGAAGATAGATGGGAAGCACTATGCTCCAGAGAAATAGGTTCACAAATTGAAACGGTTTAAACGAGGCTAGATATCAAGGATTAATCTAACACTAAGAGGATCCAAACTCCTACACTTACATCTGTCCCTCATCTGGTGCTCATTTATCAGTTCTCTTCACAGTCCTCGTCAAAAGACAAATGTCTCTCTCAGGTGTGGGTGAAAATGAGGAGAGGTGCAGGTATTAGTCAGTCTTTTGCACCATCTAATCTGCGATCTTCATCAGCATAGCTACAGTTCCCAAACTCAGTCACTGGCTGACAGCTGTGTCTCTATGACAACTGTCCCTCTAGAGTTTGACTGCAACCCAGCCACTTAACACTTCCACCCTCAGGAGGGCCTAATGGACAGGTGCCCACTCCCTCCCCGTCTATCCAGCTCTGAGGTGCCATTACACCTCCTGCTGTTTTAACACTGTCCCTTTTCCCTGCCATCATACATCTGGCAAAATGTGTTTAGAGTCACTTTCACTTAGACACGCCCCCTCCTAACGAGTCCATTCATTAGAAGCCAGCGGGTAAAGGGAGAAAACGACTTGAGGCGACGAGAAATCGAAACAAATCGGCGGGCCGTATCAATTAGGGGCAATATTTCTGCTCTGTAATTGCAGATGTGATTAGGCAGAGTGCTGGCCGAGGAAGTGTAATTCAGCATTTAACAAACCAGTGAAGGGACACCTGCCTGTTGTGGCTGTATAGGTTAATCATTCCTGCACTCTTGTAGCTTGTTTGCACGGTTAAAGGACATATGCAGACATCTTTGCCCTCAGCTGGAAACTCATTAATGACTTAACCTGTAGCATAATCTCAAACAGAGGAACCATGACTGTGTACATCCATGTGAAAACTTGACTTTCACAGTTCAAAGCTTAAAACACCTTCAAAGGGATACTTCATCCAGAGATTAAAAATCTGTCATCATTTACTCAGCCTCATGTTGTTCCAAACCTGTATGACTTTCTTTCAATTTTTGTGGAAAAGTGGAAAACGTGCCACTATCTACATTATTACAAAACTCCAAAAACTTACAATTTATTCAAATTTCCATCTGAAATGAAAATTGGCAGTAAAGGAATAACAACTTTTATTTTTATTTTTCTAATTATGACAGGGAGGATTTATTTTCACATGGTTCCTTGTGCAGTAGGCTACTATGTTATGATCTCAAAATGCTTTTACCATCCTGCATCGTTTGTAGACTAATATATTCAGAGGTAGTAACTGATTACATGTAATCTGGATTACATAATCAGATTCCAAAAAGTACTTGTAATTAGATTATATTACGTTTTAAAATACTCGTAATCAGACTACAGTTACTTTTTATTGATTAAGATTACATGTTATTCTCACAATGGCAGTCAAATATTTATAATTCATTGATTCTCCCTACTTCTTCTTTTTTATGAATTTTCCCTTCTAAAAATGCCTACTGCTTGTACACGTTCAGAAGGTCTTCCAGGTTTGTGAAATTGCACACACAGACCAGCCACTAGTCATGTGACTATCACTGAAAACTGAGACCCACACAGCATTTCATCACTGGATTTACAGAAATCATTTCACTTTTAACAAGTGTTTTCTCAACATTGCAACATTGCATATCTAGTCAACTCCTGATTAACATATTAATAATTATTTGAATTATCACTGTTTCATCTTTTGTCTTTCAAACGCATTAAAATGTACAAATTCACATCATTTCATGTTTACATGCAGTGCAGGGATTCCCCAACTTTTCTGTCATCTGAAATTTCTTTGACCTAATACATTTACTTGAAGTACCCCCTTTAATTTGTAAGTAAGGTCAATAATAAAATTAAGTCATTAAAAATATTAATAATAATAAAATAATAAAATTAAGTTCACAGTTCTCTGATATTGGTTAATGGTCACATGATATGCAGGCAAACAAATTAAATATTTTTAAAATCTTGTTTAGTAGTGTTTTATTTTCATTGTTTTTATTTTAAAATTACTTATTTTAATTTAAAGTTTTTATGATTTAATTACTTAATAGCTTTTCATTAAACTCAGGAACTCCTGCAGTTCCATCACAAACCCCAGTCTGGGAAACCTTGACGTAATGTAATATTTAATGCACTTCATGTTGTTGATAGAAAAGAATGGAATATATACAGTATTTTTTTCTTTTTGTATTTTTATATCAATATGGTACAAGATTATTCTACTCAAATCAATGTGATAAACAAGTTAGGTCAAAAGTAATCCAAAAGTAGTCAGATTATATTACCTTAAATATGAAATGGATTACGTTACTAACTACATTTTTTTGTCATGTAATTAAGTAAGTAACTGATTACAATTCGTAAGTAATCTACCCAGCTCTGAATACATTTTTATGTTTCCATCACATGAGCTACATGGTTTTTCTGATGTAGCAAACTTCCTCGGTACTTCACCTGGTACAGCATTGCATTTGTGATGTGGAGCACTCGGGTACGAGTCAGTGAAACATGAGTCACGATAAAAGAGCTCAAAGACTTATAGAAAGCTAAAATGACATGGCTGCTTTAGCAAGTGGGTTTTTATCTCAAGGTTGCCTTTGCTATCAGTTAGGTTTAGAGTGGGTGGTAGGCTACGTTACATTCAAGCACGATAAAGTATGAATCTTTTAGCGCTACTTACCGGGCATTTAATTTCGGCTGTAATTTAGCATATTTTTAAGTGAATCTGTTTAGAATAAAATGGAACCTGCCTTTATTCGAAAGGCTTTTACACGTTCACTTTCACAGTCCATATGATTTGTGTGCTAATTTCAAATTTTATAAAGCCATATGATAGGTGAGTAAATGACTGCAGAATTTCAAAACGTATAGCCTAAATGTGCAAATATTGCTGTCTTTGATTTTTAATGAAATTAAGTGTAATCCGAGTGGAATGAATGGTTGTTTCTGCAAATCTATTACTAAATCTTGTTCTGAATATACAGTGAACTAAAACACTTCACTACAAAGTTCATGTTAGATGTTCTCACTGAGGGAGGACATTCATTTGCTTTCCCTGTAATTGAACTAGAGAGCTGTAAAGAAGTGTTAATCTTGATAAATCATCTCAGTAATTTAGTAATATTTGTCTGAATAATTTCTAAACCAGTAGGGGGCAGTGATGATCAGTGTGTGAATTATCATTGTATCACAATGACATAAATACTATACAAACCCTGGATCTATTTTGCACATCAACTGTCAATATAATGAACTTGTTAATTCAAGCACTTCCGCTTCATTCGAAACTTCCGGCCCTATCAATAACACCACCCCTGCTCCATCTGGTCATGTTCAGTCAAAAGCTATTTTGTTAAACGGAAGGAATTCATTGCTCAAAAAAAAAAAAAACACAAAGATAAATACTCTCATATACACACATGTGGCAGACTTCAGATGCAGCAGATGAAACATGAGCCCGTGAGACTCAGGAATGAGACAGGAAAGAGCCACATAGACTTCCTCTCCCCCTTCCCCATGCAGCCAAAGTGCTGAGTCTGAATATCAAACAGTAGCACTGCCAGCCTGCTCCACATCAATCTACATTAAGATGAACTGGAATTAGAAAACAGATTAAACCAATAACAAAGCAAAAAAAGGGTGTTGAAATGATGTGCTGTTCTCTCTATTGTTCTTTCATGTATAACTGTCGTGTTATTTCTATTTTAACATCCTTTTGAGTAAATAAATAGATGTTAAATAAATATTCCCCAATCAAAACAATTTAAGCTCAATTAACAGCATTTGTAGCATAATGTTGATCACAATAAAATAAGAATTTCCAAAACCAGTCATAAGTCGCATGGGTATATTTGTATACATTGTATGGGTCAAAATTATCGATTTTTCTTTTATGCAAAAAATCCTTATGATATTAAGTAAAGATCATGTTCCATGAAGATATTTTGTACATTTCCTACCGTAAATATATCAAAAAATGTATTATTAGTAGTAGTAGGACTTCATTTGAACAACTTTAAAGGCGATTTTCTCAATATTTAGATTTTTTTTTGCACCCTCAGATTTCAGATTTTCAAATAGTTGTATCTCGGCCAAATATTGTCCTATCCAAACAATGTCCTAACAAACCATTCATCAGTGGAAAGCTTATTTATTCAGCTTTCATATGATGTATAAATCTCAATTTCAAAAAATTGACCCTTATGACTGGTTTTGTGGTCCAGGGTCACAAAAGTCTTTTTAAAAAGTTGTAGTGGGTCAATTACAATGGAATTAAATGGGGCAGACATATGTGAAGCTTATAATGTTACATAAAACAAAAAAACACACTTACACTGTCATTTCAAAGTTTGTAAAAATATTTATATTTTAATATAAATTGAAATGTAATTTATTCCTGTGATGGCAAAGCTGAATTTTCAGCATCATTCCTCCAGTCTTCAGTATCACATGATCCTTCAGAAATCATTCTATTATCATTAATTATTATCAATGTTGAAAATGGTTTTGCTGCTTAATATCTTTGTGGAAACTGGATTCTCGGGATTATTTGATAAATAGAAAGTTCAAAAGAACAGCATTTATTTGAAATAGAATTTTTTTCGTCACTTTTGATCAATTTAATGTAAAAAATCTTTTGTATAATTGTTCTGTTAAAAACTGTATTATTTGAGCTATAAAGTTTTTTTGTGGTTTGTATAAAATTTTTGTGGTTGATGACATGGAACAAAGTTGTAAAATTGGTTGAATCTTGTATAACTTGTATAAAGTTATGTTGTCATAACTTATTGATCATATTTTCTTATTTTATCATGATTTTTACAGTGGCTTATCTTGCACTGAACCCAGAATATTCCTTTAA
Organism: Coreius guichenoti; assembly: GCA_039654105.1. Classification (NCBI taxonomy): domain Eukaryota; kingdom Metazoa; phylum Chordata; class Actinopteri; order Cypriniformes; family Gobionidae; genus Coreius; species Coreius guichenoti. Next base: position 30,214,660 of record CM077172.1, on the reverse strand, counting down.
TGACATTCTCATTGTAATTTCAAAAACACGAGCAGTTGTGATCACTTCAGATCTTGGATTACTTCAGACTATGCAAACCCTAGACATCTTTTGAAGTATTTGCCACTGAAGGCTCAGAGGGCAAGAGGGCAAGACTGCTGGGGTGAGAGGGTTGGAACAGTTCAGCAATCAACACACTTCAACCGGACTGCAATTCTCAGCAGGCCCAATCACGTTAATCAGTGTTTGTTTCCTGTAGAGCTCTGAGTCTGGTGTTGCAATGTGGCAATAATTAACAGCAAACACAGGATAACAGAAACCCCACTGTTATAAATATGACATCTGAGAGAAAATTCACACCGGAGCGTGTGACAGCAGAAAGAAGAGGACCATGAATAGGTGGCACAGAGATTGCCAAAGTTTCTGTTTATTTCTGGTTGCATTTAGATGAGTGTGTGGCTGGGGTTAGTAAGGAGGAATGTGGGACTATAACGCATTATGTCACCATTCTGCGTGTACATTGTGTGTGTGTGCGTATGATATTTTCCCCTCTCTGCCGCCCTTATCGTGGCGCTTTGATACAGAAGCCCTAATGACTAAGCCAGAATAGCAGGATTAACACATGATGCATAATAACAGTCTTGTGTTCATCACTTCTGAACAAGGTTTGGAGAACAATTACCAGCAATTAAACCACCGCCAGTTATTCAAAGAGATAATTATGTCCTTGGTGTATTGCATCAATTAGCTACTTTTATTTCAGCCTGCAAACTCTCTGCTACGTCGTATGTGACATGTTTGGAGAGGCTTGAACAACAGGAATTCCTGCACTTATCCTCTATAAGTACAGTGAAATATGCGCAGAGAGAAAGTGAAAAGTATCCTCTCATCTATGAAAGGATTTTGTTGTTCTGCCATTTTGTTGTCCATAGTAATAATGACGTGGCCCAAGGAGAAATCTCTCTGAAGTGACAATTTGGATTTGACATCCCAACCGAATCCTTCACTAGTGAAGCTTGTGAATTCTCGAAAACAGAAGATTAAAACCAAACAATCCGGAATATGTATTGAGGATGATTTTCTTGAGCTGCCAAATGGCTCGTCGTATACGCCTCTTGTGCATATTGAATTCAGCCTCCACAACGGGCCGACGTGGATACTGTAATAGCATTTCAGGAGAGGCCTGTCGGGGCCGTTTTCTAATGCTGAGACCTTATTCGATAGGTTTAGGTCTACATTTTTTCCCATTCTTTCCAAAGGAGATTGAGGCTCTAAGAGCTTAGCTGAAATTCAGATGTGCCCTTGAAGAGATATGGCTTTGTGCTTTTTGATGACCTCAATACAATTCTGACTCAATCCATTCAGACAAAGATTTGACCTTAACAAATTGTGCCGTGACTACAATGAGTTGAATTTAAAAGAGCTTATGCTTGAAAGGGCTCTTGATAATGTGTAAGTGTTCTTCAGAAACAGCAAAAACATGCTAATGCAAATATTCAGTGCGCATTTCGAAAACACAAAACAGTATGCTAAATGAATATATTTGTTTTAGAAAAACACAAAGAGAAGCAGTGTCAGATTTTCTTGAATTGTGATGTTTCTTTTACCTTTTTTGAGCCTCAAGGGTATAATGGCTAACTCCAAATACCTGTGTCCAATTGTAAGTAATCTATTAAACCACAGAGCCCACAGCTTATTTCCCCTCTGCTTCACATCCTCCATTTAATGTGATGGCTACAACAAAAGCAGGAACACCTTTCACCTCCTGTTCTCTACTTGCGTCTTTTATCGCTGTTCATCTTCTCTCTTGCTTTCTCTCTCACACACACGCACACACTCATATCCATATTTGTGATTGTTTCCTACTGAATTAACTGCTGTCATTCGAAGCACTAAACTCACTTAGTATCACATATCAGCACTAATGTTGAGATTATAGAGGTTAAGGATTTAGCCCCTTGCCACGTGTGGAGTTAGTTTTTTGCTAAGCATTTGAATGTGTGCCTTCGGTCCCCCACTTCCACAAGTTCCAGGGGCCGGTCAGAGGCAGCGATGCGTTGGCCGCCAGCCCCCCCATTCACTCCTCAATGGGCAGGCTCTGACATGCTGTCACCTTGGCAACTGCTGCCAGGGTAATGTGCCTGGCGGGCTAACTGACCTCATCTGGCAGTGTGCCATGGGCTTGCAGCAGGTGTGTGACAGTGAAGGTCCTCTGGCCACTAATCCAGCCGTCCTGTAGAGCCTCGGACGTTGTCGACCACATCTATTGGCCGAAGGTCTGATGGGAATTTGCGAGAAAAGAAAATGTTTTGGCTGTGTAAGACACAGTTAGGTGACCGGCCAGTCTGCATGGAACAAAAAAGCATGGATTTTAAGAAAAACATCACTATGAACCTTTTAATTATCTCTCTTAAGTATCTCTAATCCCTAATTGTGTACACTAGGCAAACATATGCAGTTAAATATCTTTAAAAGGGGAATCTAACGGTTTAAGATTAGCCTTTGCACCATTTTCTATTTTTTTTTTTTGTACCTTTTTTTTTTTTTTTTTTTTAATTGTGTAAACTTCAAATAAATTATATCCAAAAGGAAATAAAGATAGTGATGTTAATTCAAACGTTTTTAGAGATAGGATCATTTCAGCACAGTTTTTTCCCAAATTATAATTAGGCTAATGTTGTTTTCAAAAATGGATTCATTATTGTTTTATCTATAGAAAGGTTTGATATTAATACTCTCTGTTATGCGGGAGGGAATTCCAAAAGATGGCGCTAAAGAAATATGAGAGGGTATGATTTATTTTCTATGGTACATATGCATCCACTATTTGGGTAAAATTAACGTTTATAACCTAGAAATTATTTAAAAAAGCAATGTGAAAACAAAAAGCGATTCATAAAAAAAAAAAACATTTAAATGCGAATCTTCATTTTAATGTTTTACTTTCAGTTACACACATTTGACACGTCAAGAGAATGTTTATGTATATGTTATTATAAATATATATGTTATTATGATTGCATAATGAAGGCTATGCGTTATGCTATAATCCTCACAGAACAGAGCTACCAAATATGAAATAAAAATAATGGAAAATAATTACTTTGCGTGCTAGTAACGCGTGCGTATACTGTTTTACAGTTGTTTCTCTTTCTGTTTTTGTTGCTTATAGTTTTTGCATTAATTACTCTAGACACATATTTTCAACCTTAAAGATAGAAGGTCTCGGTCAGTTTTTATATTGTGCAATTCAGGGTCTAACACCTAAGAAGAAAACATTTTTTTAATCACATTAATCAGAATCATTACTCATTATCATTGTGAGTTTCATGGAGCGTGTACAGCTGATGTCTTTTCATTAGACAGGTTATACTTCTGTTGAAGGTTTTTAGTCAATGTTATTGTTTGTTTACTTTGGAATCACTGAACATATACTTTTACAAAAATATAGGCTACTTTGTTTTCGAATATATTGTATTTGTATGCAAAGTAAAGCTCAAAATTAAAACTAGACAGTAATATAATCTTATTTTCATTCAGTAAAAGAGAATTTTAGACAGCATTTTAGACAGAAGCTTTACAACTCAGTTATTCTGGGTGTGTGAGCGATGCTATTAACATTGAGGATATTGCATGAAGGGTGGGGCGCGTGCTTTTAACCACAGGTTGAAATTCGTTGCCACGCAACGGATGTACGGTAAATCATCCGCGAAATTTAAATCTTCAAGAGAAGGGCCGTGTGTTTGGCTGAATAGTCACTACCACACAAAAGTTCTTCGGAAAATAAATAAATAAACATATCAGCTGCACTCCCAAGTCTAAACAGAAGCGTCGTTCAGCTGGAAGGTTAGTGTTGCGCCTTAAGAGTGAAAAGCTATTTCAAACATAGCAGAAATGTATACAAATGGGAGAAATTGCCAAACTTGCCTTGATGAAAATTAAGGGCCAACAGTTGTGCTATTCCCCAGTAGTAACGGTCGGTTTACAGAAAAGGGCAATTCAGTCACACAATCGTTTTTGCACGCTTTTACATTGCAATCTGATGGAAGGATCTAGGCCCTTTTGCACTCAGAGAGCTACGTGGCAAGCATACGAATTTCCATGCATACAAATTCACTACTGCTTTAGAGCGTGCACGGAATGGATTCCAAATTACGTCACTCGCTGAGCGGGACGCTCGTGCGTTTTCAAATTTAAATTTGAAAAAAAAAAGAGAAGGATTTCACGAAATTAACGTTCTCAAAATAAAGCCAAATAAATCAACTGTTTGCTGAAAGCACGCCAATTTAATATGATGTATTTGAATTACAATACATGAATTTTTGCAGTTTGTTTTATGTTAAGATATTGCAGTTGTTTTGAGTTCATCCAGTTAGGCTATTTACTGAAATGACTTGGATTAAACCATAAAATAATGTCTGCATAATATATTACAAAGAAAGCGGTAAATATCACGTAGCTGATAACGATTTATGTCAAATACTTATTTAAAACAAGAAAGAAATAAAGAAAAACTTCCAAAGTATTCTAGTGGGATGCATGTAAAGCAAAATATGGAAATTATTGTCCTGATTTAATGAGGACGAGAGATGAAGCGTATTCTGAATACTGTAACACATTTCCATGTCACTTTGAAGCTATAATGATTTATAATATGATTTATACCCGGAGACATTTCAGTGTTTTTAGAACCTAGAAGGCCTCTGAATGTTTTGATAATTTATATTCAGTTGAGGAGAAATAATCTAAATCAGCATAGTGGGTGTCAGCTGGCATAATGCATAATATAGCCTATGGTTAAAATACGAAAATACTGTTTGGAGTCTCAGAAAATCTGTAAGTCAATGACGGAAAAAAAAGTTTTATAATCAAATGTAAAATTAATTACATTATTTGTTTTTGGAACAACGACGTAAAGCTTATTTTTACTTGATAAACGCCGTTAATATAGCAGATAGATATTAAATAGACAATTACATGTTATGAATGTTTCTTTAAAAAACATGAAAAACATATACAGCACAGAAAAAAACAGGCTAACAGAAAGGAAAATAAGACAACAATATGACACTGCAAAGGGAAAACATTTTGGAAGTTGTTCGACTCCCATTTTCAGGCCAAGGGGCAGGATATCGAGAAACTTCTAAATTCCCTTTGTATACATTTCAGAATTTTGTCTAGACAAAGCAAATCAAACAAATATTAGAAAAGAGTTTTCATTTAGAATTTAGCTTTAATTTAAGCAAATTGCGAAAGAAAGAAAGAAAGAAAGAAAGAAAGAAAGAAAGAAAGAAAGAAAGAAAATAAGTTGCACCGATCAGATTTATTGTTCTCATTCACTTCTCGCTGAGTCAGTACTGAACTTAAATAACAACCACGGGGGAAACGGTGTGACAACGGTTTGTTTCAGCTTCGTCAGTGTGTTTGTGTACAATATCTGTATATAATAACAAGTGTAATACTAACAGTATAAAATATAATCAATAATTAAAATGGCAGGGGGAAGGCCTACAAGAGATGCTACTAGGTTGAAAGTCATCACAGCGCGCAACAAATCTGTCATTGCTCCTCAAAATATTTGAAATTGATTTAGTGAAAAATATAAAGCAAATCATTTAAATCAACACAGAGAATTCATATTGCCAAATGTACACAGACTTGTTATCAAAACCCACCAAAAAAAAAAAAAAAAAAAATCTGCCTGGAAAAAGCAGTGAAGAGAGGGCAATATCCACGATGATTCAGCCAAACAACAACAAAAAAGTGTTTACAAGGGGTCGGCTGAAATTGGAAAATAAGTGCAGCTTGAGAGTAATCAATATTTTTTTTTCTTTTTTCTTTTTTTTTTCTTAAGAGTTTTCTCTGTGTAAAAGCTATTCACAGAAGTGTGGTCCACAAAAATACTATGAATTATAAAAGGTGTAGTTTGTTGCACAATAATGCTCCAAGAGTAGACAAGACAATTCCGTTTTGTTAAAATGAGTAATATAATTCCTGTGCGTAAAATTGATACGTGTCCTGGGGTAAATTCTTCTTTCACTGTTTAATATTTAATGTTTGTCTGCATTGATCCATGTCCTTGGGAGTTCTTTTGTCATTTCAATCCATAAAGTCTATGTTGGCTTTGGGCTGGTTATGATTTCGGTGTCAGTGCACCAGAATCTCCTGGCCATAGGAGCTCGTAGTTGTCACGTTGTGGTTGCTGTCCGGTTCATCTTTCAAACTTGCACCTTTTAAGTAATCTACCACAAAACTCCCCTGAAACACAGAGCAAACAGTCATTTAACGTTAGGGACATTGGAGGATAAAACGATTTCAGTTTTGGGTTATCTTGTAATTTACATAGAATATTTGTAATATCTTGCTGACTTGAAGTGTACATAAAATGATTTGTTCTACGTCTCAGTGAACATACGTTTGCAGTCCATGGACGGAGGCGGTGTGTCTGCACTCACGTTGCCGGCATGGGTGTACACGTCCTCGGGCGTCTGAGGAACCCCGGGCGGCGTCATCCTCTTCTCCTTCTGCCTTCGGTTGCAGAACCAGACCCGAACCACCTCCTTTTCCAGCTGGAGGTTGTCCGCCAGAGAGGTAATCTCCTGCGCTGACGGTTTTGGGCATTTCAAAAAATGGCTTTCCAAGGCTCCCTTCACGCTCACCTCGATGGAGGTGCGCTTCTTTCGTTTCCTGCCTTGAGCTGCTATTTTGTCAATGCTGGTGGGACTGCCCGTGGTCGAGTCGGCCTCTTCCAGCCACTTGTTCAGCAGTGGCTTGAGTTTGCACATGTTTTTAAAGCTCAACTGGAGAGCCTCGAACCTGCAAATGGTGGTCTGAGAGAAAACATTTCCGTAAAGAGTTCCTAGGGCTAGCCCGACGTCGGCTTGAGTAAAACCCAGTTTGATCCGACGCTGCTTAAACTGTTTGGCAAACTGTTCCAGGTCGTCGGAGGTCGGCGTGTCCTCGTCTGAGTGCGAATCGTGACTGTTCACTCCGGCGTGGTGCTGGTGGTGGTGGTGGTGAGGGTGCTGCTGTTGATGATGGTGGTGGTGATGATGGTGATCCATTTCTGGAGAGTCTCCGCGCATCAGCCCCGGGTGGACTAGACTCCCGGGAGGGTTTAACATCCCGTTGACTGTGAAACCACCCGGCTGGGAATAAATGAGAGACTGCTGGGACTGCTGCTGTCCTCCGGTGATGGTGGGGATGTGGGAGGCTGTGGTGCCACCCCATGCGCTTTGGTGCGACTGGTGAGCCCCTAAATGCGAGGGTCTGTGGTGCAACGCGGTGCCCGAGTGTAGGTCTTCCCTGTTTGAACTGTTCTTCACGTCTTGTTGCTGTGGGCTGCCGGCCATGCCAACTGGGCTGGAGGACCAAGGCGAGCCTGCTTCTGCCGCTGCTGCGGCTGCGGCGGCGGCTGCAGCAGCAGCCGCGTGGGGCAGCGAGGTAACCCACTGATGGGCATGGCTCAGCATGTGCCCCCCGTTACTGGCCGTCATGGCTCCTTGCATGAAGTCGCTCTGCACCATCTTGACCGCGGGGTCTCCTCTGTAACCTCCCGACACCGATGTTACGACACCACTTCCCGGCTGCATGCCACCACCTCCGGACTCCGAGTGCACGATCGAGGCTGATGAGAGAATGGTATTGCTGGCCAGGTAAGGATTGGAAGCCGCTGTGGCCATCCCCCCTCACCACTTTGAACAATTCTACTTATTATTCCCCCTCCCCGTATTGTCGTAACTTTTTTTCCAAGCCTCGAAGGCACGCACTATTTCATGAATTATTCAAGCTGGAAAAATATGCGTGGTATTTTGATTTGGTCCAGCGACAACACAGCAAAAGATGGCAAAAATATATCCGTCAAAACCTCCTTTTATCATAAGCAAAAGGAGAAAGAAATACCTTCAGCGTAGAAATCCACATTATGCATGGAAGTTGTTTTAACAATTGAATTCCATTCTTAATGTCATTGTCTTAAAGACCAATTATGAGGCTAAAAAAGTGTTGCTTCTTCTTCTCCTTCTTCTTCACATTAACTTCCCGTGACGATTACACAAATCCCACATCGAACTTCATCGCGCGCTCTCTTGACTTGATGTGAAGGCTTATCAGAAGCGCTCCTTCGTAAACTTCTCTCTGGTCCTGCAAACCACCAATGCGTTTTCTTACAGAGTCTTGCTACTCATATTTCTTCTTTTCACGGAGTCCATCTGACGTTAATCTTCAATACATTCCATTGCACACAACTCTATCAAATGCACGCGCAATGGAGACTTTCACTGTCCTCGCTCGCTCCGCTCCTCTCTCTGAGCGCGAGTGCACGCGAATGTTTACGTTCAGCCCCCGCGTGCGCACACCATCCACATCCTTCACCCAATTACCGCGAGGAAGTTTCTGCGAGATTGATGCTCATTGGATATCCTTCAGGAGAGTGACAGATCTTAGGGCACAGCTAAGAAATCACGTTAAGGCGTTGCAATTTGCTATGTCTAATTTGGATATGTCAACATACGAATAAAAGTGACTAGACCTTCTCTCTGAACAGGAAGCTTTAGTTGATATAATTCTATTGCACTGTACGGCATTATTGGCTTCTGTTAACGATGCTTTAGATGTTTTGCTTTTTTTTTTTTTTTTTTTTTTGCAGAGGAAATTGTTTGACTTTTCTTCGCCTCAGCGGTTGTTTTATTTTACATATTTTGTCTTTTGTCCGCAACAGGCATTTCAATGTTAAATGTAATTTATGATGACAATAAATTTTAGGCTAATTGTGTCTGATATTTTACCTATGGGCATGTAACAAAAACAAACAAACATGGAAATCATAATAGATAGGATACAGATAAAGCAAAGCAAATGCAGATACAAACATTAAGCATTTCAGCATGGGCTTAGGGGTACAAATGAAGTGAGCATAGATTAGATTTGTATCCAGAAAATGTATATGTAATAGCTGTTACCATGTAAGGACTGACAACTTCACGGAAAGCATGATTATTCAGATTTATTCTAAGAATAAAAAAGAGCCGTTTCAAGCACCAGCCGCGTAAACTTTTAAAACTGATGTATTTATTCAATTTATGAACCTTTATGGCCTAATGAGGTCAAATAAATAAATAAACATAATACTTAAAATACAAAAACAACGCACTAATAAACGCCAAATATCTCATATTGTTTGATTTGATTCACTGGTAACTCTAGTACAGCCTTTGCTCCTAACTTGAAGAAATGTATAGTCCTTTCAGATGCAAAAAAAAAAAGAACCATCAGATGGAATACAAAAAAAAAAAGAACCATCAGATGAATACAAAAAAGAAAAGAAAAAAAGAACAAAAAAAAAAACATGTCATATTAATCCCTGGGTGTTGATTTATTGTTGTTTGTTTATTTGTGGATTGATCCACCCCTGGTATAGCCTGCATATAACCTATTGAAAAGTGTCGAGGACAGGGACACTCGTGCACTGCGAGCGATGAACAGTTAGTGCTGATTTTCATTTGCATAAATTTTCATATGTTTAAGTGAAAATAATAGCGGAGCGGAGGAGAGCGGGATTCACTCGAGACGGAGGAAGAGAGAGAGAGGGAGCTGCGCTGGATTCATTCCTGCGGTAAGAAATCTACCTCTCCCTCTCTTTCTCACTCTCTCTGCCTGAATGTTTTGTTTTAATTTGTAGCCTATATTGAATTTAAGAGCCGTGTTGTATTGCACGTTTGTAAAAATCTGTGTAGATCTTGTTCTTCAGTGAGGGCCTTGCGCTGACTTTCATAGCCTAAAGAATCTAAAAACAATCACATTATTTATGTAAAAATAAATGCGCACTTGCGAGGGCCAATAAAGGCGCCAAAATGCATCATAGCACAAGGATGCAGGGAGTTTAATGACATCAACTCCTTGACAATTTCAGTAAGCTTCTTAGCTTCTTAAGTAAAGACTTAGACTTTATATCATGGACTTATAAGGTAGGCTACTTATATTTTTTTAGGTTCCAAAGATATGACGAATTAGTTATTAAAATGTAGTTAATCTTTTTTTTTGTTTTTTTTTTGCAAATCTGCAATTTGAAAACAAATAAGTTCGTGTTTTACGACAGTTTCTCACGAGCAGCACAGTCAAATCTATTTAAAAGTCTTTGAACAATAACATTGCGTGTTAAAAGATTAGTTAGGCTAGTTGATGAGTTGACTCACTTGCTGAGTGTAATTTCTATTGCTTGTCTGAAATCAGTTTCCTAAAATGTAAAATAAGGTTGATCAATCAAAAAGCCATGTGATATTCAGGGATATTCAGATACCCAGTGATATTCAGTGTCAGAGATATTTGCCGTAACATAATTAATTTGCAAAGACTAACATGACCCTCCCTGTAACAGGTCATGCAATAAGTTTATAACGGGAAATATGTAGTCTATCAGCTGGCATGGGATGATCCATCAATCACTGTCCTACGAAGTCATGTTCAACAATGGCCCAGTGTGCCATTTGTAAATTTAGAGACTTTATTGCTTGTTACGTCTTCATTTTGCGCACCAATTGACGCCTGTTATAGAAAGGTTGTTTTACTTGGGGTTAAAGTCGCATTTTGCATGAACGTAGCCATGAAATAGAGGACGCCTTTACACCGCCATGATTGTTTCAAGGTAGGCTATTTACCATTTAAAAGAAATATATTGTATATTTGTATGTTTTTATAAAAATGCACATTTTGTTTAGGTCAAATGGAGTAACAAGAAAACCTCTTGATATCTGTACAAAATCGCCTCAAGTAATTTTTTTAAATTATTTATTTAACATTTTTACTTGATGGTTATACCATTTGACATTTTTAGAAACCCAATTTTTGTAGAAAATAACACAAGTTGTACGTTTCAAAGAAGTTAAAGAACTTTGCACTTGCATGTGTCCTTTTTATCCTCTCTGACTTTATTTGTCATTGACAGTACAAACATATTTTCTCCCACAAAAATTTAATATGTGTAATTTGGTATGATGATAAGCAGACTTATAGCTAGTACACTATGCCTGCTGTTAGCTCTTTTAGCATACAAAAACATTAAAAATCATAACAAATTGTTAATATATATAATATAGTGACTGCCATCACCAAGTTAGAAAAGTGTAAGGACCTAATGGAAATACTCTTAAGAAATGAAAAAGCAAAATCTACCTGATGGGATATCTAAAATTATAAGGTAACTTTGTAGACTACATTCCTATAGTTTCTGAAAGTTGATGCAGTGTTATTGTTTAAAGAAATATATGAATAATGAAATAATATAGGCCTGCCTATTTGATTAATAACCACATTAACCATATTCTGACACACACACACATACACACACACAACCCTAAACCATTCATGAATATAGGTGTGCTGGTTTTTATACTGTACAAACCGTATATTCTATCCCCCTACACTTACTCTACCCATAAACCAACATGCAAAACTTTTGGCATTTTTTGAATAAAAAAAAAAAACACCATTTAGCCTGTTTTTTAAGCCATTTGGTTTACTGGGACACAGGAAAGTGTCCTCATTAACCATGTTTAAGTTGTAATACCCATGTCATTATACACATTTGTGTCCTCATAAACCACATATACCTGTACACACACACACACATGTTGGGTTTCCATAATGATTTGTATAGCCTAATAAACACTGTGTTGTAAAAAAGTTGATATATATATATATATCTTTATATAGCTTTATATAGTCAGACACTTACATGTGTCATTATATTATTAACATTCTACCAAAATCAAGTTCAAACTGAGTTTTTGACCAGTGAATGTCGGACATAGTTTTTTGTCCGCCATTAGAACGGCTGCAGACAGTAAGTGCATCACATTATGTTTCCATCAATTTACAGGTTATAAAGTTTATTGTTGCTATGTGGGTGCTCAGATTTTTTGTAATTGTCCAAAATCTGTAATCTGTAATTCTTATAATTCTTTCCAAATCTGTAATTGTTATAAAAGATGAAGTTACGCACAGGCTATTTAGGACAGTAGCCTATTGGCTATGACTCAACAACAAATGCTAGACTAAAATACAAAACTCCTCAAATACATAAAACATTAGCCTTTATATATAGAGAGAGATTCTTGAGTAAAGAAAACACTGTTCTTATTCAAACAACCAGGTCTTTATTTACTCTTGCATTGAAAAACAAGAAGAGATGGTCCAAACTGCGCGTGGCACTTCACGATAGAGGTGAGGTTATGGAGTTTTTACAGACAGTTTGAGGATCCAATGGAGATACAAGATTTAGTCGCATGCTCTTTTTAATATCTTTCATTGGATAAATATCTGCAAAACCCACAGACAGACATAAAGAGTGACCAATAGTAATGATTTATTTGTTAATTTAGTAATTGTCTTATATTGTTTTACCATTAGAGTGAAATAACAAGAATGCTATGCATAAATCTGGTCCCGCCTACCCCTAAACCTAAACAATGACAGAAAACTTTCTGCATTTTTACATTTTCAAAAAACATCACTTATATGATTTAGAAGCTGTTCATAAACTGGAAGTTTTGTCCCCATAACATAGAGTATACCTGAACCACACACACACACACACACACACACACAACTATTTCCCCCAGTCCCTGTATTACATTAATCAAAGCACATATTTCCCAAGGGAATCCACACATGGATCACAGTAAATCCTAGTGAAATTGAATCACACAGAGTCCTAACTCAGCAGCCCGGCCATTATTTTCCATATTTTTGAGTGATTTCTTGTAAGAGAAAACATGGGAAATATTTACACCTATTGACATTCACTACTGAATAAGCTGCTATAAATGGGCTTCCTATAACCAGCCTCATGTCTCATGCCTTGAAAACAAATTCACTAAAACAAAAACAAAATGCAGCAACTAAATTTCTCTCTTATGTTGTGCTCTATAGTGAATGTGGCGCTTAAATTGTGTTGAGTTGCGTGATTAGGAATGCTAAACCATTTCAGATGCCTCACTGCCTTATTTAATTTGCAAACAGAGCTACAGAGCTGACACTGTTCAGTCTGAGGAAAGTTTCAAATGTGCTATGCTTTCTTCTGCAAGTGACTGCAATTCAAATCTCTTTTCCCCCTGCAGGTAAGAACTAGTCCCTCTGATAAACACAAGACACACAAGGCCTTCTTTCAGTGAAAGCTCCTTTATAGGGGCGGGATGGCTAGGATTATCTTTCCTTCTGTCCTCTTCCCTCTTGCGAGCGTGGCATCTCAGCTGGCTAGGTATCCTAGCAATGTATAGAAAAGTAGTTTTGGACAGATGTTTACATTATATTCAGGATTTGACCACATATCGTTTGACAAAAGGTTTGCTCATTGAGAGATTTTAATAATTTCCATCTAAAGAACACTACAACACCTCTCTAGCAAAGGTGCTATTGAGCAAGGTTTTCTGTTGGTAAAGCTCAAAGCAGCTGGAGCAAAAATCACAGAACTGTCCTCTCCTCCTTTATTTCTCGTGAGCGGCATTTGCATTTTACTCAGCTTAGCAAAAGAAATAGCCTACAGCGAGAAAACTCTATCCACTATGCATACAAGAAAGAAAGAGAGGGAGAACGAGAGAATAAAAGACGTGAAAAAGAACACAGACAGGCTGACTGAAAGGAAATGAGAGATAATCTCAAAGCTACTGTCCATTTCCAATATAGTCACAAGCCATCATCTGTAATGGGAAAACTGCATCAGCATGCGGCGCTAGACGAAGTGCAATCCACGCGTTCTTTTGTCACCTAACCATGGATATCTTCACTCTAAAATAGTCTTAAATAGTCTTTTGATGGTATCTCGAGACCAATTTACAGATCTTCGGCATTATTACAGTAGAGCAGACGCATTATGTAGGCCTGTCTTTTGGAACGGGGTCATTCTCAGGGAAGTATCTTCGCATGTTACCTGAGGACACCACAGGCGTGTTATCATCCTCAGACCCATGTGTCCCCATCTCTTCTGACAACTGAAGGGACCCATCAATGTTTCAGCCCACAGAGGGCCTTTAAAGTGAGTAAAACCCATTCTCTTTAATTCTGATTACACTCTGAAAGTGTCTTTAGCATGTGGCGGCTAAATTGGGCTATCAGCGCTAAGTAGCGGCGGGGAAGAAAAGAGCCAATTATGCCAGTCAAAGCCAGATGATGATTCTCATCTTCACTCTCTCTAACACACACACACACACGCACACAAACGAAAGAGAGGAGAGGAATACGTCTCCTTTTGTTCTAAAATATAGATATTACACACACATATCGGCTGACACACCTTTGTACGTCTTCACAGTATTGAGAGACACCAAGATTTCACTCCTACAGAATTGTCTGACTTCATAATGAGTCTCCACATCTGTCTAATATAAATAGCCAGAGGCAGTATGATATAAATTCATATCCATAACAATCAAGAATACTTATTGTTTAAGAATAAAGCAATACTTTCAAAACCAACTGCGTTATTTTATTTATTTATTTCATGCTGGGTGGATGACTCAAACCCTATCAGATGTTTATTTGTGTGGGATAAAAGCAGAACCTGTAAAACCTTCAACAATGCAATAAGATTTAACTTAATTCAAGTGACTATATTATCCTGAGGGTAATTTGTGCCAAATTCTGAGCTTTGCTGTGCCTGCATGATTAATGTGCATGAAGGAGTTTATCCCTTCAAACACATTGACTGTTTTGACAATGTAGCATTCTCAGAATAGTAAGGTGCTGTTTGACTAACGCACAGTCCATTAACTCCTGATACACTCCTGATCTCCTTCTGTTACTGCTGGATGTCGTGTATGTGAGTTCATGTGCCTCAGCAGTGACCTTTTATAGCTTAGGAAGGGATACGATGCTTTGTGATCACAACATTAGGACACTTGGAACAAATGCCTGAGAGACTAAAGAAGAGGACAGAATTCTGTTCTTCATTCATCGATAAGAGAGAGGCATGTAATGTATCCTGTGTCAAGATCTGTAAATCGGTTTACCTCAGCAGACTTGAGGGGAGAAGGATGGCGGGGGAACACTGGGAAAAGAGACAAAATCAGAAATGTACAGTGTGTAAGCTTAACACAGATTATAAAAGCACATTCAAACTGAAAAATGTTGCAAATGTTACTCTTTTTACTTGATCTAGCCTACACTCTTAGAAGAAAAGGTTCTATATAGACTCTTTAAGGGTTCTGTCAGGTGCTTCATATATCTTGGAATTAGTTTTAATGAATTCATTTTTTATTTTGATTACATTTTATGCATTAAACAGCTTGTAAACATACTTTATCACTATAAAAAATTGAAACAACTCATTAAACATGAAAGTATTATGCAATCATTTAAGACATTTCTCCTTATATAGAAACTTTCTGGCATATATAGAACCTTTTCTTCTTAGAGTGGATGAAATTTACTATGGTTGGTGTAACCTAATATGTCAGGTTGATTAAGTCATAATGAAAAGTTAATTTAGATTCAACCACAAGAAGCACATTTTTTATGTTACCTGTAAAATGTTTTGTAAAAATCTTGACTTTTATCTATTATCTATAACTATTATCAAAAAAATACTAACTCTTCAATCAAGTTGGCATATACATAAAGTTTGAGTTAAAAGTTTAAACACTTGTGTGTTTGACTAGGCTTAAATGCTTGAAATTATTTTTCTAAACAAATATAAATTTTGCCTTTGTATAAATTCATCTGTTCTGCAGAATGAATATATGTGACCCTGGACCACAAAATAAGGGTCAATTTTTTAAATTGAGATTTATACATCATATGAAAGCTGAATAAATAAGCTTTCCACTGATGAATGGTTTGTTAGGACATTGTTAGGATAGGACAATATTTGGCTGAGATACAACTATTTGAAAATCTGGAATCTGAGGGTGCAAAAAAATGTAAATACTGAGAAAATCGCTTTTAAAGTTGTCCAAATAAAGTCCTTAGCAATGCATATTACTACTAATAATACATTTTTGATATATTTACGGTAGGAAATGTACAAAATATCTTCATGGAACATGATCTTTACTTAATATCATAATGATTTTTGGCATAAAAGAAAAATCGATAATTTTGACCCATATAATGTATTGTTGGCTATTGCCACAAATATATCCTTGCGACTTACGACTGGGTCACATATAGGTAATAAATGGAGACTAAAATAAAGAAAAAGCTGCCAAAAGTATGGCAAAAGTGATAAGTATGAAGCTGGAAAAGCATCTCAAGAAGCTGGTTGAGAGAATGCCAAAAATGTGCACTTTGAAGAATCTAAAATATACGATTGATTGATTGATTGATTGATTGATTGATTTGTTTACTTATTGATTTATTTGGTCGGTCATGACATACTATTATTTGTATTGTGTTATTTCTTATTTTGTATTTTTTAAAAAACCTGTTTGACTGGTATTTTACCTTTGCACGCTGAAATACCGCATGAAATAAATGCTTAAATGACACTTCATAAGTTCTCCAATGATAGAAGATAAATATTCCAGAGGTCCTTGGTACTTCACCACTTGTGTCAGCCATGTTGAATTTATGTTGTCATAAATAAAAAAGCACAATGACATATAATGATTCAAAATGTTTTTAGAAGATATCTCCACTGTTGACACAAGCATAAGAGAGTTAACATATCATGCAAAAGGCTGCTTCAGTGGTAAGGTGCAATCATTACTATATTTCACTAAGTTTCATTATTGTTTGGTTATTGTCAGGTATTTCTTTGAAATCTACAAAAGCGCTAGGAAAAAGGTCTATAACACCGGATAAACCTGTTGAAACAGTAGAGCATGGCGCTAATAACTCGATTCTCAGGTAATGTGTGAATTAATAAAATGTGACCCTGGACCACAAAACCAGTCATAAGGGTAATAAAAAAAAATAAAAATAAAAAAAAGCTTAATAAATAAACTTTCCATTGATTATATGGTATGGTTTGTTATAGGACAATATTTGGCCGAGATACAGCTATTTGAAAATCTGGAATCTGAGGGTGCAAAAAAATCGAAATATTGAGAAAATCGTGTACAAATGTACAAAATATCTTCATGGAACATGATCTTTACTTAATATCATACGGATTTTTGGCATAAAAGAAAAATCAATAATTTTGACCCATACAATGTATTGTTGGCTATTGCCACAAATATACCCGTGTGACTTATGTCTGGTTTTGTGGTCCAGGGTCACAAATGTATACTTGAGTAATTTGCTTTGGATAAAAGGATCTGCCAAATGCATGAATGTAAAAAATAGTTTACAGTGACAATGTTTCATCACAAACCCAAGCATTTCTCTGTAAATATGCTTGAAACTTCCAACCATAATTCCTGAGATTGATAGTTCTGCGAATATGTGGAAGCAGATTCCCAATCAACCCTTCTCAGACAGAGCCACAAAACTTCTCTGAAGATCAACTGCAGTTGTAAAGCTGAACGAAAAGTTGTTGAAATAAAGCTTTGCTTCTCTTTCCCTTGCAAACTCCTTCTGTTCTGTGGTTTATTCCCCTCCCCTCACTTTTCTGGTCTTTCTTCATATCCCTTATCTCTTTCTCACAAGAGCTTCCACAGTTTTTGGTGCTCAACAGGCTGTCACTGCTCAAACACTGCTTCATAAAAGCACCAACATCACACAGAAACAAACACACGCATACACACACACACACACACGCACACTGTAGACCTCAGTAGGGGAACATGTACACATCTACCCACAGACACTACAGTCATGTAAACCAACAAAAATAGCTTTGTTTATGTATACTATAGTCAGTCACACATACAGTTACATAGATATGAGTGTTATGTGTTTCCTTTATGTCTAGTATGTCTACTAAATTAATGTGAAATGATAGTCTGATGCTTGATGCTTCTGATGCACACTATCATTTCACATTCATTTAGTAGACATACTAGACAATATACTGTAAGTTATGTGGATTTATCAGTGCATATATACTGTCACCCTATTCACATGTGATTAATACGTTATATTTCACACAGAAGAACTTCACAAGTCTGTAGGATTTTAACAAAATTATAACAAAAATAAAAAAATCAATATTTCATTGTTTTCACCTTACAAATGTAAGACAAATGTTATGTTATGTATTCATTAACAACATTACAAGGTGCAGTTGTTTGTTCGCTTGTAAAAAAAGAAGTGTTTTGCTATAAATATTAGTGTTTCCTAGATATATAAAACACCTTAGGAGGCCTGTGTCAATGTAATAGTGTCAAGATACTCAGTTAAACATGATTTCCATAAAACAGAAGAAGCTAAAAATGAGTAAGATTATAAAGTTGAAGGTTTCCTGACAATGTGATTGTGGTTCTTGAAATGTCAACAGATGGACCTAGTAGTGGCTGCTGATTCTTGTTGTTCTAACACTGATTGTCCTCAAATGTTCCCGACATCCTAATGCTAAAGTTTCCTGATGATTAATTTTGTAATGCAGTTTCACAACTGATGGAGTTTAGTGGAATGGCCACTCTGGACAACAACAACAAAACCCAAATGCATACATGCCTTCAGGGAGACAACCTGGGGAAATAAGATTAGATTAAAGATAACAGACAAAGAGATGAGAGAGATAGAGTTTATTAATATGACTATCATCAACTGCAGTTTTGGAATAGCTGTAAATTTAATGATTGTAAGGTATAAATGTAATAATTTATTATTGAGCTGTAAATATAATGATTCATAGAGGCCTATGATGCCGATATAGCCATTGGGTAAATACTTTTTGAATTTGAAGATCAGGGTAAATTAATTTGTCTTCCGGGAAACATGTAAGTATCTTCTGTTGCTTCCGAAGGGCAGTACTAAATGAAAAAATATATATTTAAACAAAATAAGAAAAATCTTCATCCTGTTCAAAAGTTTTCACCCCCCAGCTCTTAATGCACCATGTTTCCTTCTGGACCATCAGTGAATGTTTGAACCTTTTTTAATAGTCATGTTTGAGTCCCTCAGTTGTCCTCATTGTGAAAAGATGGATCTCAAAATCATACAGTCACTGCCGGAAAGGGTTTAAATATGCAAAAGATGCTGGAAAACTGAAGAATTTGTGGGAGCATCACAAAAAAAAACAAAAAAAAAAACAAACAGCCGTGGATCATCCAGGAATCGACACACAGTATTAAGAATCAAGGGTATGTAAACTTTTGAACAGGGTCATTTTTATAAATTCAGCAATTTTTTTGTCTTGTGGATTATATGTAAACATCTTTTATGTAAAATATATTATTCAGGACAGTACTAAATAAAAAATAACATGCTTTTTGTATGATCCCTCTTATTTTGTTAAAATAACTAACGTTTTGCAGATTCTGCATGGGATATGTAAACTTTTGAGCACGACTGTATGTTCATGATATGGAGATAGATAGATAGATAGATAGATAGATAGATAGATAGATAGATGCTCATTAGTGTGTATGTGTGCATTTGTGCTCACACTAGTGCTGCTTTCTCTTCTTTGCTCCCAGTGTGTATTAAAGTTTGATAACCTGTGGACACAGGATCTTCTTTCATCTCTCTCCCTCTCTTCCTGTAGTGCAGACTGTCTGACTAGCAATCTTACCTGCAGTCACTGCATTAAAATGCTTATCCTTGAGTAGCATTTCACTTTCAACCCATGCAAACTACCCAATAGGCAGCAGCAAACGCAATCAACACAGTTTAAGACACTGGGACTTTTCAGTAGGCCTACACCAGTTTTCACTGAATGAATTTGCCGATTCGCTGATATTTGGCACACACCACTTGCCATTTGGTCAGAAATGATGTACAGTTTTTAAAAGTTCTCGAAAGCAGGACATCTGGTGTGTTAAACATCACCACTGCCTCGTCTTCACACGCTGCAATGGCACAGCGTCGCTGCTGAAACAGATTTATGGCTTGCCAAGTGTTTTCCAGTAATCCCTGCTGTGTTCCACTGGATGCTGCAGAAAAAAGAAGTGCCAACCTCACCGAATATCTGGCATCACGACGCCTGCGAGAAATCCTACGTAGGAATGTTAATCTTTTCTAGTAGATGCACAACACGAACATCTTCGCAAGCAAATATTAAAATATTTGCACAAGCAAAATTATCTAAAGTAACTGAAAATAAGTAAGAGCAACAGAAGATGTCCAAGCGAGCTTAAGTACACAAAGCGCGTCTTTGTGCGTCAGTGTTTTCATTGCATATTTACAGCATGCATTTAGAGGGCACAGCTCACTCTGTGTGTGTGTTTCACAGAAATTACCAGTAAAAACCCCTTGCCATGGCACTCAGCAGCCAGCTGGCCCTAGTAGCCTGTGTTGCCCAGGGACTGTGGAAAGCCGGGCTGGCAGAGGGAGGGCAGCTCTAGGGTAGAGAGGACTGGCAG
This sequence comes from Coreius guichenoti, assembly GCA_039654105.1. Lineage (NCBI taxonomy): Eukaryota > Metazoa > Chordata > Actinopteri > Cypriniformes > Gobionidae > Coreius > Coreius guichenoti. The sequence continues at coordinate 30,194,279 of CM077172.1, read as the reverse complement.
ATCCAGGCCTCCAGGGGGTACAGAGATGCTCAGAGTCCAGAGAGCAGTCACCCTGTGCTGGAGGAGGAGGAGGACTCGGCCGGGCAGCCTGGCTCTACGGGGACTTCGCTGCTCTTGCCCCATCGCTGTCGTCTTGACCCACTGACTCCCCATAGATACTGGCACATTGCCAAGCCGTAATGGCAGGCTGCACAAAGGCACTCTGCCAATGTCCTGCTGTGAGTTTGTGACTGGCAATGAATATAAATCAGCTATGCGTGTGTGTGTGTGTGTGTGTGTATTTTTAAGCTGTTTGAGTCTTATTCCTCTAATCCATTGAAACCGAATGTGTGTATCTTCATGAATGTCTGTGCGTATCACTATGTTCAGCAGTTTTAGGGGTTCATGGGTGAGTAGGTCTGAACACGTACGCATACCATCACACCCTCAAATAATTTGAGATTCAAGCACCATCCGTGTCCATGAAGATAAATGATCACAACTGTCTCTCCACCTGAGAAAGGTGTATGTCTTCATGATCCAATATGTCTCAACCCAACACCATGCTTCTCATCTCCTTCTTCCATGATGTTCAGGGACAGGCACTGAGAAACTCACATGAACAAAAACACCAAGATTAAACTCCATGTATGTAGACCTATGTAGGGAGCTGACTTTTAAGGCATCCCAAATGAGATTAATCTCATAAGTGACTGATTTGTAACACTGGTAGCAACTCTGCACAACATACGAATAGTGCTCAGCACAGAGGAGACTCAACGTTAGCGTATTGCTAAGCTAATGTTTGATCAAAAGTTGCGATAGTCTTTTCTTTCCTTTTGTGATGTATATCTGAGTGAAATGGCTTCTCGAACAAAAACAAATATAGCCTTTGACTTGATTTTGTCCATCGTGAATTGATTGGGTGATTGTGGTTTTCTATTGCTGTGATCACAGTTGTCCCGCATGTGATAGGTTGTCCCACCCTCGAGACAAAAAAACATGTCATTAGAGAAGAGAAGAGATGTCGCTGCAAAAGGAAGTTTGATTAAAGATTACGAGGGCACATAAAAAAAAATAATGATGTGCACGGATAAATCATTTCTAATAAATACTGCAATAATCCATAAAATAATTAATGGTGACTTTAATGTAAGTTTAACATTAGTATGTTTGCTAAGCTAATGACATGATACCCAAAAAGCATATAAATCAATGTTTTCAAAATCGAAACGGTATATTTTTGTTAGATTAGTGTTACGGGTAATCTGTGTTTCTTTCTGTTTTGGGTGGGTTTGTCACGTGTTTTAGTACTGTTTACTTGTTTTCAGTTCGCTTCTATGGTTTCTCGTTGATTTGATTATCATGCGCACCTGTCATTCATTTTGTTGATTTGTTTGTTTGTGTATTTAAGCTCTGAGTTTCTTTCAGTTCATTGTCTGTTCTTGTCACATTTTTACACAGTTGTTCCGATCATGTTTTCAAGTCGAGAGTGTTTTGAGTTTTTGTTAAATAAAATCATACCCGCTGCAAATAGGACTTGCTTGCCCCATTCCTTGCTGCAACCGCTTTGACAGAAGAACAGACCAAACAAAATGGATCTAATGTTTTTGGACTCCTGGAAGCTCCTGGAAGCTCCCTCGAGGGAGCTTCCAGGAGTGACACTTTGTGCCACCTGCCACCACCGTCCCAACGGATGTGAAGCCTGATCCCACCGCAGATGCAGAGCCCGAGCCTGTCACGATGCCAGAGCCAGAGGCAACGCCAGAGCCATTTATCACCATGGAGCCTGAGACATACAAGTCTGACCAGGGGCGTGAACTGGCAACATCGTCTGTCCAAGAGGGGTTATTGGTGGAATATGAGGGGATGGAATGGAATGTCCCATCAGATAAGGTGGATGTGAATGCGCCTGTTTCATCCCCCTACACCGAGTTATTGGTGTCGTTGATGTCCCCACTCCCACCTCCTCTACCTGTTCCGAGTTGGCCAAGAGAGCTGTTCCTGAGAAATATGCCTGTCCTATTGGCCAAGGAGTCTGCTTTTAGACCTTCTGTGTGTCCAGTATTGCCCAGGAAGGCTGTTTGTTAACCCCTGCCTGCACTGCCCAGTCCTTCAGCCAGGTCCTCACTGCTTCTCATCAGCCCTTCGTCACCTCCTGCGCTGTCTGCTTGGTGCATTGTGTATCCGCCTTGGGATGATTGTTCATCGTTGCTCTGCCTTCGCTATGGACTTACGGGACTTTGTCTGTGACTCGTTCCTCCACTCCTTTGGCTCCACCTTTCCTCCGGCTCCACCTCAGTCCTCGGGCCCATTGGCTTCACCTCAGTCCTCGGGCGCACTGGCTCTGTCTCAGTCCTCTGTCCCCCTGGGTTCGCCTCACCACTCATCCCCACAGCTCCTCCTTGACTCCAGGACATTCTGTGTTGCCCGGTCACATTGTTTTCTCAGCTCCGCCTCAGTCGGTCGTTCTCCTGGTTCTGTCTGCGAAGCCTCCACCATGGCTCCTTGCTCCCTCGACTCCACTTTGGGCTTACATCCTGGGATTCCAGCTGGGAATTCGGCCTCGTCATCCTCTCCCTAGCTCTTCATCTCATCTGCTCTGCCCTGGCTCCTGTGATCTTCCCTTGTGCTTGCTCTGTGTCCCCCACCTAAGCCACCTCCCGCCCCTCTCTGTTGAACTCTTTATTATTATTGTTGTTTATAAGGCATGATGGCGTGCCTTCATGATGGGGGGATATGTTACAGGTAATCTGTGTTTGTTTCTGCTTTGGGTGGGTTTGTCACGTTTTAGTTCTGTTTCCTTGTTTTCAGTTTTTTTCTATGATTTCTCGTTGATTTGATTATCATGCGCACTTGTCATTAATTTCACTGATTTGTTTGTTTGTGTATTTACAGTAAGCTATGGGTTTCTTTCAGTTAATTGTCTGTTCTCGTTACATTTTTACACGGTTGTTCTGTTCATATTTTCTAGTCAAGAGTGTTTTGAGTTTTTAAAATCATAACTGATGCAAATAGATCCTGCTCATCTCATTCCTTGCTGCAACCGCTGGTGACAGTTAGATTTTATTGACACTTTTCTATATTCTCAACAATATATTAATAATTCATGTTTCTCACATTCTCTCTGATTTATTTTCACCGAGCAGAGTGTAATGCATTCTGGTATGGCTTTCATCGCAAAGAATATATAAGATGCTATATTAGAATTAGGGATTTTGTAATATATCGTTGGTACTGACGTTAACCATGATACTTACAAAATGAAATAATTATATAGTATTAGTACTGTTAATATGATAATATGGTAAATAATCCACATCAGCAGCTACCTGGTTAATACTCCAACATAGTAAGTGGTGATATTGCACTTTAACACTGGTTTTCACCCATCATAAAATGAAAGGAAAAAAAAGAAGACGACGCATTTTGTAGCTACTACTGCCACACAAAATCATGCCCACTGAAAAGTTACCCTGCCAGTGTGGGAGTTTTTTGGATTGCATAAAAACGATAGGGTGTTGAACACCCCAGTCTGCAGGAAGTGTTGATCGACAGTAGGATCTGCTTGTAGGCTTTTCTACAGTTATGGTTATAAACGCTCTCTCCACTACTCTACACTCATAATCTGAGTTTGATTAAAAAGAGAAAACACAAAATAAACTAAGTTAAAGTTGAATTTGACTGATAGGTTATTTCTATAAATTGTTATCCTGAACACTTTTGGCCATGATAATTGTTTAGAGAAAATCTTATTTTGTGAGAGCCCTAATTAGAATTTGACCAAAATACTGTATTTTTGGTTTCCTGTTGTTATCATGCCTATGATGCCTTAAAATGCTGCCTATGTAGGCAGCTCACTTTGAAAGGAGGATTTCAAAAATATTATGAAAGAACTACAACAAAAAATGCAACAAAGAGCACCATGGTATTACAATGTTTTACACGTTTTTACCTTGGAGTGCTGAATACCATACATGATATCACTTTACCTTTTGTAAGGATTATTATGCCTTAAAATGCTGCTCGACAGAGTGCAAGTACCAGAGGAAACCAAAAGCACCGTGACACTACTTGCTTATTTGGACCATTGTAAAACCCTGGTAGTTTTTGTTTTACTTTGGAGTACCCCGTAAATATCATGGTCTTTTAATACCATCATTTTTGTTAATGGTAGCTGACCTTAAGCCCCTCTTGGCATTAAAGAAGCTGATTCTGATTCTGGTAACAGTTAAGTAACTCAGGGTGCATGAGTGCATATTCTTGGTGGGGTTACTGGGAATCGCCTTGATGGAAAACGACGTATGCGAATTTCAGCGTTCATAGCATTTGGGTTTGAGTATGCAAGAGACCGTGTGTTTGTGTGTGTTTGCCTGTGTACTCCTGGAGTGCTGGCCTGAGGCCAAATGCTGTGTCTCACTGATAAAGCCTCCAAACTTCTGAAAGCCACGCTGTGAGTGGGCCTTCTCTATCACCGTGGCAACCCCAGAACATTCCCGAGGTTTTTCTTTGCCACCTCTTTTGGGCTTTCATCGTGGCATTGAAGAGATTGCCTACCCCATCCCCCCAGCTCACACACACACACACACACACACACACACACACACACACACACACACACACACACAGACTGTCATTTCCTCTCTATTTTCCATCAAAACTCCTCAGTATGAAAATCAAGAAACTGTTTGCCCAATCCTAAGAAGGGAAAGAGAGAGAGAGCTTTTTAAAGTACAGCTTAACAACTCAGCATGACACAGAGCGCATGAGAGCACTCTCTCAGTTCAAATCAAGTGCTTTTAGATTATTTCTACTCCATTTCAACTCCACAGAGACTTCAAGACACTTTCGGCGAATTTCACTTTGAGCAAAAGCGCGTGTGTCCTCTCATTTGTTTATTGTAAATTTCTGCTTTAAATGAGCGTGCTAAGTGTAATGTGCGGGCGCAGTGAATCGCGACAGAATGCATTACAAGTGTGAAATAGTGTCTTCCCACCCAGACACGGTTACTAGGAGCAATGGAAGTAATTGCATTGTGCTTTCCAGGGCTCTTTCTAATGGCTTAGCATTGTTTTCATCCCTGCGCTCCCTGATCTTTTAACTTGTGGAGCTTTCTCCTCCGAACAAGTGTCCCCTTCTTTTCATGCGTGTGTGACCCTGTGCCCCTTCTCACACCCCCTTCCTCTAAACAATGATGTTTCTCCTGAGCTCTGCGCCACCTCTCCGTCCCACACTCGCAAAAACTCCAGCTCGGTCGCTTGTTTAGCGCCGTTGTGTGCAGGTGCGGAGGATATTCCGGCATCAATGTACACGGATACACTGAAACTAGTATAAACTTCTGGTATATGTTTTCTGTTCGTCCCATTTCACCCCTCTCTTCACAACCATTCCCACCTCTCTCAACGGGTTTTTCACAATTCGTGAAGACTTCAGACAGAGTGACCTATTGTTTGGGGGCTGTGCCTTTGACCCAGTAGCTGAGCTAGGGCATTCTCCTCTTTGTCTGCTTGTTATAGTGAGCCCCTCTTAAAGCAGGGGCACTGCGCTCCTGCGTTCCCACGGCAACCCATCCACCCTACCCCTGCACCATGGTGAGAAGGAAGTATGAGGTAATGTTTACAGACCAAACTATGATGCTTCTGACAGACCTTCCTCACTCACTAATTAAAAGATCCTCTACTAGCTGCCAGCTGGAGTGACACACTAAGCCTGTCTGATGTTCAAAGAAAAAAAAGGGAGAAATACAGTAGAAACAGGCAAGGCTGGGGGATTAAGAGATAGAGAGGAAGAGTTACATGAGAAAGAAGGAATATTGTAAGAAGGAGAGAGATGAAAGAAAAAAACTCTGACATATTTGGAGTTTTATTAGTGAGGAGACAAGAGTGAAAGACCCAGTGAAATCACTTGACAAGTGTAGTTTTCTGTCCTGTGTCCACATACTTCCCATTGAAACTGGAAGTGTGGGTGGGGAATATGAAATGGCTCCTGCATTTTGTTAAATGAAAATCAAAATGACAATTCCCTTTTTTATGGAATATTGCACTGTTTATTATACACAATTTATCTGTACATATTATTATTATTAATTTAAATTCATGTGCCCTCATAATCTTTAATCAAAACAACTTCCCTTCCCTCTCTTTTGTAGTGAAATCTCTTCTCTAATAATGTGTTTACTGGCGTGAGGGCGGGATCAACCTGTCACTCACATGACATCACAGCAATAGCAAATCGCATCCAATCAATTCTCAATGGACAAAACCAAGTCCCGCCCTACATTTTGTCTTGTTCAAGAAGCTGTTTTACCTGGATATAAGTCACAATATGGAATAAAAGACTGTCACAATTTCTGTTTCATGTCGACTTTAAAGTCAACAGGTTTTTGTTACATCACAGACGTAAACTAGAAGGTTACAGGTGGTATTAGAGAGCATTTGATTGGACAAAAATCCGAGCAGTGCAGGATGAGTCACCAATATTTTTAGTTCAGTTTCCCAGTATAGAAAGACTGTAAATTGTAAATGCAAATATCTGCTAAATGTGAATTTTGTTTTAATTATGTCGAAATTAACGTGTACATATGATAATAATATTTAACACAATTGTATAATATTACTGTTTAATTCTACTGTCTAAAATCATAAGTTGACAGAACACTGACAGAAATAAATCTACATATACTTATATACTGAAATATGCTGAAATATTTGAATTTATTTAAAAACATTTCCTTTATAGTTCATCTAACATTACACTGAAAAAACAAGCTATTATGTCAACTTGCAATGCAAAGTAATATTATCAAAATAATATAATAATTTGCTTTAGCGCAATGACTGCATAAAAGCCAATTACATAATTATTCAAACATGTCATCTTTATAATATCACATTTTTATTTTTCTCACATAGCATAAATGTGTCTTTACACATAAAAATACATAGCTGTCATTAAATTTTAAGAAGGGGTGCCTCGTAAAGGGATCATCATATTTGAGAGCAAAATTGACCTCAAAGCAAACATAGACTAAAAGCCACACAATTCCTTTTCGGATTTCATGTAGTCTTTAAAAAAGGCAAAAAACACAGACAGTTTACATTATTTGACAAATGGATGGGTTCAGATAAGAACAGCCTTCTCTGTGGCTTGTACATGGTTTATGGTCCTAAATCACATCTAATTTTCATAATCCATTTTTTCATCATTTTTTTTGTGTGTGTGCTGAAATGTTTTTTGGTAAGATGAATTTTCAATTTTAAGGCCCATCGAATTATACATATATTTGACAAAAGCACTTTTTTTTGCCACTCTTATTGATACAATAGAGAAGGAAACATGAGGAGAAGAAATCCAGCTGGACCAGGAAATGTCACAAGCCAGATCCCTGCATGAGCAACACGGCTATTTGCTTCAGCTCAACATGTACACTTAACTGTTGGTTTATTGTGACATTAAATGAAAGTTACAACTCCACAAACAGCAATCATAGTGGTGTGGCACTTATCCTATCCACTGTCCACACACAAAAACACATGCACACACACACACACAGTGCTCCCTAAGGGTGACTGTGAGGAAGATGCAGTGAGAGTAAAGTGAAGCAGTGAGGCTGCAAGACAGAAAAACGAGTGGAGCGACTGACACCGCTCTTCCCGTCAAGGCCTGCCAGGCCTATTTTTAAAATGTTGATGCCTGGAGCTCAGACACACTCTGTGCAGTTCATCTGGAGTTTCAGTAGGAAAACACTCCAGAGTCTGAAGCAGCTTAACTGACAACTGAGAGAATACTGAGATGCTCCAAAACAAACACAGTCTATTGCTACACCAAACTTGTGTGGCACACACATATCCATCTCTGTCTCTTCTATCACTGTCTCTTTGAAGAGTAGGAAAAAAGAGAAATAGGAATCTCAAATCTTTCTGGTGGTTAGTGGTTTTGGTGCTGATCTTTTTGGTGTGGCTGGTTGACTAAGTATATCAAACTGGTTAAGAAATATTCTGTCATCAGTTATTGACCATCATGTTGTTCTGAACCTGTATGACTTTCATTCTTCCACTGAACACAAAATAAGAAACTAAAGGCTCCAGCCTGGTCTCATTGTTAATGCATAGGTATTAATATGTATTATTTGCAGGTGCAAAATGTAAATTTTTTTTTTAAGTATTAAGTTTTTTTTTTTTTTTTGTATTAAGTAGATGAGTAAACTGCGTTTAATAAATGTGACTGAAAACAATGTCATTGATATGAAAACTGAATACAATAAAACATTCATGCCACAATTTTAATATTCATGAATAAGGATTTGTACACATTTTCAAAGTGCCCCTATTATGCTATTTTAAATACTCCTACTCCTACAACAAGTTTACATGTATCGAAGATCAAAAAACAGTTTCATTTTCTCATAATATATGTTGCACATCACCACATTTTTCAGTGATTCTCAAATGACTCGGATGAATCGGTCTCTCTAAATCCCTCCTTTCCGCGAGCCTACTCTGCTCTGATTGGCCAGATGGCCCAGTCTGTTGTGATTGGTCTACCGCGTACAGCGCGTGTCTCGGAAGCTAACGTCCATTACCATAATTGAACTTCAGCTCTGACCGGAGGCTTCCTAAAGCTCAGCGATTGTACACACTGTAAAGACAGTAACGATGATGTCGATTTTACCATCAATCCGAGCGCGAGTCCGATGATGAAACATTGGAAGAACTAGTTATTCAACCTGAACCTCCATCGCAAGGACGACTTGAGCAGGACGTTTCTCAGTGATACACTACTCATTTTGAACTGTAATTCCTTACCATCAGCATTAACAAGTGTATGTGCATCAACAAACTGATGTGTAGCCTATATTTCTAATTTATTGCGGTGCACATGCGGGAACTGTATCAATAACAATGCAGCTCAGCATGAATGACTGATGTAACATAAATGTTTGTAAAAACAAATCTTGCTCCATCCTTTATCTTTACTCAAAGAAGTAAGAACAACAGACAATCTGCATTAATAGACAGTTTTAGGTAATAGTGGTCCACAGCTGCTTAGCAGAAATATTTCAGTAACGTGAGTTAGCCGGATAGCCGGAGACCTACACAATATAAAACACAAAACTATGTATTTTGAACAACCGGTAGAAAATATGTACATCAATAATTATTCATACTTACAGGTTGTGATTCTGAGGAGGAAGCTGGTCCAAATAAACTTGGTACTGACCCATCTTTCAAGAGCAACCGTTTTGCTACAAGATTTGAGAAGCAGTCGCCAGTAAAATGACATGTTGATGGGCGGGTCAAGTTGTTTGCGGGGACAACGTACAACATAGGCTGGCATTATGCAAATGTCTTTTCTAGTGACGTAGAACCGTCACGCAGTGGGATGCCAAACTCAAACGACTCTTATAGGTGGTTCAGAGTTGATTCTTTCTTTTGAGAAACAATAACTTTATTTATCGTGCACTTTCTAATTTACAACTTTGCAGAACGTTTACATTCACAAACAGCTATATTATACACTGCATGAAAGGGAATATTCGAAAAAACATAATAGGGGCACTTTAAAGTTGTTCACACGTCAATAATGTATGTTTCAGTGTCTATGGAAACACAAGTAAATGTATGTGTGGTAGAACCACACATTACGTAAAAATACATATATGAATACTCATGAGATCATGTTGACGGTTCTCCTTTACATAACCTGTATATTGGGGTAAACTATTCCTTTGTTTGGTTTTAACTGTTATTCTCTTTTTCTCATGCTTTATTTTCCCCTTGTAATTCCTGTGAAGAGTATGAATTAGAGGCAAAAAAAAAAAACTTTTGTTAAAAATGGTTAGACATGGAATGGTAGGAGATAATGGATTATGACAGTAAGACATTGTGAACATGGAACAGACTAATTAATAGCAGCCTTATTAGTGCGGGAAACTCATTATCTCATTCATTACAGACCAATTAGAGCAGTTGTTAAGTATCATGTAGTAATATTGCCATCTTGCTCGCATTTATTGAGCATCACAATGTCTTTCATGCAAGATATACACTATATGGCCAAAACCCATGGGCCTTAAAAGGATAGTTCACATTCTGTCATCATTTTCCCATCCTCATGTTGCTCCAAACCTGTATGGCTTTCTTTCTTCTGTGGAACATAAATATTTTAAGAAACATGTTTCAGTGTTTTTTTTTTTTTTTGTTTGTTTGTTTGTTTGTCTATACAATGAAAGTCAGCGTGTTCCAACGGTGAGTTAATAATGAAAGAATTATCATTTTAATGCAGACTATCCCTGTAGTAGTGAGCTGGTTGGTATAACAGGCTTCACACTTCTGCGAAAATGCTCTGACTTGCAGACATTGTTCCCAGTCATCCCAAAGGTGTTTGAAAAGCATTCAGGTCTGGGCTTTGTGCAGGCCAGTCAAGTTCTTCTAAACTACACTCTTTGCTTTGCTTGCTGACGTTGCTTTAAGCACTGGTGCATTATCCACAAAGGAGATTTGGTACACCCCATTCTACTTTAAAGTTGCACTCAGTATTTTGTGCTAATTAAAAGGTTTTACACACAAATGAAATGAACACCATTTTTTGAGAAATTGCTACTGCTTTATGAAATAGCTTTTAAGTGTTACATCACATTATAAAGCATAAAAATGAAAGTAAAATATCTAAACAAAACAAACAAACCAAACAATATAATAACAAACATAATATACATGCTACAGACAGCAGTCAGTCACATATCAACATGAATAGTGATGCACTGATCTGTATTTTTCATTGCCTATTCTGATTCTTTCACAAACAAATTGGCTGATTCTGATAACCGTTGCCAATTTTTTTCTTTGTTTAGTCAAATTTATTTGTTGTTTATTGGATCTATAACAGGCAAACTGGCCTTAAAAAATCTGTAGCCATTTGAAATTAGAGGCAACCACTGCATGTTGATTATGATCCAAACAAATATGCTACACACATGTTGCATGAGCAGTTGTTTTTGGTCTGACTTTAGATTTGTGAAATTATACTTTATAAGACACCTGCACAAAACAAAAGCTTGAATGAAAATGCAAATTCACTCTCTGACAGTAGGTGGCGCTTATGCAACAGCAGCAGTTTCTTTGGGTACCGCTGTAAACATACGGAGGTAAGAGGAAAAGAAAATGGCGTCAAAACTTTTCTGAAGACAGTCAGTTCCCCTCCCCACCCTTAATTAATTATTTATATTTTTCTTCCTATATTTCAAACATCCCAAACAGTGAGCTTGCTGTGCCTGGTACAGTATTTGCTCTGCTGGCGCATCTGTGTTCTCTTCTTTGCGTCCTGTTTACAGACTTCGTATGTACGTGTGCAAGCTCGGAATAAAGATCGTCCAAAATAAAATTTAAAACTGGCCGAGTGCAGAGCAAAACCTGACCGGTTGTATAGCCAGTTGACCGGTGCATCTCAAAACATGAACCACTAAAATGGGACCTAAAACCACTAAAAAACCAAGGCAATTTGGAACTGAATCCAAAAATTTAAATTTTATTGAAGAGTGTAGTATAAGATGGAGAAAATTTTTATATTTTAGTGACACCTACTGGTGTGGATGAATGAATAAAGCCTATTAACTGCTGCTGCTTCACGTTAAAGTTGCCTGTTAATATATTTTTCAGTATAATACACACACAAAAAAAGAAAAACAGAATAAAACTAAAAAGTGTGGTGTGATGCAACAGCAGTTAATAAGCATGCCTTCACACCAGTAGGTGTCAGTATAAAGGCCCATTCACACCAAGAGCTATAACTATAAAGTAAAATATAACGTTAACTATATTAGAATGAGCACTAATACACAGTATCATTCCCTATTCGTATAGAATTAGAATGATTATTAAAAGATTATAGTTATTGTTACAGTTTTCGTCTTCGGTGAGAACGGACCATAAACTCCAAGATCACTGGGACCCAAAAGAACTAACTGAGATTGCATTTAGATTAGAGATTAGAGCGTGCATAGCAGCAAGGTTATTTGCGTAAACGAAAACTGAAACTAAGACTAAAACTATTGGTCAAAAAACATTTTTGTAAACTGAAATAAAAAAAAATCATAATAAATGAAAAACTAAAACTAAACGAAACTAACAACAGTTACTGAAAAACTAACTGAAATAAAATAATAATTAGCAAAAATAAATAATCGTTTTCATAATTAATAAGCTCTTTACTGTGGCGGAAAATCTGACCTGTGGCTGTTTAGGGAAATGTCTGTATATGGCGCTTTGCTCGTGAAGTGAGTTGAGGCGATTAACCGATAACAGCTGTCCTGTGACGCGCTCAGTGAAGGAAACGTAGAACACATCGCTAGTCCTAAGCGGCAGTTCACAAAGAATGTGTGTGTGGCAGTGAAATGGGAAATGACACAAGGTAATGTGACGCAAGTTGAACTTCTTTTAACTTGAGCACACTGTTTTTAGAATGCCGTTTCATGCGTGACGAGAGAAGCAGGTGCAACAGCAAAACAAGTAAAAAAAAAACTGTAAAGTACTAACGTTACTACTGTATGTTTGAGATTTCATGTTTGCATGACGGTGACAGGCAGAAAGGTGCTGTTAGTATCATTGTTTTTACAAATCATTACTACTAATAATATTATTATCTATGTGGAGACATTTCTCCACAATGTAGGGAATACCAGGACTCGCGCGCGCGCGCGCACACACACACACACACACACACACAGAGAGAGAGAGAGACAGAGCATAGCCTATACACTTCATTATTTAATCACACTGGCTTCACAGCAGGTTGTGTTGGCTGCAGTCAGATGACTTTAGCTGTTTTTTTTATGTACCAGTGGTCACACTTCTACATTGTATTGCTGAAAAAATTAAAATAGGCATGTTTACCAGATTTCCCCCCAGTTTCACAGACAAGGCTTAAGCTAGTCCAAGACTAAAATGCATTATTGAGCTGTTTTAACTGAAAGTAACCTGCACTGATATATCTTAATATAGTGCCATTGTTTTGTACACCAGCAATATATATATTTTTTTCTAAAACACATTTATAAAAGCTACTTAAATATATAATTGAAATAAAGCCTAATCCTGGTTTAAATTAAGCCCTGTCTGTGAAACCAGGCCTTAATCTTTAGTATGAATGAGTTTGTCTGGAATTTTCATCATTTTTACTTGTATATTTTTAAGTTGCATTTGGTTCTTTGTTCAATCTCAGAACATTATTTTATTTTTATTAAGATGTCTGCACAAGAGTTAACTCTAATCTGTGCAAACATTAAATTTAGCTGAAATTAAAAATCTTGCTTTGGTCTACACTGGAAGTGTTCTGGTAACTCTGCTAAACTATAATTACTAAAACTAAAACTGAAACTAAATATATCAAAACTAAATAGAAATGTGTTCACAAAATAAAAACGAAACTAAAACTAAACTGAAATTTATAGCAAAATTGAAAACGATAATAAAATAAAAACTAATTTAAAAATGCAAAACTATAATAACCTTGCATAGCAGCATATAACCATCAGTCATATTTTATGCATGCTAGCAATGGGCTAGCTGAAATAACTTAATAAGGGGTGTCCACATTTGGCCATGTCTTGCACAGTAATACAAAAATTGTTGATCTTAGAAGGGATCCTCGCTCCCCTTGTCCTGTCACAATAGAGTTAGTGAGAGAGAAACAAAAGAGAAGGTAGCGCTTTCGCAGCATGAACCTGCTCCTCTCCATAACCCCCCGTAGACTGTTTATAACCACCACGATAGAGGGAGACAACAGCACCAGAGCATCAGAGAAGCAGATAGAGATGGAGGTACAAAGAGAGCAGAGAGTAGTAAAAAAACAAGGAATCACCAAAGACTGATCCAAAACAACTTGGAATCTCTGGGACAAGAGGTTGAGGGGGGAATTAGCAGATGAGAAACGGGAAGGATGCCGTCTCCCCCGTCCTCTGTGTACGGGTGTATGCGTGTATGCGTGTGCGAGCGCATGGTGGGCGTATAGAGGGGGTGGCGGCGCTGCCTCCGGGGGCACATAGTTGTTTACTTCACCAGGAGATTTACCCATCTGACTCTTCAAACAGCTAACTCTTCCTGTTAGCAGAGCTTGTGTAATTATTGAGAGAACAATCACAGCACTCCGTTTTGATCTCGCTCTGTAGGGCTTTCTATAACTCAGAAACGAACAGTTGAAAGTGAGCGTGGTCATAATGCACACAGACCCTGATGTGCGCTTCACTTTGAAAACCACAAATTTCACTGAAAGGGAATCCTCCGCGCTAGTGTTCAGTCAGTAGAGCGGCGGGAAAACCCATAAAACAGAAAATGCATAAAAACAAAACTCATTGTACAACTGTCGAGCATGTTTTTCATTTTTTTAACAGTCTCACAGCTGAGGGGAAAAATACAAATGTATTTGTCAAACAGCTCTGATAGAAAATGATTCAACACATTGTATTTCAGGCAAGCAGTAAAGGGCAAAACAAAAATGTTATTGTGGATTAGCATGACAGCGACCGCTCACTTTGCTGTAGGTAGCAGCCCCATAAAAATGTCAGAAATTTCAACAGGCAGTAAACAATTGGGGAGAAAAATTGTCTCCCACTGTCTGCTGACACAGTAGAAAAGGTGTTTGATAGAGAAGCTGCGCTGGCTAATTTCCCTCAGCCTCGTTCTTTCTTATCATGTCAGTGTGGCCTCTCAGCTAATAGCATGTTTTAATTAGCCCTTAGTCACCATGCTTCCACTGTCAGAGATATGAGGAGGCAATCCCTATGGACATTACTCATATTACAGCACCACCACACACACACTGATGTAAGAAAACATACCCTTATTATTCTCCCTCTTTCAGGTTGGAAACAAGTTGGAAATCTGTCCATTCATGAAGAGAGTAAACTGTTGTATAAGACTTGCTGTGCTACAGCTAAAGAGCATTTTTAGCCCACACCTCTAGTGTTGTACCTTGAAAAATAGCAACATTCAATACCATTTTTGATACATATTAAGGTATATAATTTGAACAGTATTTAAAGGCCCAGTGAAGTGCCTTGAAACATGCAGCATTATTCAATGTGTTGATGTAATTTCCACTAAAACAGGAAGATAGGGCAGGACATATCGAGCAGCTCCTCCCCTTTTTAAAAATAGCCAATAGAGTTTAGTTTATATCACAGCTTGGCCAGAACCATTGAGCTCCGTAAAGCCACAGTTTCCTCCTAATCTCGTCCATATCGCTTTAAAATAAAACATTCTGTGCAGAATTCAAATGGGTCCGATACGTTTTCTGGTCTGCGCCAACTCGCACACATAATCCGCTCTGTGCTATCGTGTCTCTGGACCGGAGCAGACTGTGTGCACGCTGCGGCGGTTCACCTGACACTAACGTGAAACCAGACTTCATTCGCCCCAATGGAAAGCTTACACTGTCTGAGTCGTTCCCTATCCCCTATATAGTGCACTATGTGCCATTCACCATGTAGAAAATAGTAAATGTGTGAACAAGTGACCAATTTCAGTCTCAGCTTCAGCGTCTATTTATGTGTAGGGGGCGGGACGCTTCAGATTGTAGAGAGCATTTGATTGGACAGAACATCTGATGAGAAGCTGAAGTGCAGAGTGATGTCATCCAAATCATTGATCCATATTGGCGGAAGTGAGAGACTGTAAGTTTTGAATGCTTATATCTTCTAAATGTGATTTTTGTCATTGTTTTGAAGCACACTAGCTTATAGATAACAGTAAGACTAACATATTCATACTAAAAGCCAAAAAACTTCAATTTTGATTTCATGGGGACTTTAAGTTATTTTAATTTTGACCACAGTCAAAGTATTTTCTTATCAACTGAAACTCTGACAGGGATTATAAAATAATATTATTATTATTATCCGTGTTGGGGGGTAACGCATTACAAGTAGCCTAACTTGAGTTACGTAATCAGATTACTTTTTTCAAGTAACTAGTAAAGTAACGCATTACTTTTAAATTTACAACAAAATATCTGAGTTACTTTTCAAATAAGTAACGCAAGTTACTTTGTTTTCCTATTTATTGACTGACAGCTCTCCTGTCCCCATGTTGAGAAAAATCAGTAGTAAGTGCAGAGGCATTGTGTGTAAACATGATGGTTATTGTAGTTCTAGAATAAATGTGAGCAAGTATTTACTAATCTCACTTGCACAAAAAAAGATTCAGTATTCCTTAAAATGAATAAAATCAGTGAAATGCAAAATCAGAATACTACGCAAACCTCCAATAATTAAATATGTTGAATAAAACAAATATTTTATGCATTTAATCTCACTTTATTGACCAATGTACTTGCTGCTGACCTTCGATGAACTATCAATAATTACTTTTGATTTTTTTGTTTTTATTGGTGAAGTGTTAAACTTTCTTCTCCTGCATCCTATTTTTTCTGCAATCCAGAATGGCAGCAAAGCTGAAAGGTTTGTTTGAGCGGTGCCCTCTACTGTACACGCGTGAATTTGCATTTCTTTCAGCCTTATTATTTCAATTTTGATGTGAAAGGGTATTTACATTTACCCAAAAATCCAACTTTCTGTTATAAAAAAAAACAAAAACAAGCCCAGCTCTGGTGAGAAAAAGTAACGCAAAAGTAACGTAACACATTACTTTTCTTAAAAAGTAACTGAGTAACGCAATTAGTTACTTTTTAAGGGAGTAACGCAATATTGTAATGCATTACATTTCAAAGTAACTTTCCACAACACTGATTTTTATTATTATTACACATGCATTACTATTGTAATACAACTGTACTGTAAAAAAAAATAAAAATAAAATATTTCATAATAATAAGTCATTTTAAATTGTAGTAAAATTAAAATCCTTTAATGCTTATGACTTATTTTATTCACCTGCAAGATTTAAAACCTCAAGCTTTTATTTTGAGACTTATTTTATTTATATATTTTAGTTTATTTTACGAGTCCTGTGAAACATGAGTTGTAATAAAAGACTTAATGGCACATGGCACAGTTGGTTCGACTTTTTTCTCACGTTTGCTGTTTTAACACTATTGGTTAAGTTTAGGGTAGGGTTTAGTGTAGGTGGTATGTTATTTTCAAATGCGAACCTATTAGCACCTGTCCAGTGCCACCTTCTTTTACTCACTTAATTTTACTCTGAAACTTAATTTCACTCTGAAAGATGCAGTGCAACGGAATATTTACTTATTCATTAAAAAACACATTGCATTGTATGTCAATTTGATTTCGAACCTGTATATCAATACTTTGGAAAATGAGCATTGAAACCGTTTCAAATATTCAGAATCAATATCAAATAAGCTCAGAACACAAACCACCCAAATTGCACCATTATTCCAGTTTCATGTTTGTCCACAAAACTAGCATATCCAGGGCAGCTGACCACTCCTGTCAAGTCTGTATGCCCAGATTCATGTGAAAATTGTCCTAAATCTTTCATTTCATGGTTCAAACAAAGCAAACAAAGTAGAGAATTAAGGACTGAATGGATGGGCATAACCAAAAAAGGGGCAGTGGGGTGTGCATAGGGGGGTGGAGTTCATTGATGTAGCCCGTCTTTGTCCTGATGTGTCCAGAAACCAGATAAGATGACTAACCTGTTTATCGCTCTGATTGAAATTACACAAGCAGACACCATCCCCCCTACCGAGCCCTAAATGAACAGGTCTAAAGGACAGGGAGAGCGGTTAAACGGTACTGAGGGGGAGCCCATTATCTGTGAATGGGGGTGATTAATGTGCGAAAATGAGACTTGGCGGGATGCAACGAGAGGCCAGGGCTGCCTCTGACCCTCATTCACACCCAGGCATTCACCCAAGTGCTCCGCAGGAGAAGAGGATTGCAACAAACACACACACACACACACACACAATGGTGTCTTTTCTACATCTGATTTCAGTCTGTGTGTGTTCTGAGTGTATGTGTGTATAGTTTGTGTGGTTGTGTTTATTGTCCTAGTTAAGGGGGTTACATCATTGGATTCGAAGAGAAGAGAAGAGAAGAGAAGAGAAGAGAAGAGAAGAGAAGAGAAGAGAAGAGAAGAGAAGAGAAGAGAAGAGAAGAGAAGAGAAGAGGAGAGAAGATTATGTTTGGTAACAATTTAGTATGGGGAACACATATTCACTGTTAACTAAGATTTTTGCCTCAATAAACTCTTATTTACTGCTTATTAATAGTTAGTAAGGTAGTTTTTGTAGTGTTTAAGTTTAGGTATTGGGTAGGATTAAGGGATGTAGAATAAGGTCATGCAGAATAAGGCGTTATTATGTGCTTTATAAATACTAATAAACAGCCAATAGCCTAGTAATATGCATGCTAATAAGCAAACTATAGCGATAACTGAACCCTAAAATAAAGTGTTACCTTATGTTTCGTTCAAATATCAAATTTGTCTCATGTTTCTCTTAAAATTCTGTAAAAGAAATCAAAACAGACACAAATGAGACAATTGTTTATCATACAGTAAAATATACAGTATATACAAGTAAAAACTATCAAATTAATGACAAAGTTCAGACCATTTGTTCTTTGAAGAACTTCATGAGTAATGTTTGACTTCATATTTAGATCTCAGACTTTTGATACTTTGATTTGACAAGCAGGAATAAGTCTACAAACTCCATTTGCTGTCTGTTTATTTTCTGCCCAGGCAAAAACTGAGATAGTTGAATTCAAATAACATTGTCTCCTAAAATTCTGTAGGAGAACTTTTGAAACATTGTTGAGATGTTTTCTGAAACTCTAGAGGAAACCTGTTAGGAGAAACATCTGAGAAGCAGGAAAGGAAAAGTCTGTATTTTAAGACACGTTATAAATTACATGTACTTACTATAGTAATAACAGTAAATCATGGTTATTTACAAGTAACTAACCCGAAACTAAACACTAATTATATAGTAAGTACACATAGTTTATTAATATTATTCAGTACTAATGTGTAATTACACTGCAATAACATCACCTTAAAATAAAGTGTAACGGAAAAGACTTAAGGAAATGTCTCCATCTGCTCTCCATTTCATTGTTGTGAAAGTGAGTTATAGAGGAGATCTTTTGTTGTGAGAAGAGAAGAGAAGAGAAGAGAAGAGAAGAGAAGAGAAGAGAAGAGAGGATGAAAGGTCTGTTTAACAGTGTGCTTCACTAACTAGCTCTGCTCCAACACACAAAAAATAGCACAATGCCACCTATTGGCTGGTCTATTCAAGCAACCAAGCCCAGAGGGATATGCTATGTACAAATAAAAAAACACCTGCTTGGTGAACAGCTGCACATCTTAAAAAATCAAATAACATTTAGCCTTAAAGCTGTTCCTCTTAGCTGCGAGCTGTTACCCATACATTAGTTAGCATGCTAATGTGAACTGTATGGCATAGCGTTTGTGGTACTTTCAGTACGTCTAGGTTAAGGGCAGTGGCGGGCTGCTTAGTAACTGGCTGTATAAATAACGAAGAAGAGGTTAATCGGTGGCAGAGAGGAGCAGGAGGAAGCACTCGCTAGGTCAAAGGTCAAATGATGAGCCAACACAAAGCCATTACAAAGACGGCACTCAGCTGGGCTCTGTTTGTGTAGGCAGTGCCAGGGTCAAACACACATAGAGAGAGTGAGTCACTGACATGAATGTACACAAACACGCACGCAAGGATGCGCGTCCTCTTCTTTCTTGAGTTATAAAGCGATGACCAATTGTTTTCGGATGTGGGCTGACCAAGAGCTGTTATGAAAACAGTATCAGTGTGCATGCATTTGCATAATAGCAGGTTCATGAGCCCTTGGTTTCTGCAGTAACTGAATATTGATTGACAGGGAGCCTGAAAGAGGAGCAAGTGTGGAGGAGGAAGCCCTTGACATACTCAGCAACAACCTCCTTCGAGCTATGTGCAAATGATCACACAGGAGCAGCTATACCGACCCTTAAGTCCTGTTGGTTTTGACCACATATGGACATTGTTTGACATGCAGAAAAACACAGTGTTCTGGTCCAAAGTAATTATTTAGTTAATAGTTTTGCCGAGAATTGAACATGCTTACGCCTCTAAGCTACATGCTACTTTCGGCCTACGTTTAGTATGGCTTAAGAAGTGAGTTTGTTCTTTAAAAGAGTAAAAGTTACAGTGCAGCAAAGTTCTCCCACTCTCAACGTGACCTCTGATTGTTGACTCTGGAGAGATGACTGACTAATCGCTAAATAATCAACAGCGTTGTCAGATTGGTTTCCTACTGAGTCTGTGGCAACATGTCAGACACAACAGGCTAGCTGGAGTTCTTGGCACTGCTTCCAAAGGGCCATTTCCCCCATATCCAGAGGGCTTTGAAACAGCAAAACCATGAGTCTTTGGACTCAAGCCCACGTCTGTGCAAGCTAATCCGCTAAATAAGGGACCCCATGCCAGGGACGAGGGACCGAACATGGAGCCACATGACACTGTGGCACAATGCGCACGCACAGCACACACAGCACTCACAGCTAGAGATAGAAAGAGAAATAATGGCCGCTTACAAGGAATTAGGAAACAATGTAGTAAATGGATATTGGGAAATGTTAACGGGAGGATACTTAGCAGTGATTAAAAGGGCTTATAAAAACTCTCAAAAACACAGAACTGATTTCATTAAGTTGCAGCATACTATTTATATTGCTAGAACATTTATACATGCACACGGAAAAAGAACAATCTCTTTCATATAAGCATATTCTTTAGGAGTTAGGAGTGAATATTAATGATTTAATATTGATGCTCCAAGGAGTGGGATTTTGGACCAATGAGATATATTGGTGGGCGGGGCTACAGCCGAGTCCTGGAAGTAAAAAAACACAGTTTTCACCAGGAATTCAACTGTTAAAAATGAATATTAAAAAAAATATGTTGAAATAATGTCACTTGTGGCTTCAACAAAAGCATACCCCATCAATTAATTGTCATCATCAGAGATCACAGTAGTTCTGTCTTTAAGATTTATAAGTTATCATTAAAAATCAATTCCCCTATGGAGAAAATTAATGGATTTTTACTTCCAGGACTCAGCTGTAGGCCCGCCCACCTATACATCTCATTGGTCATCAATATAAGAACTCTTTCACGAGTTCACACTTACATATAGTATAAAATATGCATATTTAGCGTGCAGTCCGAGGAAAGGGCTCCAAGCTCAGAATGTGGCCTGAACCCAAAGCAACCCCCCCCCCCCCCCCCCCCCATCCCCATCCCCATCCCCATCCCAGCCTGGGATAGGAATAATCGAGAGTGAGGAGTTAGGATGGAGGAGGGATGCTGGAAAAACTGTTGTGCAACAGAGGTAAGTTGGCTGATTGGGTCATCTGAACGTGCTCCTCCCAAACTTTGTTAATAAAACATCATTTAGTGCCTGCCTACTGCCATGAAGCACTAAATGTGATATAATTTTTTTTTACAGTACAGTGTCAAGAAAAAACATGCCTGTGGGTACATTTTTGCAAAAATGAATTCAATTGCTTGTAGCATGTTTCATGGCACTTTTGAAATGAAATGTCTAGTGAGTGTTAAATAGCGTTAAATTTTCTATGAAACAGTTAAATGTGACTGTGGCAATGTATTTTACATTGGTTATGGTACGTATCACAAGAGTTTGGAAATGAAATGTCTGGTGAGTGGTGCTAAAAGGTTGAAGCTCTATCGTGTTTGAAATTAGCGTAAACTCTGCCCTAAACCTAACCTATAACAAACCTAACAAAAGCAAACGTGAGATAAAAATGCATTTGTGGAACGAACCATACTGCTTTAGCTTGCTTCTACAAGACTTTGAGCTCTTTTGCTGAGTGTCGTGGCTCATGATTCACGAGACCCATACCCAAGTTCTGCATCGCAAGTGCAACACTGTACCAGGTTTACTATGTCAGAAAAGTCGGCCCCACTTTATATTAAGTGGCTTCAACTACTATGTACTTACATCAAAAAATAACTACAATGTATTTATTGTGTTTATGTTGTACTGCAAAACACTTTTGCTGTTATTGAGGGATACGGGTAAGGTTAGGGACAGGTGTGGTGTTATGGGTAGGTTTAAGGGTGGGTTAAGGTCTAAGGGAAGGGTCAACAGTGTAATTATAGATGTAATTACAGAAATTAATTACAGCTGTAATTACATGCAGGTATTTTTTTTAAATATAAGTACAGTGTAAAAACGTGTATGTACACAATAAGTGCATTGTGTCAAATGATTCATTTAAATGTTAGTACATAGTAGTTAAAGACACCTAATATAAAGTGGAACCGAAAAGTCATACCTATGTAGCTTATGTGACACAAACTCTTATATATTTCTTTTATATTTTCTAAGATGAGAGGCGGGTGTAAGCATAAACCAGGTGCTTGCCGTTTTTATTCCAGAATGACACTATTTCAAACTGTAGCATTTTCGTAAGAATCACGTAACATAGGAGGGTATAAGGAAACACAGACAAAAACACAACACACACGTCCAAATGTATTCATTTAGAAATCATGCGCTATGGTAAAAGTGTTTTGAGGTCATGTGTTGTGCAAGGAACCGTGCAAAAATAAGTTTTTTTTTTTTAATTTGCCCCTGTAATCACAATGTAAAAGTTGTTTTGCATGTTTTGCAGAGTCACATGTTTCCGATAAGCATGGGCTAAAAAGTTTACATGTACTAGCTCTTTTATTAGGGGACACTGGTAGAATTTGAGATAATATGTATAACAGTTTTAAATGAAAAAAAAAAACAGCACAAATAAAAACATTTCTCCCTGTCATTACACACAGAAGGAAAAACACACTCTCAACAAAGCCTCCATAGCAAAGATGTGGTAGTGTGTGTGGCTCTAATTGTGTGTGTAATTGCAGTGCACAAACCCATCACAGGGACACAGAGAGAGTGACACTCCGTTTTAAGAGACAGCTAAGTGCCTCGTCTGCTAAAAACGTTTTAATGTGTGTGCATATGTGTTTTTGTGTATGTGAAAGTGCAACGTGCGTGTGTGTGTACGTATAAATGATGCACCTGTGCTTTTCCCATGCAGCCACTGGCACTTTTCCACACAGAAGACCATGGCTGTTTAAAAAAAAAAAATCTCGGATCTTCTCAATTGTCACATCTCATATAATTTTTCCTGGAGAATAACAGCTAAGACTGGAGAGTGTTTTCTTAACATCAGTGTTTCGTCTGTAAAAATGATGCAGCCCCTTTTGTTGTCTCTGGTTCCTCACCTCCTCCATAGCCTGTAGTATCTTCTCCTGGATAGCCATTCACAGTTGCTTAGCATGGTGAAGCTAAATAAATGTAACAGAGACAGGGCAATTAGGAGCTCAATTCAAGCTCCATTAACTTTATCTGGAGCCGCAGCCTTAACTGGCTGCTCATTATGTTTTACTGGAGAGACACCATCGGGTCATTCTCCACCGTTATACTTACATCTCAAATCAGAGAGAAATTGTGAGGCTTCTTACAGCTCTATTACTTTAATAATGACATGGTACAATTGCTGTAATCTTGGTGTTACAGAGAAGACCTGCCGAGAACTGCATGTTGTACCAATGTGTAGGTGCAGGTAAGGTGTTTTATGTGTATCAAAGGTAATATCTGACAACAGTGCATTTGGTTTTCTGCTGGTTCTAGAGGTGTCGGTGGTGTATAGTCATTTAGGAGACCAGAGAGGGTGGATAGGACTCTCGACTGTCCATCTTTGGGCAACCATCAAATGGCTCTCAAAGATCAGGGGACAACACCCCACTAGAGTGAAATTGGAATACACTCATATGATCAGTCCAAGAGTGTTTAGCAGGTAACTGCCCACTTATTGCACAAGGATAGATGGGAAAGTAAAACAGAGTGTCAGCAACTCTTGAAAGTCCTTGAAAGTTGGTGAAGCACTCTAGGTGGGAGACAGCTAGACAATGACTGCTCTCATACTGGGCATGATGCTCTGTCAGGGTCAAGACTTTTGTGGAGGGCAAAATAACAACATTTGTTTATATGTGTGTGTGTGAGTGAGTGCTGGTAGACACAACAGGGTGTCAAAATTGTTTCACACAACAACTCTTGAAAATCTCAGAATGCATCACTAATACCTTCTCTTTAAGTGGGCTGTTAATGGAAACCAACAAATGTTCGCCAAATAACCCATTCGTTTTTACTATAAGAGTGGGACAGATTGAATGAAGTTTCTATTGATAAGACAAATGTTAAGTGATTCTGCACATCAAAATATTTTTACTGAGTGATGTCTACCTTTAATAAAGGTATGAGGAAACAGGATTTCGATAATACTAAATTTGGATAACATTTTATCAGGTATTATATAACTAAACTGTGGGAAATCCAACTGTCATGGCAATTCTAAACTATTTTGGCAAATTGGTGGCTAATTTGTATAATCTCATTTGTACATTTTCGTGTTTATGCCCAAATGATGCTTAGGTTTAGGAGTGTACAGGGCTGCCAACTCTCACGCATTCAGCGTGAGACTCACGCAATTGATACTTTTCACACGCTCTCACCACACATCCATTTTCTCACACAGAGAAAAATCACGAAGCAAAGAGGACACTGACACCAACAGACAAGACAGAGCAGGTTACTTTTGATAGGAAACAAAGTTGCAGCTTTCAAATTCTGTCTTTTTTATTACGAAATTCAAACAATAAATGCCGTTTTGGTACCCTTAAATGTGACGTGACAGATCGCTGTAGCGCCTCAGTTCAACAAGTGAACCGATGATCTCTTAGGGCCCTATTTTAACGATCCGAGCGCATGGTCTGAAGCGCATGGCGCAGGTGCACTTAGGGTGTGTTTGAATCCACTTTTGCTAGTTTAACGACAGAAAAATGATCGGCACGCCGAGCGCATGGTCCAAAAGGGTTGTACCTAGTCTTGTACCTTATCTCCCATTCCCTTTAAAAGCCGGTTGCGCTTGCACCATGGCGGATTCGCTATTTACATGGCAGAATTTGCGAGGGCAAAGACTGAGCGCTTCTCCAGAGAGGAATCCTTTTATTTTTAATATTTAAAAATGTTTGTGTGCTGCTGCGTGCCCTGTGTGTGTAATAAGCAGAGTGTACGCACGTTGTGGACCTGCCTATAGGCGCATATTACTAATGCACTCTTTAAATAACACAAAAAATACTGCGCTATTGACTTTAGACCAGGTTTTTGTTGGTCAATGGCACAGTCGTTTTCAGTTGCCTCAAAATGTGCCTGAACACACCTCGTTTTCAGACCAGCACGGCCATGGGCGAACAGATGGGAGCGATTGCATTTGTTATTTAAACAACGTGGCGCTGGACGTGAAAATGATAACTGCATCGGGCTGAAACTAGCAAAAAAACATTGCGGGTGTATGATAGGGCCCTTACTCTTTACTACTAGTTAATAGTAAACAAACACGAATGAACATTAGAAGGTATGTCGAAAGATACAGTACAACTTACCAAAATGTATATGTCTCATACGTAATTGATCAATCAGTGTTTGAATAGCGGAAAGAGGTCAATAAAACAGCTGGAGAACAATATGTCACGTAACATCACATTTACCTCAGGAAAGCTATTTAATGACCATAGCATGTTAGTTGGCTAGAAAAATATATTAAATATATATTTATTTAAAATATATATATAAATATATATATATTTATTATATTTTTACTTTTATCATTAAAATATTATAAAGTTATTATAATAAAAACGCATTATATTTCATTTGAGTTGT
Source organism: Coreius guichenoti (assembly GCA_039654105.1). Taxonomy (NCBI): domain Eukaryota; kingdom Metazoa; phylum Chordata; class Actinopteri; order Cypriniformes; family Gobionidae; genus Coreius; species Coreius guichenoti. The sequence goes on along the minus strand of CM077172.1, from coordinate 30,168,583 downwards.
TAATTTTAACCTTTAATAATAATACCAGCCGACAGGGCTCTCTGTATGTTTATAGCATTAGATGAGAGATTTTTTCATTGAGAAAAATTAGCATGTAGCTACTGTACCTAAAATGTATCCAAATGAATCGATACTGAATCAAGATCGGAATCAAATCGCAAGCTTATGAGCTGAAATTGTGAAATTTGTGTCAAGCACAAAGAAAAACAGATGCCTACCAGTCATTGTACCATGTAAACATTGTAACATGTTGTCATTAAACTTACTGAAATTCTGTTTAGTTACCAAATGTTTTGACAATCACAATACCCCCACCCTTCCTCCCCATTTCCATAATTCTCACTTTAAGCTAAACTCAAAAGTTGGCAGCCCTGGGAGTGTACCTTCTTGCTTTCTTTATATATATATATATATATATATATATATATATATATATATATATATATATATATATATTCCGTACAAATCACACTGTACGAATTCATTCAAATCGCCACCTCCTAAAATAGTAAAATTTTCTCATAAAATCAGATTAGAGCAATAAACTGATAGATGTAAATAATGGCTATTCCAACAGGATGCTGTTTCTTTCGCAATAATAGTTTGTAAAGCTGAAGAAGGGGGGCACTGTTCTGTGATCAGCATTTTGAGGTGACATTCGTTAAATGTCAGCACCGACTCCATTCAAGCTTCACATCCTAGGCTGCCCTCAGGGTTGCCTGCCGAAAAATGGCATCTGAGAAGAGTGGGACACAGAGAAAGAGAGGACAGAAGAGCATTATGCACGTTTTATGTGCGCTGATAATAGGAAGTTAAAGAGGAAGACTGAGAGTGACAGACAGCAAGAGAGTTTTACAAAAGGGAGGAGAGATAACTCTGCTGATCCACTGCAGCCATGGAGCTTGAGGGGGCAGGCGGTTGCTATGGAAATGCCACTGGCTTTGCCCAAGGGCGATAAGTCTGTATGAATCAGAGGAAGGTTAAGAAGGAAAATAGAAGAGGGGGGGTGAAAGATAGGATGCAGATGAATGGCCATCTATTGTAAACCGTGACAAAGTGAAGCTACGCAAAAGGACATCACAGATGAACTGAATCAAATACGTGAGGATTCACTGCTGGCAACTAAATATGTGTACGGCTCATGTTAATTGAGGGCATTAGAAAAAAAAATCTGAATGAGCAACAGAGGAAAAACGTGCAGTGAAGGATGAAGAGGCTTTTGTTTGGATTTTCAATCTGTCTTTCTTAGCCACATCAAATTTCCACCTATTAGTCACATAATCTTTTGTCTGTGTTCCAAGTGTGTGTTTGCATAAAACCGACTGAATATAGAAGGAATCACAAGGAAAAAAGCAATCTCTAATAGTGTGATGATCACAAAAGAAGTAGTTGCTCTTATAATTATTTATAAAAAGTAAAGTTGCATATTGTTGATAATCTTTTAATTAATTACACTATTTAACACTATAAGGCTGTTATACCAATTAAATGAAAGGTCACATTTTAGATTAGGGTCCAATTCTCACTATTAACTAACTATTAGCTATAACTTTTGCTTCAATAAACTCCTAATTACTGCTTATTAATAGTTAGTAAGGTAGTTGTTATGTTTAGGTATTGGGTAGGAATTGGGTGGGATGTAGAATATGGTCATGCAGAATAAGGCATTAATATGTGCTTTATAAGTACTAATAAACAGCCAATATCATAGTAATATGCATGCTAAGAAACTAGATAATAGTGAGAATTGAACCCTAAACTAAAGTGTTACCAAATGAAATCTTCATCTTACCATTTATCAAAATCCATTTACACTGCAATTACAATTGCCTAAGTAATGTTACAAGATTAATATTCTAAATATAACATTTTGAATGTAGAAATGTAAAATGTTGGGAAAAATGAAAGTATACTATTATATATGAAACTAAAACCAACAGTATGTGGCGGCAAGTCATGGTAAGTGAATCACTGAATCATTCATTCAACTGATTCGTTCAAACCAGCTGATTCATTCATGAGAGAAGCAAGTGTCCACTGAGCCTGCATCTCAATGTTCATACTATCCATCCTAAATAGTATGTGACATTAGTAATATTCAACACTATGGAGGATAGGGTGGATAGTAAACACATTGGGATGCAGGGTCTTTATGAATGGGTAATTGAATCATTGAATCATTACTTCATATAATCAATTAACTGAAGTGTTGTATTTTCCAATCGTGCTAATATTCGAGAAAATAGTACTCTTGTGTGATATTGCTTAAATATATTGTGTTATAAGCACAAAATAAAAGAATTCATAGAAAGGGCCATTCATATTTAGAATTTTGGAGGCATTTTTATCAATTTTGGTGCCATTTGCACGATGCTATTTTAACACCAGACCAGCTTGCTTGTTGTTAAGCCTAATAGAGGGCTATTCCCCAAGATTACGTTTACATGACAACGATGCACTAAAAATGTAAACGTTTTTCCATTGCTTTTTTCATGTACAGACTACAACATTGTCAAAACGATCATTCACACGGATCTGCAAAAACGTCTAAAAACGTTATGTTATGCATGCCAGGCCAGTAGTTGGCAATGACACTATGCACCTATAGACTGAACACGTAAAATACGCATGCACATTACGTCACCGTTTTCACAAATTTGCAAAAGCATTTCAATCGCCCCAGTATAGGTCTTAAACCCCGCTCTCTCCATGTAATTGAATGGGACGTGAGCCAAACTAAAAAATCCAATTACATTTCAAATTTTTTTTTTTCCAAAGATGGAAAATTTTTTTACGTAGTTCTCATCACTCAGACGTTTTCCCAATAAGTTTGATTTTAGTAAGTTAATTGATGCTATAAAAACAGGGTGTAACGTCATGATTGACAGCTGTGCTTGTGACCTTGGGACCCCAGAATCACTACTGCGAACGACGTAATCGGCAACGACCGTTACTGGGATATTTTGGCTTCAAAATATCTTTTTTTACAGTGTATGAAATGAATGGCCAAAACGCATAAAAAGTTTTCTGTTTTTAGTTGAAAACGGTGTCAAGTAAACGGCCCCTCAGTCAGGCTGGCTGTATTGAAGTTTAGGGCAAACACAATGGTTACCTGGCTGTCACCAATGAAGGCAGGTCCGGGAGACGTAGATGCTGCTCGCCTGCTCTGTAGAGTGCTGTGGTGGTTGTGACAAGGAATGTCAAAGAGTGGGAGAAGCTTGTGCGGGCTCACAGAATTAGTAAGAGTACGTGCTGGGCATACGCTGAGAATAGATTGAGAATTGAAAATTGATGCCACGGGCCAAATTGAAATGAAAACTAAAATATAAAATAAAAAATGTCTTGCAAAAAAGGGTATTTATCTAGTCAGAGGCCAAAAGGGCAGGTGCTTGAGCACCACTTGGGGTCTATCTGTGCACGTGCCTGACCTTTGTATAACAAAAACATTATTAGTTATTTTTTAAAAATCAAACCCTAGGACATATAAGTGCCTGTAGTTGAAGAAACAAACAGTGATGTAGGTAGGGAGGTCAGTGAATTATCAAGTGTGACACTGGACAAACGTTACAGAGTCTGCGCAGACCGCAGCCACACATAGTACACGAGAATCCATGGCCAGGTGGTTCCTGACAGCTAAGCCAGGATGAAGAGCAAGGGGTGCAAGGGGATAAAACAGAGAGATGGATAGAACCTCAAACGATTCGCTCAGTAGATGAAAGTGTAATTTATTACCGGCTACTCAAGGGAGACAGAATATCCTTCTCCTGCACTTTTCCCGTCATCTCGTGTCTGTTGGAGTGAGGGATGGGAATATGTGAGAAAGAAGCAGTTTCTGGGGTTTTCTGAAAGTCTGATGAGCTCTGCTATGTGAAAGCATCAAAAATTCGCATGGAGGTCAAAGATCATGGTGGCCCCTGTGAGAGCTGCTAAAGCATCTAAGAATACATGCATCTATCAAAAAAACTGCTGTAGATGGAGGATGTTTCATCTGATTCATGCAGTCTAAACTTAGTCTAAACCCTGACATAGTATTTGAAACCACACTTTAGTTGTTTGAAATGTAACATTTACAGCAAGTTTGAGGTGATTTCCTTTTGAAAACAAGAACAAACACTTTTACTACCTACAGTGACAGATTTCTTATTACGTCCATGAAAAATGCCTCTGTTTTAGAACCAGATGGTGGATGCCGTCTACAAGCTCAAAAATATCCATCACATCTCTTAAAGACCTTCCCTGTCGCGTCTGCTGATATCCGCAGGTATCTTGAGGTGTAACTGGCTTGGCCAACCGCAGTCCCATTAATCTCCAACGTCAGTTTAGCGGTAACTTCCAGAAACTGGCAGAAATGACCTCCGCAGTGGGAGAGCTCGTTTAGCCACGGTGTTTCCGTGGTAGCCATCAATAAACAGTGGTGAGTCCCACCAGACAAACCAGCGTTGATAAATGAGAGTCTGTGCTTAATTGCTGGGTAAATTAAAAGCTCACCATAGTGACAGCGTACTGTTGCGCCGATATTTAAAAACTCATTAAGCATGTGGATGTTTCGTTTAGTTTAGAGTCAAGGAAAGCATTTATGTCAGAGCGTGACAAAGGACTGTGGCAAGAAATAGCACTGATAAATGTCACATGAGAGATTTCTGAGGTGTTGATCAGGTTGCTTTTACTTCTGAAGTGCTAATTATCAAGCTAAAAATCTAAAAACACATGCACCCAAAATGAGATTTTACGTCCATCTGTTTACCTACCAGAATCGGTTTCCTTTTTTCACAATCACAGTTTTTTCTTCCCTATTGCGAAGTATATCTGAGTGAAACTGCTTCTTGAACAAAACAAAAATGTGGGACTTTATTTTTTCAATCAGGAATTAATTGAATGGTTGTGGTTTTGCTATTGCTGTGATGTCATGTGAGTGACAGGTTGATCCCGCCCTCACACCAGTAAACACGTCATCAGAGAAAAGAAGTGATATTGCTGCAAGAGGGAGGGGAAGATATTTTGATTCAAGATTACAAGATGAATGATGTGCATGGATAAATCATTTATAATAAATACTGCAATATTCCATAAAAATGTCATGACTCAAGCGAAAACAGACTTCCATAGTCATGAAATCCATGCACTGGTCTTTGAATGCATCAGTTTAAATGAGGGGAGGGTTTACATACAAACATTAATTTTAGGTCAAGTTTCAGAAGTTCATTACTCTTCTAATTTGAGTCTAATTGGAGGCAGATCAGTTTCGAGCGACTGATCAACTCCCTTGTGTGCGAGAACCTCTCGCAAGAAAAATATCTGAACATTTAAATCCTTTCATGCTGATTTGCCTTCTCTGTGGCTGTTTTTAGAAACTTGTAACTTTGTAAAATGGACCTGGGTAAACTTCTATAGTGCTAAACGGAAATATAATTTTTGCGTACCCATTTGATGCAATAGCAAAAAAACAAAACAATAGCATTTCTATGACTTTACAAAAAGGAAAAAATATCGAGAGATTGATTACATTTGTCAGAAGACAGAAACAGCGTTAACTAATTTTCTGTAATTTAATACCAAGGTAATATAAGTAATTAAGTATAGCGTTACGAATGCACATTACATTTTTTTTTAAGATGATAATTTTTTTTTTAACTTTACGATTTATGATGTTATGTTAATAACTGTGGAAACGTGTCATCCAAAACCAGAAATCATCAGGGTTTTACCTGAAAGATATACCTGATATACCCAATATACCTGAAAGAAAAGGCCTCAACCAAAAGTTGATTTCTCAACATAATCTCTGTACAATATACAACTAGACTATGGGTAATTAGTTATGCTTTCACACAGAATTTACTTAAAGGAAGAGTTCGCTCAAAAAAACAAAATGTTATGGGCAATTCACAACAAATTTCACACAGTGACTACTGTTTATTTGCACATATTGTTTGCATGTTTTAGGGCCTGATTCAATAAAAGAATTACACAAATTAAGAAACAATGTAAATGTGCTCATAAAATCTGTTTTTTTGTCCATTTAGGAGCTTGACAACTCTTGCATATCATGTCTTCGAAAACCTCTACTTTTGTATCCCACAGAAAAAGGATTTGGAACGACATGATGATAAGTAAATAATTTTTCTGTGGGAGTGAACTGTTCATGTAATATTTTAGGTATTTTGCTCTGTTGTTTGATGCCTGGTAAAAGGTCAAGATTACTATTTACCTCAAACAAAACTACCGTTATATAGTCCACCTTCCCCTATTTTAAGTTTGGTGATCTCACCTGATTACCGATGTGATACCTGAAACCCTTAATATTGAAAATATGCCCTCTAACTGAACGAAAACTAGGGCACAAAATAAATCGGCGACCAAGATGAAGAAAAGCACCAACCCTTTCGACCACATCTCAACACAGAATCCCATGAGGTTTCACCAATTAAGATAGCTCCCTGAGCAGGGGAGAGGTCTCCTGACATGCTGTCATGTAGATGGAGAGACTGAGTCATTACGGAGAGACGGTGTTCCTGGCTACAGACAGTGAGGATAGTGGCTTTAATTGGCAGAGCGTTTGTTTGGGAGTCCTGTCTGCTCGGCTTTCTTAAGGTTAGGACTGCTGGGATTTGCTCTTTATGCAAATGCCTTCCAAAATACTCAGTTGCAGCCGAGACTTGAGAACTATGTCGACTCTTCCATGACTCTGACATACCAACACGGGTTCCTCATATGGGTTTGAGCCAGTTCGAGACTCTTAAGAGATGAACGCAATGGGATGTTGTCTTATGGACCAATGACAGATGAGGGTTGATGCTTTGGCATTGGCACAGATTCTCAGCAAAGACCACAAGAACCAGACAAGTACTCTGCACAGAACCCTATGGCCAGCTTCGACTCCCCACCACCATACGCTTGCATGGTGTATCCTAATCTTTAAGCAGAAGGAACTGGATGAAATATTCTGAATGACATCAATCCACATGCCGACTAGTGATGCAGCCTGGAATCATAACCAAACTAAGTTGCTTCTTTTGGCCAGAGGAGAACTGGCCCCCCGACTGAGCCTGGTTTCTCCCAATGTTTTTTTCTCCGTTCTGTCACCGATGGAGTTTGGGTCACCAGGGGCGTCACTAGGCCCATTTTAGGTGGGCTTTAGCCCCCTCTAAATTTCCACCTAGCCCCCCTAAAAATGTGCGATTAGCCCCGTAATATGTACACTAATTTGTGATCGCCTCATTCCCCATTAAAAATATTGAACTGACAGCAGGCTGCGGCTCATCCCCGTATTCAATCCGTAACAGTGTCAAAAGTAGAGGACAACGTGTGTGCATTTATTGATAGATTGTTATGGCATCTGTGTAGTTCATTGTCATAAATGCAGTTTACATAATGTGGGAGAAATTCAAGACGATTTCCCATCCACTTAAAATCTGGGCTTATTTATTTATTTATTTATTTAATGAAATTCATGAGACTTTGTGATCTTTACTACTCTTGCTATACTTTATACTTCAGTGCAATAAAATTTGTTATAATATTCATTTTATAATAAATCCAAAAGCAAAACACGCGAAAAGAACTATAAAAGGGAGTGAAAATGGCAAATGAGCTAATGAGTGGTCCTCTGCAGCCATCTACTGGTTATAGTGGTCATTTCATGTAATTTTCATGTTAAAAATGTGTTTGTTTTCCACCAGGTGACAGAAATCCTCCACTAAACCATGGCACATTTTCCATGTTATCTCCATGAATGAAAATTATAAATGTAGATCTTTTTTAAAGTTTATTGCACAAACGTAGAGTTAAAAAATAATAGTGTTTAAAGCATTAGGTGTTGAAAAAAATATTTTAAAAAAATATTTTACCTACATATTGCCAATCTAGACAATTTAGACAATTACAGTAATATAAAGTTTTTCTATATTCATAATGAATATTAATGAATATTAGCTGGTTATTAAAAAATGATTAGAAATTAATTCAATATTCAGGGATTGATTTCATAGGTAGTGTAGAACCTACTGTATTGTTCATGCCTACCCTAGTATACAAATAATAAATATAAATATTAAATTATTTTTTTTAAATCATACCCTCATTAGGGGCTGAGCCCCCCTAATATTGAAATCCTAGAAATCCAGCCCCTGGCTGTCACCTCTGGCTTGCTTAGTTGGGGACACATAATATTCAGCAATAATATTGATCTGACTGCACTATCAGACACTATTGGATGAGAACTGAACTGAGCTGGACGATGACATCTTCATATTTGATGATCGAACAGAACTGAATCAACACTGAACTGACCTCAGCTGAAAAATTACACTATTTTCTTTTTAGAGCTGCTTTGCAGCAGAATTGAACTCTGTTTGCATCATTGAATCATTATTTTCCTGTTTATCCCGGTAAAGCTTTTTTGAAACATTCTGTATTGTATAAAGCGCTATATAAATAAAGGTGACTTGACTTGACTTTGGCATAACCATGGAGCCACTAAACGTACTGCACTATAAAGTAGACCGATAACATTTCTGAATTGACCTGTGTTTCGCCTTCAAGAATTATAAGGTATATTAAAGCAGAGGTGGCCTCTAATCGTTTGACCGTCTCTCTTTCTTTTTTTGCCTTCTTTTTCAAAGCCTCAATGTTCTGAACTCAAATAAAGACACAAATATATTGGATCCGCCGTCTCTGCAGGATCCCCGGATCAGCACTATCTGAATTCAACGTCAACATTTGCTTTAGGTTCATATGAAAGACAGAGAGAGGAAATAAAGAGGGGAAATACTGTATTTCCTTTCATTTCAGCACTAGCATGTGCTCTCTAAGCAGCCATAGACTACCTCAGAGAAATATTTGCTTTAGAATTACCCACAAAAAGAAACGTCTAAGCCCTTTGAACAGACTGGTGCAAAATCTCTCTGATCAAACAAGGGAAAGCGCCAACATGTCAGCAGATGCAACACAGGAAACACTGAGAATGGCAACCGTTAGCTCCACTTACAAGCACAGTTTGGATCAATGGATTTTGATACTGTGGTTTCCGTATACCTGACGGACGGTCACCTACTCTCATAGCCTCGGGGTTTGAGCGATATTCACGAAGAAATCTTAGGGGGAATTACACCGGTTATACAATACAGATACAAGCAAATAGGATGATGCTGAAAATGAATAATGTCTGACGTGCATGTCTGATACACACACACAGGGGTGATATGAGGAACACTCTTTGAATAAACATTTCCAATGAGGACATTGTGTTATTGTTTGTCAAATCGTAGACATTAGCTTAAGGCTAGTGAGATTGGTAAAGGATGTTGAGAAAACTGACATGGATTGGTCAAAGGTTCACTAGTTCCTCATATCAACTCAAAACAGACCAGCACCCCAGGCAGACAGGACATTTTGCTTCATTGCAGGCTAAAAAAAAAAAAAGGAAAGAGGAAAAAAACAACAACGAAGAAGTGTACAAAGGCAACATCTGGTTTCATATTCAAAGGCTGTAAAGGAAATGGTGGGACTTCTGTTTTGATTTATGGAATTATTTGAGAGCTCTCTCTCTCTCTTCCTACCACTCATCCTGTCCACATTCACATTGTCACAAATATGAAAAATCATCTCGTCACAGAGACAGAATCAGGCTTGTCTCAGATGATTGATGTTGGGGTATGTATCGTAAGGAAGACACAAAGAAAGGAGACAAACAGAACAACATCACTGATATTCTATTTTTGCCAGCCTTGTCTTTTTATCACTCTGAATCATGCTGTTATTAACATCTGCTAAATGACCCTACCATTGCTAAACAAAAGTTTGCCAAAAATCACACTGGCTTGTGACTGTAACTAATCCAAGGCCTCATATACCATTTTCTTTAAAATATCAAGGCTACTTACCTTTGTAGCTTCTATCACTCATATCCACATTATTTTTCAAATAAGCTATTTGCTGTGAACGTGCAAGACTTATGATTCACTAGTTGTTATATGTAAGGGACACGAATAACAAAGTGCAGTTAACGGTTTGCGCAACAAACCAGTGCGTCTATGATCTTGTAAATTAAAATAATATGTAACAAATACCAGTTTGCAATATCAGGCATGCCAAAATAGTTGGAAGCAGCTGACACCGGAAGCCTTGCACATATTTAAGTTAAAAACGACTGTACCGAATCTTAGATTAAACACTTTACAAAAAAAATAAAAATAAAAAAATATATATAAATATATATAAATTCAGTTAATATCAGATAATGCAATACAAATCTTGAAGATTTTGTCACATTTTAATTTCATTACTTTCAATCCATTTAAATTGTAAAATGGAAGTAAACTTTATTATTTTGTGTTGGGACTACTTGAATAATTTTTATTGACAACTGAAACAGGACAGTTGATTTCTAGTTCCCAGCACACTTTGTACGGGACTGGACTGGAAGAGTAAATGTCAAAATTTTATATCATTAAAATATATGTTTTATATTACATTATTACACAGCTCTGTGGAATACTTGATTCTATGTGGTGAAATATCATGTAATAAGTGTTATGACTGTACCGTATCCCTTAAATATCTGTCTAGTTTGAACTTGCCACGCTAGAAACTGCTTTCTTCGCAGAAGCTTTGCGTTTAGAGCTAATAAAATATTTTGAATCAGATCAATATTTCATGTCTAATTATTTAGCCTACTTATGTGGCAAGTAGCCGTGTAATATGTGAGTTGCGTCAGGGTCCTGATCACCCTGTCTGGGTTTATTCTGCGATAACAACCATTATTTAAATTTATACTACGGGGCTGTTGAATGCTTGAATCTGATTGGTTGGAGAACGTTCTAAGGTGTGCAATTATTTTCAGGGAAACGCACGGTTAAAGTAGTTCCTGGCAGGTCTTGACCGCATTACAGTTCCATATCACTTTGCCAAATTATTTCAGTTATTTCAAAGGTCCTTACAGCCTACAACAGCAAAATAACCAAAAACCACAACAACACTGATCAAGCAAATAAATATAGTAAACAATAGGATAAAAAAACCAACAAATTATTTTCATGTTTTTTTGCCACAAACTTACATTTTATTATGTTCAGAAAGCACATACACTCTCTCTGCTCTCCCACTCAAACGCACACACATACAGTAAGGACACACACTCGCGCATAAACGTGTTGTCAGCGCGGCTCTGAAGATCTACATGACCTACATGATCTACATTAAAATCTACATGACATTACTCACTAGCGAACTGTTCTTACAGTTTCATATTAGTAGAAGCTGCTGCCGAACACTTTTGAAAGAGATTCAGACTGAGGTAACGCTCTCTCTCTCTCGCTAATAACTCACTGCATTAATAACTGCATTAGTCTGCTATCAGTGGCTTAAGCCTCCGTTACTACCTCTAAAATGATGTTTTGGAATTAGCAACGGAGGCTTGGGTTTAGATGCGTAAGAAATTAGTCCTGCACACAAGAGCGTTTTAAGGACAAAACCTGACAAATGTCTTGAAATAAATCATCTGAACAATGTTTTGAGGTTTGGTAACCATAGTATAAGCGGAATAATTTTATTCATTTTATTTAGATAGACTTTTGAATATGAAAGGCTCAATTTTCACCATGATTTTATTACTCGGTGATACAGTTTACTCCTTCCAGCTCGGTGAAAATGATTCTTGCAGCTTGTCATGACAGGTTATATTGAGAGTACATAAATATATGGAGTAGTAATTAAACGAGCAAACACTGCTAGTATTTACAAGATCACAAAAACCTCGCAGACAAATTGCTGGCGGGCAAGAACTCAAGCTTAAACGTCTTCTTTGGTAGATTCTGCAGGAAAAGCAAGCAAACAATCCACTACAAAAATATTTGACCAACCATTTGTAACACAACACCGCAAGCGAGAATGCATTGTGTATTAAAAATGACAGAAAAATTAATTTTTTGCCCCCCATGCACTGTATCTCTTCCTAATATTTAATATGTGCTGCATCAGGACTCGGTCAGTCAGATCAGAGAGACGCAGAGGAAAAACCTGGGCAGGAAATTCCACAGCAGCACACAGAGTGGGGAACACAACTGTGGCCCTGTACCCCAAAACCCACCAGCGGCCAACTCAAACAGCAGCTCCCCATGAGGAAATGACTGGCCAAACAGAAAACAGCAATGAATCTGCGTGGCATGTATGTCAGGATTTCTCCATGCTGTTTTCAAGACCTGCAATCTTGTGTGGCTTTACCACCTCACTCCAATAGGGGTGGACTAATGAAGAGGTATGCACTGGCATCAGCCGTATTTTCACATCTGTGTACAGCAATTAAAATGCAGCTGATCCAGTAATTTATTGCATGATATAACACCTCGATGTGGTCACGTATAAGTAGGTTTTAGTCCATCTGTGTCTCGGCTGTGGTTTTATTCCATCTGAAAGTCTAAAGCAATTTTCTAAGACGCACATCAGGCCTAGACCTTGATTAAATTCTTTTGTTAACAGTGATTCTACTTTAAGAGCATCAGACTTAATCTGTGTCCAAAAAGCTCAAAGTCTGCTCTTGATAATGGTGCTGACTTCCAAACGATCTGATAAGATCACACAACTGTGAAAACAAAAAAATCCCTTTCCAGATGGGGGCAAAGGAAATGATCCTAAAATCAATGTGGGCTCTCCTCTTGTTGGGGTTTGTTTGAGTGTATTTACTTGTTTTCTGTTGAGCATCTGGTGAATTATTCTAACCACATGTCATGTGGATACTTGGAACCAATGTGAAGCCCATACCTGTATCCTAAATTTTGATTATTATTATAATTAATAAATGCCAATTAGCTTTTATCTAATATCTTTCAACAATATGAATTATTGTTGAATATTAAACAAATGTTTCTAATTACTGTTATCATTGATTAAAAGAATACATTTAGTTTCACAGAAATGACTTTGACTTTGCCACAGAAAGCAAAAGTTCAGTTCCTAATAATAATAATAAAAAGACAGAACAGAATAATAGATGATGTTCTGAAAACAATTTGTTTTTTTTTTTTGTTTTTTTTTTCAGGCGAGTCACTCAACCAAATTAACTATCAGACAAAACTCACAAACATTTCATCCAATTGTTAAAGTTTAGTCATTATTTTCTGTCTTTCTTGATGACTCTTCTTTGTTAGATCACAAAAGGAGACATTTTGAAGACTGTGCTGGTTGCTCTTTTGATTGTGGATTTTGCATACACCATAAAAGTATCATTAAAATGGACCATAAACAGGTTCACAAACGTCACAATTTAAATAGCTATTTACTGAAAATCATTACATTCACCTTTGCCCTTTCATAAGTAATGGCATGTGGTATCTGATTTGTGAACAAATCACTTTTGAGTCAGATCTTTTAAAAAGTTGATTCATTTCACAAAACTGGTTTAAATGATTAGTTTATGAAACAAACCAATCCGGTTCTCAAGTTTAACTCATTGACTCAATGATCCGCAGCAGTTAACAAGCCACTGGAGGGGATATTAGTAATAAAATACATATTTTTTCTCAGTCAAAGCTATCGTAATACTTTAGAAGACTTGGAAAATAGTGCACAAATCATATGAACTACCTTTATGATATTTCCATAGTGTTTTTTTATTCACTCTTTTTCAAGCTTGAAAGCTGCAGTCTCCATTGATTGTAATTTGATGGAAAAGAGCAATTAGCACATTCTTCAGAACATCTCCTTTTCAGTTTAATAGAAAAAAAAAAAAGTCCTGCAGGTTAGGAATGACACAAGGTTAAGAAAATCTCTTTAGACCAACATTACATTTAATGGCAATACAAAACTTGTAATTTTCAGAAGAAATACAGCTCAAACTGTTTTGCCACAAAACAAAACAAAAAGGAAACCAAGCAGACACAGGATCTATTGTAAAATGTACATCATTTGACTACTTAGGGTCCTAGTGTATTTTAAGACCTGTATTTTTAGAATGCTATCACATACTGTATTGCGAATGAGGATTTTCTCAAAAGCTGCTATTCTTTACACATTACAACAACATTATCACATGGGGTTGAACTATGCAGGGACAGAGAAGAAAACCGCATAGCTCTTGAAAATGTCAGTCATGGCTATTATTCTCTGTTGAGTGTTGAGATTTACATGACAACAAAAGGTAACATAATACCAGTTGGCAGAAGCTAGTCCCTCATTAGAGCGTCTCTCTCCCTGACTCACCAGAGCCTGATTCACAGCTCAAATCTCAACACAAAAATGAGCTTTAAACATCCATAAACCCACATGCCCATGAACACCGCAGCATTATGATGCGTATATAAACAATTGAAGATAATCACACTATGCAAATGTGATATTCCCCATGGGGATGATACAAGTCCTCTGTAAAACCACCTGAGACAATAGGGTTCTGGCAATACCTCAGGTAACCAAGCAATACTGGAAAACATCGCACATTTTACCAGTAACACGTGCTTTCCAAGAAGGATAACAGGAAGGACTAAATAGACTGGGGTCACTTCAGGTCAATTCAATCGAATGCAAGATTCAAAATCAGAAAATAGAAGTTATGAACTGAATTCAGCTTATAAGTCTTGAGTGCAATTTGTTACCACTAAAATAGCATATAGCCTAGTTATTTGACAACATTTTAGCATTCACTTATGAGTTCTCGCTTATGAAAATGATATACGGATAAAAGCCATATTGGATATAAACTGTGTAGGCTGCACGAAACAATTCTGAAGTGTGTGGAAATGTTGCGCTGTGTATCAGCATAGACTCTTTCCCTCATGTCGGAAATATCCGAGGATGAGAAGTAATAAATTTTCATCACCGGCACTCAGCAAATACTTGACCTGAACATCCAAATATTGGTTCAGTTGGTTTTACAATCAGTCACTCATCTATATCTGCCGTGTTTCATTTGGCATTTAATGGTACAAATAACAAAAAAAAAAACCTAATTCAGTCAAATGCTTATGATAGGAATAATATCTTGAGTCCACAGGGATTATACAGAGGAATAATAACTAATTCAGACTAGTGAGAAACTGAATTGCGTCCTTAAATAGTCTCCTTGAATCAAGCCGTCTGAGGTGGAGATGTGCACCCTCTTCACGGGTAGAAAACAGGGGAGAAGAGAGTAAGCTGGCGACTAATGAGTCCGGACAGGCCGGTAACTCTCAGGAGAGTTGGGTTTCTCTGCTGCTATTGGGCTCTCTCAAATCATTCTACATTATCTTCCCACCTGAATAAACGTTCTCAGCGAAAACGTCTTTCCAGCTCACTGTCAGGGAAGGGGTCAATCAGCCTCCCATCAAACTATTACTGATCACAGTTCTCAGTTAAAGTGTGGCAGATTCCGTAGTAATGCAAATACGCAGGAAGCGCCACACGTGCACTCTTTTAGTGGATATTACCATTTAACAACTGATTTGTTTGCATTATAATGCCAACATTAATTATGTTCACAGAAATCAAAGCACGGTGATACTTATGTTACAACTTCAAGAAAAAAACTCACAGAACTTCAGAATTTTTTTTTTTTTTTACAAAAATTGTATAGTGATACAACAGCATGTTACAGGGGTAGTATCTTTAACTCTTTCCCCACCAAACATGTATTTTTCCGTTATTTGTGAGAAAACGCTTCCCTGCCAAACACAGAATTTTCCCGGGTTTCCGCCTTTTCACTGTTATATGGTAGGGGGGCGCTATGACACATCTTCTGAAAGAGTACTGAATCTTCTGATCAAAACACGTGAAGAAGACACAGAAACAAGCGATATCATATGTAATCCTTTGCTTATGTAAAATAATGTGATCATCAACATTAAACAGCATATAAATCAAAACTGCCTAACGTTACTGTATGAAATGTCGACCCAGGACGAGCTATAGAGCTGTGAAGCTTTGAGGGTGTTGATGGACTCGATCTACTCCATCTATGTTTTGATCATCGTTCTGAATCCGATCCAGATGTAGTCTTTGTCAAAAACATGATTTTCTCAGCTTTTTGCTCAAAATGTTGCTTTGTTTATGAAATATACACATATTCAAGTGTTGATAAAAAAAAAAGATTGCATGAATATTAAGATATTCATACAACAAAATATTCTGGGGGCCATGAAATTTTTGTGAAAATGATCAAAAATGCTGGCGGTGGCTGACAACTTATTTTTTTTTAAAAAACGCTTTTTAAAAAAAGAGTTAAAAGGACAACTTTGTATCTTATTTGCCCCTAAAGGTGCATTTTAACACCTTAAAGTGCCCCTATTGTTCTATTTTAATGGTTGCTAATTTTGTTTTGGTTGTCTCCTGCAATAGGTTTACATGCATCTAACACTTAAATTTTTTCATAATATACATTGCACATCACCTAATTTCTCAAAGAGTCTGAAAACATTCTTAGTCTCTCTAAACCCCTCCTTTCCAAGAGCCTACTCTGCTCTGATTGGTCAGATGGCTCAGTCTGTTGTGATTGGTCTACCGCTTACAGTACGTGTCAGAAATGAATTGCCTATTAACGTATATGAATTTCAGCTCTGGATCTTCCTCAGCGCTTGATACACAGTGATACGAACAGTAACAATGCCGTCGGTTTTTCCATAAAAAAAGTAGACGTTGTTCGCAGCCTATGAAAACCACAGGCTGGCATTATGCAAATGTGTTACATTGTACGTAACAGGAAGTAAGACTAATTGCTGACGACTCGTTTCAGGCAGTTCAGAATCGGTTTTTCCTTTTGAGAGACAATAACTCCATTTATCCTACACTTTGATCTTTAAAACTTTGCAGACCTTTTACATTCACAAACAGCTATTACACAAAGGTAATATTCGAAAAAGCATAGGGGCACTTTAAAGTAGTAGTATGTATACTTTAACCTCAGGGGGCCTTTATTGTGCCCGACTAATTTTAATACTATTAACAAAAAGTTGTTAAATACCATATACGTAACCATATATATATATTAAATAACAGTGTCCAGACCTGTTCTCACATGTACACTTAAATAGTCTAAATAGCAAAGAATACGACCTCTTCTTCAGAGGCTTAAACGGGCAAAGAGCTGCATATTTAAACACCCAAACAGAACACACACACACACGCACACATGCACACACACACACACACACACACTGTAGTTTGTTGTACTTGTGGAACCTGTCAGCAGTTACAGATCTTGCTCTGAGCACTTCACCACTAATTGCCTCTGGTGCTAAATTTAGAGAGCGAGTGAGTGAGTGAGTGAGCAAGAGAGAAAGGGAATATGCAGTAAGATGGAAAGGAAGGAAGCTCGAGACAGGCAGAGAGAAGGCTAGAGATAGATAGAGTGAGATCTGGAGCTCCTTTGATCAGAAATACAGATTGTAGTAAGAAAGCACCCTCTCCTCCTCCTCTCGAGCTGGCAGGCAGTACGGCTCACTCACCAGCCCCTCTCACACACTCTCTCTCCCTTTCTTTCCCACCCTTTCTCACTCTTTCCGAGTCTCTAGAGAGTACCAGAACTATTCCATATGTCAGGCCTGTCAATCAGAGCAGAGCAGGGGATCCCACACTGCAATCCATCACCTATTCATGCGCCAAAGTCCGCAATGTATTTTGTCGCCATGGGTGGTTTTAAACCTCCCCTGGACATTCTGCCATGGTATCCAAATAATCTGAAAAATTAATGATGTTAATTGCTCTGTTTAATGATGTTGGATTGGCAGTATGTCAGAGCAATCAAAATCTACCCCAGCAATAGTGCAAGAGCAGCATATGGCTTGTTTCGGTGTGTATTTGATTTTTTGATGTTGTTGTTCCTGCTAAAAATCTGCCAATCATTTTGTATCATAACAGAAGGAAAATATTGTTATTTATGGGAATGAATTGACTGACCTTTTGTCGACTGCTTGATTAACATCCTACGCATGTGCATATGTTGTTCATGGTGAACATATTAATTGTGTGGGGAGGTGCATATCTATAAATAAATCAAATATTATTTTACCATTGAGTATTTATGTCTATTGCATGCTGAAAATAACTGAAAAAAACAACACCTAGTCTGCTATGATGCCATATCACTGAAATTGTTTACTAAAACACCTCCCATACCTCAATATCTCATTGTCAGGTCTTTGTATGCTATGTTAGAATATTTTAAAATTGAAAATGTAGCCAAAATGTTGCCAGCATTTTTACAACCATTTTAAAGATGCAAGAAAAAACCACAGGGAGTTAAAATCATTCATGCAGTTCAAAAAAAACAAACATATCATAGGAAATTTTCTCTTTTAACACTTCAAAGAACAAGAAGGATGTGACAATTAGCAGTCATCTCCTCATCAGCTGTCAGAGGAGAAATTCAGCGCTCCACACACAACCCAGTTGAGAAGTCCAACACTTCAAAGCCTACTGAGGTGTTCAAATACTGCCTGTTTCTCTCTTTCTCATTCTCTCAGACATACTATGTTTTTTTTCTGTTACATCACAGAATTTCATCTCAAATAATGACAACAAAGATTTATGGTGTTAATAATATTTATACAAATCTAGGCTGTTAAACTATTATCAGCCTTCCAATGAAAAGGTTTGAGTTTTGCCAGTAAAACTGCTGCTATTATATGAAAGCATAAAAAAATTACTAAATTATTCACTAAAGATGTCAGAATCTTATTTCTGAATTTTGCTTTTCAGTATTAAACACTGTTAGAGTCCATTTAATGTTACATTCCTGCTCTCTTTAAAAGTCGACAGTTTACTCCATTAAGGGTACATTAAGAACGTTTGTAAAAAATGTACAGCACAAATACTGACGATAATAGATGCTTTTATCTGTCTACTAACAAAATGTCACGTTCTGAGTGGTTGCAATGAAGCGCACGATGATAGAGAAATACTAGAACAATCTTTAATAATAACTACTCAGGAGTACTCAGGAACACAACCACAAACATAAACGATAACTGGCAAAGAACTAAACTGAACGTCTCGGTTACGTATGTAACCCTCGTTCCCTGAAGGAAGGGAACGGAGACGTTACGTCAGTTACTGACGAAATGGGGGTTTTGCTTAGAAGCCAATCGCCTTTGAGCTCTACAAAACGAGCCAATGGCATGAAGATGCCATGGGTCTGCGGAATTTGCATAACGCAACCCCGCCCCACAGCGTGGGTATAAAGGGCGTTGCGTGGCAATCTCGCATTATGTTACCTGCTGAAGAGCCGAGGCATGAGCGTCCGGCCGTTCCAGCGGTACAGCGAAAGTGGCATGGGGACGTAACGTCTCCGTTCCCTTCCTTCAGGGAACGAGGGTTACATACGTAACCGAGACGTTCCCTTTCAGTCAGTACACTACGAGTTACGTCAGTTACTGACGAAATGGGGGTCCCAATACAATCTCGCCACGACGGCTGTCTTCCAGCGTCCTGCACTGACCAGGGCTCCCTGCCGTGAGTCTTAGCACGAATGAGGGGCTAGGCTCAACGCTGATACCAAGGTACACTGGGAAGCATATCCCACGTGGAGAAATGCAACACAATGCCTGCCCGAAGGGAGGACTTAAGAATACACATATGACCCCCGTAGGGACTGCATATGGAGCACTCTGGGGTATCCAGCCGCAGGTGGAAAATTTTTCAACCCCAGGAGTGGCAAGGTGTCTTGCCAAGGGAAGACACGTGCTCAGAGAGACTTACCGTGGAAATACACATGTGGGGGTTGCCCAGCGGGGGAACCATGCACAAGGAGGCACCTAGCCGAACACGAGGGCTGACCACGCGGGCATGCACTCTGGTGTCGACATAACCAGTGCTGGAGGAGCTCAGGGCTTACTGGGAAGCTCACCTGAGAAAAAATGCGCACGCATCCAGTCCGTGGAGTGGAATGGCGCAGCAAGCGAAGACACCTGAGCCTGTCCAGTTACTGGCCACTTGGGGCGAGTACACGAGCGGACACAGGCTCCACTCAGAGATTATAAAATCTTGCGAATGTGTTAGGTGTCGCCCAGCCTGCAGCTCTACAAATGTCTGTCAGCGAGGCGCCACGCGCTAAAGCCCAAGAGGAAGCAACACTCCTAGTGGAGTGTGCTCTAACCCCAAGGGGGCATGGCATGCCCTGAACCTGATATGCCAGGACAATGGCGTCCACTATCCAGTGAGACAACCTCTGCTTGGAGAGAGCCTTCCCTTTCTGCTGCCCTCCGTAACAGACAAAGAGCTGGTCTGAGGTCCTGAAACACTGCGTCCGGTCTACGTAAGCGCGAAGGGCGCGTACTGGACAGAGCAATGCCAAGGCTGGGTCTGCCTCCTCCACAGGCAGCGCTTGCAGGTTCACCACCTGATCCCTGAAGGGAGTGGTGGGAACCTTGGGCACATATCCAGGCCGGGGTCTCAGGATCACGTGAGAATTGGCCGGCCCGAATTCCAGGCACGCTTCGTCAACCGAAAATGCCTGCAGGTCCCCTACCCTCTTGATGGAAGCCAGAGCAATCAAGAGCGCCACTTTCAATGAAAGGAACTTCAGCTCCACAGACTGCAGGAGCTCAAAGGGAGCTTTCTGCAGGGCAGATAAAACCACTGCAAGACCCTAAGAGGGTATTTGAGGAGGACGAGGAGGATTTAATCTCCTCACTCCTCTAAGGAACCTGCTGACCAGGTCGTGCTGACCTACCGTTTTCGAATCCACCAGGTCATGATGAGCCGAAATCGCGGCCACATAGACCTTCAGGGTGGAGGGAGACAGCCTTCGCTCCAACCCTTCTTGGAGGAAGGAAAGCACAGACCTGATTGAACATTTCGTGGGGTCTTCTCGGCGAGAAGAGCACCAGGTGACGAAGAGGTTCCACTTCAACGCATAGGCCTGTCTCGTGGACAAGGCCCTAGCGGAAGTGATGGTAGCCGCCACCTGAGGTGGCAGGGTATTCAAACCTACCGCGTCCCGTCCAGGTCCCACACGTGTAGGTTCCAAAGGTCGGGACGTGGGTGCCGTACGGTGCCCCGTCTCTGAGTAAGGAGGTCCTTTCTCAGAGGGATCGACCAGGGAGGGGCTGTCGCAAGGAGTAAGAGTTCTGAGAACCAGGTCCGGCCGGGCCAATATGGGGCGACCAAAAGGACCTGCTCCCTGTCCTCCCTGATCTTGCACAGAACCTGTGCGAGAAGGCTCACTGGGGGAAACGCATACTTGCGTGGGCCCCGCGGCCAGCTGTGCGCTAGTGTATCCTTGCCGAGGGTCCCCTCGGTCAGGGAATAATACCAGCGGCAATGGGAAGAGTCGTGGGAGGCAAACAGAACTAACTGTGCTTCGCCAAACTGTTCCCAAATCAGCTGAACCGTCTGGGGATGGAGTCTCCATTCCCCCGGAAGCGGCTGAAACCGTGACAGCTCGTCGGCTGCACGATTCAGTTCTCCCGGGATGTGAACGGCATGAAGCTACCTCAGATGCTTCTGACTCCATAGGAGGAGATGGCGGGCGAGTTGCAACATCCGGCGGGAGCGTAGACCACCTTGTCGGTTGATGTACGCTACTGTCGCCGTGCTGTCTGAATGGACCAGTACGTGCTTGTCCTTGAGCAGGGCTCGGAAGCAGTGCAGGGCAAGACGTACAGCCAGCAACTCGAGGCAATTGACATGCCATAGGCGCTGGGGTCCTTTCCAGGAGCCCGCGACAGCATGTCCATTGCACATGGCGCCCCAGCCCGTGGCATAGGCATCTGTTGTTACAACAACATGCCTGGAAACTCGTTCTAGGGGAACACCTACCCGTAGAAAACTGAGGTTCGCCCACGGGGTGAAGGTCTGACGGCAGGCCCGAGTAACTGGGACCCGGAGCGTGCCGTGTTGCCATGCCCATCTCGGGACTCGATCGCGAAGCCAGTGCTGAAGCGGTCTCATATGAAGCAAACCAAGCGGCGTTACCGCAGCTGTGGATGCCATATGCCCCAGGAGCCTCTGAAAATATTTCAGTGGAACCGCATTCTTGCCCTCGAACTGGCGAAGACATGTCAGCAGTGACTGCGCGCGCTCGCTCGTAAGCTGCGCGTACATGGCGACCGAGTCCATTTCCATACCGGGAAAAGAGATCCTCTGCACTGGGGAGAGTTTGCTCTTTTCCCAGTTGACCCGAAGGCCCAGACGGGCGAGGTGCTGAAGCACCAGGTCCCTGTGTTAAAGGGACCTGGTGCGACCTTCGTAAAGGCGCGAGGGGACAGGGCTAGCCTGAATGGGAGAACCGTGTACTGATATGCCTGCCCCTCGAAGGCAAACCGTAGAAACGGTCTGTGTCGAGGAAGAATGGAGACATGAGAGTACGCGTCCTTCAGGTCGGTCGCTGCAAACCAATCCAATGGACGAACGCATTCGAAAATGCGTTTGGCTGTCAACATCCTGAATGGAAGCCTGTGAAGGGTTCGGTTCAAGATGCGCAGGTCCAGGATTGGCCGTAACCCACCGGTTTTCCTGGGTACAATGAAGTAAGGGCTGTAGAAGCCGGACTCCATCTCGGCTGGAGGGACGATCTCGACCGCACCCTTCGCCAGTAGGGTGGCGACCTCCGCACGCATGACAGGGGCATTGCCACCCACCATGGTATAGTGGACTCCCTGAAAGCGGGGAGGAGACCGTGTGAATTGAATCGCATAGCCGAACCTGATGGTGCGAGCGAGCCAGCTGGACAGATTGGGAAGCGCTAGCCAGGCTTCCAGAAACTGAACCAGCGGGGTCATGCGGACCACAGGCGTACCCCCGATGGGGCAGCGAGGCGGAATGACCGGCCCAGACATGGGAGGCGTGGGAGCGTCCCGGGGTGTGGGCGGGGTCGAATTCCGCATCCTGACAGAGGAGACCAGGGAAGGACCAGCGTTCCACGGGGGTCTCGTCTGCCAGGGGGCTGGCGACAGAGGGGGCCGAGAGTGGCGAGGCTGCTTGGCGTCGCACACTGCCAGCTGCGCCCTCTTGAGGCTCGGAGGTGAAAATGTCAGTTCTTTCTTTACAAGGATTCTCCCCCGGCCCTCCAGCGGGGGAAGGAGTGGCCCTGCTACCATCTCCTGAGAAAGAACCGAGTTCACCTCCGAGCCGCCCGTCCCAGGACCGCCGCTTAGACTGCCGTTTAGCAGGTCTGCCTTCCTGCGGCGTCCTTCACGCCTCGGCCCAGGTGAAGGCTGCTGCTGGGGCTGAGTGGGAGGAACGAGGGCCACAGGAGAGCCGGCGGCTGGGTGAAGGCAGCAGCAGGCCGCCGGGGCAGAATATGCGCCTCAGTCTGTCTCTGAGCGGTCGAGAACTGTTGGGCGAAGTCCTGGACTGCCCCACCGAATAGCCCATCCTGGGAAATGGGAGAATTGAGGAAACGGGTTCGCTCAGATTCTCCCACATCAGCCAGGTTGAGCCATAAGTGGCGCTCCTGGACCACAGAAGTGGACATCACCTGACCAAGAGAGCGAGCGGTCACCTTCGTCGCTCGTAGAGCAAGGTCGGTGGCCGCCCGCAGCTCCTGCATTAATGCGGGGTCAGCATTGCCCTTGTGCATGTCTCTGAGCACCTTGGCCTGGTAGACCTGAAGGGTGGCCATCGAATGCAGGGCGGACGCGGCCTGGCCCGCAGCTCTGTGGGTCTTCGCCACCAAAGTAGACGTAAACCCACAGGCCTTGGACGGGTGCTTTGGGTCACCACGCCATGTCGCAGCACTCTGCGGACACAGTTGCATCGCAACAGAGCGCTCAACAGGGGGAACCCCAGTGTACCCTTTCACCGCGCCGCCGTCAAGGGCAGTGAAGGCGGAAGTGGCTGCCGAACAATCGCGAAAAGTCAAGGGAGACTTCCACGACTTCGACACCTCTTCATGCACTTCCGGGAAGAAGGGCACTGGGAGCTGACGGGCACCTTCGGCACGGGCCGCCCCCAGATACCAATCATCTAGCCGAGAGCGCTCGGGACATGGCGGAGGGTTCCACACAAGCCCAAGAGCCTCGGCCGCACGGGAAAGCATGGCTGTGAGCTCTGGATCAGACTCGGGCAATGCTGGGACTCCCGAAGGAGGCAACACAGCCGAATCGTCATCTCCGGAGGAATCCAGCCCACCTTGTGATGCGGCGATCGACATAGTATCCTCCGCCGGTGCGCCAAATGAAACGCAGGGCCCAGGACGGGAAACACCTGCGCCCTCATCTGGCAACACCACAGGTTGCAGTGTGCTAGAAGGGGGTGTGGCCCGAGGAGGATTCGTCGGGTTGGCCCACACCGTCACCCTCAAGTCACCCTGACCACCAGCCAAAGTATTCCCACTCGTGGTGGGAATAGATTGGGGTGTGGTAGAGGGGACTCTCCCTCCAGCACGGAGATCATGGAGTCTTGACCGCAACACTGCGATGGCCATGTTCCCGCAGTGGGAACATGACTCATCCATGAACGCGCGCTCGGAGTGCACGAGGCCCAAGCACGCCAAACAGCGATCATGCCCGTCAAACGGAGGAACCAGCCGACCGCACCCAGAAACGGAGCACGGGCGAGACATCTTGAAAAAGACGTGCCACGTGCAGCTCTTTTAGAGAGGAGTCTTTGCTCTGCAGAATGCCGAAGCGCCTAGGGAGAACACACACGCTGTGCTAGATCACTGCACAGATCAGACAGGAATGCGGAACTCGCTAGAACGCGCCGTAACACCAACACTCTGGAGAGACACTCGTCTTGAAGAGAAAAACGCTCAGGCGGTAACACTCGGCTCTGAAGCAGAAACATAATGCGAGATTGCCACGCAACGCCCTTTATACCCACGCGGTGGGGCGGGGTTGCGTTATGCAAATTCCGCAGACCCATGGCATCTTCATGCCATTGGCTCGTTTTGTAGAGCTCAAAGGCGATTGGCTTCTAAGCGAAACCCCCATTTCGTCAGTAACTGACGTAACTCGTAGTGTACTGACTGAAAGGGAACAGAGAGTATATATGCAGGGAATAATCAGGAACTAAATAAGATAAAGCTGATGATAATCACAGAAATAGGGACATAATCAGAAACCAAGGAAACAGAAACTAAACAGAGCAGAGAAACAGGAACTAAAGAAAACTGAACAGAACATCAAAATAAGAGTCCATAAAGGTAACCCAAAATCAATGTCGCAAAATTTCATTCATACACTTAAAAATAAAGGTTCCCAAACAAACTCGCATCTTTAAAATGGTTTTCACAGCATTGCCATAGAAGAACCATTTTTGGTTCTTCACAGTGAAAAATTCTGAAGAACCAAAGAATCTTTTCCCATTTTAATAATCCAAAGAACCTTTTCCCATTATAAAGAACCTTATGTGCAATGGAAAGGTTCCATGGATGTTAAAGGTTCTTCATGGAAACTAATTTTTAATATTAAGATTTAAAATTAAGATTTATTTAAGTGAAATATACTGACACATTTTATACTCTTAACCATACTCAAATATTTTTAATCTATGCATATGTATCAATTCAGCATTTTTGTGACTGCATGCTCTTAATAATTTTCACATTGTTGTTAGAAACCTATAGCACATACATACACTATATTGCCAAAAGTATTGGGACACCCCTCCAAATCATTGAATTCAGGTGTTCCAATCACTTCTATGGCCACAGGTGTATAAAATCAAGCACCTAGGCATGCAGACTGCTTCTACAAACAGTTCAGCTCAGTGAATTCAAGAGTGGTACTGTGATAGGTTGCCACCTGTGCAATAAGTCCATTCATGAAATTTCCTCACTACTAAATATTCCACGGTCAACAGTTAGTGGTATTATAACAAAGTGGAAGCAATTGGGAACAACAGCAACTCAGAGACGAAGTGGTAGGCCACGTAAAATCACAGAGAGGGGTCGGCACATGCTGAGGCGCACAGTGCGCAGAAGTCGCCAACTTTCTGCAGAGTCAATAGCTACAGACCTCCAAACTTCATTTGGCCTTCAGATTAGCATAAGAACAGTTTCCATGAGTGGGGTTTCCATGGCCGAGTAGCTGCATCCAAGCCTTACATCACCAAGTGCAATGTAAAGTGTCAGATGCAGTGGTGTAAAGCACACCACCACTGGACTCTACAGCAGTGGAGACGTGTTCTCTGGAGTGATGAATCACACTTCTCTGTCTGGCAATCTGATTGACGAGTCTGGGTTTGGCAGTTGCCAGGAGAACGGTACTTGCCTGACTGCATTGTGCCAAATGTAAAGTTTGGTGGAAGGGGGGATTAAGGTGTGGGGTTGTTTTTCAGGTGTTGGGCTTGGCCCCTTAGTTCCAGTGAAAGGAACTCTTAATGTTTCAGCATACCAAGACATTTTGGACAATTTCATGCTCCCAACTTTGTGGGAACAGTTTGGGAATGGCCCCTTCCTGTTCCAACATGACTGCACACCAGTGCACAAAGCAAGGTCCATAAAGACATGGATGAGTGAGATTGGTGTGGAGGAACTTGACTGGCCTGCGCAGAGTCCTGACCTCAACCCGATAGAACACCTTTGAGATGAATTAGAGCGGAGACTGTGAGCCAGGCCTTCTTGTCCAACATCAGTGCCTGACCTCACAAATGTGCTTTAAGAAGAATGGTCAAACATTCCCATAAACACACTCCTAAACCTTGTGGAAAGCCTTCCCAGAAGAGTTGAAGCTGTTATAGCTGCAAAAGGTGGGCCAACTCCATATTAAACCCTACGGATTAAGAATGGGATGTCACTGAAGTTCATGTGCATGTTAAGGCAGGCGTCCCAAAACTTTTGGCAATATAGTGTATCTTACAGACTATATTCACCATCAGTGCAGTCTACCCGCTGACCTTGTTTTAAGTTTTTCTTAGCAACCTTTTGATGATTTTCTTAGCGACCTAGCATGCTAACAGCTACCATGTCTCAAAAAAAAAAAAAACTTTTATTTGAAGAAAGACAAATCAATGCCAACAGGCACAGTTTGTTTTTATGAGCAGACAGGAGTATATTCACATTAAAAGAGGAAAATGAAAACGAGTAAGAAAATGAAAAACTTACCACCAAAAGCAATATTTTTGCAGAAATGTGCACTGTGGCTTTTAAAATTTAGAGAGGATGTTAACGTGAATGTGTACGCGAATGATGACAGTTCTTATTGCATGAGGGAAATATTCACAGTGTTACAACTGTACAGCTGTCCCTTCTCGTCTATGTGATGGTTGTGTTTAGTTTGCCTGCCTGCCTGCCTGCCTTGGATTATCTTCAGTGTAGATTATTAAAGACTTTTGAACCTGATTCCTTCATCTTCATGCGTTTGTATACAGCCAAGTTGTGGCAAACTGGTTCTTACTCAGAAAAAATATTCAAACCATATGTCTTTCAGTTATTGCACATGGAATACCATACAAAAATATTCTGACAATAAACACCATATTACAAGAAAACAAGTTAAAAAAAAAAAGCTCACCATGATCCAGCCTGATCCAGCCTTGAGCTATGCAATCAATCACAGCAAACGCGAAGTCACATAGAGGAAGCTGAGGACGGGACAGAACTGCCTGATACTGCTGTGGTTGATCTGGTCAGAACACATGCATGATTTACAAAATTACCAAAAATCATTGAAACACTTATACCGTACATCAGGACAATGATTCACAATCTGACAGTTGTCAGAGATTTGTTTAGTTCTGTAAGGGCTGTAATTTGTATAATGCAAACACAGATAATTTGACAGCTGAATTAAATGAAATGTGCAAGTGTTTTATAATTTATATAGGTGGTTACTGGATCTACATACATGCAGACCTGAGAACAGCCACGTGTTGGACATCATATAGGTACAGAAGAGAAGCTCTGTGGAACTATATTCACACTTTTTTATATTTCTTTTCACTGTTCTGTATAAGAAAGACATACAGTACATACACTGATCAGGCATAACATTATGCCCAGGTTCAAGGGCGGCCAAGGCTCATTGATGCACATGGGGAGCGAAGGCTGACCTGTGTGGTCCGATCAAACTGACAAGCTACTGTAGCTCAAATTACTCATGAAGTTAATGCTGGTTCTGATAGAAAGGTGTCAGAATACACAGTGCATTGCACTTTGTTGCGTATGGGACTGCATAGCCGCAGACCAGTCAGGGTGCCCATGCTGACCCCTGTCCAGTGGGCACGTGAGCATCAGAACTGGACCACGGACCAATGAAAAAAGGTGGCCTGGTCTGATGAATCACGTTTTCTTTTACATTACGTGGATGGCCGGGTGCGTGTGGGGAACACATGGCACCAGGATGCACTATTGGAAGAAGGCAAGCCGGCTGGGAAACCTTGGGTCCTGCCATCTATGTGGATGGACACGTACTACCTACCTAAGCATTGTTGCAGACCATACATCCTTTCATGGTAACAGTATTCCCTGGTGGCTGTGGCCTCTTTCAGCAGGATAATGCACCCTGCCACAAAGCAAAAATGGTTCAGGAATGGTTTGAGAAGCACAACAATGAGTTTGAGGTGTTGACTTGGCCTCCAAATTCCCCGGACCTCAATACAATCGAGCATCTGTGGGATGTGCTGAACAAACAAGTCTGATCCATGCACCTCGCAACTTACAGTACTTAAAGCATCTGCTGCTAACATCTTGGTGCCAGATACCACAGCACACCTTCAGGGGTCTAGTGGAGTCCATGCCTCGACGGGTCAGGGCTGTTTTGGCAGCAAAAGAGGAAGGTGGTCATAATGCTATGCCTGATCGGTGTATATAAACAATATGAACAACTATACATATTAGTACATGTGTTCGCCCGCATGCATTCACACACTGTTCTTGCATGTATCTCACACACACACCTTTTATAAAATAGAAATACCTGATTCCTTGACTATATAATAATTAATTACAATGTTCCTTTGACATTGACATACAATTAAAAGGCCTTTTCCTTTCTACTAATTAGACTTTGTTTCTGGTGAAGTGATTGGTCCCAAGGTCTTTTCGACCCCTAATTAAACACAGAGAAAAGTAATAACAGCAAAAAGGTCAGAAAAGCTCTGTTGAAACAGTTAATAACTCAATGACTCATTTCAAAGGTAATCTGTACAAACTCATATGGACTATTTATCACAAGAAAAATAAATCTTAATTACATATGTCAATGTGCAAAAAAATGTGCATTCTCATTATGATTCACTGTGACTGTTACAATACCACAGTTCAATTTTAGTATTAAAATCCTAATTCCTTCAGAACAGCGTGATTTAAAAAAAAAAAGTTAAAGCTTAAATGCAAAGCTTATTCCTGTATGTGAACTAAAGCAGGGGTCATAAGGTCTCAAAGCAATAGCAGTGTGGTGGTCCTATCAAATATCCTTAATATCGGGCCATCATGTGGATTTCTAATAGGTTTGAGCTTAAATGGATAGTTCACCCAAAAATTAAAACTCTATCATCATTTACTCACCCTCAAGTTGTTCCAAACATGTATGAATTTCTTTCTTCTGCTGAGGAGATATTTTGAAGAACATGGGTAACCAAACAGTTGATGGGCCCCATTGACTTCCATAGTATTTTTTTCCATATTATGCCATAGTGTCTGCACTATTTCTCTCCAGAAGTTCTGACAGATAAAAATGTTCTGAATGCACATATATGCATATTGTGCTAACAGAAAAAAATTGCGTCACACGCACTATCCGCATACCCTAGCCTAGTGTACGTGTAAAAACCGAAGATTACTTTGGCCTTCAGAATTAGTGTCTTTAAAGGGGACATATCATGAAAATCTGACTTTTTCCATGTTTAAATGCTATAATCGGGTCCCCGGTGCATCTACCAACCCAGAACACATGAAAAAGGACAACCCAGTAACTTTGTTTTGGTAAGCCTTTCTCTGCAAGCACGTGAAAAAATGAGCCGCTCAGATTTCTCTCCCCTTCTGACGTAGGAAGGGGATCTTATTATAATATTACCGCCCCTTAATCTGCACGTTTCCACCCATGGCGCCGCTATTTTGTTTTCGCAAGCGACAATGGTAAACAAGACCATTGTGTGTATTTGGCAGTTTAAACACAACAAAAAATGTGAAAGAAGTTACTCACGAGACTTCACGTCTGACAGCCAGTTGTCTGTGTGAGTGTGCTTCAGATAAGTGCGCTCAGAAAACGATCCATTAGAAGTTTAAACTAATATAGCTTCAAAACGCATGGAAATAATAAACTTTAATGATGAAAGAAGAACTATGCTATCCTTGAGAGTGATCGCTATATAGATGATAATCAAAACCAAGCAGATGTCTTGTTAGTATTTGGGAGAGAATCCGATTGAGGCAGGAACTATGTGGCGGCACGCAGCAGTTCATTTGCATTTAAAAGCACATGTATGAAAACAGCCTGTTCTTGACCATTGTCAGAAATGGGTATACAACATGGATTTATAAATGATATATTTCAAGCTGAAACTTCACAGACAAATTCTGGGGACACCTGAGACTTAAATTACATCTTGTAAAAACGGGCATAATAGGTCCCTTTGCATGTGAAATAAGCAACACCCAAAGGATTAGGGTTTGGCTGGTTAGCTTTAGCCATTAGCACACTGTTGGCAGATAAGCACAAAGTTGAGGTAAGTTGTCTGGGTTTACAGTGTCTGATCAGTAAAACCAGACAGAAGCAGTCTGTTTGTGAGCTCTGAGCTCAGCTTGAGAGCTCTACCTCTTCCCTATCAGCATCTCTCTTACTGCTCTGACTTTACATGAAACCCTCTGGGGAACTGTGGGAAAAAGGCTCTCCCTCTCTTGTTTTGTTACTCCACTCTCTGGTCATACCCAACACTCCCTCAGGATATAAAATCTCCCCTCTCCTATGTCTCTCCCTCTAACATGTCCTGCTACCTGTTCCCAAACACACACAATGTGCAATAAAACCGCAAATTGTCCTGTTTCATGATGCCAATTACTGACCCAAGGTGGAGTTTGACACTTATACTGTAGTATGTCTTGTGTAGAGCCTTTATGCAGCCCAAAACCATCATTAGCAAGAGTTATTTTAGAATTTGTATTAAATATAGTTAATTTGCAACCAATACCTTTAAATACAAATAGTTTAAGGACTGCTTCCATGTCCTTCTCTTCTATTCATTCCTCTGGCACTGTAAATGTCTTGACTTTTTTTCTGTCTTTTTTGACGCAAGCCTCTACGGAGCCTCTCGTTTATCTCTCCCTCCATCCTCTCTGCCTTCACAAAAGATCTTTTATTTCTCCATTGTGTTCTTTCGCTCGGCACATGGTACATGATTGCACGGGTAGGTGGCAATCCATCCACCCCAGAGAGGACGCTAAATTCTCTTCGGACCTTCCTTGCTGACAAAATGGCCTAGTACTGTCTCATGCCTTCACGGATTTGGCCTCATTCATAAAAAGAGATCTGTACTTAACAGCTCACGCTTTATCACTACAGGTCGGTTGTACTGAGAAACAACACATAAGCAATTAAAATGAGGGTGGCCTTCTCCACCTGTCTCCGTGATGCTGCAGACCACCACCAGAACACACAAGGCTAAACTTAAACATTTCCAAACACTATTTGCAGTTGTAGATCCCTCTGGGTTTGTGCTTCACTCACAGGTTCACTACCAAAATGCTCTTTTCTCTTTCTCTTTCACACTCTCTCCTTTTTCTCTGAGGGATTAGGAATCCACAGCTGCAAGTGACACATTTTTTCCCCCTTTCCTTTTTTTGTTCAGCTCCATCGCTATTGAAATGTACTTCTGTCTGCTGGTGCATGGCTCTGTGTATTCACATTGTGTGTGGTGTTTTTTTCCAACACTCTGAAAGAAACCTCAAATGATTACCCAAATAGCAAGGTGACATTGATACAATGTGACGTTTTGATCCAAACAATCATTTTAGTTGAGATTGGCATTTCAATGTTTAAAGTATGTTTGATCAGCATTGAAATTTTGATGAAAGCCGACAGCACACATGGGCGGAGACAGTGATATTGAACTGACATTGATTTGTTGTTGTTGACCACAAGATCATGAAAGTATGACTGCGTCAGAAATTGGATACTCTCTTGAGTAGGTACTTATTTTGAATAAGTAATTACTTTGTGACTGCTAAAAAGTGTGTTCTAGTATGAGTGTGTGTAGTATGAATGTAATCTGGACGTACTACATTTGCCATGTTGCCCTTATCATGTGACCTACCAGCATCAGCTGCTTCACTTCCATTCACAAATCCTCTTCAGTGGTCTCATGGGATAGTAAAGTGTCCATCATAGTAAAGTGTCCATCATCCATTTTCAAATCACGATGGGTATTTTCAACCACTTTATCGTTTTGACAATGCTGTCATCTGTACATGAAAAATGTCATGTAAACGTACCCTAAGAAACATCCATTTTGGTTCTGCATGTGCACTTCTCAGTAGTCTAATTGATGCTTCCTTATTAGAAAGAAAACACAGGTGCATCCTATAGAAGTCTTGTTTGTTGAACCATGTTGTGACTGACTGTAATTAGATACATGTAGGGCTTGACATTAACCCGTCAAATGTGGGTGGATTTCAGCAGTGGCGGGTAACGCAGTCACTCCTACCAGCCACTTTGGCGGGTTGAATTTTATATATAATGTATACATTTTTAAATTGTAGTCTTTTAAAAAGGCATCTGAAATAATAAACTAAGTGCAATGTAGTGTTGTCAAAAAATGTAGATTTTTCAATACATCTGAAACACTTCCAATACTAATTTTCCGCAGAATGGAAACACGATACCAGCTGCGCTTTCTCACTCTCTCATCTCCCCGACAGCGAGTTAACACACAAACCCTCCTTCCCTCACTCGCTTCATTTGCTCCGGATGAATATTGTTGGTGTTACAGGTCTTGAATTTCAGCATGGGATTGCGTGTATTGTGCATAATTTTACTCATTCCCGCAGATTTTGTGCTTACACCCAAAGTGAGTGCACATAAAGCCGCTTCTCAGTAATAAATAGAGTTATTTTTCTCTGCTTATTATTGTTGCTTAAACAGTCAAATACACAAAAAATAATGTCAAAATGCCAGTCTTGGCGAGTACTCACATAAACTCATAACACATAAAAAGAAAACGCATCTGTAACAGTATAATGGATCTGTGTGTCAGGTCTTAAAGTGACAGCAGCCCTAATATACGTACCTGCTGCCAAATTATGAGATAATGTTAAAAATATCTATATGGCAGTTTTTCCCCATGGTAACAATGTCAAAATTGTGGCCAGTGAAAATGTTGAGTGGCTAGTAACTTTGGAAAACCACTAGCCACAGTGGCTGGTGAGCAAAAAAGTTAATGTCAAGCCATGTCATTAATTTAAAAGGTTAAAGTGCTAGAATAAACCATACATTTATGTACAAAGGAATTTCCAACAACATTTCTTGAAGTGCAAGAGACATGAACATGAGCAAGAATGGCACACTTAGCCCATGTCTTGCATCCATTACTCAAATCTTGCATAGCACCTTTCGTTCTTTCCTTTAGTGAAGGCAGATGAGGATGAGGTGTCCTATACTCGGAATTTGTGCTCTACATTTCACCCATCCAAGTGCACACACACAGCAGTGAGTAATGAACACACACCCGGAGCAGTGAAACATTAAAGAAACGAGAAGCACCCTCTTGAAACACATTCACAAAAACGACATCTTTTGTTTATGCGAACGAGACTGACATGGCTATTTTGTGATATTTAAAGAGATTAAGGTCTACATAAGGTACATGCAACTTTAAAGAAACTGTCATTGAAAAAACATTAACTTGGTACATCAGATGGCAACATTGTTTTATGTTGTCATTACATTTCAGTTGTATTTCCAATGTTTCAACAAAAGTGATTTAAAATCAACATCACATTGTAACATTGATTCATCAATATTTCCAATGATTTTGTTGTTGTTGTTAAAGGGGTTGTTAGCACTGTTTTACATTGTTCAGATGTTGTATTTTAAGACATTTGGCAGGCTTAAAACTATCTTGTGTGTAATTATGAAACTATTTTATTGATAAAGTGTCCATGTGTTTTCACGTCTATGTGCAAATGCGTGTCAGAATTGTAAGTGTGTGCGTTTGTATGGGATAAAGAGCGGGAGAAAGTGAGTATGCGTTCCATGGGTAATAAAACATGAAAATAGTTTGTCATTTTTATCCTGTTTGTTATATTTATTTGCTTGATCAATTTCTTTGTGGGTTTTTGGTTCTTTTGCTTTTCTAGGCTCTAAGGACCTTTGAGATAACTGAAATCATTTGGCGAAGTGATATGGAACTGTAATGCGGTCAAATCCTCAAGATGCCTGGAACTACTTGGATCTGCCCGGAACAGCTGTAGAACAGGTAATATTGCGAAAGTGGTTTGGTTTTCTTTTATATGAACCCTTAAATTGATTTACATTAATTTCCGATTTAGTAAGATCAGAGTCATGTATTCTTGCAAACTTTGTGCACACACATGCAGTACTATCTGTGCATTTGTGAGGCACATACATTCACATGCATGTTTCTAGTAGCATACAGAATACACCCATAGCTTACAGACACAGACTCAGTCACTTAATTATTCACTCCTCTCTGGCTAACTGGAAATCACACAATCACTTCCTTTTACACATGGCTAAACTGTCTGGTCATGTCTTGGCCCCTGCTTCTTTTAAGATGATATTTTGTCTTGTTTTCTCTACTGTAACAAACACACACCCTCATTTATTTACTTTATAAGTTTCTAATTATGTTAATCTACTAAACAGTTCATTTTCTGTTTCATTTAAAAGTGTGTGCAGTATTGATGATAACTGTCTTTTGCCATGTGCTATGTAGTCACTAACATTTTCATCAGACCTGGGCATGTTGACCAGTTTCATCAGACCTCATGCCAGATCTATCCAAAGTTTTTGTAACGGGTTGTCTTTTTTTTTGGTCTCTTCTTAAGGTTTATTCACACACTAGTTCTTCTTATTGGACGTTGCAATTTAGACTTTTCTTTTTGACATTGGTTTTTCCTCTTAAAAATGTTATCATACTGTTTAAAAATATAGTGCAGTATAGTTTCAAAAATAAAGATTATCATTATTTACTTACCATGATGCCATCCAAGGTGTATATGACTTTATTCATAAGAACACAAATGCACATTTTTAATCTGGAGGAAATTCAAGCTCTGTAGGATGCGTACAATGCAAGAAAATGGGTTCCACCATTGTGATTAATGTAAGAAACAAATCAATAAGCAAAACATTCTCAACTTTAAACTAGTGCTTCGGACCAAGGCTCTGATACTGTTTGAAATGTCTGAACTTTCATGTGAAGTTCATTCTTCTATTACAATCAAAGCATAATTTTCTACTTCTCACATGAGCATGCCAACATACTTGCATTACACAGCTATTGTCTTTATACACAGCTTTTATACACCTATTGTTTTGCTACATAAGCTAGGCCTTAATTGATCAGGTTGTGCATGCATTACTTTTGGACTTTCCAAATGATTTCAGCCTTTCACTTTCATTATATGCATCTACAGATCTCAAATTTCTTTCTAAAAATGTTTGTGTTCTGCTGAAGAAAGGCAGTTGTGCACATCTGGGATAGCATCAGGGTAAATTAATGAAAATTTATTTTTGAACAAATTCTTTAAAGAATTGGTGTTGGTTAAAGCAAGTGCTATTTTCATTTTTCTTAACTTACGGTTTGTATTTACAGTGGGGAGAACAAGTATTTGATACACTGCCGATTTTGCAGGTTTGCCCACTTACAAAGCATGTAGAGGTCTGTAATTTTTATCATAGGTACACTTCAACTGTGAGAGACGGAATCTAAAACAAAAATCCAGAACATCACATTGTATGATTTTTAAATAATTAATTTGCATTTTATTGCATGACATAAGTATTTGATCACCTACCAACCAGTAAGAATTCCGGCTCTCACAGACCTGTTAGTTTTTCTTAAAGAAGCCCTCCTGTTCTCCACTCATTACCTGTATTAACTGCACCTGTTTGAACTCGTTACCTGTATAAAAGACACCTGTCCACACACTCAATCAAACAGACTCCAACCTCTCCACAATGGCCAAGACCAGAGAGCTGTGTAAGGACATCAGGGATAAAATTGTAGACCTGCACAAGGCTGGGATGGGCTACAGGACAATAGGCAAGCAGCTTGGTGAGAAGGCAACAACTGTTGACGCAATTATTAGAAAATGGAAGAAGTTCAAGATGACGGTCAGTCTCCCTCGGTCTGGGGCACCATGCAAGATCTCACCTCGTGGGGCATCAATGATCATGAGGAAGGTGAGGGATCAGCCCAGAACTACACGGCAGGACCTGGTCAATGACCTGAAGAGAGCTGGGACCACAGTCTCAAAGAAAACCATTAGTAACACACTACGCCGTCATGGATTAAAATCCTGCAGCGCATGGAAGGTCCCCCTGCTCAAGCCAGCGCATGTCCAGGCCCGTCTGAAGTTTGCCAATGACCATCTGGATGATCCAGAGGAGGAACGGGAGAAGGTCATGTGGTCTGATGAGACAAAAATAGAGCTTTTTGGTCTAAACTCCACTCGCCGTGTTTGGAGGAAGAAGAAGGATGAGTACAACCCCAAGAAACACCATCCCAACCGTGAAGCATGGAGGTGGAAACATCATTCTTTGGGGATGCTTTTCCGCAAAGGGGACAGGACGACTGCACCGTATTGAGGGGAGGATGGATGGGGCCATGTATCGCGAGATCTTGGCCAGCAATCTCCTTCCCTCAGTAAGAGCATTGAAGATGGGTCGTGGCTGGGTCTTCCAGCATGACAACGACCTGAAACACACAGCCAGGGCAACTAAGGAGTGGCTCCGTAAGAAGCATCTCAAGGTCCTGGAGTGGCCTAGCCAGTCTCCAGACCTGAACCCAATAGAAAATCTTTGGAGGGAGCTGAAAGTCCGTATTGCCCAGCGACAGCCCCGAAACGTGAAGGATCTGGAGAAGGTCTGTATGGAGGAGTGGGCCAAAATCCCTGCTGCAGTGTGTGCAAACCTGGTCCAGAACTACAGGAAACGTATGATCTCTGTAATTGCAAACAAAGGTTTCTGTACCAAATATTAAGTTCTGCTTTTCTGATGTATCAAATACTTATGTCATGCAATAAAATGCAAATTAATTACTTAAAAATCATACAATGTGATTTTCTGGATTTTTGTTTTAGATTCCGTCACTCACAGTTGAAGAGTACCTATGATAAAAATTACAGACTTCTACATGCTTTGTAAGTGGGCAAACCTGCAAAATCGTCAGTGTATCAAATACTTGTTCTCCCCACTGTATTAAGAGATTCACTTTGGGTCACCTCAGGACGCTATGCCTCTTGGGTCAGGTCCCTGCCCTCTACTTCGCTGCCCTACCGCGGGTACGTCTGTGGTGCAGGTGGGTCCGTTGGTACGGTTTCTGAAAGCCTAGCTAGCACTTCTGGGGCCGTCCCGCTGGCTCACCTGCACCATTAGGCTCGGCTACGTGATTCAGTTCGCACGGCGTCCTCCAAGTTCGTGAGGCGTCCACTTCACTTCTGTGTGGAGCTGCGATGCCCCTGTCTTGTGGGAAGAGATCAAAGTCCTACTGGCGAAGGACACAATTGGAGCCGGTCCCTCCAGCCGATATGAAGATGGGTTTTACAGCCACTACTTCATTGTGCCCAGGAAAGGCGGTGGGTTATGACCAGTCTTGGACTTGCGAGTCCTGAACTGGGCCCTTCACAAGCTGCCCGTTCAGGATGTTGACGCAGACATGCATTTGAAAGTGCATCTGTCCCCAAGACTGGTTTGCAGCGATCGACCTGAAGTTCTTCCCTTCAGGCTGTTCCCAAGGTGCTCAGTCACCTCAGCCCGTTGGGACTTCGGGTCAACTGGGAGAAGAGCAGACTCTGCCCCAAGCAGAGGATCTCTTTTCTCGGTGGGGAGTTGGATTCGGTCAACCTGACAGCGCGCCTCACAAAGGAGCGCATCCAGTCGGTGTTGAACTGCATGAATTTGTTCAAACGCAGAACAACGGTCCCACTGAAACATTTTCAAAGGCTCCTGGGGCATATGGCATCCGCGCCGCAGCAACGCCACTCGGATTGCTTCATACGAGGCCGCTTCAACACTGGCTACACGACCGAGTCCCGAGATGGGCGTGGCAGAGCGGTTCATTCCGTGTTCCAATCACACTGAATTGCCGCCAAACCTTTGGCCCGTGGGCGGACCCTTCGTTTCTACGGGCAGGAGTTCCCCTAGAACAGGTGTCCAGGCATGCTGTGTCTCCACGGATGCCTCTGCCTCTGGCTGGGGGGCTACGTACAACGGGTATGCAGTTCAGGTCTGTGGACAGGGCCCCAGCTGCATTGGCACATCAACTGCCTCGAGTTGCCAGCAGTACGTATTGCGCCAGGCCGCCTCAAGGGGCCGCTACGTGGCAAGCACGTCCTGGTCTGTGTGAAAACACTGCGACCGTTGCGTACGTCTACCAACAGGGTGGTCTACGCTTCCATCGCATGTCGCAACTTGCCCGCCATCTCCTCCTCTGGAGTCAGAAGCATCTGAGGTCACTTCGGGAGGGTGGAGACTCCATCCCCAGGTGTCCAGCTGTTCTGAAGACGCTTCGGGACCACACAGGTAAACCTGGTTGCCGCCCCGGACACGTCACACTGCCAGTTGTTTTACTCCCTGTTTTAAACCCTCGGCACGGACGCACTGGCTCTCAGCTGGCCCCGGGGTCTACGCAAGTATGCGTTCCCCCCAGTGAGCCTTCTTGCACAGACCCTGTGCAAAGTCAGGGAGGACGAGGAGCAGGTCTTGTTAGTTGCGCCATACTGGCCCAACCAGACCTGGTTCCCGGAACTAGTGCTCCTCGCGACAGCCCCTCCTTGGCCCATTCCTCTGAGTGACTCAGAGACGGGGCACCCTATGGCAC
The DNA here is from genome assembly GCA_039654105.1 of Coreius guichenoti. Lineage (NCBI taxonomy): Eukaryota > Metazoa > Chordata > Actinopteri > Cypriniformes > Gobionidae > Coreius > Coreius guichenoti. The sequence goes on along the minus strand of CM077172.1, from coordinate 30,129,736 downwards.
CTGCGTCTGGACCTCTGGAAACTCCATGTCTGGTCCCTGGATGGGACGCGGAGGTTCTAGGTGGCCTACCACAGGCTGTGATAGACACCATCACTTCTGTTAGAGCCCCTTCTACGAGGTGCCTCTATGCTTGTAAGTGGAACCTGCTCTCGCTCTCACTCTATACCCTCTTGGGACTTATCTCAGGTGCTAACCGCACTCAGAGAGTGCCCCTTGAACCTTTGCAGTCAGCGGAGTTAAAAATCCTGTCTTAGAAGACAGTACTCCTGACTGCATTGGCTTCCATCAAGAGGGTAGGGGACCTGCAGGCATTTTCGGTCGACAAATCGTGCCTGGAATTCAGGGCGGGTAACTCTCATGTAATCCTGAGACCCCGGCATTGATATGTACCCAAGGTTCCCACCACTCCCTTTCGGGACCAGGTGGTGAACCTGCAAGTGCTGCCCTCGGAGGAGGCAGACCCAGCCCTGGCTTTTCTCTGTCCCGTTCGTGCCCTGCGGACTTACGTGGACAGAACGCAAAGCTTCAGGACCCCAGAACAGCTCTTCATCTGTTACGGAGGCCAGCAGAAGGGGAAGGCTGTCTCCAAGCAGAGGATGGCCCACTGGATAGTGGATGCCATTGCCTTGGCGTATGAACCCAAGGCGTGCCTTGCCCGCTCGGGTTGAGGGCCCACTCCACTAGGAGTGTGGCCTCTTCCTGGGTGCTGGCGCATGGCGCCTCGCTGACAGATATATGTAGAGCTGCGGGCTGGGCAACACCTAACACGTTCGCCAGATTCTATAGCCTCCGTGTAGAGCCGGTTTCTTCCCTTGTGCTTGCTTAGCCAGTAAATAGCCAGTAACACCGAAGTGCCCGCTCTTGTGTCGGCTTGCTGCGCCAGTCCATACGTGTATATTCCACATGATACCTCCCTACGGGTACGATGTGGCTTCCGCAGCGGCCCCCCTGGGCACGCTTTCCCAGAGTTATCCAATACTCTGCTGAGTGGGTCTTGCGGAACAGCAGCAGTGACTCTCCCTGCGTGAGTTCCCCGGCCCAAACAGACGGGGGTCTGAGGGGCTTTTGCTGGGCGCTGGAAGTTGTAGTAACTGTGGCGTTTTCCATAGGGATCCCAATTCGTCGGTGACGTCCGACGTACGTCGAACGTGACCGACTGAAAGGGAACGTCTCGGTTACGTATGTAACCCTCGTTCCCTGAAGGAGGGAACGGAGACGTACGTCGGACGTCACCGACGAATTGGGATCCCTATGGAAAACGCCACAGTTACTACAACTTCCAGCGCCCAGCAAAAGCCCCTCAGACCCCCCGTCTGTTTGGGCTGCCCCTGTTAGGTGTTGCCCCTCCTTGGCCCATTCCTCTGAGTGACTCAGAGACGGGGCACCCTATGGCACCTGCGTCTGGACCTCTGGAAACTCCATGTCTGGTCCCTGGATGGGACGCGGAGGTTCTAGGTGGCCTACCACAGGCTGTGATAGACACCATCACTTCTGTTAGAGCCCCTTCTACGAGGTGCCTCTATGCTTGTAAGTGGAACCTGCTCTCGCTCTCACTCTATACCCTCTTGGGACTTATCTCAGGTGCTAACCGCACTCAGAGAGTGCCCCTTGAACCTTTGCAGTCAGCGGAGTTAAAAATCCTGTCTTAGAAGACAGTACTCCTGACTGCATTGGCTTCCATCAAGAGGGTAGGGGACCTGCAGGCATTTTCGGTCGACAAATCGTGCCTGGAATTCAGGGCGGGTAACTCTCATGTAATCCTGAGACCCCGGCATTGATATGTACCCAAGGTTCCCACCACTCCCTTTCGGGACCAGGTGGTGAACCTGCAAGTGCTGCCCTCGGAGGAGGCAGACCCAGCCCTGGCTTTTCTCTGTCCCGTTCGTGCCCTGCGGACTTACGTGGACAGAACGCAAAGCTTCAGGACCCCAGAACAGCTCTTCATCTGTTACGGAGGCCAGCAGAAGGGGAAGGCTGTCTCCAAGCAGAGGATGGCCCACTGGATAGTGGATGCCATTGCCTTGGCGTATGAACCCAAGGCGTGCCTTGCCCGCTCGGGTTGAGGGCCCACTCCACTAGGAGTGTGGCCTCTTCCTGGGTGCTGGCGCATGGCGCCTCGCTGACAGATATATGTAGAGCTGCGGGCTGGGCAACACCTAACACGTTCGCCAGATTCTATAGCCTCCGTGTAGAGCCGGTTTCTTCCCTTGTGCTTGCTTAGCCAGTAAATAGCCAGTAACACCGAAGTGCCCGCTCTTGTGTCGGCTTGCTGCGCCAGTCCATACGTGTATATTCCACATGATACCTCCCTACGGGTACGATGTGGCTTCCGCAGCGGCCCCCCTGGGCACGCTTTCCCAGAGTTATCCAATACTCTGCTGAGTGGGTCTTGCGGAACAGCAGCAGTGACTCTCCCTGCGTGAGTTCCCCGGCCCAAACAGACGGGGGTCTGAGGGGCTTTTGCTGGGCGCTGGAAGTTGTAGTAACTGTGGCGTTTTCCATAGGGATCCCAATTCGTCGGTGACGTCCGACGTACGTCGAACGTGACCGACTGAAAGGGAACGTCTCGGTTACGTATGTAACCCTCGTTCCCTGAAGGAGGGAACGGAGACGTACGTCCTGTCGCCACAGTTGCTGTACCATCACTGCATGACCGAGTCACTAGTTCGGCTCCTCAGTGAAAAACAAATGTGCGCTGCATCCGCTTCCTGTTTATACCCGCGGTGCGGGGCGGAGCGCAAGATGCAAATCTCGCACGCCAATGGCCATTGGCCCGTTCTGTATACACTCGAAGCTGATAGGGGCTCCCAGAAGTGATCCCAATTCGTCGGTGACGTCCGACGTACGTCTCCGTTCCCTCCTTCAGGGAACGAGGGTTACATACGTAACCGAGACGTTTGACATGTCTGTATACATTATAAACTACTTATACTAGAGATGTTTATTATGTATTATGTAATGTAGTATTTTTTTTATATTGTAGAAATATAGCTGTAACCTTTGCTGCAAGTACAATGTAAAACAGTATTGAAATGGTAGAATTACAGTAAATGGCTGGAACCACAGCTGCCAGTACTTTACTGTGAAATTACAGCACAGCTGTAAAATGAACAACAGTATTGGTACTGTTGAATTACGGTAAACCGCTGGAACTACAGCTGCCAGTATTTTACTGTAAATTTCCGGTGACATTTTTTACAGTGAAGGTAATGTTATTTTTAGTGCAGTGATCCTGTTTCGCTCTCCTCATCTCGTCATCTCACTAACACGCCAGTGGGCGGGGCCAAAGTTGCAATGATGAAGTAGGCATTGATTTTCTTCTGCAGAGGTGGTCTTTAGTTGCACTATTGCGTCATAGATAGGCACATTCCACAATGAGTCGTTCACTGGGCAAAAAGTTTAGTTTTATAAACAAAAAGTTTAATACAAATTTGAATTATTTAATTTAAATTTGAATTAATTTTTTTTTAAATAAAAAGTTAATACAAATTTTTACAATAAAAGCTGTTTTTGGACTAACAAGGAAGTTTTCAGTTCTGAAACTTACAGGATATTCTTATAGTATGATGACCTCTTATATGTCAAAAGCTCAAGGAAAATTTGATTTCTCAGTTCATGACCCCTTTAATTTCAATGTTGTTTCAACAGACAATTGCATCATATATCATGGATTTTTGATTCATGTTCTCACATGACCGACACAGAATCTATGTATATGGGAAACAGGGCCACAATAGCCATACTTTACATTAAGTACAGACTATTTGGGCTAAAAAGTTGTATCCAACACCTTGCACTGTTTTCGCCAGTCCGTGGTGATGTACTGGAGGTAGACAGTCTGACCTTGGGAGGCTTACTATGAGCACACAGGGGGAGCGATTCTTTGATATGCACAATCAAAGACCTCCCACGTCCGCTGCTGTGAGGAAGGTTACTTTTGTAGTTGTTGTTGTTGTTTTCTATAATACTCTGTACAAAGGCAGTTGACCATGACTTTCATACCAGCTTTCTATTTGTGAAGGTCAGCAAGGAGGTTTTAATTACCTGGTAAAGGAAAAGCGGAACTCAACAGGGGTTTCGCTCAGAGGAAACGGGTGAAAACATCAAACATGCAACCTGTCCGCAAAGCACGCACTGTCTGTAAATGAACAACGGCTCATTCCACCTTTGTGTGAAAATTCAAATAACCTCTTTTTCATGTTCACAGTAACTACGTTTTAAGTGGTCACTTTAGGTGCATTTTTTATAATACTAGGTATGACCCCTGCTTTGACCCCCAGAACAGCCTTAATTCTTAGTAAGGCTCTGGAAACATTCCTTACAGATTCTGGCCTACAGATGTTTACATGATAGCATCATTCAGTAACTGCAAGCTACATGATCATACTCTGAATCTATACTGTTTTCCCACATTCCAAGAGGTTTATAAACTTTTTGAGGCTAAAGTACACCAAACATGATGATTCCCTTGTGAGGGACTTCCAATCTAAAATATAAAGACAGCTATTTTTTGTATTGTTTTGTATAAAAGCCCTTGTATACTGTGTGAGAAAAAGATTGTGTGATATTATAAAGAAATATTGGCTTTTCTTTTGTTAATACATTAACAACAACGCACATTATTAAATGAGTAACTAAGTGTAAATATTAATAATAATATGAAAATGTAAAGTATTAATAATATATGTTATAATATAATACAAATATAATATTTGTTCTTCCTTCTTTCCATTAAAAACTAGTGATGTCAACAGAATAAAATGTTGCAATTAATCTCATTATTTCTGACCAGCCTTCAGAAAGTAGAAAAAAAAAAACAGTAATATGATCAAATTTGGTGAATGTGAAAAAAAAAAAAGGATGTTAACATTTTAATATTTTAAGCACACACATTCATTTTAAGTAGCCTATATAAAGTTTGGTCACACTTTAGATTAGGGTCCAATTCTCACTATTAACTAATTATTAACTACGACTTTTGCCTCAACAAACTCCTAATTTCTGTTTATTAATAGTTATTAAGGTAGTTGTTAAGTTTAGGTATTGGGTGGGATTAAAGGGATAGTTCACCCAAAAATGAAAATTACCCCATGATTCACATTCGTCTGAAAGAATGTCATATACACCTAGGATGGCTTGAGGGTGAGTAAATTATGGGATCATTTTCATTTTTGGGTGAACTATCCCTTTAAGGGATGTAGAATATGGTCATTCAGAATAAGGTGTTACAAACAGGCTTGACACGGAGAACAGATGGTAAGTAAACAAAGTCTTTATTGAGCAACCAGAAGCAAATGGGGCAGGTAAGTGAACGGAAGATGTTAGCAGAAGAATGTAGCAGATAACTGGATGATACTGTACTCTTGTCTTGCAGATGGCGAAGGGAAACTCAAACGGAGGAGACACAGGAGATACGGAGACTAGGAGACTGGACGCGGAGAACACTGGAGACTTGGAGGAACGAGGAGAAGGCAGGTAAGTATCACAGAGGAGTCCTTGAGGTAAGCAGTAGCGGTGCTATGTGCAAACGAGACCGGACAGTGACTGGATGAATGCATGGGCTTAAGTGCTGGTGGTGATTGCCGGTGATGATGACGTGTAGGTGTGTGTGATCAGTATTCCGGTGATGGAGTGCGCTGTGATTGGGAGAGGGTGGAGCCTGGTGTGCTTGTAACATTAACCCCCCCTCCACGGCCTGCTCCTGAGGGCCGAGGACCCCGACATCGTGGTGGGCGTCCTCTTCCTCGTGGTGCTGGTCTGTCAGGATGAGAGGCATGGAAAGTGTCAAGCAGGTTCGGATCTAAAATGTCGTTTCTGGGTACCCATGAGAGTTCTTCAGGACCTTAGCCTTCCCAGTCCACCAGATATTCTAGCAGACCACCACGACGTCGGGAGTCCAGGATCTCCTTGACCTCGTAGGCTGCACCATCTTCCAGGATGATTGGAAGGGGGGGCTCCGAGGTATTGCCAGGCTCTGTGGAGACATGAACAGAAGGATGGTGAGGTTTCAGGAGTGACACATGGAATGTGAGATGAATACGAAATTAAGATGGGAGCTGGAACTTGTATGTGACAGGATTGATCCGTTGAATGATGGGGAAGGGGCCAATGAACCTGGGACTCAACTTCCGGCATGGCAGACGCAGCCTGTGTCTCGTGTTGACAGCCAGACCTTCTGCCCAGGTTGGTAGGATGGAGTCTTGGAGCGGCGAAGGTCTGCTGTCATTCTGCGTCTGCGAAGAGCCCGTTGGAGTTGATGGTGTGCCGAGTCCCAGACCCTCTCACTCTCCCGGAACCAGTAGTCTACTGCAGGGATGTCAGAGGGATCCCCTGACCAGAGGAACAGAGGGGGTTGGTAACCGAGTACGCACTGAAAGGGAGTGAGTCCAGTGGAAGGTTGACGTAACGAGTTCTGGGCGTACTCGGCCCAACCCAGGAACTGGTTCCAGGAGTCCTGGTGGCCGTGACAGAAGGTACGGAGGAAGCGGCCGATCTCCTGGATCTTGCGTTTCCGTCTGCCCATTTGACTGGGGATGGTAACCCGAGGAGAGGCTGACGGTCACACCTAGGAGAGTGAAGAAAGCTTTCCATACCCTTGAAATGAACTGAGGACCTCTGTCAGATACGATGTCTTCGGGAATGCCGTAATAACAGAATATATGGTTAAACATCAATTCAGCAGTTTCCATCGCAGTGGGTAAACCTCTCAGAGGTAGCAGACGGCAGGACTTGGAGAATCGGTCTACTACCACTAGGATGCAGGTACAATTGTCGGAGACAGGGAGGTCGGTAATGAAATCCACTCCTAGGTGTGACCAGGGACAGTTAGGAATGGGCAGAGGATGGAGCTTGCCGGTGGGAAGATGACGAGGGCTCTTGGAAATGGCACATTCCTGGCATCCCTGCACGTACCTTCTGACGTCAGATGCCATATTGGGCCACCAGAAGCGCTGTTTAAGCAGCGAGAGGGTTTCATTGACCCCGGGGTGGCCAGTGTTCAGAGAGGTGTGGGAGGAGTGGATGAGTGGAGTGCACTGGGACCGAGTGAGGTATTGCAAGCCAGGTGGGCGGCGGAACGTTGGTGGAGGCATTGGAGGAGGGCAGAGTCTCTTCTGACCAGACAATTGAGCTAACGAACAGTTTACCAGGCAAGATGGGCTCGGAGTCCTCTATCTTTTCCTCGGGACTGTAAATGCAGGAAAGGGCATCCGCTTTGACGTTCTTGGGACCTGGTCGGTAGGAAATCGTGAAATTGAACTGGGTGAAGAATAATGCCCATCGTGCCTGGCGGGGGTTCAATCTCTTAGCATCTCGAAGATATTCTAGATTCTTGTGGTCCATTAAGACGAGGAAGGGATGTTGAGCGCCCTAACCAATGCCTCCATTCTTCAATGGCGAGCTTGATAGCCAGGAGTTCCCTGTTCCCAATGTCGTAGTTGACTTCCGCCGGGCTGAGCTTGCGGGAGAAGAAGGCACATGGGTGGAGTCTACTGGGGTTCCCCTGCTGCTGTGACAAGACTGCTCCCACTCCGGTGGTCGAGGCGTCCACCTCCACGACGAAGGGCAGATCCGGATTGGGATGGACAAGGAGGGGAGCAGTGGTGAAGGCGGTCTTGAGGGCTTCAAAAGCTTGCGTGGCAGCTGGTGACCAGGACAGAGACTTGGGCTTGTGATGTAGGAGAGTTGTGAGTGGGCTGGAGAGTGAACTGTAACCTCGGATGAACCGGCGATAGAAGTTGGCAAAGCCTAAAAACCTTTGGAGCTCTTTGATGGAAGTGGGAATGGGCCAGGACCGGATGGTGTTCACCTTCCCCTCGTCCATCCGGATGCCACTGCGGTCGATGTTGTATCCAAGGAACTGCACTGAGGACTGATGGAAGGAACATTTCTCGGCTTTCAGGAACAGATGGAACTTCCTCAGGCGTTTCAGGACCTCCGCAACGTGGTGGCGATGTTCGGACAGGCTCCGGGAGTAGATCAGGATGTCATCAATGTAGACTAGCACGAATCTGTGAAGAAGCTCCTGGAGCACTTCATGGATGAAGTCCTGGAATACGGAGGGGGCGTTGGCCAATCCATATGGCATTACAAGATACTCGTAGTGGCCAGTAGGGGTCACAAAGGCAGTCTTTCATTCGTCCCCCTCACGTATCCGGATGAGGTTATACGCGCTGCGGAGGTCCAACTTGGTAAACACAGTGGCACCATGGAGATGTTCCAGCGCAGCGGGGACGAGAGGAAGGGGATAGCGGAACTTGACAGTTATTTTATTAAGGGAACGGTAATCGATGCAGGGCCTCAAGTCTCCGTCCTTTTTGGCCACGAAGAAGAAGCTTGAGGCAGCAGGGGAAGTAGACGGGCGGATATAACCTTGCTCCAGGGCCTCCTTGATGTAATCTTCCATGGCCTTCTCCTCCGGAAGTGACAGAGGGTAGATCTTACTGTGGGGCACTGGCTCACCCGGAAGGAGGTCGATGGCACAGTCCCATGGCCGGTGTGGAGGCAGCTTGGAGGCTCGTTTGGGGCAGAACACGTCGCTGAAGGGGGCGTAGCACGGAGGAACCTCCACGGAGCGTTTCTCTACAGGACTTTCTATGGACGTGGCACAGACAGACAGGTCTTGGGAACACGGAGGAACAGGAAGAGCAGAGAAACAATGCGGGAAACAGCTGTCGCCCCACTTCAGGACCTCTCCCGTCTTCCAGGAGATGATGGGGTTGTGCTGCTCCAACCATGGGCGCCCTAAAATGATGTCAGCGGTGGATTCCTCCAGAACCAGCAGATGTTGATGTTCCACATGAAGGAGACCCACTTGGATGAGAACAGGACCCACCGAGGAGTGGACTTGATGACGACGACTTAGAGGTCTTCCGATTATGGAGTGGATTTGGTAGACCAACGGAGTGGCTGACGTCCGGAGCTTGAGCTGGCGGCAGAGGGTGCCCGAGATGGAATTACCGGCTGACCCAGAGTCGAGGAGAGCATTGACTGGAAGAGAAACACCGGCAAGGGATAATGGCACTCACCATAGGACGAGGAGGACGAATGGGGCATTTAGTAATGAAATGCCCTGCAGATCCACAATATAAACATAAGTTCAGGGTCAGCCGCCTCTGCTGCTCAGCCATCATCAACCGAGAATTCTCCACTTGCATGGGTTCGTGGGCTGGTTCTGGAGGGCTGACAGGCTCTGGTCGGCGGAGGACAGGAGAATGTATTGGCTGGCCCTGGTATTCTTCGATACGAGTGGCGAAACGGATGGACAGCTGGATAAAACGTTCGAGCCCGATGGTATCCTCGTATGCAGCGAGATGCAACCACACTCGGGGATCCAAACCCTGTCGGTAAGTCGTCAGCAGGGACCATTCGTTCCATCCACTGGCAGCAGCGAGAGTTCTAAATTGAAGGGCATACTCATTTACAGACTTCGTTCCTTGTTTAAGGTGGTACAGTTGCTCACCGATAGCTGAATCCCATGTCGGCTTTCCGAAAACCTCCTTGAAGTGAGAAGTGAAACTGGAGAGAGACTGAGTAATCGGGTTGTCCTGGGACCAGAGAGTCTCTGCCCAACGAAGTGCTTGGCCTGTTAACTGGTAGATAATGAATGCTACCTTAGCGCGATTGTCAGGAAATAAGTGCGGTTGCATCTCCAGGACCAGCGAGCATTGAAGGAGAAATGCTGAGCCAGAGAAGGGCGCCGGTTTGGCCATGGGACTGGCATACACTGGTGGCGAAGGAGCGGTGTTGTTTCCGGAAGTGCTCGCTGGTGAAGGTGAAGGTGCAGGTGCAGGTGCAGGCAGATTTGTGGTGAGAGCTCGTCGAAGTGCATCGACGAGCTCCTGAAAGGGATCCGGAGTGCTCATCTGGTGCTCTGCGGTGTTGGTCCGGTCTTCTGTTACAAACAGGCTTGACACGGAGAACAGATGGTAAGTAAACAAAGTCTTTATTGAGCAACCAGAGGCAAACGGGGCAGGTAAGTGAACGGAAGATGTTAGCAGAAGAATGTAGCAGATAACTGGATGATACTGTACTCGTCTTGCAGATGGCGAAGGGAAACTCAAACGGAGGAGACAGGAGACACAGGAGACACGGAGACTAGGAGACTGGACGCGGAGAACACTGGAAACTTGGAGGAACGAGGAGAAGGCAGGTAAGTATCACAGAGGAGTCCTTGAGGTAAGCAGTAGCGGTGCTATGTGCAAACGAGACCGGACAGTGACTGGATGAATGCATGGGCTTAAGTGCTGGTGGTGATTGCCGGTGATGATGACGTGCAGGTGTGTGTGATCAGTATTCCGGTGATGGAGTGCGCTGTGATTGGGAGAGGGTGGAGCCTGGCGTGCTTGTAACATAAGGCATTACTATGTGCTTTATAAGTACTAATAAACAGCCAATATCCTAGTAATATGCATTCTAATAAGCAACTAGTTAATAGTGAGAATTGGACCATAAACTAAAGTGTTACCAAAATGTATTTATTTATTATTATTTTTTTAATTCTCTTAAATATTTTGCAGACTATAACCTATTTTCTCTGTATTTTCTCTCTCTGGCTATCCACCTTATTTTGCAACATGGAAATAAGCTATTTTCTGTGGATGTGCGAGACTTCCGATTCACTAACCGGTTAATGGTTAATTAATTAAAAACTATTTTCTACAAACCAGTGTCTTTATAATTACAATAAATTAAAATAATATGGTAAGAAATAGTTTGCAGTATCTAGCAGCATAACAAGCTGTTTTGTACTGCTGAAAATAACCTGAAACCAGACATATTCAATTTACAAATGCCCGCGCCCACTCTTAGGTGAAAAATAAGGTGGATAAGTTGATGTATATGGTCAGCAACAATTCTCAGAGAGGCTGTGGCGTTCAAACAATGCTTAGTTGGAATAAAAAAAGGCCCAGTGTGTGCTTTAAAATATTCCTTGCACTTTTAAACCATCACCACCAACCTGAACGGTTGACACAATGTAAGATGGATCCGTGTCCCAAATTCTGACCCTATACCATCTGCACAGCACAAATCAAGATTCACCTGACCAGACATTTTCCCAATCTTGTGCTCTCCAGTTTTGGTGCCCACTGTAGCTTCAGTTTCCTGCTCTTAGCTGACCGAGTGGAACCTGGTGTAGATGTGGCTGTGGCCCATTCAATTCAAGATTTGATGCTTTGCATGTTCAGAGATGAGCATGGCACACTTGTAACGTGTGATTATTTCATTAAACCGCTACGTTTCTGTCAGCTTAAACAGTCTGCCCATTCTCCTCTGACCCCTCTCATTAACAAGCCGTTTTCGCCCACAAAACTGCAGCATTGCATGTTTTTTTTTGTTTTTCGCACCATAACTCTAGAGACGGTTGTGTGCAAAAATCCCAGGAGATCAGCAGTTTCTCAGATACTCAAATCTCCCCATCTGGCACCTACAGTACAGTCATTCCACGGCCTCCATTTAGATGTTTGGTTTGAACAAAACCTGAACCTCTATGTCCAAAAGCTGGCATGCAGTGTACAGAGGTAAAGCACGTTCAAAAGCAATTGTCTATTAAGATGCCTGGTTGATTTTTGAAGGTAACATAAATATATAATTTGCTGCCTTCATATCCTACAATCTTGTACATGTTTGGTTGTTGGTAGAAAAAAATTAAAAACGACATCCATAGTTTTTTTTAAATTCATGTCTCCATGCATTTCTATCAAGATTGTAGTCTAAATTTATACGATTGATTTGTATTGATTGTTTTAGATCATTAGGATGATGTCATTGTTTCATTGGCAGCAATGTAGGTTTAGGTTTCAGATGCATCCCATGTCTACATTTTATGCATTGAGCTACTGTCTGTGATTGGCTGACGAGACGTTTGCACAAAATGTTCAGACTTAATAAAGTTGTAGATTGTTAGAAATGACTTTGATCAACTCCTAATTCTGATCAAACATATAAATTGGATCAGTGAGTGGTGTGTAGCAAAAATAATCTTTTTCAACACTTTCCCAATGGCATCATCTGCCAAAAACGCAGATTTGCTCAGAGAAAAGCAAAGGCTGAAGTCACTGTTCATGGAGAACTGGAGCTCGCTGCCTGTCAGCGATGCCTACATACAGAAGGAAACTAGACCTACACACACTCACACAAATGTATTAGATAAGAAACTCAATAAATTCTCAAATTCTACTGTGTAACAGTGATCAGTAATCTTTAAAGGGATAGGTTCCCCCAAAACTGAAAATTCTGCCTTCATTTACTGACTCCTTTATGACTGTGCTGGTTGCTCTTTTCCAGCAAAGAAATGTAAGAAGCACCATATGAATGCAAAAGCACCATAAAAGTATCATAAAAGTGGTCCACATGGCTTGTGCGTTATATTACAGCGCACACAGGACCACACGGGCCAGCCTTCGCTCCCCAAGTGCATCAATGAGCCTTGGCTGCCCGTGACCCTGTCGCCGGTTCACCACTGTTCCTTCCTTGGACCACTTTTAATAGATACTGACCACTGCGGGAACACCCCGCAAGAGCTGCAGTTTTGGAGATGCTCTGACCCAGTCGTCTAGCCATCACAATTTGGCCCTTGTCAGACTTGCTCAAATCCTTACGCTTGCCCATTTTTCCTGCTTCTAACACATCAACTTTGAGGACAAAATAATGTTCACTTGCTGCCTAATATATCCCACCCACTAACAGGTGCCATGATAAAGAGATAATCAGTGTTATTCACTTCACCTGTCAGTGTACAAAGATCATAATGTTATGCCTGATTGGTGTATATACATAGCCGACTAACCTATGTTGCTCAACAGTTTTCTGCATCCCTCCACCACCCCGACTCCTATTGGCTGGTTCCTATCCCAGCCAATGATATGGGGGAACTCTGGGTTCAGGCTAAATTCCAAGCTCGGAGCCCTCCCTTCGGACAGCAGGCCAAATACGCATAATCTGATTATTTGTAAGTGTGAACTTATGAAGTATGGCTTTTCTGATGTAGTAAACTTGCTCGTTTATTCACCTAGTAAGCAAAACCTGATTTCACTAAGTACAACATGTTCCTGGATCAACATCTTTGTTGATCCTGGGACAAAATTCCAATCAACCAGTCAGATTTGAGTTTAGGCTTACAACAAGGGTTAGGTGCTTCTACATTAGTGTTATTCACCTATCATTTCCCGTCTGATTTTAGGGACAAGTTATGGGTAGGTTTAGGTTTAGGGGTAGGGATATGGTTAGGATTTTTCAGACAGGAATGTTGTTCCAGGATCAACAAAATATGTTGACCCAGGAACGCATCTAACTCTGGACGTGCCACTTAGAACAATGTTGCACTTGCGATATGGAGCGCTTGAGGACGAGTTCCGTGAAACACTATTCATGACACTCAATAAAAGACCTCAAAGACTTGTAGAAGCTAAAATGGCAAATGCCCTTTTTTTCTCACGTTTTGTTTACACTATCAGTTAGGTTTAATGTAGGTGGTACGTTATTTTCAAACACGATAGAACATTAACCTTTTAGTGCCATGTCACTGGAGATTTCCCAATTGCCACGATACGTACAGCATAACAGCCAATGTGAAAAAAATGTGCCACATTCATGTTCATTTGTTTGAGAGAATACTAAATGCGCTTAGAATGCCACTCGCTGAACATTTCACATTTAAAGTGTCGCCAAATGTGCAAGAAAGCAGCATAATATCATTTTGCAGAAATGTTGCCACAGTTATGTTTTATTCAATGAGGCTGAGTTGGAAATTGTGACCCTGGACCACAAAGCCAGTCATAAAGGCCAATTTTTTTAAACTGAGATTTTTACATCATGAATAAATAAGCTTTCCATTGATGTATGGTTTGTTAGGATAGGACAGTATTTGGCCGAGATACAACTATTTGAAAATCTGGAATCTGAGGATGCAAAAAATGTAAATATTGAGAAAATCGCCTTTAAAGTTGTCCAAATGAAGTCCTTAGCAATGCATATTACTACTAATAATAAATTTTTGATATATTTACGGTAGGAAATTTACAAAATATCTTCATGGAACATGATCTTTACTTAATATCCTAATGATTTTTGGCATAGAAGAAAAATCGATAATTTTGACCCATACAATGTATTGTTGGCTATTGCCACAAATATACCCGTGCGACTTATGACTGGTTTCGTGATCCAGGGTCACAATTGTAGTTTGATCCTAAGCTATCATATAACTGAAGATTTGGAATTAGTCGCAGACCACGTTTCTAATTCTTTTATGGTGCTTTTTCAACCATTTTGAAGCTGGAAAACTCTAGTCTCTATTCAATGTTACTGCATGGACAAGAGCATGGCTATTCGCACAGTTTTCAAAATTTTTCATTTTGCATTCCAAGGATGAAAGAAAGTCATAAGGTTTGAAAAAACATGAGGGCGAGTAAAAAATTTTCAGCCAGTTAGTTAGCCAGTCTCTGTTTCTCTCTGGGAGCAGGTGTGGGTATTCTTTATGAGTCTTGAGTTTAATTTCTGATTTCTCTTCCCCTTCAAATTACTTCCAGCCTTGTATCAGACAGATCTGTCGACAGGAGAATGCTGTGAATATACACTCACAGCAAGTCAGAATGATTTGCAAGAGTCTTTGGTAAGCATGAACAGCCTTGCCTGTATAAAGAGGGTCTCGACTAGACTTGAGACATGAGGGGGAGGGGTTACAGTGACAGACAACTGCAAAACTGCTACAACAATAACATGCAAACACAAGCCAAACAGACAAGCCTGTGCGGCAGGAAGATTTTTTAAACACATAAACATACACACTTGCTCTGCGTGTTCATGAATTCAGAGGCTTACTGGGTTGTGCAAGAACATTCTGTATTCATGAGACAGAGGAAGTGAATGCAGATAAGGCTGCTGGGGGAGACATTTCTCCTTACAGGATTTTTCTTTGTCTCAGCGCCCCCTACTGGCAGCTGCGGTATTTCCCATCTCAAAGTCTTTAGACACCTCTGAATTAGATTAGACGTTTCTCTATCTTCTCTCTCACAAAAGCGGTGCACAATGTACAGCATTTGCAAGGAGGAACAACGTGTCTTTGGGTTCAGCAGAAGTTCAGAAGAGACGTGCAGCGGCAAATGCTAAACTCACAAATTCTGATCTGAGCTCATCACAAGAGTCATGCAGATCCCAGTGACTGCGAACAAAGTATTTAGATGAATTCATTGTGCTTTTCTGATAGAATCCACCAAGAAAGCAATTAGAGGTTAAACTGCGCTGGGATGATCTGGAATGGCGCTCCAGCACCTTCGATACACAAACAAACAAAATATTCCATTCCATTTCCCTTTATGCACCAGTCAGTTTTTTTCATCCAGTACACACATTCTGGCTCCATTTACCCAATGTACTCCCTCAAAAAAAATTTTATACTATTAAGCATTATGCTTAATAGTCCATAGCGGACCCTGGTAGAGGTGACATATTGACCTAGAGCAGCACAGTTCGATAGAGAAGTGAGGAGACAAGTACTCTAAGTCACTCTCTGGACCTAAAATAAAAAAAAACTAATATGCAACGAATTGTTTCTATGTTTCTGAAGTGCATCCACTGATGTGCAGAGCCAATTTTGTATTGTTGTATTGGTCAACAATATGGCTGATTTCTTTGACCCTATATCTATTAATTTATTTAAAAATGCGGTTACACTTTATTTTGATGGTTCACTTTAGACATTTTACTAACTATAAGTACCTTTGCAACTACATGTCAACTAACTTTCATTAGCGTACTAGTAGACTGTAGTAGACTGTTTTATATATATATATATATATATATTTAAAAACCTTTTTAAAATAATGATTAATGAAGATGTGTGCACTTATCGTCATTGTGTGTAAGGAAAATATGTTCTTACTTTTTACCTGATGTTTTTTTTTTTTCTCTCTTAAAGATGCTATAATCGTTTTCAAAACTAACAGAAATACAAATTGCTGAAAACTTTCAAACTAGATCATTCCTTTAAAAAACAGGTTGTGGACAGGCTTCTATATGTCATTGACCCAAAGGCGAGTGGGTTTTGAACCTGAGAGCCCTCTTGTCATACAAAGTTTCAGTCGTATTTGTATATATAATCATTTATTTTATTAAATTTTTTCCTTATAAATATAATATCACAACAGGGTATCAACATTGGTAATTATGCTTTTTTTGTTTTATCTTGCCTAGGGCACCAGAATCACCAGCAAAATCCTATTTAACCCCTGAAAGTGATGATATAACCTCTGAAATAACCATTAGAAACATTTCATTTTTTTTCTAATCAGAAAATTATTGTATGAGGACAAAAAGGCTTGAATGTAGAAAAATCTTAAAGCGAGAATCACTCCAGAGGGGAATCTGAACTTTTTTTTTCTTTTCTTTTTTGACACAGGAGAGAAAACATAAGCATTGCTACAAAGCTTTACAAAATCACACACGCACACTCAAAAAACACATATGAAGAAGCTGTACACTCAAAAAACACATATGAAGAAGCTGTATCCGTACTCCCGCTATTCCTCCTCCAAAGTTGGTGTGGGAGAGAGAGAGGACTGAGGAGGGCTGAATAGAGGCTCGGTTACAGACCTGTGGGCCAGAGTGAGTGCAGAGCATTGATCCAGAGCTGGAGAGGCCCAACACAATAGATGGATTACAAATGCCAGGACTGGAGCCCCTCCCCTACACACCGATGTGCCCGAACAATAGGAAAGACACGCACATACACACACAGGCAAATTAGAGTGAGAGAAGCACACAGAGAAAGCAGCATATTGACAAGGAGAGAGAGGAAGAGAGCGAGCAACAAACTGACTGTTCAGGTCAGATTCGAAAACACACATTCCTGTTTATGTCTCCCCTGGTTCAGAGAGCTATTCATTAGTCCTTTCTGTAAATCAATCTACTGCTTTTTAAAACAGTGTCAATTTAAGCGGTGACGCCTGTCAGCTTGACGTCGCTCTGTGGATATTTAACTTGAAGCCCAATTAATCATCATGATTAATTCCTGCACAAACCAGCTGCAACTGTTCAGTAAAGCAACTTCTCCCCCTCACACTGCAGAGAGCACAGGAGGAGAGAGAGTCTACACCAAGACTCTTTTGTAATTACTGCTCCCTGGAGAGAGAGGGAGGAAGAGAGAGAGAGAGAGAGAGAGAGAGAGAGAGAGAGAGAGAGAGAGAGAGAGAGAGAGAGAGAGAGAGAGAGAGAGAGAGAGAGAGAGAGAGAGAGAGAGAGAGAGAGAGAGAGAGAGAGAGAGAGAGAGAGAGCATTTGAGATTTTAACTGTGTCAAACCAATAGTCATGTGTCTGTGTTTTCTCATTTTTACTCTCCTTCTATTGTGAGTGTCTATCTGAGGGAGACGATCTATATGTCTCTATGTGGTCACCGTGATTTTGCCAAGTAAGACATATGTTGTTGATCCTGGAACAACAATCCTGTCCGAAAATGTAGTCCTAACCATATCGCTACCCCTAAACCTATACCTAAACTTGTAAACTTGTTCCCTCAAATCTGACTGGTTGATTGGAATGCTGTTCCAGGATCAGCAAAGATATTGATACAGGAACATGTTGTACTTGGTGAAATCACTGCATGTGCGTGAGTGTGACAACTGAGAAAGTGATTAACATAAAACAATAAAAACAGATGTACGACAAAAGTGCTTTTTAAATAATAAAAAGGCCAACAGTTCATTAAAAAAGTCTAAATTTGGACAAGGATCAACCAACATGGTGCATGTAATGGAATAAGTGTATGTCAGTTAATCCATCCAAGATGACAGTGATTTGCACGTTATTTGCACATTATTTCTGTCTGATACAATTTTGACCTAGTACAAGGAGTTTGTCTTTTATTTAACTTCAAATTTACATTCATATTACTAGTGGTAGACACAGAACATGTGATGTACTCAATTTATCTTCCAACACTGGAAAAAATAAACATTATTATTTCGGGGGAGGGTCTAAACTTCCTTATAAAAGCATGAACTACCTCAAATAAGTAAAAAAAAAAAAAAAGAAAAAAAAAAAAAAGAAAAAAAAAGGGGGGGGGGCTTTAAAATGGGGGGTCTTAAAATATACACTACCGTTAAAAAGTTTAGGGTTTAGGGTTGGTAAGATTTTTTCATGTTTTTGAAATCTCTTATGCAAACCGAGGCTGCTTAAACAAAATTTAAAAAATCTGTTTTCTATTTTAATATATTTTTAAAAAATTAATATATTCCTGTGATGGCAAAGCTGAATTTTTTTTATGTCACATGATCCTTCAGAAATCATTCTAATATGCTGAATTGATGCTCAAGAAACATTTCTTATTATTATCAATGTTAGAAACAGTTGTACTGCTTAATATTTCTGTGGAAACCATGATAAATATTTTTCAGGATTCTTTGGTGAATAGAAAGTTCTAAAGAACAACATTTATTTGAAATAAAAATTCATTCTAAATGTCTTTTACTATGACTTTGATAGTAATTTGCATAGTATACTTGAATTTAATTAGTTTATTAAATGACTGATTGATTAATATGTATAATACCATGCAACATTTTTTTTAATTGCTAAATAGCTCACGAATAGAAATCGTATTCCCATAACCAGTAGTCTTCTAGAGCACTTTTTGTTATGATCATCATTTTACAGAATATTAAACCATTAACACTTTCATTTTTTACCACTTCATTATAGATTATAAATTTTCCTATTACAAATATATCACAAAAATTTTGAGTCGAGTTGCATGAGATGGACCATGACAAATTGCACCTTTGAAATGTCCTATAGAAATTAATTTAATAAAAATAGACCCCCTTGAAAGTCATTGAATTTGTTCACTGTATATATCAGAACTGTATCAGATATTATGTGCATATGTCCAAATATACCCCCCATCCACTTCTTAAGTGTCCACCTTTTATAAGATTTCAACCAGTACAGTCGGATCATCCCGTCATCACAGTGCCAGAGAGAGAGAGAGAGAGACTGCTAATACACTCAGTACTGAGTCAGCAGACGTTGTAAACTGCATGAATGAAGAGTGTGTTATTCCATCATTTGATTGATAACGTCTTGTATAGGGTGTGGACAGACTACATGTGTAAAAGATGCAGAAAACAATACCCAATCGATCATGCAGTCACTCGCATCTTAAACCCAAACTGTGAAGCAGGCTGAGCTGCAGCACACGCATTTTATCAAAAGCACCAGGTCATCATTGTGCCATAACTTATTTCCAGGGTGTTCTTTCTGCCTTAGTGCATCACTGTCAGATTCACTGGAGCTCCATTACTTCTCCCACTCCACTCTCACTAAGATGTCCATATGACACAGGTCCACGCAGTGCCAAGCAGTTCCTCAACCTTTTAACCATCTGGGACCCCTTGATGCTTGAGAATGTCTGATGAATGTCTCTGAATGTCTCTCGGATTTGCTATTAAGACATTCCGCTTATGCTTTCTATAGCCTTGAGTATATTTCTGCTATTCTGTTTCCATAATGATAGACAATCCAGACTTCGAAAGTAGAGGTGATAGCAGAATAAACGTAATAAAAGTGCAGAGATTACATCTAGGTTGAACAAGACAAGAAACACAGTAATGTACAATATACAAAAAAAATAGTTATAGGCTATAGAAGGAAAATTGTCAGGTATGTGGGGATACCTGGGGTCATTAAAATATATATATTTTTTTTTATTTATGTATTTATAATTTATTATTTTTATTTAAAATCATTTACAAGTTAAAATCACTATCAATATTGTACATTATCGATATAAAACTTTCTAGTTTTGGGAGACCTTTTCTGCTAAACTATTTACGTTTGCTTAAAGTCACTATTTATCATTATTATTATTTTAAATAAATGTGTCCTTAATCTTTAAATCAAAATAACTCTCTTGCAGGGAAATCTCTTCTCTTCTCTGATGATGTGTTTACTGCTGCGAGGGCGGGATCAACTTGTCACTCACATGACATCACAGAAATAGCAATAGCAATTCCTGACGGACAAACTTAAATCCTACATTTTTTCTTGTTTGAGAAGCCGTTTCACTAGGATATACATCATAATAAGAAAGCAGAGGTTATCAGAACTTCCATTTCATGTCGACTTTAAGATTTAGTTACCTTTATGCACCAAAAGGGATCATGGGTGAGCAAACTCAAGCTCATCGGCCTGTTAGTTTGACCCTCCTCTAGGGTGAACAATTGCTAATTGCTCTGTTGCAGGACAGTATATGTGATTTTGCGGGACAATGTGGGACACGTGTGTGCGAGATAAATTTAGTACTATTGTACTATGTAAATATTGATTTACATTAGTTAGAAAGCCTATTTGCCATCACGTTGGATGATAATGTTTTAAATCACCAATAAGCTTTGTTAAAGCCCAATATGTAAGATTTTTGGATTAAAATATCCAAAAACCACTATAACAATGTTATATATTTTGTTGACTTGTGTACTTACAGTATCCCAAATGTTTCCAAGATTGTTTAAATCCAGAGAAATAAGCCATTTTAACCAGGACACGGACTGTGCGTCACCTGTCAATGACATCATACCCGCGTTACCCTCGATTTCCGTTTTATTTAGTAGAAACCATGGAAACACCAAAGACGCCTTAATATATTATGTGCTTTATTAGACAGGTGAGCAACTGTTTGGATACATTCATTGAGAGAAAACGAATCATTGTTATATAGCTCAACACAGTTAGTCTTATTGTTTAAATCTTGTTTTCTTGATTTACCACGAGTACCATGTTTTACCATGCCTAATATCGATCTAGCTTACAGCAGTGTGCAACAAGTGTCTCATAGTAGCCGCCGAGCGAATGCAGCATTATAACATAACTTTCAACATACTCAAATGTTTCTAAAATGATCTGTGTTACTCCACATACGCATGACCGGAAGAAGCGGGAGAGGTCGTCTGTGGCATAACAATAGCTCCACTGCTCTCAAGCCATGTGTTGCGCTTGTCTCTCATTAGCAATCGCTCTAGCGGCATCATTCCACTCCAACAGCTTTCAGCCCCACACTGCTTCATACTACAGTAATGTTAATAAATATTTAATACATTAGCTCATCCATGAATATGATTTCATGTCATCAAGCTACGCCTTTGTTTTGAATAAGCGACCTCTAGCGGCAGAAACAACATATTGTGCCTTTAATTGTGACCGGCTCTATGACTGGCACTTACATTTGATACAACGTAATTTACTCTACTGGACCTATTCAGTCTACTAAATATAATGAACTGAATAACAGGCTAGTATAGGTAAAAATCTCATTTTTTACTAAAATAGATTTTCTTAAGTATCAACTTATTTTCCTTTATTAGACTATGCAAACAATAAATGCAGTTTTACCAGATTGAACGTATGTTTTTGTTGTCCTGGCTGGTGTAGCTATATATGACTTTTGATGAGGTCCACATGGTTCCATTGCTTTATCCACGCAGTCGTCATCGGCATAAAAATCCTTCTCTACAAATGTGTTGGTTGGTTATTTTCCCGCTCTACAACATGATGGCTGCGCAAATGGATTTTTAAACGGCAATCACATTTTTAGTATTATATTTCTTATTGTGGTATTGCAATTTCAGGGAAGAAAATAAAATACTGCATAATTGAAAATGCAGGACCTACCCTCCTCATCACCACATTGTATGTTCTTGCTGTTTAATATTTGAAATCGTTCATTCCAAATGGTCTAAATATTGACTTTATTTATTATTATTTTAGGTAATGTAAACATTTTCTACATTAGATTCAGTTCAATTTAGATTCAGATTCAGTTTTAGTTCAAAACTAAACTTTTAACCTAAAATTTTAAACTTCAACCTTTAAAATATAGTTTGTCTGACAAATGGAAGATATTTTTTTTTGTAGGGAAGCGACTCCTATATATTTATAATTTGATTAAGAAGTCACACAACTGCTACAGTATGAGGCCAAGAAGGTTTTTAGGTGGTCTTTTCTGTAGTCTTATTTCAAATATCAATAGCTTAACACTAGCGGGGGAGGGGGAATCCAGCTCTTATTATTAAATATGTCTGGCATAAATTTAATTAAGTAATTATAGCTGGTAATTGTGGCAGCTGCTAACATATTCTTTCTTACACTTAACAATGCTCAGTAATTTCCCAGCAGATAACCTTCTCATTTCTGTCTTTTTAGCTGCATTATATTATCACGACTCTTTGCACTTTTATCTCCATGTTTCTTTAACTTTGTGTGTGTTCATTCAGTCCTTTCTATTTTCTTCAAAGCTCTCAGCTCTGAACAGAATGGTAATTCTTCAAATAATATATAAGTGACTATGCAATTAAGATATATTATACAGGACTGGGGGGTGGTGTGTGGGACTTTCTGTTACAGAATGAGCTTCTCAGAGAGTGCAAGATGTCCTGTGATCCAAAGTTGTTGTTCACTTTGATCAGTGCAGCCCTGTTCCTACAAGCTTATGTGAGGTCAGATTGTTTTCTGATGATGCAAAGGCGGTGCTGCCTCCTCCAAACATTTGGATGAGTAGAAAATCTGCAATACTGAAAGAAATATTATAAAAAATACATACAGTTCAAAAGTTCGGGGTCGGTAAGATTTTTTAACGTTTTTGAAAGGAACAAGGTTGCATGTACAGTGGGGAGAACAAGTATTTGATACACTGCCGATTTTGCAGGTTTGCCCACTTACAAAGCATGTAGAAGTCTGTAATTTTGATCATAGGTACTCTTCAACTGTGAGAGACGGAATCTAAAACAAAAATCCAGAAAATCATATTGTATGATTTTTAAGTAATTAATTTGCATTTTATTGCATGACATAAGTATTTGATACATCAGAAAAGAAGAACTTAATATTTGGTACAGAAACCTTTGCAATTACAGAGATCATATGTTTCCTGTAGTTCTTGACCAGGTTTGCACACACTGCAGCAGGGATTTTGGCCCACTCCTCCATACAGACCTTCTCCAGATCCTTCAGGTTTCGGGGCTGTCGCTGGGCAATTTGGATTTTTAGCTCCCTCCAAAGATTTTCTACTGGGTTCAGGTCTGGAGACTGGCTAGGCCACTCCAGGACCTTGAGATGCTTCTTACGGAGCCACTCCTTAGTTGCCCTGGCTGTGTGTTTCGGCTCGTTGTCATGCTGGAAGACCCAGCCACGAACCATCTTCAATGCTCTTACTGAGGGAAGGAGGTTGTTGGCCAAGATCTCGCGATACATGGCCCCATCCATCTTCCCCTCAATACGGTGCAGTCGTCCTGTCCCCTTTGCAGAAAAGCATCCCCAAAGAATGATGTTTCCACCTCCATGCTTCACGGTTGGGATGGTGTTCTTGGGGTTGTACTCATCCTTTTTCCTCCAAACACGGCGAGTGGAGTTTAGACCAAAAAGTTCTATTTTTGTCTCATCAGACCACATGACCTTCTCCCATTCCTCCTCTGGATCATCCAGATGGTCATTGGCAAACTTCAGACGGGCCTGGACATGCGCTGGCTTGAGCAGGGGGACCTTGCGTGCACTGCAGGATTTTAATCCATGACGGTGTAGTGTGTTACTAATGGTTTTCTTTGAGACTGTGGTCCCAGCTCTCTTCAGGTCATTGACCAGGTCCTGCCGTGTAGTTCTGGGCTGATCCCTCACCTTCCTCATGATCGTTGATGCCCCACGAGGTGAGATCTTGCATGGTGCCCCAAACCGAGGGAGATTGACCGTCATCTTGAACTTCTTCCATTTTCTAATAATTGCGCCAACAGGTGTTGCCTTCTCACCAAGCTGCTTGCCTATTGTCCTGTAGCCCATCCCAGCCTTGTGCAGGTCTACAATTTTATCCCTGATGTCCTTACACAGCTCTCTGGTCTTGGCCATTGTGGAGAGGTTGGAGTCTGTTTGATTGAGTGTGTGGACAGGTGTCTTTTATACAGGTAACGAGTTCAAACAGGTGCAGTTAATACAGGTAATGAGTAGAGAACAGGAGGGCTTCTTAAAGAAAAACTAACAGGTCTGTGAGAGCCGGAATTCTTACTGGTTGGTAGGTGATCAAATACTTATGTCATGCAATAAAACGCAAATTAATTATTTAAAAATCATACAATGTGATTTTCTGGATTTTCGTCTCTCATAGTTGAAGTGTACCTATGATAAAAATTACAGACCTCTACATGCTTTGTAAGTAGGAAAACCTGCAAAATCGGCAGTGTATCAAATACTTGTTCTCCCCACTGTATTGGTTCAAAATACACTGTAAAGCCTAACGCTCAAAATAATTAATTGGTTTGAGTAGAGCCAACTCAAATTAAACAAATTAGTTCAATCAAATGAACTTTGAGTATTTAGAACTTTCTTTTTCTTTTGAGTTTACAAAACTGAGACATTTTAAGTAATCTGAATTGTTTCTTTGTTTTGAGTTTTATGAACTTGTTTCTTTTAATTTAGACAATTTCTTTTAATTTGCTTTGCCATGACACTTAAAAAGGGAGAGTAAATGTACAAATTAAGTATTATATATAATGTTTGTTTTTTTTGTTTTTTTTGTGCAAGATTAATGTTAAGTGGGATATTTAGTAGTGTTTAATGTTTTGCTATGCTAGTTTAGAAGAGTTTCTGTTATGTTGGGTTTTTTGGGGGTTACCATCATGGTGAAAACAGATATACAGTATGTTAAATGTTCTATATATTTTAAAATGTAATTTATTCCTGTGATGGCAAAGCTGAATTTTCAGCATCATTACTCCAATCTTCAGTGTCACATGATCCTTCAGAAATCATTCTAATATGCTGATTTGCTGCTCAAGAAACATTTCTAATTATTAACAATGTTGAAAACAGTTGTGCTGCTTAATATTTTTGTGGAATTTTTTTCCCCCCTCGGATTCTTTGCTTAATAGAAAGCATTTATTTGAAATAGAAATCTTTTGTAACATTATGAATGTCTTTACTGTCACTTTCAATCAATTTTGAATGAAAAACAAACAACTTACTGATCGCAAAGTTTTGAATGGTATTGTATGAATCCTTTTTTTCAAATAAATAAATAAATAAATCTGTCTGTCCACCAGTGGAACTGAAGTGAAGTTTCATAAGGGGTCATTATCACCAAATACAACTAATAAACAAAAGCTACATATTATTGTAGTTATTCTTGCAATGTAAAAATTTAAATAAATGTGGTTACACTTTATTTCAATAGGCTCTTTAGACATTCAACTAACAGAGACAGTCAACTAACTCTAGTAGACTGTTAGGTTAGAGTTAGGGTTAGTATAAATGGATATGTACTTGCAAAGTTCCCATTCAGTCGGTCACTTCCAACGCCACGTCGGAGACTGATGAATAGGAATCTCGCTCGCGAGAGCCAATCTACTTCGAGTGTAACTAAACGAGCCAATGCACATTGGCATTCAATGATTGCACCAGGTGCTCATGCCACGCAGCGCGGGTATAAATGAGACACAGGTGCTTGCATCAAATTAGCTTTTTGCTTCGGAGCCGAGTGGTAAATTGTTCGTCCAGATATCACTCTCTTCTACGCAGTGGAACTGACTGAAGCCTGCCTTTTTGAAGCGATCTCTTCAGTCGGTGTTGGTGTGACAGCGCTGCAGCGGGTCGTGTGGTTCTTTGATCGTCTCTCTTTTTTGTTTGATAGAGCAAACACAAAGGCTGTTCTCACAGCTGATTCGGTGCGCTAGGTGGAGAGCGCTGAAAAGCCGTTCTTACGGCTGGTAAGAGAGCGCCTTCGTGAGAGAGAGCGCGCACGTCAGGCTGCACTATTCCCTGACCGTGTCGCCGCGACCCTTCCCCCTGCGTGCTTCAGCACCAAGGAGAGCGTCCTTCTAAAAGAGCTTACACAGATAGAGCTTGCATCTTTTTCAAGATGACATTCTATCTGTGTGTTTCTGGATGCGGTTACCTGTCACCGAGGGATGGTCACCAGCGCTGTATCTCATGTTCGGGCGTTCAGCACGCTGAGGCAGCGCTGGTGGATGACTCATGTTCTCACTGCGGGAACATGACCATCTCGGAGTTGCGGTCGAGACTCCATCTTGCAAGGGGTGGAGTCCCCGTGCCTCTGCCTCGATCTAACCCTCCACAGAGGGTTACTTCAGGCAGTAGCACGGGTGATTTGAGGGTTACGGTGAGCTCGCTTCCCCCTGGGTCCCTGGGGAACCCTCACCCCTCCCGCACTCCGCAGCCAGTAGAGCTGCCATCGGAACGCAGTGGGCCACCCACGAGGTGTGTACCATCCGTATCCTTCGGGGCTCCTCTCGATGATCAGATGTCCATCGCTGCATCGGAGGGAGGGTCAGAATTTTCTGGAGATGACGTGTCGGCGCAGGGGGCTCCTTCGGGAAGATCCGCTGTGCCCGATACGGATCCAGAAATGATGGCCATGCTTTCCCGGGCCGCTGAGAGAGTCGGGCTCGTGTGGAACCCTCCACCGTGTCCCTAACCCTCGAGGCTGGATGATTGGTTTCTCAGGGTGGCCCGTGCTGGTTCTCAGCGCCCCACCCCGGTTCCTTTCTTTCCGGAAGTGCACGAGGAGCTCACCAGGTCGTGGACGGCACCTTTTACTGCCCGAAACCGGCCTGGTGGATCCTCCTCCCTCACCACCCTCGATGGCGGACCTGCAAAGGGTTACATGCAGGTTCCTCCAGTGGAACGGGCCGTTGCTATGCAACTGTGCCCTAACTCCACATCCAGGGGGAACCCGTGTCTCCCCTCCTGGGCCTGTAGGTACTCGTCCGATCTGATCGGAAAGGCCTACCAGGCTTGTGGAGATGCTGGGTCCGCCTTACACGCTATGGCGTTGTTGCAGGTCCATCAGGCCCAGGCACTGAAGACCTTGCACGAGGGTGGTCACGATCCTGCAGTTCTGCACGAATTGAGAACCGCAACGGACCTCGCGCTTCATGCGATGTCCACGATGGTGGTCCAGGAACGCCATCTCATGTCTGGTCCCTGGATGGGACGCGGAGGTTCTAGGTGACTTACCCCAAGAGGTAGTTAACACCATCACTTCGGCATGAGCACCGTCTACGTGACAGGCTTATGCCTCAAAGTGGAACCTGTTCGTCGAGTGGTGTTCACGTCTGTGCTTTCCTTCCTGCAACAGGGGTTGGAGCGTAGGCTGTCGCCCTCCACCCTCAAAGTCCATGTCGCTGCAATATCTGCTTATCACGATCACGTAGAAGGTAAGTTGGTTGGGAAGCACGACTTGGTCGTCAGGTTCCTCAGGGGGGCGAGACGGTTAAATCCTCCTCGACCTCCCTCCATACCCTCTTGGGATCTTGCTCTGGTGCTCCTAGCACTTCAGAATGCCCCATTTGAGCCTTTGCAGTCGGCAGAGCTAAAGATTCTGTCTGTGAAGACTTTGCTGTTGGCTGCACTGGCCTCCATCAAGAGGGTAGGGGACCTGCAGGCATTTTCGGTCGATGAATCATGCCTAGAGTTCGGGCCGGGTGACACCCACGTGGTACTGAGACCCCGGCCTGGCTATGTGCCCAAGGTTCCTACCACTCCCTTCAGGGACCAGGTGGTGAACCTGCAAGCGCTGCCCTTAGAGGAGGCAGACCCAGCCCTAGCTTTGCTCTGTCCCATCCGCGCTCTGCGGATCTACGTGGATAGAACGTAAAGCTTCAGGACCTCAGATCAGCTCTTTGTCTGTCACGGAGGCCAGCAGAAGGGAAAGGCTATCTCCAAGCAGAGGATGGCCCACTGGATAGTGGATGCCATCACCTTGGCTTACCAAGCACAAGGTGTGCCTTGTCCGCTCAGGGTGCGAGCACACTCTACTAGAAGTGTTGCATCCTCCTGGGCGCTGGCACGTGGTGCCTCGCTGTCAGACATCTGTAGAGCCGCGGGCTGGGCGACACCCAACACGTTCGCTAGATTCTATAGCCTACGTGTAGAGCCGGGTTCCTCCTGTGTTCTCACCTCAAACGGGTAGAAGCACTGAGAGGCCCTGGCTCTTGTCGGCTTGCTGCGCTACGGCGCTTACATTCTCCAGAAGCAAACTCTGTCGAGTCCTCCATCACCCTCGGTGCCGGACGTGGCGGAGCGTCGGGCATCAGGCCCTTTGCCGCTGAATCCTGGAGAACCGGTACTGGGCTGGGGTTATATGAGTGACCCTGCGGGGATCCCATATATTTTTCTATGATTGCTAACGGAAGCCCGTGTCTTTCCCTTGGGAGAGCCCCCCCTTCAGTGGGGCTGGAGCCCCCTCTCGGTTGCGAGCTACGGATCAGCATTGTACTCCACATAACTCCTTCGGGGTACGATGTGGGTTCCGCAGCGTTCCCTTCCACTAGGGCACGCTTTCCCAGTGTTATCCAATAGTCACTGAGCGGGTCAGGCGGGACAGCAGTGATGGACTTCTCTGTGTGAGCCCCGTCTCATCAGGTAAGAGAGCTCAGGAGGCTCACACAAGGCACTGGAAGGGGGCAGAGGCCATGGCGCTTTGGTAGGGATTCCTATTCGTCGGTCTCTGATGTGGCGTTGGAAGTGACCGACTGAATGGGAACGTCTCGGTTACGTATGTAACCCTCGTTCCCTGAAGGAGGAAACGGAGACGCCACGTCCCGTCGCCATGTCCTCTGTACCCTGCTGGGGTGCCAGTTACCTACTCGGCTCCTCAGCTAATTTGATGCAAGCACCTGTGTCTCATTTATACCCGTGCTGCGTGGCATGAGCACCTGGTGCAATCATTGCATGCCAATGTGCATTGGCTCGTTTAGTTACACTCGAAGTAGATTGGCTCTCGCGAGCGAGATTCCTATTCGTCGGTCTCCGACGTGGTGTCTACATTCCCTCCTTCAGGGAACGAGGGTTACATACATAACCGAGACGTTACTTATAGTCACAGAATGACTGTTAGGGACCATCAAAATAAAGAGTTAGCAGATATTTAGCAGACGGTCTACTAATATAATGAGAGTTATAGTTGACATGTAGTTGCAAAGTTACTTATAGTTAGTAGAATGTCTAAAGTGGACCATCGAAATAGAGTACCAAAAAAAAGTTTAAAAATTAAATGTAAGTGGAGCACATTTATTTTGGACTAATAAAAAAGCAAACTCAGAGAAAGGACATCCACATAACACTGGATAAGTTCAGAGCAAATTAATAATAAGGTAAAATGAGAAATGCTAACTAAAGGCAATTACAAAGAGAAAGATCAAGGAGAGAAACTCTCAATGTCATCTAATTTAACTACAATAACTCTCCTCAGACACATTCACTTGTGAGTGCTCTGTGGTGGAAACACATGACGCAAAACAATTGTACAGGATCACTAAATAAGTCTACCTGACCAGGATATCAGTACCTCAGTCTCCTGCATTCTCATCATCCACTCCACATGAGATGAGACAAGAGCCAGAAATGGCACTTTGTGGATATCAGCGACGTGAATGATAGGAGCTCAAGTACAGAGCATCTCATCTTCGCAGCAGAAACTTCGATGGAGCTGATAAGGTGGGATCTTAATTAAACCACACCCTATCCTGCTGAGCTAGACAGTGGGCTGGTCTGTCCGCCATTGCGGCTTCACTGCTCTCAGTGCTGTTTGAAGAATGGAACATGAAAGAAACGGCGGCTCTCGACGTGGGCCTGTATCATTACTTGAGCCTAGCGATCTTAATTAAAAAGCATTACGTGTTATGTGCCATAACAAAGGAAAATTTGAGTTCATTTAAATCCAATTATGCCCGGACAGTATCTCCAAAGACGATGGAGTAATTGCTGTTTGAACATGCGGGCCTTTATTCTATTGCCATGAGATTAATAAATGTAATCACAACACCGTCTTAAACAAGGGGAGACAGGAGGGCGGTGCATCGCTACACCAGAGGCTTTGATGGGTCTCAAACTCTGCTTAAAAAATACCTGAGAACCTGCCTTTGAGTTGGACTTAACGAAAACTAAATCAAAAAGCGATAGAGTGGTGGGCCGTGAACCAAAAGTGGGTCACAGGTGTTATCTAACAGATTGCACATAACAGGAAAAACATAAAATATGAAATTAAACTACAGAATTTTGGTGGAAATGTATCTGCAGCTTTATCCTCATCCCTGAAACAAATGTAACAAAATTAAACAATACAAGGAAAAAGTCAATATAACCCAGACTTTATTATATAGTCCTTTATAATGTTACAAAAGATTTCTATTTGAAAGAAATGCTTTTCTTTAAACTGTTTTCAGGCCGCAGTAACTAGAGGACTAGACTTAAAATAAAGTTTTGTTTTTCAACATGTTTTTAATTTTCCACCTTTATTCATAAAATTACTCTAAAGATTACTTCGTTTTTATATGTTGTCGAATATGGTTTTATGAGAAATTAGCCTAATATAGGCTACTTCAAAAGCCAATCTCGCACGTGACTACTACAAAACAGTTCAAAACAGCTTGCCAAAGCAAAAGTTCACAAAAGTCACAGAGAAGTTTGCTCCGGCTAGTAAACACCTTTGTACTACCATTGGTTTGTGGCGATTACGTAATAGGTATAAGTGTAATAAGTGTGCGCGGAGGCTCCTCCTTTTTTCACGTGGAAATTTTTTCAGGTTAATTTCTTCTGTTCAGTCCATTGAGGTCAGAATACAGCGAGTGAAAACATGAGATGCTTTATAGCAGAAAATGAAGTTACTTCTGATGAATACTTCTGATGAAATGAGACACTGACACAGTTTTCTCAATTTTGTTGTGTGTTTTCTTTGTTATTGAGAGGAAAGCGCGCAGCACATTACATACTCATCTAACCGTCGCTCTCATCGGTGTGGGTGGCGTCGGATGTTCGCTAACAGTATATCGCTGCTTACGTATTTCGTTTTTGTTTTACCCCTAAACGAAGAATGAAAAAGAACTTCACTGTGAGTATATTGTGGCCTTTATGCATGTTCATGCAGACATTAGTGAAAAACTAAATATAGAGGTGTTGATTAAAGCATCCATCGGCATTCGTTCACACAAAACTTCAAAAAAACTTCTAAAAAACGTATCTTCACGTTGCGTTTTTTACCTGTTCCAATGCCCACGTCTTGCATTTTTGCTTTGAAAGTTTTTGCTTTCTGTGTGAACCAGCCCTTACTCCTAGCACCAAACTACATTTGAGTATCATAAGGTAAGAAAGATGCAGATTTTTGTGCTGCCGCCGTGTAGTGAAACTATGCAGTGTTTTTAACATTTAATCATGTGTTCTGAGCGTTCTCACATAACTCATTCATTTGTATGTTCATCTGTAAGTGTTGTTTTGGGATGTTTAATATTAAGATTTTATTTAAAATCCTCCACCACAGCACCACCCCGCAATATCAAGCCCTGCCCCCCAGCATCCCCCTGATAAAATATGTTCCCATGTCTATGTTTTCAACATTGATATTAATAAGAAATGTGTCTTGAGCACCAAATCAGCACATTAAAATGATTTCTGAAGGATCATATGAACAGCTTTGGTATTTGGTGTCGCCATTTGAATTGGTTTGTCCAATTTGAAATCTGGGCCCTGAAGCAAAACTAGTCATACAAATACAGTTCTTAAGTGCAGCTTTAATATGGAGAACATTTTTCTACCAAACCTTTAAATTCTCAAACAATTTAATGCTACTTTGTACCACAAATTACTCAATAAGAAAAAAAAGTGAAATTAAAATCCTTTAAGATTTTAAAAGCTGCGGTTTTGCCTGACCCTTCATTCATTTTTCTAGTCTCAGGTGGACACAGCTTAGGGGCTGCAGTGAAACGCTATCCTGATCAATACCTTCTCTTCCATGCCCTTTAGGACAGAATAAATCATCTGTTTAAGAGAAAGCCCATCAATTGAGAAAGAGGCCTTTCTTTTATGCAGGCTCCTGAATCAGCAGTCCCCCCCACAAAAAAAAGGCCTGATACAACCTGATCAGACTAGCATTGACCTCTGACCTTTACCCCTCTGTCTGATGACCTATTGATCAAGTCTGGACCTGACTTGGGGCAACATTCACCGATAAACCAAATGGAAGGTTGAGAAGATGCACATGTGAGGTATTCATTAAAGATGTACCTTTAGAAATTATTTTAACTCTTTCCCCGCCATTGACGGAATTTCCCGGCAATCCATGCTTTCGCTGTTATACGGTAGGGGCCGCTATTTCACATCTTCAAAGAAGAAGTAGAAACAAGCGATAGAAGCATTGCTTGTGCACGTTATAGTGATTTTCTCAGTTTTTTGTTCAAAATGTTGCTTTTTTTATGAAACGTACACACATTCAAATGTTGATTAAAAAAAGAATGCATGAAGCTATAATAAAATGTTTTTGTTGTTGTTGTTTAAAAGCAGAGGCTCTGTTCTTTCTTGTGATATATTTTATGTTCAGATGTTCATACAACAAAATATTCCGTGGGCCATGAAAATTTTGTGAAAATGCTGGCAAAGAGTTAATAGCAATAACTTGAATGAATGAATGAATTAATTAATTAATGGTAATTCAGATTAAAGTGCGCAGACTATCCAAAACCAAACTCAATTCACACCCACTCACTTCTCACTTCTCAAATACTCCACATACTCTTGACTTCAGTTCATTTATGTTTCCTGGTTTTTCCTAGCGGTTTGGATCCGGATCAGGCCTCTGTGCCATCAAAAAAAAATTCCCCAATCTATTGCCTTGGCATGAAAACAAATTCCAAAATCTTTCTGGGCCCACATGAAAGAAATCAAAACTACAGCACAAAATGAAGTTTGATATGGATACAGGTAGCTGTCAGATTCAATATCACACAGACGCCTTTTGATCTAAAGGGAAGAAAATAAACAGGAAAGGTATCTGTCAAAAACAACAAGAAGATAAAATAAAAAGAGAAAACAAATCTATATCTCCAAGGCTCAAATCTGCCTCCATGTGCACTTTCTGTTCATCCCCTCCCAACATCTCTGTCTCTCTCCCTTTCTGTTTCTCTCTGCCTCATTGACATGTTGTGTTTTTCTATGAAGTGTAAACCTCTGAATCTGACCTGCTGCTCTGTAAGGCCTGCAGCAATCTCCAGCATGCATGTGCAGCCCCGATGGGAGAGCTGCAAGTCAAACCTCTATAAATATTTCACTTCTGTTTTCCCTCGCTCCTAGCTTCTTGCACTGAAACTCTCTCACCTTTGCTGCCAAAACAACTACATGCTCACCAAGCAACTGGGGGAAAACACAACAAAATCAGCTACATAAAATTACAGTTAAAGACGAATGCTTTGAATCGTGCAGCGCTGATGAAAAACACTGTGCGCTTTAAAATACTCGTAGTAGGGCATCATAATCAGATATTTAGCTTTCATATTTTATTCATAGCATGAGGGTAGGACATGCCCCAAGTGCATGTTTGTGTACGTGTGGTATCCAAATCGATACGACTGAGCTTCTCTATTTCTCCCTGCCATTTCACCAATCTCTCCTTTTCACCCTGCTTCACTTTCCCTGCCTGTCAATCCCCTCTTTCCCAGCCATTCGCTCCCTAATCACCCCTCTCTTTTTTTTCCCAAATAATAAATGTCAAACCACTTCAGACAGAAGACCCCACTCTGGGGATATATCTTGGCCTTGTGAAACACTATTGACTCACTTTAACCCACATTTCTAACTGCCCAGTGGGCAGGCAGATTGCTCAGGGGGTGGGGGAGGGGAGCGTTGTCAGTTATCATTTGAACGGCGTTTGGCCGGCGCTGCTGGTTCCCCCCCAACACTCTCCTAATTCAGCTGAAGAACATGGGCTGGGATCAAAGGTCATGTCGCAGGTCAAAATGCAGCATTAGCGCATGGTCAAGGTGAAATTTCAGAGGTCAACCAAGGGATTAGCTCAAGGAGAAGGTGACTGGGGGGTAGGATAGAGGTAGGCGGTCTCCAGAGGCCGTAGTTCAAAGGTCAGATGACTGGTGTTGGCTCATGGTCAAGGTGAATTCTCCCGAGGGTGAAGTTCATACCTGCTCTGACCTTGAGAAGATCAATACCAGCACAACATCTGCTTCTCGCTCTCCTGCAATGGCGTTTTCCTTTTGTCTTCTCTAAGAAAACAGGTCTTACCCTGACATTCAGACCAACCTGATCTAATGAGAAAACATAACTAATTTACGTGATAGTGATTTTGTGGATTTGTACGACATGATTTGTATGATTTTTAAAGCATGAAGGTCAACCCCAAACCTCAAACCTAACCGTCAGTAGGGCGTAAGCATGAAAAAGTACAAATGAGATTATACAAATTCATGCGAATTAGTCACCAATTCGCCAAAATGTAAAATATTTGTGACTTACCATGAGGTTGTGTTTTTCCTTCTGTACTGCACAGTGTGTTTCATGTCCCTATCATATATGTTGTAATTTTTGGGATAAAACGTTAAACATTTTTAACAATGAAAATCAGTAGTTTTGAGTATTATGGGTAGTCAATTCATACATTTTTCTGTGTCCTCAATGTCCATTTTATTACTTTATTTTATCACAATTCAACAAATAAGTCAGTTTGAAGTAATTCCACTACTTTTGTTTGGGTCAATGTTGCCATTTTTGCCATTAAAAATATTCTTACATTATGGGTAATCAATTTATACATTTTTCTGTGTCTTCAATGTCCATTTAACTAACAAAATCCTTAATGACATCGAAAACAACAGCACAAGCATCAGCGTTAGCAATAGATTTGATTAATTCAGTGATGTTTTCATTTTAAAACGTACAGCATAATATCAGTATCAATATAAAAACATTAAAACTTAAAAAAACAAAACATATCAAATTAGCTTCGATGACACCCTCATGTATAAGCCAACTCTAAATCCCCAAATGAGCAAATGAGCTCTTTATTTTCATCCTGTTAATTTTCTTGCCATTGTGTAAATAATCAAATTACAATTAAAGTGCCTGAACTTAAGTGTCTAAGTTTGACACAAAGTTTCCTATACTCTTTTTTTATTTAAATACTTTCATTAAAACACAAGCTAATTTTAATGTATTTTTTAAAGTTAGATTTCAAAAATTGCTGCATACGAGAAATTCTCCTTCTTCCTTAATCCATTTCGCTCCCTCCTTTTAGTCACTTACAAAGGAGATCCAAAACAAAACACTGATCTGAAATATTATTATTAGACACATATTTGAAGAAAAAAAAATGAGGTCCTTGACCAAAACCATCATTGTACATGTGGAATCTTTCGGCATGTATTGTGTGCAATTTCCACTGGCTTCTTCTCAGCATGCATCACTCTGGTGCTTTTTGTGGCCAGAGAATGGTAAAAGGCAATTACACACATGACCAAGCTGATAGCCAGACAAATAGCTGCAGCCTTTATCATCGGGAAGGGAAGGCGCTGCTGTTGCTGTGACCCACTGCTGTAGTTTGCATTTCAATTAAAAATGGATGAAAACTTGTCCTATTTCATTCAAAAAGCAATTGTAGGGCTGAGCACTGGATAAGGGTGGAAGAGAAGCCAGGTTTGCTGTAATGGAAAAAGAGCAGAGCAAACAATAAAAAGATTGTATCAAGAGGCAACATACTTTGTTTCTTTCATTTCCTTTCAAAACACTATAGAGATGAAAGTGTGTGTAAATTGAAATCTTAACAGTTTAGTGATTTATGATTTATGAATATACCATTTATATACATTCGTAAATCATTAGAAAAAAATAAGGTTAACTCAAAGGAAATTGAAAACAATTCCCAAATTTCTTTTAATGTGCCATGATTAAAGTTGCATAGTTTGTGCTGTTTTGATAAAAGTATTTGAAAATTCCTTAATCAAAACATGGTGAATATTCAATAAGTTGTTTGTGAGAGGTAATTTCATAAACACAAATACAATGCTCTGGCATTATGTATGGAAATTAATAAAAATTCATCCAGATCTTGAGTCATACTCCTCTAATATGATTATCAATCTTCAGGGTGGTGATAAAAATTAAAGAAGGTCTACTTATTTATAAACCTACTTACACAATTATTAAATGCCTATGTTTTCACTTAATCTCATTCAGTTACAAGAATGCATGTCTTTTACTAAAGACATGCATATTCAATGACCATATTGAATATGCATTTGTAGGAGTTTCCCTTTCAGAAGCTCAAGCCAACCTTTCAAACAAATGCAGAAAAAAGTTCAACACTCTTACTTTAGCAATAAAAACAAAGACATTAGCAGCAAAGACATTGGTTAATAAAATGAGATTAAATACATAAAGTATATTCGTATTATTTAACATATTTAATTATTGCTGGTTTGCATAATGTTCTAAATTTGCATTTCACTGTTTTTATTAATTTTGAGGAATACTGAATCTGTTTTTGTGCAAGTGAGATGAGTAAATGCCTGCTCACATTTATTCTAAAACTACAATAACCATCATGTTCACACAGCGCACACAGTGCCTCTGCACTTACTCCTGATTTCTCCCAAAATGGGGACAGGAGAGCTGTCAGTCAATAAATGGGAAAACAAAGTAACTTAAATAACAAATTTTAAAAAGTAATATAGATATTTTGTTCTAAATTGAAAAGTAATGCATTACCTTACTGGTGACTTGAAAAAGTAATCCGATTACTTAATTTGCATTACTTGTAATGTAATGTCCCAACACTGGTCTTTTTATTACACTTATGCAATAACCTGCATGAGTATTTTTAGACATTGGTGGGGAAAAAAAAGTCTGTAACCACACAGCATTCATCACTACTTGAGTCAGCCTCCATCGTTATAAATAAAAGTCAAGTTAATGTAACTGAAAAAAAGAGAGGATGCAAATTTCAAGTGTAAAGTCAGCATATTACAGCACCGCTGCTGACCAAGCACTGATGACTGGAGATAATCACTCTCTGTGTAATGGTCACTACACTGGACATTATAGTCCAGCATCCACAACTGAATCAAGATGACCCAGACTGCACTGCAGCATTACACATAGCACCAATAATCTGACTGTGATTGTGTTATTGCCACTTATTCTCATATTGCTAGTGTATGTGTATGTGGATTTTTTTTTAGTATTCTATTATGAGCATGAATCAGTACAACAGTAGCAAAAATAAAGCAATCATTTCAATTACAGGTCTCTGCTCTCGTTTATTTATATGCGTTAGTTCTATCAATGGGAATTCCAATTGACAAGCCTTTGAGTCTAATCAATATTGCCAAAAAACACTAAAGCTGTGCTAAATGTTGACTGGAGATTGTTAATTACCACTAGGCTGATTACGAACTGATGGACGCGTCTCTCTAAACTTTACTTCAACCTTATCTGTCTATTAAGTTTTGTTTGTGTGTTTTTTCTCTTGAACACTAGGTCCCTTGATATTTAATTGAAAGGTGTCATGGAGTCACTACCGCATAAATGCTAAATAAACAATAAATTGTGAATGAGCATATTACAGAGCATTAAAGTGCCATTTACAGCACTTTTTTTTTTTTTTTTTTGCATGAGAAAAGTTGTTTTTCATTAGTATTTGAAAGTATCATGTTTTTTTCCCTAAAAAATTCATTTTAGCTTATTTTCAATACAGTAATATTGTGAAATATTATTATTATTTAGTTTAAAATAATTATATATTTAAAATGGAATTTATTCCTGTGATATCGAAGCTGAATTTTCAGCATCATTACCCCAGTCTTCAGTGTCATGATCCATCAGAAATCAATCTAATATGCTGATTTGCTGCTCAATGTTGAAAACGGTTTTGCTGCTTAGGGTAATATTTTTATGGAAACCGTGATATATTTTTTAAGGATGCTTTTATGAATAGAATGTTCAATAGAACAGCAATTATTTGAAATACAAATCTTTTGTAACATTATAAATGTCTTTACTGTCTCTTTTGATCAAAATATTAACTTCTTTAAATAAAAAAAAAAAAACATATACTGACCCCAAAATTTTGAATGGTAGTATAGGTAAAAACCAGTTGAAATTTCTAAGAAACCACTAGTCATGACATCCATTTCAATTGGCACCTATTTGTATCCTCCGTTCTTTTTCATTTAACCTATTGTTTGTGGAACAAGATCTTTCACTTTATGGCTGTGTCTGTATATAAACACTCATATACAGTTCTGAGCCAACACTGAGCATTGCCAAACGCTATCTCTGCCAAACAATCACTGCCAAACATCACTGGCAAACAGCTCACAGGCCATTGCATCATGACTTAAGCGAGGGAGATGCAGACAATCGAAAAAGCCCTGTCCCTTTGCATCGATACCAAAACAGAAGACGAAAGAGTCTATGATGATCAAAGACTAAAATCCAAGATCGAGGTCCTCAGGAGCAATGCCTGGCCAAGCAGGGAACAAAGGCAGCAGTATTTTCAACCAGATCACTGTTCACTCATATTGACTCCTCTAAACATTTATGCTCTTAAGTGTTTGAATCGTCTCCTGTGCTGGACTCTCAGAGAGAACCAGAGGATATTCAGGGTCCCTTTGAAGAGTGACTTTGGCCAGCCCTTCTATCACCCTTGAGAAGAGTTCTGTAACTTCAGAGCGAGCCGTTTTCTGAACTTCCTCTCACTCTGGCGACTCAGCAGAAAAGTGGTGCATAACCTGAGGACATGTATTATTCCCCCAGTGCTTACCGCTCTGCACACTGCCTGTGGGGCTGCCTTTGTATGGGCATTAATGTATTATTTACAGCCAGGGCTGTCTACGTATTTGATCATGCCTTGATTAAAACACGTACAACCTTGAACAATTAAGCCTCTTTTCTTCAAACTTCTAAAGAGCAGATACTGAACTTCTGATGTTTCACTTCAAAACATCGGTCTAAAGAAGACTCATATCAAAACAAGGACATAACTAGAGAGGGTTATCCTCAAAATAAGATCACACGTAAAAATCTGAGGATTCCTCTAGAAATGCATTTACATGCATGATCTTACGCTGACTATGCTTAATAACCCTGACAACACTTAAGTTCATGCAAACACCTTAAACTGTTGTTTTATATTAAAAAAGCCAAACACGATCGGCAATACCTCAATACTCCGGCATTACTCCAATTGGTTGCAACATAGGCTCATTGAAAAAATGTGCCTCTACCTACATTTTTCAAAACTCCAAAAATGAACATATACATATAATTCACTGCAGCTAGTGGCAGTAAAATATGAAAGACATTTCACACAAATTATGATTACAGGGGCAAATTATCGATTAAATGCATGTGGTTCTTGTGCAATACTGTATTATGTCCTCAAAACACTTATACCACATGATAAACTAATACATTTTGACATTTGCATCACATAACCAGCTCCAAATGTATGGCTTTTCAGACGTTTAGTAAACCTGGTACAGCACTGCATTTGCAATGAGGAGGAGTCCTGTGAAAAAGGAGTCATGATAAATGAACTCAAAGACTTGTAGAAGCAAGCAAAAATGGCATGGTTGCGTCAGCAAATGTGTTTTTATCTTACGTTTGCTTTTGTTAACAATATTGGTTAGGTTTAATGTAGGTGATATGTTATTTTTAAACACACTACCTAAATGAACCTTTTAGCATTAACCTAACCTTTTTATCGCAATTGCAAGTTTATATCTCACAATTCGGTTTAACAATAATGTTTATTAATGATTTATTAATTAAAGTTATTATAAAGTGTTACCCAGTGTTGGGGGTAAGGCATTACAAGTAAATGATGGTTATTGTAGACTGTGAGCATTTACTAATCTTACTTGCACAGAAAAGATTCAGTATTCATCAAATGAATAAAATCAGTCAAAATGCAAAATCAGAATATTATGCAAACCTCCAATAATGAAATGTTAAATTGACCAATGTCTTGCTGCTGACCTTCGATGATTCAGTTAAACAATAAGCAAAAATTACTTTAGATTTTTTGTTTTTATTGGTGAAGTAAGTGTTAAACTTTTCTCCTCCTTCCGTTATCCAGAATGACAGCATATCTGAAAGTTTTTTGTTTTTTTTGTGTAGTGCGTGTTTTTTTTTAGAACTAGTTTAGTTCTAGTGTACACGTGTGAATTTGCATTTCTTTCAGGCTTATTTAAATTTTGGAGTGAAAGGGTCTTTACATTTGCCCCAAAATAAAACTTTTTTGTTATAAAAAACAAAACAAAAACAAGCCCAGCCCAGGGGAGAAAAAGTAACGCAAAAGTAAAGTAACGCATTACTTTTCTTAAAAAGTAACTAAGTACCACAAATAGTTACTTTATAAGGGGGTAACGCAATACTGTAATGCATTACTTTCCCTAACACTGGTGTTACCAAGTTGCAATTAACTTTTTAATTTATTTAAAAAAAAAAAACATTTCTGAACTGCCGCGATATGTACAACATGTGTAAGGGTGGTTCGCCTACAGTGGTTCAGCCTGCAGGGTTGCCGAATGACTAAAGAAACGTTATCAGCAAGTTGATAGAAAACTGTACATTTCTCGTCTATTACCACCCACTGCTACTTATACCAACGACGGAAATAAGCGCAGTTACAATAGCAGAATATGTGGGAGAGCGTTGCTATAGTGTGACGATATTGTATTGCAATAGGTAGCACATTAAAGTTAATACTGAATCAAAACTAGTTAGCACATCATTTGTAATTGAAAGGATTTCATAACAATATATGATTATAGTTACACTTAAAATAGTTACAAAATAGATGTATGAGATGATAAAAACTTATACCATTAATCGTACCCAGCATATATAGAATGTTACCTGATGGATAGAAAGAGAGAGAGAGAGTGAGAGAAAGAGACAAAGAAAAGAAGAGCCGAGAGAAGAAGAGAAAAGCCAAAGAGCAGGTCGCAAGAAGAGAGAGACAGAGAATCAAGAGAGGGGCCAAAGAGCAGCCCCCAAGAAAAGAGAGAGCATAACAGAGCGAGAGCAACAGTTGCAATATTTTTTTATCCCTTCCTTGACCATGTGACCAAAACCCAAATGTGAGACATTCAAACTGACCAATCAGATAATTACAACTTCCCCCACTGTACTAAAGTGCCTTTTGTACAATTTTGGCCTACAGGCCTTGAGGACTATCAACACCTCTGTCTTTAGAAATTCCAAATGGCCCTTGTGGTAAGAAAGAGTGGGTTGAAACAGAGTAAAGCAAATGTCTTTGTTCATTTTCAAATATCTTTGATTATTTTCAATCCTACACATGCATAATAAAATGCTGCCACATTCATGTGTTTATAAGATAAAACTGAAAGCACTTTTAGCACCACTCACTGGACATTTTACATTGAAAGTGTTGTGAACATGTAAGAAAGTGACATGTGAAGGCCAAGTATGGTAACCCATACTCAGAATTTTTTAACCCATCCAAGTTAGTGCACACACACATTAGGAGCAGTGGGCAGCCATTTTGCTGTGGCGCCTGGGGAGCGACTGGGGGACCTTGCTCAAGCCCAACTCAGAAATTTCCTGCCGGTATTGAGAATCGAACCAGCAACCTTAGGGTTACCAGTCTGACTCTCTAGGCCATGACAAGAAGCAATGTAATATCATTTTTGCAGAAATGTTGCCATGTTTTTTCAGCCTGGCTTATTCAATGTAAACGTCTGTTCACATTTTGATATCAAAACCAGAGAAAAACCCAACAATTCCAGTAGTGAACACTCTCAGTGTGATAATTATACAATCTGACAATGTATTTGTAAACCTGTGTAACTGATCATCACAGACATTAGTATATGTAAAAATGACTTTCTACTATAAGTTATTGAGGAAGCATTAAGAATTTCATGAGATAAGTGAATTAACTAACACTTCCATTAGCGGTCATGAGGGACACGTTGCTGTGTCGTATTCTTAATTAAAGAACACACTCCTGACAGCTTGTTTCCCCACTCTGCTGGTAAATGAACCATATCAGATTCGCCATGTAGGTAATTATGAATGTTAATGCAGAGGGTTCTTTTCAAATGACGACCCTCGCTGAACGCTGGTA
Source organism: Coreius guichenoti (assembly GCA_039654105.1). Classification (NCBI taxonomy): domain Eukaryota; kingdom Metazoa; phylum Chordata; class Actinopteri; order Cypriniformes; family Gobionidae; genus Coreius; species Coreius guichenoti. The sequence continues at coordinate 30,087,816 of CM077172.1, read as the reverse complement.
ACATCCACAGCCATTTGCTCCTTCCTACCAGACACGCTTCAGCTGCGGCATTATTTTTCATACGTGGAAAGTAAAGCCACATTAAAGTTGGTGCCTGCCCTCACAGGATCGGGGAGACATTACCTCAGAAGCTCAGACGTGGCATTATGCTGATATTTGCTCTTATGCATGCGCAATGAACTATATGCAAGAACCAGAACCAAACTTAGTTTTAAACAACACTGAGCAACTGTTTAATTCTAATTCACCTCTAGTATGCTCAGTAAAGGAACAACTAACCTCCTTCTCCTCTCCCACAATCTCATATTCTTCCTTTTTTTCCTTCATCCTCTCTTTCCTCTCCAGCCTCGCCCCCACAAGATTTGGACTTGCTAATGATGTGCTAACTCCTACAAGGGAGATGCAGTAAGGACCTTTATTTCTGGTTATACTTTTCTTTTTCAAAACTTGTTTGTCTGTTTGGTATCCTGTTCCTTTCATTGTTTTCTTAAAGTTGGCATGAAACGGAAGTTGCTGTAGTGTTTTCTTCTCTATTGTGATGTATATCCAAGTGAAACGGCTTCTCAAACAAGAAAAATGTAGGGCGGGACTTGATTTTCTCCACTGGGAATTGATTGGATGGTTGAGGTTTGCTATTGCTGTGATGTCATGAGTGACAGATTGTCCAGCCCTCACACCAGTAAACACGTCATCAGAGAAGAGATGTCGATACATATTTTGATGAAAGATTATGAGGGCACATGAATGAATCTATCTATCTATCTATCTATCTATCTATCTATCTATCTATCTATCTATCTATCTATCTATCTATCTATCTATCTATCTATCTATCTATCTATCTATCTATCTATCTATCTATCTAGTATTTTAACAACCAGTTAATTTAACAGCAATTAGAAAACACATTACCTAATTTACATAACATAAAATCCATATTCTTTGTAATAGTATATATTCAGTGTGTTATCAAAAGATGTGATGAAGTCTGACACAGCCATGAGGTTTTGTTCTAGAACAGAGTTTGCTGGTAATACAGTAAATATTCTCACTGTGCCATATGACTGAATCTATACTGTAGTTGGCATCTATATATGGGTGAGTTACAGTAATGTAGCAGTCTCTTCCATGGTAATCTGTTTACAGTATCACATGGCATATATACTGTAATGTAAAATGCTATACTTGATGCCATCTGTCTCCCTTCTTCTGATGCATCTCTGACCAATGACCATGTTACACAGTCATTGACTGTTTCCTTTCCCTTGTACTCTATCTATGTTTTAATTGCAAATCTTTCTATCAAACACTTTGTGGGGACTCTCCATAGATGTAATGGTTTTTATACTGTACAAACTGTAAATTCTATCCCCTTAAACTAACCCTACCACTAAACCTACCCATCACAGAAAACCTTCTGCATTTTTACATTTTCAAAAAAACTCATTCTGTATGATTTATAAGTTTGTTTCCTTATTGGGACCTAAATTTAGGCCCCCATTGTGACAGAGTCCCCATTCAGGTGGAAGTCCCTGAATGGGGAAACATGAACACACACACACACACACACACACACACACACCTAAGATAAATTGCTTATAATGTAATAAGGAATTCATTACCTTTGGTTGTCCTTATTCGGAATTTGCATACAAAGTAGAAACTATATCTATAGAAATCTAGAGATGTACCAAATGATTCATTGATTAACCATTAAGTTCAGTTGGATTAAATAATAGACAAATGTATTAAACTGAACGAAAAGAGGTGTAAATGAAAAGTTTGATAGTAAGAGCTTTATGAAAGGCAGTTACTGTGAATTAAACATTTATGAAGATGAAACACTTATTTTGTGATGTGGAAAGGATTTTTTGTACTAACTTTTTGCACTATGTTTGAAAAAAGTGCACTTTTGATGATCTGTTGTGATACTGAGTTTTGAAAATGTAACACTTGCTTGTGAAAATTGTGCCAAAGCAATTAAATGTATTACTAGATGTATTAACAGTAATAAATTTGATATTCTGGTTATCATATACACTGATACTACAAGAGTTTTAATGGATTAATTGTACTGAAAAGTACAAGCACTATGATTACACTAAACAGTTTTACCAGCGCATTTGGACGTAATAAGGACTCCATACTATATAGTTATAACGTGATGGAAGTATTACACAATCCCAAGGGGAAATGAGAGGTACCCTGTTGTGAAGTATGTCTGACTTCTCAGCCTGTAACACAACACAGCTTAGCTCAGCACAACTCATTTATGAACTGATCCCATCAAACCCTATACGTGCAAAATCCTCCACTCCCTGAAGACACTTCGGCTGACTTAATCCACCCATGTCAAAACACAAGTGGTCCGCAACATATAATTGTGGTGCTCTAATGCAAATCTTTTATACTGATAGCTTTTTTATACTTTGCTAACTTATGTTTATGGTAGGCTTTTTGGGGAAGCAGATAAAGTTTGTTACAGTAAAACAAACAAATGAATCCTGTTCACCTTTAAACAAATTCATGTATTGATTCACAGTAAAAAAAAAAAAAAAAAAAAATGCACAACAAGCTCAAATTGTTCAGGAAAATTACAGTTCCATCTTGTCAGAGTTACAGTTTAAAATCAGGCTAATCCATCATTCTGCCATGTAAAACATTAAATTAATGTCACCACAGAAGAATGGATTTTTCAGAGAAATACGAAGAAAATGCTGATTAAGCACAAGAAGGTTACCAGCACAGGAGAAAGATAATGTGCATCTGAGTTTACTTTCGCTAGATTCCATGAAAGTGCAGCTTTGCAGCTAATTCACAGTGATTATTACACAAAATATCATTGATCCCATTACTGACCAAGCTTTTTTTTTTTTAAATATCAAACAAAGTCATTCATTATTGCTTTTGCCGAATTTGTCACAGTGCATTTGGTTCATTTTATTTCTTTTCCTCGACTTTATGCAGATTGTGTGTTTAAGACTTATGGCAATAGCGGCCAACTTATGTATGCAAATAGATTCGCCTCTCTGTTGGGTGAGATTACTGTGAAGTGCTGCTATTTGCATTTGAAAATGATCCGGATTGGAGTGAGCGTGAGGCGAGGTGCAGTTAGGGATGATGGGTAAAAGAGAGCTTGCCACGATAAGCTGAAAATTGTGTTTGCCTAAATGCTTGCAGCAGCACACCTCGCCAACGCTTTGTAATTTCCCTTTTCTTTTTTTTTGTATCTGTCCTTTTTATGTACGTGGTTTAACAGTAACGCTGTTAACAGAGTTGCGGTTTAATACCAAGCCCCTTTTTTAAATCTTCAGGGTGGCGTGATACCTCTGGCTGTGGATTACTAGTCCTCAACAAAGTCAGATGTCAGAGAGACCAGCAGCAAGAGTACCTGCAAATGCTCAAGATCACAATGAATTAAGAACACAGCAAACTAGCACACCAGATTCTTCTCGGGTTTGCCCTGCAAAAATATTTATTTATACTATTTGGTGTTTGATGTGGATTTTCCTGTGCTGTGTGGCATCAAATGCAAACCTCATGAGAGCAAATCAAAAGGGTCTCAAACAAAAACATGTATGGGAGAGCAAGGACAATTCAACGTTCAATATACAGTATGTAACATTAGTAATTACTTCAAGTGCAGTGCACATCCTAAAATAAAAACATCCTAAAAACAAACATTACATTTTGAGTAAGTTCAGTAAAACACACAGTTCAAAAGCTCTTATTCAAAAGTTACATATGTTTTTGTGTGTGTGTGTGTGTGTGTGTGTGTGTTTTCTGGACTGATTCGAACACAGTATTAGAAAATGTCTGCATTTATCCTGTATGTATAAATGTGACAGTTTTTAGTGAAAATGAGGGTCCAGCACAAACATTTGCCGTAACTGCTAAACTGTGTAAAAGGGGTTGATTTTAAATGACTGTTCTACTCATGTTGGTATCTATTATTTGTTTTATTTATTTGTTTGTTTGTTTGTTTGTTTGTTTGCTTGTTTATAGGTCGAAATATTATTCAAAAGTTTGGGGAGAGTAAGATTTTGTTGCTGTTGTTGTTGTTGTTGTTGTTGTTGTTGAAAAATGAATACCTTTACTCAGCAACACATTAAATTGCTCAAAAGTGACAGTAAAGACTTTTACATTGTTACAAAAATATAAAAGAAAAGATTTCAAATAAATGCTGTTCTTTTGAACTTTCTATTCATCAATAAATCCTAAAAAAAAATATACCACGGTTCAGAAAAAAAATATTAACTGTTTTAAAAATTAATAATAATGATAAGAAACATTTCTTGAGCAGCAAATCAGAATATTAGAATGATTTCTGAAGGATCATGTGACACTGAAGACTGGAGTAATTCAGCTTTGTCATCACAGGAATCAGTTACAGTTATTTTCAATTGTAATAATATTTAGCAGTATTACTGTTTTTGTTTGTTTGTTTGTTTTTACTGTATTTGTAATCAAATAGATTCAGTCTTGGTGAGCATAAGAGACTTCTTTAAAAAAATAAATAAATAAATCTTACCAGCTTCAAACTTTTGAACAGTAGTTTATTTTTTCCATATCATATTTTTTAAAGACTTTCAAGGTATGTTTTGTAAATTTTAATAGTGTGTTTTGTATTTTTGTGCATTTTTGCATCTGACTTGATTAGGTTATACATTTAACTCGTGTGGGTAATGACTACTGAGAGGCATAAATAAAGTAAATGAGCAAAAACTAAAAAGGATTACGCACGGTTATTGCCCTAGTTTCATATTTCCTTCTCCTTAACTGAACCCTCAAATTCAGTATAATCTCAGAAAAAAAAAAATTAAATGTGAGGCTCCTATTGATTGTGATAAGAGAATGGCACAGGTTTTGTTCAGGGAGTGTTTCGGACAGTAAGGGAGGAGATGTATGTCTACTGATCAAACAGGAAGACAAACAAACTAATGCAAGATGAAGTTAAAGAACTGCACTGATCTGATGTAGTAAGCAGAAACTGACTTCACCAAGTGCAGCATGTTCTTGGATCAACATCTTTGCTGATCCTGGAACAGCATTTCAATCAACCAATCAGATTTGAGGGACAAGTTTACAGTTTATGTCAAGTTTAGGCTTACAACCAGGGGTAGGTGCTTCTACATCAGTGTTATTCACCTATCATTTCCCTCTGATTTTAGGGATAACTTATGGGTAGGGTTAGGTTTAGGGGTAGGGCTAGGGATAGGATAAAATTTTCGAACAGGAATGTTGTTCCAGGATCAACAAAATATGTTGATCTAGGAACATGTACAAATGTAGCACTCTCTTCCCAATTTCATAATATTCACAGTCACTCTTAGAAGAAAAGGTTCTATATAGAACTTTAAAGGGTCCTGTCATAGAACCTTTTAGGGGTTCCCTTCATGGGACCATTTTATGGATTTAGTTTTAATTAATTTTATTTTAGTTCAAATGTTATTTTAATTAAATTTTATGAATTAAGCAGCTCATAAACATACTTTATCACTAGAAAAATTGAAATAACCCATTAAACATGAAGGTACTGTGCAATCATTTAACACATTTCTCCTTATATAGAACCTAAAGTCGAGAACCCTTGGGTTCTATAGAACCTTTTTTTCTAAGAGTGTAGTCATTATTTCATTTTTCAACACACCCCTTGTATAAATAGATACTATTATGTCATATTATGATTAAATAGAGTATGATAGAAAAGTAACATGGATCGCCTCCCACATGAACAAATTAAACAGAGTAAAATCAACCCAAATGAGGATTTTTCTGACATCAGCCATTTTTATCTAAGATGCGTGGGACCTGCTCATGTGTATTGTGTCTTGGAAGACCGTAGTCGTTAAAGCCCTGTATGAAATCTCACAGAATAGTGTGTCTCTACAGCACACAGACTCCTGGCTGAATCCCATTAAGCCTGCACAGCGCTGGGTAATGGGATCGGCCACGGGCCTTTATGTTCCTCCTCCCCCCCCCCCCCCCCCCCCCCCCCAACTCCCCCTGCTTCACATCACGGCCTGCGAGGATCCCGCGTCTCAGCCAGGATAACGTGCCACAGCCCAAGCCACCGTCACAGATGAATATTCATTAGCGCAGCTTTTTGCGAATTTTCTCCTGGATACGGCTGCCCCGCCGCCCCTCCTCTTCCCCTCTGCTCCCCTGGCAGAGCTGGCTGAGGGAGAGAGAGGAAGTGGGGTGGGTGAAGGGGCGACTGGGTCTCGTAACACCTCGGGGTCTGAGACATGTGTGCACAATTTCGATTTCATTTGTGTGCCGCTTTTTACGTGAGACGTTATGAGGCAGACAGAGAGGAATCGAGCTCATGGAAGCAGAAAATGTATAATAGTGAAATAGAGCTACGACAAAAATGATTGGCAGTGTAAAAGCTGAACAGCGAGTGCTGTTTTTCGTAAGGAAAACATTTATTATGAATGAAATTGAAAAGGAAGATATGAGGAAACAAAGATAAGTTATCCTTCTCACTCCATTATGAAAAAAAATCTAACAGCAATGAGATCTTATTATCATTCTTACTTACAATGACTCACTCTTAACATATTAATAACCTCAAATTGAGCAAATGTTTACAAATTCGTTGAGGTTCTTGAGTTCAGAAGTTGATTTCATTATATTTATAATAATAATGAGAATTATTAAAAACACTTCCATTCAAAAGTGTGGGGTCTTTAAGATTTTCTGTAAGTCTGTTATGAATTTAATTTAAATTTAATTAGCATCAAAGTTCATTATACATATATTTTATTACTTAATTATATTACACATATATTTCATATTGGTTACACTTTATTTTAAAGTGTCATTGTTACAGTGTAATTATATATTTAAGTACTGAGTAACATTAATTAACAACATGTACATAAGGTTAGGGTTTGGGGTAACACTTTATTTTACAATATCCTTGTTACATATGTTACATGTACTTACTGTAGTAATAACAGTAAATTATGCATAATTACATGCAACTAACCCTAAACCAAACTCTAATCCTACCCTAACCCTAAAGTAAGTACATGTAGTTAATTAATATTACTCAGTCAGTACTTAAATATATAATTACACTGTAACAATGACACCTTCAAATAAAGTGTAACCGGGTTTGGTTTAGGGTTAGTTGCATGTAATTATGCATAATTTACTGTTATTACTATGGTAAGTACATGTAACATATGTAACAAGGACACTGTAAAATAAAGTGTTACCTTCATATTTGTTGAACTTTGATGCTAATTAAATTCAAAGAGTAGCTGTTAATGTCAAATTTGGTAATGCATTAACTGTGTGAAACATACCGTTCAAAAGTTCAGGGTCAATATACGATTTTTATTTTTATTTTGAAAGAAATTAATACTTTTATTTAGCGAAGACGCATTCATTAACTGATCATAAGTGACAGTAAAGACATTGAATAAAGAAACTGAATGAACAAAAAAAAAATATATATATATATATATATATATATATATATATTTATTTTTTAAATGCTGTTCTTTTGAACGTTCTATAATGCAAGAATCCTGAAAAAGTATAACAGTTACCAATTGTAACGCGCTAATTAATTTAAGAATTAATTAGTCCCATCTGAATTTCATTTACAAGTACGTTTCCAATTAAAATGGTCAAAGTTTCTCAATCATTTCATGATAAATTTAATGAGTCCAACTATGTGGATTGTACTCGGTCACCTGCGCTAGTACATTTGCCAAACTTTTTTTTGTATGCTTCAAAATTTTTTAATTATGTAAAAGATACTGCATTACATAAAAGGTAAAAATAGCCCGTTTCAGCGTGTAGCCATAGCCAAACATACAAAAAATACACATGCACTTTCTGCACAAATACACTGGTCAGGGCAGGCTACACCATGACCTTTGACCCTTAAATTACTCTTTACTCATACTACTGACCTGGGCCAGCAGCTGAGGGGAAAAAGCGCTCAGAGTTTGTATCCAGCGAGAGCCTGAAGCCTTCTCCCCTCAAGCCAGGTTCTGCATCACCATTACTGCTATCTCAGCAGCCAAATTCAGCTTTGAAGTTTCTGCAAATCTCAGAACAAAAGCATGAATTATTCCACATTAACCACACATTGATTAATCTAGTTGGATGGGGAACAAATACAACAATTGATATTAAAAGTTCCTTTTTTTCATTACAAAAGAATGTTTCTTCATCCACATTAGCCTCTCTTTTTGGCTTATATGTTATTAATTTACCAAAACCTTCACAGGGCAGACTTGAAAAAAAAAAAAAGGAGGAGGAGAAGGAGAGAGAGTTTGAAATGAATGAGAATAATAGTGACCTTTGCCAAGGGTGATGGATGAGAGAGAAACGCTCACTGGCATCCACTGCACTGGAGACGTCACCATGACAACCCTGACAGCCGCGGCAGCACACATGAATATGTACGACCCACATCTGGACAGCTGCTTTAGCCAATGCACTCCTGGTTAGGGTGTGTATGTGTGCGAATGCATGCACATTTGCATTAAGTGCGTGTGTGGGTGGGTGTGTGTGTGACAGGTTACATTCCTTGTGTTTTTTACTTATTACTAAGAATTAAAAAATGCATAAAACATACATTTAAAGTAATAATTCCATACAATACATGTTAGAGACAAACAAGCTGTAAGCAAAAGCAATTCTTCGGTCAAGCGGCAGTCCAGCCAAGGCTTGCGGGTAAAGATGTTTTTCCAACATTTCCTGAGGTGAACTTCACTTGTATTGTAATACAACTTGGTCAGAATACATCCGTCAACTCACGGCAGTTCGGCGTGACACATAATTACTGGCTACCCCTTGGATGTTTGAAAACCATATGGTTTCTGACCCGTTTTTCATTTCAAGTCATTTTCAATTAGAGAAATGCATGAGAACGTAGCGGGCAAAAGAGGGCCGTAGCATGTTCTGACTCCATCCATCACACCATTTAATCTGAGGGGAAAAAGACATCGAGAAAACCAAGAAAGAGAGCAAGAAAGTGCGTATTCTATTTATACAGCATCTGGACTCTCTTTTCAGATTATTTGTTCTTGGTGCACCCAGCAGTGTATGCGCGCACATGTGAGAGAAGCAAGGGAGAGAGAGAGAGAGAGAGAGAGAGAGAGAGAGAGAGAGAGAGAGAGAGAGAGAGAGAGAGAGAGGGAGAGGGAGAGGGAGGGTGGCTTTGTTACTCTTACTCAGTTCACCTCATTGAATTGTAAATAAGGTGTGATATTTTTACAGAGGGGAAAAAAACCTGCACAGCCGGTGCACAGCAGACAGGCCGTCTGAATGTCTGAATGTCTGCCCGCACTGTGCCTTTCCTCCAATGTAACTACAACACTCAAAAAATCTGCCAAATCGGCCAAAGCATAAGAGAAATTTGAGTTTAAACATGTAATTCTTAATCCCAAAACAAACAGAAAAGCAGCCCACCGCATAAATCGAAACATTGCGGTTTGAGATTTAAATCTATTTACAAAGCCCTGGATGGATGAGCTGACTATCAGTGACAACTTAATGAAGTTTAAGTGCGCATTTAAAACGTCAAATATTTATGGTAGTTTTTCCGTTGATAAACAGTAAAAGCATAAAGACTTCCAGTATACTTTTGAGAAAGGTCATAATACCGTCATCTTAATTTGTTACTAAAGCAAATGCTTGACACACAAAAAAAGCTCTAAAATTTAAATGGAGAGTCCACCCAAAAATCATTTACTCACCCTCATGTCTTTTCAAACCTGAATGACTTACTTTCTTCTGTGGAACATATAAGAAGATATTTTGAGAAATGTTGGAAATGTTTAAGTTACCATTGACTTCCACTGAATTGACAAAAAGACTCAAAATATCTTCTTTTTTTAAATGACTAGCACTGTTTTGTACAGTGTACAAAATCATAATTGTGATGATATTCCCTATACATTAAATAAAATGAGGTAACACTTTATTTTACAGTCCTTGTTACATATGTACTTACCATAGTAATAACAATAAATGATGCATAATTACATGCAACTAACCCTAAACCAAACCCTAATCCTACCCTAACCCTATAGTAAGTACATATTGTTAATTAATATTATTCAGTACCTAAATATATAATTACACAGTAACAATGACAATGATTCTCATTTTAGTGTAAACTAAAATGAGAATCATCTCAACTTGAACTATTAAAGAAACATGGTCACACTTTATATTAGGTGTCCTTAACTACTATGTACTTACATCAAACAATGTGCTTATTGTGTTCATATTGTATTGCAAAACACTTTTGCTGTTATTGAGGTAGGATACAGGGAAGGTTAGGACAGGTTTTGGTGTTATGGGTAGGTTTAAGGGTGAGTTAAAGTGTAAGGGAAGGGTCAACAGTGTAATTATAGATGTAATTACAGAAATTAATTACAGCTGTAATTACATGCAGGTATTTTTGTTTAAATATAAGTACAATGTAAAAACATGTATGTACACAATAAGTGCATTGTATCAAATGATTAATTTAAATATTGGTACATAGTAGTTAAAGACACCTAATATAAAGTGGAACCAGAAACATAAAACTGAGAGTAAAATTAAGATCTTCATATCTAAACTAAGAAGGTCTGTGTTATGAAAGAAAACAGCAAATCACCATTAAATGTTCCTGGAGGTCTGTACATTTTAAGAAAAGAGCTAATGGCCACAATATAGAGGTGTTACAGTCATATTTAGTTTCAGTCTTGTTTAGGGGACCTTTTACACAACAACAGTGTTTTGGGGGCCTGAAAACACAAACTTTTGAAAATGGGAAATGGGTTTCAAGGTGCAAGTTTTTTAAAAGGATATTTAAAAAATAGTTATTGTCTGTGTAAAAACTACAAAAACACAAATTTGTGAAAATGGTGACGTCATGCGCATGCTTATTACGTGTTCAGTCTATAGGTGTGTAGTGTTTCTTTACAAAGTGATGTTGCCAACTACTGGCCTGGCAACATAATATAGTGTTTTTAATCATTTTCAGGGATCCATGTGAACGGGGATCATTTTGACAACGTTGTCGTCTGTACGCGAAAAGCGCAAAAGGAAAAACTTTTCTGTTTTTAATACATCATTGTTGTGTAAACGTATGGTCATGGTTTTCATTGTCTATAACCCCGTTTCCACTGAAATTACCTGGAACAATTTGTCCCAGGTGCTTTTTTACCCCAGACCTGTTGCTGTCTGCATTTCCATCGTGGTCTAAAGTACTGTGAAGATTAGGCAAACTAGTCCAGTGACGTAGGACTGCGAGCGAATTTCCAGTTCCCTCTGCACTGTAAAAAATGGTTTGATCAATAAGTTATATCAACATACATTTTTACATTGCTTTAACTCATCAGAATAAGTTAAGCAATTTTTAACTTTTCAAGTTATACAAGATTTAACTCGTTTTTTTAATGCAATTTAAGCTGAATTGACTTAAACATACAAGTTGATTGTACTTAAAAATTTAAGGCAGCAACTTTTTTTTTACAGTGTGGATTTCATCCTCTGCATATAAGCTTAATCAAGCCTGAACATCGCCGACGGTCCATCGGTCGTATTTTTTAAACCCCATTGTTGATTCGAATAGCAAACACATCTTACTGCACACGCCACAACAGACTTTTAAAAATGGTGGTTGAAATAAAATGCTGCGTGGAGTCAACCAATCAAAATGCTGCGTGAACTCAACCAATCACAAGTCCCACCCACAAAAGTTCCTGAACTTTGAAAAAGTACTACCTCGCGTGCAGGGACTTTTGGAGGGGGAAATTCTTACCCGGGAACATTTAGACCCTGGTCCCTGCGGTCGAAACACACAGAGTACCACCCCAAAGTCCCTAGTTCCTGGGGAAAGTTCCTGCGGTGGAAACTCGGCTATTGTCATTGCCTGAATTCTCGTTTGTTGGTTTCTGATTAGCCCTCACCTGTTCCCTGTTCCGCTGATTATCTTTCTTCATGTACTTAAACTCTCAGTTCTCCTCTGTTCTTTGTCACTCGTTAGCGTTGTTTATGAATGTGTAGTACTGTTCTCTGTGTCTATTAAAGTGCTTGTTATTGTTCATTCTGTTGTGCATCTTCTTGTGGATTCAATTACACGCAAACCCCCTGACAAGTGGATATAAACATGCCAATAAAAAACGTGCCTGCTTCTTCTTATTTATTAAAGTATTAATTCACCCCTAAATAATATTTCTGTCATCATGTTGACTTTCTTTCTTTCGTGACACACAAAAGGAAAAGACAAAAATATTTTTTCATATAATAAAATTTAATGGCGACAGATTCAAGCTGTAAAATGACAAAATAAAAACACCATAAAAAATTCATAAAAGCTGTCAAACTGTCTTCTGAAGTCATATGACAGCTTTGTGTGGGAAACCAAACCAAATTTAATTAGCTACTCACTGATAATTTTCCCTTCTGACAAAGATCTGAAATAACTAATAGAAGTCGCTACAAAACTGATCACAAAAAAAACTATCAAAAGCAACCATCATGAACCAAACATCACAGCACTATAATTGATTTAAGAGTTAAAATGAAACAGAAGATTTTCAGTAAATTTGGGTTGTTCTTCACACAATAACATTTGACGTGTTAAAAAAGCAGTCATTTTGAAAAATTGAAGACAATCAATCAATCAATCAATAATCAATCAATCAACCAATCAATTAATCAATCAAACAACCAGCCAACCAACCAATCAATCAATCAATCAATCAATCAATCAATAAATCAATAAATAAAACAATCAATCAATCAATCAACAAATAAATCAACCAACCAACCAATCAATCAATAAATCAATAAATAAAACATCAATCAATCAATCAATCAATCAACAAATCAATCAACCAATCAATCAATAAATCAATAAATAAAACAACCAACCAATCAATCAATCAATCAATCAATCAATAAATAAAACAATCAATCAATCAGACTTTATTACAGATTCAGGGTCCAATTACAAGATATTCATTACCAACGCTATCTCACGACCAATTTGTACGTATTTTTTACGAGGTGGCTAATTCATACGAATTTGTACGACCTCACTCGTACGAATTTGTACAATTTGTCTAAACCCCAGTGACGGGTAGGTTTAGGGGCGGGTTTGGGGGTAGGTCATTCGTACGAATTCATACGAATTGAGCAACTCTTAAAATATGTACATTTTAGCAAAAAACTTACGAATTCGTACGAGTGAGGTCGTATAAATTCGTACGAATTAACCACCTCGTAAAATACATACGAATTGCCGTGAGATTGGGTTGACAATACATAAAATAAACATCATACAAAAAAATGAGTCGTATGACCAATCATGTAACACAAACTATAACATTTCCTATGGTAGTTTTAGTATGTTTTGGAGCTATTGTAAACCATCAGTCCCTGAATTTCCTACATTGTGTTTTATTAATTTTTCCTTTAACATATATATCTCACTCAATATTTTCCTTGCCGTGTTGCTTTTTTTATGCCATTGTCTTCCCCAGTTGCCGCTGAAGAGATGGGCTATTCTTTAATTTAACAGTGAGGTTTGAAGATCTCAAGTTCATGTAAACAGCACTGACACCGAGCTTCTCTCGTGCTTTTGTCTTCTCTCTTCTTTATTGTAGCCCAAGGTCAAAAGATGACTGAGATTGTTGAATCACCTCAGAGGAGCCTGGTGTCTGATGTGAACTCAACCTCTCCCACTTTGGTAGAGCATGTCCTCCCTCTCATCTCCCTCTTTCTTGTTTTGCGCTGTCGGCTCTGAAAACTCTTCTATCCTCTCCCCTGTCCTCCATTCACCTTCTCTTTCAAACATCATCTGTCCTCTCATCTACCTCGCCACTCTTTTTAACTATTCACTCTATTCTTCTCTGTCGCTCACCTTTTTTCCCTGCGTCCCTATATGTCTGTCTGCGTCTAAGTGGTCTGTGAAAGGGCGGCTCTTTTGAGGGGACCAAAAGGTTGAGGGATGACCTTGCGCAACTGAAACTGCTACTCTGCAGAAGAAAGCAGGAGAGTTTGGTTTTACTTGTTTGAAGTGAAGGTGGACGGCCCTTTGAACCTCTGCTCTCATAAATAAAGGTTTCTTTGAAAAAGCAGACCAGGTCAAAACAAGAGCATCTCGCAGGTGATAGCGGTACGATTGCACACTCACATGAAGCAAACTACAGATATGACTGAATCTCAGCTCTATCTTTTTGATTATGGAAATTAGAGCTCATGCATTTGCATTATAAAGAGCAAGGTATAACATTTTGACAAAGTTGTTATTGCTTTAACAAATGCAATTTAAATGTAGCGTCATGTATCTTTTTTTTTTTTTTTTAAGTTTAAAACTAATTTCTTGAGAAAACTGTCATACAGCTTTTTGAAATGCGTTGTGTAACAGTTTCCACTCCCATAGTTCAATGCAAGATTTCAGCTTTACCATATTAAGCGAAACACATGTCTGTTCATGAAAGGTCAAACCCGGGGTGTTTATGAATATTCAGATGACACATGCAAAGTAAATTACAGTTGTTTGCAGCTAACTTCTCTGAACCCTCTTGAACCCAATTTGTTGTTCTGAGTTTTTCAAGTGGGAATATTTCTGAAGTACAATCAGTTTAGAGGCTCGAACAAATAAAAGTATAAGAGTAATGTTCCCTTTTTTACATATCCAAAGAACTTTCCAGCAAACTATATTATGGAGTTTTATGGTAATATAAGTTTAAAGTTTTTTTTCCCCCCACTTAACTAAAACAGATTACATCAGAAAAATCCCAATCTCAAATCCCAATATTAGTATTAGTAATCCATATAACCAATATTAGTAACCCATAAAAAATCTCTCTAGAATATGATAACAAGAAAGGTTAAATTATTGAAAATCTTTTTTTTTTAATTTTTTTTTTTATAAAAAGCCATAATATTTTAATTTTGAATTTGAAATTTTTCTTTATTAAAGTATTTATCAACTTTATATATTTATTATTAACTAATATTTATTAGAATTTATTAACTAATCTTGACATGATTACTTTATTTTACTTTAACTTTATTATATACTTTATTTTACAAATGAAGTGGTTCTGGTATCAATATAATCTCAAAACACAACAAAATCTTTTTTCATTGAATTTTTTTAGTGCTGTCAAATCGAGTTTGTAAATATATACACATATATATATATATATATATACATATATATATATATGAAAAAATATACAATTTACCATTACAAAAAGTTTAAAACCTATTGGATATTGGTCACTTTAAAACGATTTGTCCTTCCCTTAATTAAAGTCAATTTGTTTTCTGAAGAATCGTACCTTATATATATTTTATCAACCATAATCAATATTAACTGTTTATCAACATTAGAGCAAACTGTTCAAAGAATAAAATAATGTAAAATTATAATGATTCAATTTACTGATAAAATGAATTGCAAAGATGCCGTATTCCTCACACTCAGAACTGCAGACTGGATTCCCACACACCGATAAGCCAAATTTCATTTTAACAGTGATATTAGAGACAGAATCCCCATTAACAGTGTAAATTTGACTAGGCTTAATCTGCCACTCTGAAACTGCCCATAAAGCATTTAATGAACTGACCCTTCGGCCCGCTCACCCCAGCTCATCTCTTCTACCACCATCCACCGCCCCCTTGTACCTGGAACAGTGCCCCGCTCGTCCCTTTTATGTGCCCATGAGACAGAGCTGGCCCCTCCAACCACACACCCCCACCCCTGTGACAACCTCCCCCCACCTCACCAAAAGTGTCACCCAGTCCGCCTAACAAGGGTGAAGGCCATATGTGACTCTCTCATTAACGACTACATGAAAGAGACAAGAAGTACAGAAGGACATCTGGGCCTGACTGAGACACAGAGAGGAGAGAGAGAGAGAGAGAGACAGAGAGGAGAGAGAGAGAGAGAGACAGAGAGAGAGAGAGAGAGAGAGAGAGAGAGAGAGAGAGAGAGAGAGAGAGAGAGAGCGTGTGTGAGCAAAAGAGTTGTACATCATGCTATAAACTACAGGCCTTTTCACATGACTCACATAAGTTGGACAATTCTATGGACTCTATGGACGATTCGCATGACATGCAAAGTGATTTTTACATGATTTTAACTTTTCTTTTTCTTTTTCCCTGTAATTTGCAATCCATTTTCAAGGCAAAGAAAATATACTGTAACTGTCTAAATACCTTGTAATTTACTTTTTTAATCATTTATATTTCATTTATTGTTTTATTTATTTTTAATCATTTCTCAACTTTTGCTTGCTGTCATGCCATGATTTTGCTCCAACAGCAGCTTTTTCTGTAATATTGTCTTCTGGTTCTTATTTTTACGTAAAATAACTATTTTTTATATTTATATTTTTTTTAAATGTAATTTATTCCTGTGATGGCAATGCTGAATTTTCATCATGGTATCATTACTCCAGTCTTCAGTGTCACATGATCCTTTAAAAATCTGATTTGGTGCTCAAGTAATGTTGTTTCTTATTATTATCAATGTTGATTGATAAGGAAGGAACAGTGGTGAACCAGCAACAGGATCATGGTTCTCACTCTTTCCAAGGCTCACTGATGCACGTGTGAGGTCCGATCAAACAGACAAGCTACTGTAGCCTCAAATTGCTCAAGAAGTTAATGCTGGTTCTGATAGAGAGGTGTCAGAATACATAATATTTAGAGTGTCAGAATACATAATATACATGTATCGTAATATTTTTATCGAAATTGTGATTTTTTTTTTTTTTCAGGATTCTTTGATGAAAATAAATTTTAAAAGAACTGTAATTATTTGAAATACAAATCTTACAATCTTTTGTAACATTATAAATGTCGTTACAATCACTTTTGATCAGTTTAATGCATCATTGCCAAATAAAAGTATTAATTTCCTTCACAAATGAATAAATAAACCTTATATATACAAACCTTACTGTCTCCAAAATTTTAACGGTACTGTATTTGTTTGCTGTTTTAGAATAATATTTTTCTTGTTTAATTAAAATGCTTAATATGAAATGGGATGCAGTTGGGGAAAGATGATGGGAAGTTTTCTATTATGTTTTCTATTAATGTTAAACCTAACCTGGTTTTGGGGTAGATTGTAGCAACAGCACTCTTTGTACTTGACATTAATTTATTAATTTGTTACATTAACAGTTTAGGGATAAGCTGTAGATTTCAAATTAAAACAACTTTAACTTGTATCAGATTACATAAAAGATAAATGCCACAAAAAAGTTACAGAGGTTAAAGCAAAAAGTGTTTCATCCATTCACGGTCTCCCGTACAGGTTTTTGTTGTGAAATGCTGTATACTCCCTGTTGTCTTGCTTTCTAGCAACATGGTAAAATCACCTCTCTGTGATGCTATCTGCATGCCGCTCACACTGAAGCCTTGCTGTCAGGCGAAAGGGCCTTAACAGTGTTTAAAAATGCGAATGCTGCAGAGAGCAGGAACTACAACAGGAAAGAGGACAGAAGACACAGTAGATCAGAAGAACAACACGGCAGAGATCACACCTACCAACCAATGTGAAGCAGCACGCTGCAAGCAGTCAGCGCTCTCTTTCAAATGTACTGCGGGCCGACTAATAGGACATCACCAACCGATCATTTCTGCCGTGGAGCGCTGACAGAGATGTCGTCTGTCTCCCTGACAGCCTCAGCGGTAAATACACACACAAACACACAGTGCGTTGCACGCTGTCAGTGGAGCAGGTCTCAGAGCTAAATCAATCCCAGGATGCAATGACACTTCTGTCATTTCCCACACCTCCGTTCTCATGAAGACTCACAAGTACAGAACGAAACTCCATCTACCAGCACAGGCCTCGCTCACTGTGAGCTGATAGACAGGACTTTTTAATGTGCCCCTCTCTGGGTGTGAACCAGTCAGGTTTATACTGACTATACTGAACATCTATGATAATGCATCTGTCTCCTGGGTAGCAGGTTCTTCAGAACATGAGGGTAATGCCTACTTTTACATAAATGAATGAGGAAGAGGTCCACTAACTATACATTGGTTCACATGACCAATGAGATTAACAAACATTTATGGCCTGGTTTCACAGACATAGTTTAAGTCAGGATTAGACCTTAGTTCAATTAGGGCATTTAAGTAGCTTTATTTAACATGCCTTAGAAAAAAACATTACTGATGTGCATCTTGAGACAAAACAATGGCACTGACATATTTTAAGATAGGTCAGTACAAGTTGCTTTCAGTTAAAACAGCTCAAACATGCATTTTAGTCGGGGACTAAGCTTAAGCCTTGTCTGTGAAACCGGGGGTATATGTTAGAATTAAGCAGTAAGGTGTAGGAGGCCATTATATATTATTGTAAATATAATTGATAAAAAGCAATCATTGCTTTGATTTGACCAGTGTGTTGTTGTTATTAACAAACTAAAACTATTTAAAATAATTTTATAAACATTATAGTTATACAATGTGATTTTCTGGATTTTTGTTTTAGATTCCGTCACTCACAGTTGAAGAGTACCTATGATAAAAATTACAGACTTCTACATGCTTTGTAAGTGGGCAAACCTGGAAAAACGGCAGTGTATCAAATACTTGTTCTCCCAACTGTAAATGCAGCAATTTTGACAATTGTTATACGTTTATATATATTTTTACAAATTTCATCAATTGATTTGATCCTTTTTGACAATTTCTTATAAGAAATCTGGGTTCTGACATAAAATATATATTTGAAAAAAATAGCACTCCAGTATTATAACAACCTTTGTGTAGTTAAAACTGAATTAAACTATTTTTTACAGATATTGAGTTGCATATCTAAATCTCTGTGGAGATTGTACTGGAGTGAAGGACAGAGGTGAAGTCAATTTACCATAGACAGACTTCTCCAGACCTCTCTCTGAACTTTACAGTCCTTCGTCTGTGAACGCTACATATCCCTTTTCCATTAGCTCTCTGCAGGAAGAGTGAGGAAGGTTACAGACGCTCCATCACGGTGATGGCATCCAGGACCCCCTGGTCTGGCTAAGAGCCCTCCCTCCTGCGGTACTGTCAGGGGGAACAGCTGGGTCCCTACACTCTTTGACCTCTAGCTTTTAATGGCAGATCACCTTCCTCTCTCTAACCCCCACAAAAAACTTCACTTCACACCTGGTTTACTTCACCAGCCTCACTTCAATGCCTGACTCAATAGTCTCATGACATCATTTTTATTTTGAATGGCATGTCAACTGTTTGTACATGTACAGATTTTACAGACAGCATACATGGTTTTTTCTTTTAGTCCAATTTTTTAGATTTGTGGCCACATTCCCTGTATTTGGGTAGAAGTGTTCTCCAGAATCAGTGGCCATGGACTGTATGATACAATTTCCGGATCTTTAAGTTATCCAAAAATACATAAAAAATGCAATTTATACAGATAATGATTTGAATATACATCTTTTATGATAAACATGTTTTCAGTTTCTGAAATTATTTTGTGGGGCAAATATGTGTAGATGGTGCAACTGTCCAAAGACATTTTTCTGAAATATTAATTAGAAAAAATATCGCCTGCAAAATTCAGTGTGTGACTATTTGTAAAATAAATAAATAAATAAATAAATTATGACGACGATGATCACTGTTCATTGCCCCAGAAAGTGTAGTAAAGCAGAAGAAAGCTGGACATTGCCTTTAATCAGTGTTGGGTAAGTTACTCTAAAAAAGTAATTAATCACTAGTTACTAATTAACTAATCTTCAATAGTGTAATTAGATTACTGTACAAATTACTCTCTCCAAAAAGTATTTCATTACTTATTACTAATTACTTTCTAAATCCTATATCAACCTCGACTAGTTAAGCGATTCAAGGATAGACATGAAACGGCTCTTTTAATTCATTCAAATAAATAATATAAAACTACATAAATTATTCTTAATAACTGACCAAAGTATTACAAATGTGAGAAGGATACATAAAAACATGCATTTTAAAGTTAGACTTTTTGATGTTAATTCCACTATTGTATTATATATAATTGTATTTAGTATTTAATTCAATTACATCAGAAGTAACTGTAATTAAATTACAGAAAAAATAAGAGTAATCCCTTACTTTACTTTTTCAAGGGAAAAGTAATTCAATTACAGTAACTAATTACTTAGTAACTAGTTACACCCAACACTGCCTTTAATTTAATAGATAAAGCATTATACTACACTCTCAGTCCCCTCAAATTGAAATGCAAAGCTACAAAATGTGATCATCTCTTGCACAGTAACATGTTATTTATAGATGTCAATATTTTAAATGTTTGTTTCTATGGTTACTTATAATTTCACCTGTCTCTTATTATGTTTGCCTTGTATTTATACTTCCTGTTCAGTTCAGTCCCTTGTCGGTTCTCGTTTATGGTTTATTGTGTTCTCCTAGTGATCTCCTCCATTCTTGAGTTTATAATTAAAAAGTCTATTTAAAGAGTATTCCTCAGATCCGGCCCACAGATCCAGTTCCCTTCCGAGTCCTCACCCTCGAACCTACACTTTCTCCGCCACTACCATCTGGCTGTTTGGATGCTCTGGTCCCATCCGGAGACCTTCCTCCTCCGATGTTGATGCCCGACTCCCTGGTTCCCTCGATTCCCCTGGATCTGCCGCCTCCACTGGTGTGAGCTCCACGTCACGAGTGGTTATAGAATATACATATTACAAGCACATTGATAATGTTCCTTTCTTTAAATGGAGATGGGGTGTTAAAGGAAGCACTGGTTACAGTGAATGAGTATGGAGGGTTGGTTTTTAATTGGTAATGTAACTTAATTATTGAGTGTTTTATATTTGTCATGTAAGAATAGTGCAAGTGCAAATAGCGTGCCTTGTTGGCAAATGCTATTTGCACTAGCTCCGCCTAACAATGCCTGGTTGGGCCAAACAAGATAAAAAAAGACACGCATATTTCAATGTCTTCAGTGGTGTAGTCAGTAGAACATAAGGTTTAAGGATCTTGGTTTTGACGCGATCGACCCAGGTTCGAATCCGCCTTTTGCCGAGCTCGCTCTTCTCCCTTTTCCTATCACATATCACATCGGAAAGGCATTTACTTTCAATAAAAATGTTCTAAAAATGGAAATAAATTGCCTAATGAAATGTTTAATAATAATAAAAGCATTTATTGGCTAGGGTTAGCGGTAAGTGTAGGGACGGCTTTTATTGTCCCATTAAGGCGGCATCCATTTAATAATTTTAATAAATATAATAATTTACACTCTGTTATTATTGCATCCTGTTAATGTACAACAATACTGAGGTGCAAATACTATGTATCTGTCAAAATAAAGTATAAATAGTATCTAATTACTATTTACACATATTGCAAAGAACTGCTACTTTTACATGGTGTAAATAGAATATCACTATTTTCACTTAGTATGCTATTTCACTTAGTAAATAGCATCTACAGCTATTTGCACTTAGTGTAAATATCTATCGCTAAGAAAATGTTATTTTCACTTAGTGTAAATAGAATCTAGTTGCTATTTACACTTAGTGCAAATAGCCGCTGCCATAACTTTTTGATGTTAATGTGAATGTGATTAAATATATGTTTAATGTGTTTTTTTAATTTTTTAGAATAAAGGGTTTGTAAAAGTCAAAATCTCCTCGGCTCCACTGCCGCTGCTAGCTCTATGCAACTCTCCAGCTCCGCCTCAGGCCTCCCGATCCCCAGCTCGGTACGGTGTTATGGATTCAGATTCACCAGCTTCACCTCAGGCCTCCAAGTCTAATGTCTCCACCTTGGCCTGTCAGCCCATTGGCTTCGCCCTGGCACTGTGCTCCCGTGGCTCCACCGTGGTTCGACAGCCCTAGGACTCCTCTGGGCTCCCTCATCCATCCGGCTTAGCCTCGGTCAGTTATCGCTCTGCCTCTGCCACAGACTTCTGGGTCTCCGGCTGCGCCTCGACCTGCCACCCCTTCAGCTCCACCAGTCTCCTCTGTCACTCCCGTTTCCCCGTCGTCCTCACTCCCTCCGTCGTCGCCTCGGTCTGACGAGCCCCTATCTCCGCCTTGACCCCGCAATCTAGTGGCTGCACCTTGGGTTTCCAGGTCATCGATGTTGCCCTGGTCCGTCAGCCTCTCGGCTCCGCCATGGTGTCTCTCTCTACCGGCTCCTTCAGGTCCCTGTTTGCCACCAACTCCACACCCACCTCCAAAGCCCCCTCCCTCCTTCCACAGTTGGACATTCAGTTACGACACCAGGTAACTGAATGTCCTTTCTTACGACATTCAGTTACGACTCGCGCCTTCCGGGGGGGAAGACTACTGTCACGACTCTATGGACTCTTATTTTGATATTTGTTTTGTTTCCTTTAGTTCCTCTTTCCCCCGCTCTGTTTAGCTTCCGTTTCCTTGGTTAATTATAATGTCCTTGTTTTTTTCAATGGCTACTTATATGGGCTATAATTTGCACCTGTCTCTAGTTATGTTTGTCTTGTATTTATTACTGTTCATCAGTCCCTTGTTGGTTCTCACTTATGGTTTATTGTGTAGTTTCCTTTTCTCCCGTGTTCTCCCAGCAATCTCCTGCATTCTTGAGGTTATAATTAAAGACTATTTAAAGAATTTTCCTTTGTGCGTGTTGTGTAGTTAACAGACTACACAAGACTACACAGACTAAACAGCGGATGCTGTTTTAAAAAATCCTACTACACATATGAAATTAATTCATTAGTGTTTAATGCATCCTGTAAACAGACCATCCTGATGTTATCTCAGGACAATGATACATTTTATAGTATGTGCACCTGATTTGATAGCTTGTGCAAACACCTATAGCATGTCCTTCAGTACCTCAATGTAATCTTCCTCTTTTTCTCGTTCTGCTTTTTATTTTTCAAGAAGAGACAGCATGTGAGGTGCTCAGCTCAGCTCACGGTGTGTGTGTGTGTGTGTGTGTGTGTGTGTGCATGGCGGCTGGTGGAGAGAGTCCCTCGCACAGGTAAATTATAACTCTCACAGAGACAGAACTCGTTAGCCAGCCTGTCAATCAACATGAGGCACGTTGGGGAGGCAATCACGGCATCGCCAGCAAAGAGGTCACCTATGAAGACATTCATTTTCAATTCATCCATCAGATCAGCACTGAAATCAATTTACCGCACATCAGCGACATTGGGCTGCCCCCATGGCAACCAACACAGCACAAACCTCTGGGAATTCAAACTATTCTGACTCGCAGCACATCTGATTACCAAAACACACAAATGCTATTAAAGTGCGGAACGGCACCCTAATCTACCACTAAATAATAATCCAACATTAAACATATGCTTAGAACTAAGTAAATATATGCTTGATTGTGATTATTATCTTTCTCGATAGATAACTCCTTATGGATTGAGCGCTGAGCTGACTGTAGGATGCGCTCGCTCACTCTGTTTGTCTCTCTCACACTAAGATACTTGCATGTTCTCATTGAGATGCAGTAGGTGACATGCAGGCCACAGGGAGATTCGATCAGCGGCGTGCGTATTAAATTAGTTGTCTGCGTTCTGCATATGTCAGCACAGTAGTTCATTAATGGTGTTTGTTTTTGAAAACCTGAAGAAATATGATAAAAAGGCTACATAAAGGAGAGGATGAATGAGGTTTGAGGGAGCGTGGTGAAAGAGGGAGGGAAAGGGATACAGCTGAGTCATCAGAGGTCCAAGGACACCAGATTGGAGGGCTTTTTTTGCATTAATAACAATGCCTATTAATAATAAATACATTCTTGGGATTAGGATTATTAAGTAGATGCTTTCAAATGGTATCTCTACACTGGCGGGAGAAAACAATGTTTAAGTTAAAAAATGTATTAAAACCTAAAAAAGGAAACATATATGTTCTTCCTGTGTCCTCGTAAACCAAATGGCTTAAAAACATACTACATACTAAACAGTTTTTTTGAAATTCAAAAAATTTTTTGTGTGATGGGTAGGTTTACAGTTTCTACAGTATAAAAATGGCTGTGGAGAGTTCCCGTAAACCACATATTCAAGAATGTGTGTGTGTGTCCCCTGGTAAACCCTACATTATGGGGACAAAATGTCCCCACAAAGATGGCAATATCCGAAACCCTTGCCTTGTGGGAAAGCGTTTTGGTCCCCAGGAGGAAAACAGCTTACAAATCATACTAAGTAATGTTTTTTGAAAATGTAAAAATGCTGAAACTTTTCTGTGATGGGTAAGTTTAGGGGTAAGGTGTGTGTGTGTGTACCTGGTATTATACATTATGGGGACCAAATAGTAGTAATACCAGACAATTTTGTCCTTATGGGGACATTTTTTTGGTCACCATGAGGAAAACAGATTATAAATCATACAAATGAAGTGTTTTGAAAATGTAAAAATGCAGAAGGTTTTCTGTGATGGGTAGGTTTAGCGGTAGGGTTAGTGTAAGGGGATAGAATATACAGTTTGTACAGTATAAAAACCATTACGTCTATGGAATCACGTGTGTGGGTGGGTGGGTGTGTGCATACGTGGGTGTTTTTATCTATTTTTAAATTTCTTAATATACCAGCATAACTGTTTCTTCAGCACGAAAGCAGCATATTAGAAAGATTTCTGAAGGATCATGTGACACTGAAGACGGAAGTAATGATGCTGAAAATTCAGCTTCATATAAAAAATATATTTAAATAAAAACATTTTTAAGATGTAATAATATTTCACAATATGGTTTTTTTTATTGTATTTTTGATCAAATAAATCCAGCCTTGGTGAGAATAAGAGCCGTAAAAAATATTCTGTAATTATTCCAAACTTTTATTATTTCAAAAGTAGTATTTATTCCAAACTGCATTAAAGCAAAGCCATTTTTTAAATAAGCAGTAAAGCATTTCTTGAGATAATAATTTAAAGAAAGAAAGAAAGAAAGAAAGAAAGAAAGAAAGAAAGAAAGAAAGAAAGAAAGAAAGAAAGAAAGAAAGAAAGAAAGAAAGAAAGAAAGAAAGAAAGAAATTTTAATACACATCTGTGTATATGGCCAGTAAAATGTGGCAAGTTGATAAGTTCTTGTCTTCTCTACTTTCACTCCACAGAACAGATGCCATTCACCCCCCACCCCAACATGCAGGTGTGACAGTGCCAACAGACTCTACGTGTGAGGATAGGTCCGCGGGCCATGACAGGGTGCAGAGGGGCACAGATGCACATTGCATTGCTATAACATAACTCACCCCCCTTTTTCCACCTCTCTTTCTCTCTCTCTCTCTCCATCCAGCTCTTTTAGAGATAAGCATGAGGCAACCCATGGAGTGAGGGGTGTCTCAGCGGTACCGCAGGCTCGTCTTTGAACAATAGAACACCTGAGATTCAATTAGAGCAGGTTAACAGGAGAGGCGAGGGAGCCTCATTAGTGGGCCTCTGTGTTTTGTGTGGACAGGTAACAAGTTATCTAGCATCTGATCGCAAAAAGGTTGACAGGATATCTGTTCTCGCAGACAGAGACGCGCTGCCATCAAAATGTCATTTGATCGGCCTAATTTGCATAATTACAGAATTTACAAAATCTTAGATGAGTAAATCTTCTGTCCGTCACACTTCCCAGACATTTCTCCGGGCACAGCTATGCCTTTCAGTGAATAATCCTTGCGCTAAGCGGTAAAGTACAGTCTCAGGAGAGAGAATCTATCACATGAGAAGGTTTGGCACAGTCTCAGAGTGTGACACCGCCGGTGCCGTGGCTACTGCTGAAACGGGCTCTGGAGGAACCAGGAATCTTTGCATCCTGCCACACTGACAGTGTATTATTAAAATCCATGTGTCGCAGGGGCATTCGGCTAAACGCACAACGAAACCCCTGCAGAGACCAGCTCAGCAAAGCGTGCTCGAATAACGCTGGCTCAATGTTGATTTAACACTCATCTCCGGGAAGGTTTAGACAAATACAATGATGAGCTCAGAGTCTAACACCGTACAGTAAGAAGAAGTGATGAGAAGTGGAAAACCGGACATCTGCCAGCTGAGTGGCAGGGCATAAATGAAAGAAACTGAGTGGCGATTTGAGTCGACGCCTCTTGTGTATCTGTTTGAATATCCGCTGTGTTTATGCTAAGCATTTTGAAGTGAACAGAACAGAAGACACATCACTCCACGCTGAATGTGTGAGTGTGAAGAGCAGAGGTTCATTTCACAATCAACTGAATAAATGAAATGAGGTCTATGGCAGAATATATCGCTCAGGAGTGGACTTGATTAGGGTGTGTAGATGAAAACGGCATTAAAAATCAGCAAAAATGCTGCTAGAAGAAAATGCAATTAATTTCAGGAATAACTGCGACAAAATGAGTATGTGAAAAACAATTACAGTAAATGTAATATTGTAAATATTATAAATAATAAATAAATGTAATAAATAAATAAATACTACATAGCTAAACATAAAATGGTATATAATAAACAGCTTATTTATCTAAATATATAAAAATTATAATTATTAAAAATTCATATTTTTAAAATTCATAAATGTATAGTCTCTCTCTCTCTCTCTCTATGTATATATACAAACACATATATACATAAACACACATATACATATATTTATATTTATGTATATATATATATAAAAAACACACACATATATATATATATATATATATATATATATATATAAAACCCACATATACATACATACATATATATATATATATATATATATATAGCCTGAACTGACTGCTGGGACAATTGTGTTTTTTTTTTTCAGCTGCACTACAGAAGCAAATATAAAATAATATATAAAAATATAATTCATATGTACCTAGTTGCACTGCTAGCAACTGTTAAATATAAACAAATCATGAACCAATAAATCAATAAATCAAAGTGATTGGCTTATGGCAGTTATAATCAACAAGTGAAAACATCATGAGGAACATACTTATATCTATAAACTGCAGGCATATTAACAGTAATTTTTAAACAGATTTTAAACATATAAGAGATGTGTTATAGCATGTTTATATTAAAAATAATAATTTCAATAATATAATGTGTACAAATGTATACTATTACAACAATAATTTGTGTGGAATATACAAGCAATGCACTGTACCCTTCAGAAAGAAATCAAATGTTAAATCATCTAAATATTGAAATCCATTTTATTTAATAAATCATAAACTCAATCTTTGTTGTACGTACCATACACATACACTGTCCTTCAACATTGTTGATGTCAATGAAAATAGGTCTGCAGCAGTAGAACCTATTGTTAAAAGTGACTAAATCAAAGTGTGCACTTCATTATCACTGTTTTGCGGAAACACTTTCACAGCAAATGTCGTGGGGAAAAAAGACAAATTTAATCCGGCATCAGAAGCCCAACCAATGCTTCAACTCAATTACAGCTACAAAGGGACCTGCCAAACTGTAACGCCATCTAGTGGTTTTAGATGTCAGCTCAACAATCAAATGAAACAATCTCTTTTCAGATCTTCTTTATTCACAGACTTGTATGATATAGTCTAAATGTATGATACACATCAAAATGGATGCATTGAAAACCTGACATTATTTTCTTCTTTACATCAACAGAATTAGGAGACACTTTATTGCAAATATGCATGAAGAATATACACGAAGAAGAAGTTACTCACACAACACAGGCCTACATGAACCAACAATCTTTCCAAGACAAGCCGTTATTGGATTTAATTAACCTCGCCTTACATAATCAGATCAATAAAGATCACTAAAGTGCTGTTGTAGGACATGATGTACCATCAGCATCCTTGTTCATCCTGTGTAGGGAGGACCACCTCATTAGCTGTAAAGGACAACTTTAACTCAAGCAAGGAGGAAGAATCCTTATGCATTTGTTTTGCACAGCTTCAAGGCATACGGGGTGTTGTACGAAAAAGGGTGGTGGGGTGTGAGACAGATTTTGCATGCAGATATTTTAAATGCAATTGTCTTCTTCGCACGGGCAAGCGAGGGGCTCTTTGGAAATTGACTTTTTGATTATTCATTTAATGCGATAATTAAATAGTCCTTGCCCTGGGAGCGAAGAACAAGTGAACCATGGCGAGGATATCTAACAGGGCTTGACGGATCCTTTAAATAATGTTTATTTATCTCCACTAATATTTTGCTGCCTAAACAAGGCTCAGTGCTGCTCCGTGACCCGTGGCTTTCATATCAAAACTTCTGGATTTATCTCATTTTGAAGTGCTTTTAATAAAAAGGGTGTAAAGTTTGGATAAAGTCCCTGATCTTTTTTTTTTTTGTTGTTGTTTTTTTTCAAATTAAGCTGAATACAAAACAAGGAACATCAATCTCCAAATTTTAGACATTAAATCGATAAATCACATTCAAAATTGATACATAAATATCTTCTCTCTTGAATTAAACAATGTCTGTGGTCTTACTCTGAGTCTATCCAATTGTATAAATTAATAAATGAATACATGAACGTATTCATTGCGAATCTGCTTTGTGATGCATTATGCACTGACCTCAGTATATTTCAGCTAGAGATGTTATTATACTTTAATTATGGCCCACCACTCCTATATGAAGAAATGCATGCGTTTGAATGTATTTACTCCTTTCTAATGTCAATCCTTTTAGAGCTCAACACAGGTCTGAAATTTGCAATTCCAGTGATATGTTAAAAACATAACCAGCCAGAA
The DNA here is from genome assembly GCA_039654105.1 of Coreius guichenoti. Taxonomy (NCBI): domain Eukaryota; kingdom Metazoa; phylum Chordata; class Actinopteri; order Cypriniformes; family Gobionidae; genus Coreius; species Coreius guichenoti. Next base: position 30,059,153 of record CM077172.1, on the reverse strand, counting down.
GATATAAAAGCATGAATGAGAACGGTTTTGCAAGCCGCTTCAAAGTTTCAAGTAAGAGAAAGAAAGAAGTCGGCAAAGGAGTTCTCTCAGCACATACACCACAGCTGTGGAAAAAAAATTCGCATCGCTGAAAGCTGGAGACGTTTTTTCAAAGGAACATTTTCAAAAATGAGTAAGTTGTATAATTATATTCTGTTTTCTTTCATTGCAAGTTCTTACCTGAGCCGTCAACATCAATAGCAGCTAAACAAGAGGACTTGTGAAACAACTTAAGTTTAATAGGTTTAAAACGATTACGTTTACATGAAAATTTCTGTACCCATCCTTGGGTTCTCTAAAATACACAGCAGAACTGCCTAATGCAAATGCACTGCGAAAATGGAATCTGTTGCTGTAAAAGTCAACATTATAAAATGAATATAAAGTCTCTTCATTTGTAAACCCAAACAAACTTTTCAGTGGTCTTCTTATAATGTCTTTAAGCATGCAGAAGCCACACTCAGACACACACATATAGCCTCAGCAAATTTCTCTGCCGGCAAAAGCTATTATTGCCTGGTTGATTTTGTTTACCAGGGCTCACATGCTTAGGCAGTTATCCGGCCATCTTCCGTCGAGGATCTGCTCAGATGAACTGTGCTCGCGCACTTTACTGACTCGAGCTGGAGACGTCAACAAAACCGCGCTTGTGGAAATAGAAGAGTCCTCGTTATGCAAATTCGGGACACACTGATAGGCACGTTTTCTGTTGGTGAATTACCGCCCTTGTCACAAGTCAAATTACATTTGAATAACCTTTGAAATGTTTTTTTACAGAGATGTGACTTGATTTGGCCACTAGTCTCAAAACAGGCCCCGTTGTCCTGTTTGTATAAATTAAGTGGCGTAATTTTCATAAATCTTATTCAAATGAAGCTGTGTTACATATTCAATTGTACTGTGAATCCACATGAATAATTGCAACAATAGAAATGGTAAAAATTTAAATAAAGGCCATTTGAATTGTACATTTGTTCATAATATATGGAAAGCAGTGATATTTAGTGTATATTTTAAAATGATTTTCCGCATTCTACAATCATCAGCACAGAGATATGACAGATCATTACTGCAAGGTAACATTAATAAACATCTTTATGTAATAAAGTCAGTACTTGAAATAGGCTACATAAAAACTGAGAGAACAAAACTTAGAGAAGTTAGACCAAGGGTTTTTTTGTAGGGGGGTATACGAGAAAAAAAAGAGAATAAAAACATTGAAGAGAAAAGAATGAAAGCCAACACGTTCACACTCCAAACTAATGAAAGGTTATATGGCACACGCTCTTTGTTGTTGCTGGAATGTGCCTACAAATAACTTCAATCTTATATTTGTTTATCAAACAGAGAACATGTGGAGATAAATAAAATATCTGTTTAAATATTTACCTTGAATTTGATCAAATGTTAAAGGGAGAGTTCACCCAAAAATGAATGAACAATCCTGTCATCATTTACTCAGCTTCAAGTCGTTCCAAACCGGTATGAATTTCTCTCTTCTGCTGAACACAAAAGAAGATATTTTAAAGAATGTCGGTAACTAAACACTTGATGGGCCTCATTGACTTCCATAGTATTTTTTTTTTTCCATATATGGAAGTCAATGGGGTCCATCAACTGTTTGTCCATCAACATTCTTCAAAATATCTTCTTTTATGTTCAACAGAAGAAAGAAACTCACACAGGTTTGGAACAACATGAGGGTGAGTAAATGATGACAGAATTTTCATTTCTGGTTGAACTATCTCTTTAATGTCTTAATTTAGAGTTAAAACCAACAAAAATATTAGTTTGGAGCATCTACATTTTAATGCTTGCTCCAATGTTATTCCTTTAATAATTTCAGAATTTAGATTTTAAATCAGTAAAATATTTAATCAGTAAACTTTAAACATTTAAATAAAGTAATATTTATAAATAATAAAGTAAATTTATTTTTTATATTTATTTTTTAAATAAAATATTTCAATCTTGTAAAATAACACAGAAATGCAGAACTATGGAACTACTATTTTTCCGAAGTGTCCAAATATTGGTCGGGCAAACGTAGAAAACATTTATTGGACAAAAAAGTATTATAAACAACAAACTTTATACAATTAAGATCATTTTAGCCCTATACTGTATGTAAACACACATATAAAGTCTATTCTATTGCGTGAACTTGTGTTTTTCGATGTAAAAGTCCACATTGCTCACTACCGATGTCACAAGCTCACATCCCACAAAAGTAATGAGTACCTCAGCGAGCAGTTCTTACCTCTATCCCCTGCAACCCTTTTTAAAATTGTTGAGGCTAATTTCAATATTCATGAGTTCTCCACAGGCTCAGTTCAGCAGTTTCCATTAAGCATTAATTAGGTGCCGGAGGGGGAAGCAAACACAAATAAGGAGCTGAATAACTAATTAAGGTGTTTGAAATGCTGGAGGCCTGCAATCCCACTAATGGCTGGTTAGGCAAGGTATAGGAGGAACCGATCCCACAGACAAGATCCCCACAAGCACATACACAACCAGCAGAAATACACAAAACACACAGACACAAAAACAAACCTGAAATCACACGCTAACAAAAAGTTTGTACAGATTTGGTTGTGAACAACTGATTTTGGTGCTCTGCCGATTTTCGTTCCGTTGCTGAAATGTTCAGGCTGCGTACAGATGTTGCCCAGATGTGGCTCGGCTTGCGAGAGAGATTAAAGATTGGTTATTTTCTCCCATTGTGGTTAAAATATAAAAGAGCGAAAAGATACATTTTATGCGATTATGGCTTTATTTGAGCAGAAAGTGATACCATGCATTCAGCATATGGATTTAATATTGTTCATAAATCCACCTTGTCATGGCTTTCAGCATTTTATAGACCTAAATATGATACAAGAATCATTTGGTGATAATGAGCGCTTTCTATTTGATTCTAATATGTTCAGATGAACCTAAATGCAGATGTTCCCAATGATCTAGAATATCATTTCCATGTTATTAGGATGCACTTTATTCATTATCATATGCTTAAGGTATAAATAAAATTATGTGCACGTCATTGTGTTTAACATGTCGGACAAGTGAGCTCATTTGTTTTAAAGCGAGACCCCTAACATGAGTAATCTCATCACATTTTAATATGTTACTGTCATGCTGACAAATTCTCCAAGTGGATGAATTCAATTACCATAACTTGTGTAAACAAGAAGGTCATTGAATTTCAGTTAATATAATCTGCTTTAAGGAACACTGAGATGCATTTTGTAATATTGATATTAATAATAATAAATATGAACAATGCAGCGGTGAACGTGAGGTTTTGGATAGCCCCGCTGTATAAATACAAGTAGATGTTTGTGTATTCTCTCTCGGGTTTTCAGTGACACAAGGCACTATTTATTTTCTCTCCACGTTCTATTTTCATTAAATCTATTTGTCCCATTTAGCCAAAGCTTTGCAGCCTCAAAGTCTAGTCTTAGAAGAGGATCTGCAATACATGAGCAAAATAAATGATATTTCTACAGAGGCATATCTGTAGACTAGGGAATATGATTGGAATTGACCCGATGAATCCTAATCAGGTGTTTTAGGTTTAACCCCGCTGAGGTCAGATTACTGAACTCACACCGCCGCTTTATTTGAGCAACAGGATCAAAATACGAAACCGCACAAAGCAAATACATTTCCTGCTCTCCAAACCTTTTGCTCAGATACGTTTGTGGTGAAAGCTGAAACACTCGTGTGTGTTTTTTTGTGTCGTAGTTTGAGAATGACATACGCACATGAAAAGCTGTGTGTTGTTCAGATAAGTGTAATGCTAAGTAATATTCAGATATAGATTTAACTTGAGCTTTAACTTGTGTTCAGTTTAATGACACTTGAGAAATCTTTTTCTTATAACAAATCTATTCAGATCTCGCCAAGCTTCCAGGCAAGAATGGAATAAAAAGAACAATAAAAAGGATAAAACAAAAGAAGAAAACTCTGAGCTCAAATAAAATTTAAACAGTATATATATATATAAACTGTACTAATATATACTGTGTGTGTGTGTGTGTGTATTATTGTTGTTATTGTCATTAACTAAAACTATTATTAAAAAATATCTTAATTGAAATAATGCTGAAATAAAATAACATAAATATTAGTTTAAAAAACTTTAAACAAAATTAGAAATGTTGCAAAGTTTAAGTTGAAACACTAAAATGATGTTATGTTATGTTATTTTCAGTTACATAAAACTGGAAATACTAAAACTAAATGTACTAAATAGCAATATTAAAAAAATAATAATAATAATAATAAAATGACAAAAGCACAATGTAATTCCTAAAAATTTAACTATAATTAACATGACAACTAAATAATTAAATATATAAAACTAAAAGTTAATTCAAAATATCCATAAAACTATAATAAAACTACAATAAAAACTAAAATAACACTGGTCCTTATAGTAAATATGGAAATTGTAATTTATGTAATGTAAGTTTTATATGCAATATAATTTAATTTAATTACAAATTTAATTTAAATTTAAATTACATTTAAATTTAAAGAATCAAACTCCACAACTTGTCGTATTACTAAAAATGAGATAAAATAACAATAAAGCCCAAATAGATTATTAAAATCGTATTAATTAAAATGACTTTTCATTAAATAAGAGACTTTAACTTTAATCAATTTTCAACCATTCAGAAAAACTTACAATTTAGAGAAGCATGGTAAAATACCTATTCTCAGCTGAATAGGTCTTTTCACATCACGCGGCTTATTACGGTGAACCCAGAGTATTTGCAGCTGCGAGAAGTAAGACCGCACATCTTCTTCCCCTTTCCAGGCCTCTCCCAGCCCCGTAAGACCGTGATCTGAGCTCTCACCCCGACCCACACCACAGCACCCCAACAGCCTCCAGCGGTCCACACTGCGTGCCCCTACCTGCTGTGAGGGGGACCGCTTCAAATTAAACTAATTATTCCAACACCCAACAGTGTGCTGTTCTCCCAAAACCAGGGCAGTGCCCAAAGAGCCGTCTTTTCAAATACTTAATAAGACAGAGAGCAAGGTTTAATTTGTCTCTCATCTAATTTGAAATGCAATACATCCTATCTCCCACCAAGAGGTCAGCGGTTTATTCTTCTCCAACACAAAAATCTTGTTAAAGCTAGGTGTATTTGGACAACCACAGATCAAAATGAGCAATACAACTTAATATTCGTCAAAGTGCGACAAATGTTGGTGTTAGCACAATGGTGAAGGAGATTTCCTGTTTTCATTTCAGAACAAGAAATATCTGACAAAGTTAGAACACACACACACACGAATACATACATACATATATACATACATACATATATACATATATACATACACACACACATATACATATATATATATATATATATATATATGAAACTCATCCTTCCTATTGTGAGAACTGGTTGTTTTCCCCGACTGAACAGAAAGTCATCTGAGAATTCCAAAAATGCAAATGAAAAACCATTTTTTTTTCTGAACATGACTCAATGTAGTACTGTACTACAGTATTAATTTACCTTGAAATACCTTATACAATAACTACCATGGTAGCAAGTGGTGGTAAAAAGTCTTCTATTTTGCTTTTTTTTTAAATATAATTTAATATTTTTATTAGAAATGATTAATTACATTTCAAATGATTTATTAATAATTATAGTATCAGCATATCGGCAACATTTTGAGAGGATTTTTAAGCTGCATTATCTCCACAAGTTCAAAACCTGATGATCATTTTTCATTATAAAGTTGATTTGTTTAATTTTTTTCTAAACTTTGTATATTTCCATGTTTAAATTGGATCGCAGATTTGAAATGCAGTCTCAGATTTTTGGAACACACAGCATACAAACACAGCAATCATTTAGTACCATGGTATCATTATCAGTGTACCATGATACAATCTCAGTACTACTTGCAAGGGTAGAAAAAAAAAGTTAAAATAAAGGTTCCCGAAATGGGGGATTTTTTTTTTTCACAGCAATGCCATAGAAACAATTTTTGGTTCCCTAAAGAACCTTTCAGTGAATAGTTCTTAAAATAACTTTTTTTTCTTAGTGTGAAGAACCTTTTAATAATATAAAGAACCTTTTAAGATTCCATGAATGTCAAGGGTTTTTCATGGAACCATCAATGCCAATAAAGAACCTTTATTTTTAAGAGCATATACTGAAGCTGGAGCACCACAAACTCCATGACTCTTCCACGGACATGAGTCACAAGACATATCTCACTTTAGATACAGAGCATGTTACATGACGCACAATGTATCACAGTGTTCAGATAAACAAGGTTCCTCTAGCGCTTCTGTACCACTTGATTGCAAGTAATTATTCAGAAGCCTGTGCCTGTACTCCACCACCAACCACCTGACACTCCATATCATGGCAAAATGGAGGGGGAAAAAAAACCTATACACACACATATAAACACAACATGTAATTTTGCTTGGTGCAGCTGAAAAGGATTGTTTACCGTAACCTTGTAATCAACCTGCCTAGCAGCTCCACCATTAGCCACTATAAGAAGCCCAGCACAATCGGGGGCTGAAAGAAAGGGGCCCGCCTCTGACGAGCCTCCTCGCGGTCTCAGTGATGGAGCACTGCGCTGGCCCCTCTATTGCCCTCTCATCATTTGTTTTCAAGAAGCGCAATTTCCATTTCAGTTGGATTACACCTTTTAATGTATCGCAAGCTTTAAGAAGAGGGACGGGGGGAGGAGAAGAGAGGAGGGGGCTTTAAAAAAAAGAAGAAAAAAGAAAACAGCATCTCTCATGCACTAGATTTCAAACAGGGCATTTGAGCCTTTGAGTGAAGAGGAGCAGATGAGTGCATCCGCAATTAAAATCAAAAGCCCTGCGCAGCGGACCAACAGTCCTCAATAACCCTTTGTGTGCCTTGGAGCCAATGGGATGATATGGGCAGCTGGAACCGGGTTATGGGATGAGACATTACCTGCCCTTTTATTGTCACTTCAGATGTGTAATATTCAAATAGGCCTGAGTGCCACTTTACTAAGCAGAGGTGTTTCCCTAACTGCAAATATACTAGGTACAGAAATAATGGAACGATTTGTAGGAATACTTCACCATCATTTACTCATTCTCATATTGTTTCAAATCTACGTCTGTTTTTCTTCTGTGAAACACAAATGGAGGAATTTTGATGTATGTGCTCACTACTCTTTACCATATAATTAAGTGAATGGGGACTCGGGCTGTCATGCTTCAAAATGACAACCAAGCACCATAAAAGCACCATATTCCAAATCTTCGGAAGCCATGATATACACAATCATGATTATTCGTCATGTCACACTGATGTCATAAACTTCAAATCTCATGTGACACATCAAAGATGCATTTGAACATAACTGAACATATACATTGAAATTATACACTGAATAAAAGTTACATTTTGGTGTGTTGCTTACACAAAGCTATCACAGAAGATTTCAGAAGACTAATGCTGGGTACACACGAAAAGATAATCGGGGCGATGTTGGGCCGATTTCTCCCCTTCCGACAATCCTAGGTAAAGTCCCGATTATCTTGATGGTTCTAGCTACAGATTATTTTATCACATTTTCCTGTGGTGTGAGGTGTGTTAAGAGTGACTAAACCTGATCGGAAGAACGTCGGAGCCACCCCGATCTCGAATCATGTTGAATATTTACGATCAGAAATCCTGATTCCTGATGTGTGGGGGGAACCCCGAGGACACAAGCGCGCGCGCTTTGGAGATTATCACGTGAAACGAAACAATACCCAATCAGAAAGCAAGCTGACGGAAAACTCACCTCCAGCTCGCGCTGTAACATGTAAAGTTCATTTTCACACTGTCTCCATGACTTCATCTAAACATTTTCCTTCCCCCCCGCAAATTTTCTGTAAAAAGCATTCCATGCGCTATAAGCGCAATTTCTTCTTGCCGGTCGTCCGCCATGTTTGTTTACTTTAAAGTCACGTTTGAGATGTTTTGATGCGAGAGATTTTGCAGATTTCCCGTGTTCACAGGCAGGACTCTGTTATTTTTGAATGGAATCTGTTCGTGTGTGGTGTGCTTTCCTGATCACATCGCGGCACTAGAGGAACAACACGGTTAAATCTATGATTTCAATTCGTCATGTTTGTGGTCTCTCACATTTTGAAACTCTTATAAGAGTTTAAAAGTCTTTTCGTGTGTACCCAGCATTACATACCATTCAAAAGTTACATTATATATATATATATATATATATATATATATATATATATATAGTAGTTTCCATTGTCATTTTAAAGCATATCAGTCCAGTTTCCATTCACTTTCATTGCATGGAAAAGCACCCAGAACATTAAAAATTGTGTTCCACAGAAAAGAAAAAAAAAAAGAAAGTGTAAATGGGTCATATGGGTTAAATGACATGAGGGTGAGTAAATGATATGAGAATTTTAAAGAGGCCATATATGATGCTATTTCAAAAAGGTGATTATTTTGATTGGGTGTACTAGAATAGGTTAACATGCTTTAATGTTCAAAAAACACATTTCACATACTATACATTATTGCAGCACCTCTATCCCCAGTCTGTCTGAAATGCTCTAATTGAGTTGCGGTTTCAACAAAGCCCCTCCCTCCAAAAAGCCCAGAGTGCTTTGATTGGCCAGCAGACCCAGTGCTTTGTGATTGGCCAAACACCTCGGACCTCATTTATAAAACGCATACGCAGAGATTTAATCTTAGAGAGTCTTTGACGTGGAAAAGAACTTAGCGCCACATCAGTCTGAAAACATACGTACTTTTCCTTTTGACAGAGAGTACTGGCAGAGAGTACTGCAGGTATTTGGAAATCCAAGCAATTCTTGCCGTTCACCATTCTCAAGTAAAATTTGGACGTTGACTGGTGCTCTTTTATATGTTAATGACATTATTTAGGTGGCGTCTAAAAGGTGGAAATCTGAAACCATTCAGCTGTGCACAATTTCAAGATCATTTGTGATTTATAAATGTGAAACCTTTAAATGGATGAATGTTTTGTCAATAATTATTATATATTCGGGTCTTGAGCGATCTGGATATACTTCTAACACGGATAGATCTCAACCTGACCTGTCACGATAATTTAAAACTCTCCTGATATTAGAGTAACAATTACAGAAAAATTAAATTTAGGGCCCTATCATACACCTGGCACAATGCGGCGCCAGGCACGACGCAAGTGTTTTTTGCTAGTTTCAGCCCAATTCAGTTATCATTTTCATGTCCTGCGCCACGCTGTTTAAATAGCAAATGCATTTGCGCCCATTTTCTGTGCCAATGGGCGTGCTGGTCTGAAAACGAGGTGTGTTCAGCCTCATTGTTGGCGTGTTGCTATTTTGAGTCAACTGAAAACGACTGCGTCATTGACCAACAAAAACCTGTTCTAAGTCTAAGTTTTTTTTGTCATTTAAAAAGCGTGTTAGTAATATGCACCTATAGGCGGTTCCACAACACATGTACACTCTGCTTATTACACACAGGGACACACACACACACATTTTTAAATATTAAAAATAAAAGGATTCCTCTCTGGAGAAGCGCTCAGTCTTTCCGCTCGCAAATTCCACCATGTAAATAGCCAATCCGCCATGGTGCAAGCGCAACTGGCTTTTAAAGGGAATGGGAGATGAGACTCTGATTTAGACTCTGTTTATTGCACATTACGCCCAAAACACACCCATGGCTCATTAAGAGACTAGGTACAACCCTTCTGGACCATGCACCTGGCGCACCGACCGTTTTTCCCGTCGTTAAAGTGGATTCAGACACGCCCTAAGTGCACCTGCGCCATGCGCTTCAGACCATGCGCTCAGATCATTAAAATAGGGCATTTTTTGTTACCTTTTGGAGCTTGGAAGGGTTCAGTTTGAGCAGATGTTTTATACCATCATCACTGTCCTCGTCAGAGCTCATTTCCCAGTACATTCAGCATCTGGCTCATATACACGATCTCAAACATATTCTCAAAACTATCATTTTCAGCATCTCCAAAAATCAATATTTTGATCGCTGACAGCTTCTTCACTAGATCCACGAACAAGTGACAGTGACACTAATATTTGATTGCGTTCAGAACTTGCTCTGCCGTAAATCGCTGAGCCATTTCAAGTTTTGCTGATGAAGTTTTGCTATTCTTTTGTTTTTCTGTGAGTGAAACGTCACTTCATCATTGTGTATCAGATGTTGCCAGCTTGTGGAATAAAGGTGAATTGCACTTATTTAGTCATCAAAGATTTAATTATTGTTGTGCAAAAAATATACTTACACTGTTACACACCTCGGGTCGTTAGCGACCCTATACAATTTCTACAAAAAATTCATGGGAAAAACGGCATTCTTTTATAATTGTATTAGTTTTTTTCTTATATTGTTTATAATGAATTGATTGAGGAATACTAAGAAGGTTAATGTCTAACTTTAAAGAAATGAATCAGGAGGAGGGTAGTGAATGATGTCCCGGGTCACTAAAGACCCGAGGTATGCGTTTAAGAGTTAATAATGTCATTGGTTTTACTGTATCAGTTCAAGCCCGAGTCGGAATTAGATGATCAAGCAGATTGATCGGAAGCAACTTCGCAAGCACGACTTGAGTAGAACGTTTCACAGTGGTAAGTATTAAGGCTAAACAACGGGGTTTTGCTTTTTCACCTTCTTTCTTTGCGTATTCTTTACATTATGCTAATGTAAACTATCCCTTTAATAAAGCCAAAAATGATTTTATTTCCTGAAATAATTATTAATAATACACCATCTCATGGTGTGAGGGTTCAATATACATCTAAGACTAGCACTGAGTAACGCTGAACAAATCCCTCAGACATAGGAAATCATATGGTATACCGCACCAGACTATTCTTCCAGTTTATGAATGTTATTGACCCCACAGGTCACGCAAACTTGGGCCTTTTATTTTTGTTTCACCAATACCGTGTCGTGGCTTCCTACCCACACCAGTGCAGCTGATTTTGAATCATGGCTCTTAATTATATGCTCGTGCCCTGCATTAATACGTGCATTAACATAACCCATTGTTTATTCATTATTTCCAAGCCGTTTCTGAAATTATGTAAAACCATTTCTAAACAAAGAGCAGGCTTTAATAAGACTTGCCATTTTGTTTCATGCAATTCAAATACTAGCAAGATTCTGGGGGCAAAATGAACAAAATTTTACTAAACGTCAAACGGGATTATAAAGCTACATATAAATAGGGCTTTAGGAAAACTTTTTGTTGTAGCTTGTGCAGTCTAAGTCTTTCTGCAGTGGAATATGTGAAAGAGTTCAATTAGAGTTACAGTGCTCATAAGGGACAAAAACTTGTTTTCTTGTTTTCAAAATTGTATTAACAGAAACTGGGAGTGTTGACATACTAAATTAATTAAACATGATTATATTTGTGATTCAAAGTTCTGAAGTTTTCAGATTACATATAGATTTTTTTTATGTTTTTAGCATTTAAATGAAGTTAAGTTGAAGCGAAGTTAAGTTAAATGAATAATTATTATTATTAGTATTATTATTAATGAAGGTAAACAAATTTAATTAATCCTGTGGCCCCCTGGTTGAGAACCACTGATATACATGTTAACAGTAAGTGAGTAAATAAATAAACAAATAAAATAATAAATAATTTTTAAATGTTTAATTGCTTCTTTACAATTTTTAAGTGAAAATGGTGGTAAAGTTACAAAGTTTTTGCAGTGATAAGTTCAGTCAGTGTACTTTTTGTGACCTTTGAATTTAATGAATTACTTTCCCCAATGAAAATGTGTTTGGTCGTGCTATTGAGAAATATATGTGTGTGTGTGTGTGTGTGTGTGTGTGTGTGTGTGTGTGTGTGTGTGTGTGTGTGTGTGTGTGTGTGTGTGTGTGTGTGTGTGTGTGTGTGTGTGTGTGTATGTGTGTGCTTTATATACGGTATGTATATAAAACTTTTCCAGGTGGTTAAACTTAGAAAGTTCACCTGCAGCCTTAAAAATTTAAACTCAACGAAACACGAGTAAACTCAACTTGAAGATAGCCGTTGTTTCAACTCAAAGTAATCAACTGTCTCAACTGTTTGTAAGTACATTTTTGAAAACTTCAAACTGAGTTCAAAATCCAGAAAAAATCATGTTTTACAGTACAATTTAGACTGATGTCCATGTTTAAAAACAAAATTCAGACATTGAAATAAAATATGTAACTACACTCCCCCAGTCCTATTGTCACAAGTATTTGCTTGATTCAGACTGTTTTGGTCATGAGTGCACTTATTTTTGCTGTGTGCTGAAAATAGAACAACACCATGGTGTTGATTCTTTGACATACACACTGAAGGTGTAGGTCATTATCTCTCGGTCTAACCTGAGGTCATGTACTGTACATATTCTACGGCTCCCGGTGGTCCAGGCAAGCCCACATGAGTGTCTTGTTGTGGAACACAGTATTTTGTGCAGTGCTGTGAACATGCTTATTATCAACACACAATTATCTGGCTTAATCATGTGGAACTGCACGACAATCACCAGGGACCAAGGAACTAACGATATTCTCACCCAGACTCGCAAATATGCATTTATTGACACTGCATCACAAGAAAGCCAGTGTCCCTGTCAATATTCTCTTCAGAATATTTCCTGTTGATTTGATTTTCAGTATATATTTCCATGGCTTTTTTATGTATTCTCTTACTGATTGATTTTCACTCCCATCTCATATTCACACACACAATGAATGTGTAACGCTCGGCTAGATAAACCTCTTTAGAAAGCTTCTCTGGAACACCAAAGTGTGATGCACATTACAGTACAGTATATTGGAGTCTGCAATGGAGTGGTCCACAAAGCACAAAACATCTATTGAAGACTTATTTTCTCTTTCAACACATTCAGAATTAATTCACACATCTGTGTCACATCCTACCGAGAGTATGATGAAAACTTGTGAGTTGTGGGAGTGATGCTCGAGGTATACCTTACACATCTCACAATCACAGAAAATTCTGATATGATTACATTTGAAGTTACAAACAAAGTACATGATTAGGATGATTTATTTGTAGAGTTGAATAATGCAAAGGTAATAGTAGTAGTTTTAGATCATGAGAGAAAGAATTCATTAGCACCACACGCACATAAGAATTGACCTGGTATCAAGGTCTTCAATTTTTGTATTATGATATTGACAACTCTAAAAATAAAATAAAATAAAATAAAATAAAATAAAATAAAATAAAATTGTAAAGTTTAATTGCTGTCTTATTTTTTTTTTTTTTTCAAACCACTTTGAATTTATTTACTGAAATGCATAAAAATGATTAACAAAAATGATTGTCAAGTTAAATGGAAACAGATGTTGTCATTACATAATGATGAAAACACTGTGCCATGAAAGCCTAACTTTTTTAGTCATGGGCCCTGTGAAAAGATTTTGGTAACACTTTACAATAAGGTTCCATTTGTTAACATTAGTTAACTAGATTTAGTTAACATGAACTAACAAGGAAAAATACTTCTAAAGCATTTATTAAAATGAATCTCTTTACTAATACATTATTAAAATCAAATTTGTATCTGTTAATATTATTAAATTAACCTGAGCTATATTAACTAACAATGAACAGTTGTATTTTTATTAACTAACATTAACAAAGAATACTAACAAATGTATATTGCTCATTGTTAGTTAATCCATTGACCAACATCAACTAATAGGACCTTGTTAAGAGTAACTAAGATTTTTTAATTTATATGCATTATGTGTTCTGAATTTATATCACTATATGATATACATTATTGTCCTTTGACTAAGCCTTGATTTCTCATGTAACAGTGACCTCTAGTGGCTGAAATGTAGATGGACACTACAAATGTTCAATGTAAATTAAAATTACTTAAAAAGGAATAAAATATATTTTGATGTAAAGTGATTCCCCACAAATTACTTGTCATGTTATGGTCAATCTTACTGGTGAAAATTTGATTAGCACTATATAACTGCAGCATTTGTCAGGAAACAATGGTCAGAATGGTTTATCTAAGTGGCACTAAATCCTTTCTATCTGTATACATTATCTCAGTTCAGATCTACTGTGTCCACGCTGGCTTAGTATGAGCACTCTCAGTTTGGTTCTCATGTGCAATATGATCCGAGACCTTTAAATAACACACTGTCCAGCATTGCAGGAGGCCTACAGCTGACTAGAGAGAAACTTAATACACAGACATTCTAAAGACTGACAGTAAAACATATACAACCATGCAGAAATAGATACACAAACAATGCTGCAAACATTGTGGAAAAACTCATATATTAAGAGAGCATGCAGTACTAGACATATATTGATTGATATGCATACTAAAGTTTAATGTTTGTAATATTGCTTCAACAGTCCTATGTATAGTGAGAGTGTATACACACAGCTGTCACCTGCCATATAAATGAGTCATATCTCCCTGATAAGATATCTCTGCTGTTATATGGACACACCTGTCAGTGTCTCGTCTCCCGTCTGTCTCTGATGGGAAAAGGTAATTTCACCCCATAAATTTTTGTTAAATTTAGTCTTGGCCTACTGCTCTTTCTTTACCATAGAGCAAATATTGATCGATATATATATAGATAGATAGATAGATAGATAGATAGATAGATAGATAGATAGATAGATAGATAGATAGATAGATAGATAGATAGATAGATATATCTCTAACAATTTTTGTTTCCGTTTTTGGTTATAAAATAAAACTTAAAAAAAAAAAACATTAGGGAACATTTTCTTTAGTCACAAAGAAAACATCCCTGCAACATTCTGGTTAGCTTTTGCTAACATTTTGCTAAAAACCTAACCTAAACATAACACTTTAATTACTATTGTAACCTCCGTTCCCTGATGGAGGGAATGAGACGTGCTGTCGAGGACTGAGGAGTCCCAAGGGGGTCGCCCTTGGGAGTCCCAAACACCTCTGATACTTTGAGAAAAGACCAATGAGAATTGGCGAGTGGAATTTGCATGCCACTCCCTGGACATACGGGCATAAAAGGAAGATGGCGTGCATCACTCATTCAGGCCCAAAATGCCCAACTCACGAAGCCCAGAAGCCCAGACAGTGTCCAGGCCATTTTAATGGGCAGTTCAGCGTTGTGCACTGTTCCCTCCATCAGACGTTCCCTATCTGTCAGTCACTTCGACGTGGTGTCAATGACTGACACTAGGGGTCCCCCGGGGTAAACATCACAACAGCTGAACCGTGTTATGAGGTTTTGGCGGTGCAGATGTCGGCAAGCCCCTCGTGCAGGGTAACAAGTGCGCTCACAACAACGTAATACCCAACGGCCCATGTAAGCCATGTAGTCCTTCGTACCACGTGGGGACCGAAAGGACAGCACTTACCATGGGAATAGGTCGCTTCAGCCTGTCTTTTTTTTTTAATAAACAGATCACAGGTGTGCAGACCAGATTAGTGCTAGGGAAACCATATTGTGGACAACACATCATATGGGATTACCATTAGGCAATCACTACATATGGAGCACCTAGCCCAAGTATATGGGCTGACCTGAATAGGCCATGCATCACGAGTACTGGACATGGTGTCCCCGAGGATGCTGAAGGAAAACTCATGTCCAGGGTTTGCCGGTCCAGGGAACTCACGTGGACAAAAAAGCGCATGTTGTCACTTCAGGGAGGGGAAAGGCGCTGTGTGCAAGCTGCATAGTCAGCCCGTCGTCCGTAACTTACTTGTTTAAACCCAATAACACACGGAACGAAACTGGCTCAACCCGGAGATTATAAAATCTTGTGAAGGTATTGGGTGTCGCCCAGCCTGAGCACTGTCAGGAGGCCCATCTTCAAAGAGAATGCACTTAGCTTTTCTGACTCCAAGGGCTCAAAAGGAGCTCTCTGTAGGACCAGCAAGACTACAGAGATATCCTATAAGGGAATAAGGGGTGGCCTAGGAGGATTTAATCTCCTGGCACCTCTGATGAACCTGATTATCAGGTTGTGCTTCCCTAAAGACTTACCATCCACTGCATGGCCTGCGTGGCCGCTATGGCAGCCACATATACTTTCAAGGTGGAAAGAGACAGCTGGCCCTCCAACCTCTCCTGCAGAAAGGAAAGCACTGACCCAACTGTGCATCTCAGTGGGTCTTTCGGTTGGGAAGCACACCAGTTAGCGAACAGACTGCACTTCAAGGCATAGGCTCGGCTCATTGAGGGGGCTCTAGCCTGAGTGGTGGTGTCTATCGCTGTTGGTGATAGCACACTCAATTCTTCCGCATCCCGTCCAGGGGCCAGACATGGAGGTTCCAGAGGTCTGGGCGCGGGTGCCAGATTATGCCCCATCCCTGAGAAAGAATGTCCTTCCTCAGGGGGATTCGCCAGGGAGGGGCTGTCGCAAGGAGCATGGGCTCAGAGAACCATGTAACCAAGTCCGGGTGGGCCAGTAGAACACAACCATCAAGACATGTTCTTCGTCCTCCAAACTTTGGCCAAAATGTTTCCAGAATGTTCTTTTTCAGTTCCCAAAAAATAACCAAATAGGAGCATTAGGGGAATGTGTTTGCTGGGACTAAATAAGCTGTAAATTCTCACAATTGAAATGCATCAGTTGACTAAATGCATTGATCTTATTGTCAACAATTTATCTATGTATACATTTAATTTTTTATGACCTTAAAAATTTCATCAAAATGTCATATCTCGGCAGAAATGACAGACTTCTCTCTGGTGATGAATTCCAGACTTCATACAGTCAAGTCTGCTCAAACCCATCCCTTTCTTACAATCGAACTCAAGCTTGCATTCAGATCTGCCTCCGTCCAATCAACAACTAATGGATAGAACCAAGTCTCCGTCTTAAATTTTCCTTTTTCAATAATCTGTTACATTCGGATGTATATCACAATAGAGAAGAAAAGATGATGCTACTTCCATTTCATTGTAACTTTAATATTAAATGCACAGAGGAAAAAAAAACTTTCTTTTAAATTAAAGGTTTAATGAATCTTTTGAAATATTACATGTAAACTGTATGTGATAGCAATACATAATATTATTTACAAAGCAAATATATATGTATACATGTGCTGTGGTGTGTGAACAAGCTGTGCAAGTAAAATGTAAAGCTTTCAGGTCAGGTGGGTATTTCTACAAAGCTACAAAATCTGTCTATATATATTTTAAAGCCTAATTAAATAATAAAAATGCTAGTGGAGCAAAGTGGAAAATGTGTACATTTATACTTAAGAAGGTTTAAGCAGGCAAAGAGAAGTATAGCAGTATGTTTCACTTTTTTTTCAGGCAACATAAAAATATTTAACATAATTTAATGCTTTGTGCAATACTATACTCACACAAACACTCACACATACATGAAGTGTTCCCAAACCATCCATGATCGATGTTTACAGTACTGCTCACAGCACACATGATGACCAAATACTGAAGCAACATTTGCAAAATGTGAAGGCAAATTCAAATCAAATCTATAATAACTGTACCCCAGCCTATCATAAAGTCAGCGCACCCTCAGAGTTTAGAGCCCAAACATGTTTTCTTCAGTGACAGATACTTAATGCATTTTGAACATACAGTTTCATTCTTCTGTTTCCAAACTATTCATGAGGTTCAGTTATAATGATGTTGAACTGTACGGCCAATCACTAGGAAGAGAAGACCAGACAGAAGACAGAAGAACACGCCCACCGGCGCAAACATGAAAGAGAGGCCATAAGTCATATTGAGCTCAAACCCTGAGCACTTATTTGACTTCTGATATTCCTTATAGGAGTGCATGACATCCAAAATATCTATCCAGATAACATACATCACAGTGACAATGAGAAAGAAGAAACCTGGAGAAAAGAGACAGCATTGAGAGTTGGAGAAATAAAAAGCAACATAAAAGAGAGAGATAAAGTGTAAAGAATAAATTAGATGTTCGAAATCTGTAATGCATTGTTCAGTACTGCACATGTCCAAGTGAGGACGAGATACACCTTACCTCCTCATGAAATCTTAACTTACCAGAAATGAGGTAGAGTCCACCCCCTGCTTTATAAAGGCGATGACTGGCAAATGGAGCTGCGCAAATGATAATGAAACCGCCAGCCACCACAGCAGCCACACCGACCAACATGGAGACGCTCCAGAAGCCTCTGTAGACTAAACAATCATGTTTCCCATCAATACAAACCAGAGGGAAAACGGTTCACAGTACAGTAGCTAATTTATTGATTGTGTACTGAAGTTACAGTACAGTTACACTATACATTACACAGTGACACTTTATAAACAATACCATATGCTGTTCACTGCTCACTTTTTATTTTTAACTTTGAATAATAACAATAAGACAATGAAAAGTAAATATGGTCAGCTACCATGGCTATTATCATGGCGAGTAAAAATGTAGCAAAATATATATAAAAAAATATTTTTAAATTTTATCTTTGATAAAAAAAAAAAAACAGATGAGTTGCATTAGGGGCATAAACAGTCTTCACCCCTAAAAAAATAAAAAAATAAAAATAAATAAAATAAAATAAAATAAAATAATAAAAAATAACATAAAAACATATTTATTTGTTTGTTTGTCTGATTGTAATTTAACACCATGTCAGCTACCATGGATATTTTTATGGTGAGTAACAGGTTAAAATGTAGCAAAATAAAATAATATTAATAAAATAATAAAGTAAAGTAAAGTAAAATATAATAAAATCTTACTTATGGCAGACTGGTAGCTGGTAGTGTTGTAGCTCTGGTCAGGGAAAGGAAAGGGGAAAAGATATGCAGGTTTGCATACTCTTGCATGTGGCTGATTTTCTAAGGTAAGAACAAATAGAATTGCCATTTATTAGTGTGTGAGTCATTGTTAAATCATTGTTTCAGTTAAGATTCAGAAGTGTTGTGTATTCAAGTTGTTTGCTGACTGAAGTAACCTGAACACGTATTCCCTCTCTTTGAACCTTCTGTGTCCTTTCTGTAGGGTAACAGGTCAGACCCCTTTGATATTTGTGGCAAAGTCTCACCCAGAGCTTCACAAGAGGGTCAAATACCACGTTCCGTGAGCAAGCCACTTTACACTTTCAAATATAAAGTAATGGTAGCAGTTCATTCAAATTAGTTCTTTACTGTTAATTCTTACAGATTAACAGTTTATACAAATGTTAAACGTATTATTATATGTTTAAATGAACATCAACCTATATAAATAAATGCTGTAAAAGTTTGTATGCTTTGAAAACCACAGAAGATTCCTCTGAATGTCTACTGCACTAAAGCAAAAATAATAATCTCTCTTACCAAACCAGAACTTCCACAGATTGTCATCATTCATGATGTCATTAAAAGTACAGCGCCAAAATAAGCCCTCATGATGAAAGGTAATGTTCTGGTCGTCACTAACTTGGTCCTGACCCTGGTTGACCACGACATCATCTAGCTGTGAAGGAGCAGAGAGCAGAGGTCAGAGAGCAATGGACAACTGTGGCACAGCCAGTGAAATTACAATATTTAAAAACAGCTGGAAGACAGACACTTGCAATCTATGGATGGACACATCATGCTATTAACGTGTTTAGATGCACATTACAAAAAGAATGCCAAGGACATGACATGATGGATTGGAATGGGGGTGATTTATGTCATATGACTTAACCCTACTGGAAAATCCAACTTAAACTGGTAGCTGTTAACTAGTTGACTAGCAACCATGTTCCAAAATAATAGTTTGGACAACTTTAGACCAGCCTGGTCATCTAGAAACCAGCTATCATGTTCCAAAACACAGCTAATAACAGAAATCTTCAAGTGAAGTGTGCACTAGACCCTGGGTTGTCCCAAGCATGGGGCGCGGCCCACTGCAAGGTAGCGGAAGTGGGGCCCCCCTCAGTCTGTTCAGGTCCATCCTTAGGGTGGTGCAACCAATGCGGGGGGGGGGGGGTTGGCTTTGGGTTCTCGGTCCGTCCGCGATGGCGTCCCGGGGGAGGGGGGGGATGATGTCGCACTGGTTACACCGCCCTAGGGACAGCCCTGACTAGCCCAATGCAAGTGAGCGGTGCAATTAATCCCAGCAACAACAACAAAAAATTCTGAATTAAGATATATGCATTTAAATTCTGGAGATAATCAAGATATATGCATTTAAATTCTGGAGATAATTAAGATATATGCATTTAAGCACCACCAATCAAAATTTGTATGATGCATGATAAACGTTCAACCTTAAGCTTTCCTGTAGACTTTCTGTTGCCATATTTCACACACACACACACACACACAAACAATCGCACACTGTAAACCCCAATGCTCAAAATAATTAATTGGTTTGAGTAGAGCCAACTTAAATTAAACAAACTATTTCAATCAAATTAACTTTTATGAGTATTTAAAACTTTCTCTTTCTTTTGAGTTGACAAAACTGACACATTTTAAGTAACCTGAATTGTTTCATTGTTTTGAGTTTTATGAACTTGTTTCTTTTATATTGTTCCTGGTATTTCCCAGCATGCTTTACCATGAAACTCAAAATGGAGAGTGAATGCTAAAATTATTTATTTCTTTTTTTGCAATATTAATGTTAAGTGGGGGATTTGTTAATGTTTTGCTATGCTAATTTAGAAGAGTTTCTGTTATGTGGTGTTTTTTTGGGGGGTGGTGGGGTTACCATCATGGTGAAGAGTGGAGCATGAGCTTGATTTGAGAACAGATATATGTTTAATATTTTATATTGCCATACTCATTCAGCAATTGATTTACTATGCTGATGCTATCAAAGCATTGTTTCAGCATTTATTGTATTAGCTAGTTAAAGCTAGCCAAATATTTAAGTGGAGATTACATGATAATTTTAAGTTAAATGCATGAATGAGCTTACTCAAATATTTTAAGTTAAGAGCAATTAAAATGTTTGAGTACAAAAATAAAATTTTATGTAACTGATTTTTTATTTTTTATTTTTTTTGCCAACTTATTCGGGTTTACAGTGCATCAAACACACTCTCATGGCAATTTATTTTACGTTTTGGCGAACTGGTAGCTAATTCGTATGATCTCATTGGTATATTTTCATACTATCTTCTTACTGATGGTTAGGTTCATGCTTAATTTGTTTTTAAAAATCATGCACTTCCATAAAAATCACATTGTACGAATTCATACAAAATCGCCACCTCGTAAAATAGTTAATTTTTTTTCTTCATTGGATTGAGTTGGGAGCTTCTCACTTTTCCCTCCCAATCTTTAATGAGGGAAACCTAATTCATGTGTGACTCCTATGAATAGACACTGCACTGAGATTCCAGTTTGGTTATTTAGTATTAAGTGTGGTATCAAACTGCAGCATGTGATAGTCCACACTCAAGCTACTCAGAGACTGTAAATACTGACGTACGAGGATGTCATATGACTGTCACTGCTTAGAAACCAAATATTCCCATGACTGCTTCAGTATCTTGCTTCAGCTTCAAAGAGCAGAAATATAGTTCAATTTAGTGTCAAAAAAAGAGATACACTAAAATCTAAAACATACATAGTTCTGAAGAGAGCCATTTCATATATTTTTTGAAATAGACCATCCCTAAATGTCTTCTGATAATGTCCTAGAAG
Source organism: Coreius guichenoti (assembly GCA_039654105.1). NCBI lineage: Eukaryota > Metazoa > Chordata > Actinopteri > Cypriniformes > Gobionidae > Coreius > Coreius guichenoti. The sequence continues at coordinate 30,037,476 of CM077172.1, read as the reverse complement.
TTATATTGATATCAATAAAATACTCGTCCATGTTAAGCTTTTTCCTTATGGCATAAAAGGACTAAAACAACACCCACCTCCAAAGTAACCGCACCATTTGAATCTGAACTGCAGGTCTCTGATGCCAAGAGCCAATAGTCCGTGCCAAAAGACAAGAGAATGAACAGAGTTGCCAAGGCACCGAAGAGCCCAGCAAAAAACAGTGCTACATGTAACTTCATGATGACAATCTTAGAGTGCTACTTTTTTACTGCTTGTTAAATAGTCTCTCCTCCTTCCCACATGAAGTAGTCACTGAAATTATGTTACTCCTCACAATGTGTGTGATAAATAGTCCAGTTATGTTCAGCAAGGTTTACAGTATGTTAACACAAATGGCTGTTCTAGAACTCTTCCTTGCTCCAGTGTCTATGTGTGTGTGTCAGTGTCCTCTCCCTTAGCCAGAGCAGAACCTGGCATTGGGTGGGGAGTGGGTTTCATGACAGCACACCAGTGTAGAGCTGCCCATTGGGCTATTTTGGTCAGTTGAGTGAAGGTGCCTGCTGCCTCTCTCAGAGGAGTGGTTTAAGAATGGGATTTCAGAAGGGAGACGAGTGGACCAAAATATCCCCCTACAGGACAATCAGCTGAGATAGGAATGAAAATGAAGACACTAGAGGCCAGCATTCCTAGTGTCCATCACAAATCCCACACTGAAAAAAACTTTTTTTTAAAGTAAAAATTTACTTAATTTTTCTTTTGCAAGTTTTTGCATGCATATTTTTAAAGTAAATTTCACATATGGAATTAAGTAAACTCAACTAAGTTAAGTAAAATTAACAAAGTAATTTTAACTTGGCCAGTAAAAGGTTGAGTCATTTCTACCTGAATACTTTTTACTCAAACAATAAAACTGTAGGAGCCATTTATATTCACCTTTTAGATTAATTTAGCCATTACTTATTTTAGCCACTTGGGGGAGTATTGCACTAGGTGTGGCACTTCATTGGGAATTAGGTATATTTACAGGTGTGGCAATCAGTTAGGGAAGGTGTGGATGGTGGGGAACACACGGTTCTTACCTTAGCCGTGAGCACCCACTCCACCAACAGCACAACAGCACTTTTTTAATTAGCACTGGGTGAAGTATCATTTTATGTAAAATACCTTTTCTACCTTTATAATAAACGGGAACACCACCCAAAGAGAGCTAATGCCTGGACTTAGGCTCTTTCTGCTACGCATTGAGAACACCATGCCATCCATGCCGAGGCTTATAGAATAGCCTCCACAACGTAAGAACCTATTCCTTTTCGTTTGGATACGCTTCTGAATTAAACAGGAGCGTCCTGATCGTTTGGATATCGAAAGGATTGCCTGTCTCATTGGATTGCTTACCTGTTGCGGAGCCTGGAAGTCATAACTGAAACACCTGTAAGTCCTCACGCAGACCGCAACCACGGAAAGCTGGTGGGTACACTTTCATATACTTCTGCCAATGGAATTGGAAAAAGGTGGACTCTCGAAATTGAAATGAAAGACTGTTTCAGTGCTGTTGCTTCGTAAAATTAGGCTACTTGTTGTGCTATTAATTGAAAGAAATCCTGACGCTCTGAATATTTTAAGTGCTGTGTTGTGCGTGCTGTTGGTTGCCTCCGCATAAGTAAAGTAAAGCAGTTTCATTGAGCGCTTTGAACTTGACGCGCTTAACACACAAAGATGAGTGCAGAGGAAGAAAACTTGCCCAACAAGGCCGACCCATGTGGCTACAGACAAAAATGATATTCCTGATAAGTCTAGTTCTGTTGTTGATGACTTGGGGAAACGCACAAGAAAATTAACAGCTAAGGGATTTACAATGCTGTTTAAAAATCTGCCCAACTGAAATCCCAATTTATGCAAGCTAATAAAATTAAGCAAAGGATTAATGAGGTTCTCTCTGGAAAAAGGACATCTCAAACTGTGTTTGATGTGAAAAAATGTCTAAGCAAATATACCACACTGTGCAATGAGGCTTTAGAAACTCAAACTACTTTGCTGGAAATGCCTATGCCAGACTCTGAACACAAGCAACAACATTGGCTTGCACAGAAAACAGAGGAAATTAATACATTTAATGTAAGAAATGGTTGGCCGATGCTGCTGCAAAAAAGGATGTGCTGTCTATAACAAATTCTGACATAAGGCCTGAAGATAGTATATCCAATGTTTCAAGTAAAGGGTCAAAACATAAAGATCACTCTTCTGTCCATCCAAAGGCTTCCAATATTATTTCTGTACGTTTAAAGGCAAAGGCTGAAAGGGCTGTACTTTTACAGTCTGCAGCTGCTTTGAGAAAAATGCATGACATTGATGCTGAAGAAGCCCTACAAATGGAAAAGGCAAAGCTGAAAAAGAAAAAGGAACAGCTAGAGGTTGAGGCCAAGTTGGCTGCTGCTACAGCTAGATTGTCTGTGTTTGAAAATGTGTGTGGTGTTAAAGATGTGGATGAGTATGAAGAGGATAATGGAGAAGACGCCATGAATGCCTATCTTCATGCTCAGTTGAAATCACAAACATCAAGTTATTTGAACACATGGTCTCTTTCCAACAGGACCATTCTCTGCCATTGGCTGTACGGCCTAAAGGAAGGCCGCACATTCCACAAGCCCAGTCTTTAGTAAGGTCTGGTAACCCTTTGTCTTCAGTGTCATATGCACCATTTTCTCACAGGTCTGAAGTGCGGGGGAACGTCCTTGGAACCAGACCCACCAATGCTGCACCAGCAGGACTTCAGCAGTCGATCTCACAAGGGAGTCGGCCTACCCACATGCATGAGTATGAAGTGCAGGGAAACGGATCCAGACTCATCAACGCTTTAACAGCAGGATTTTAGCCACTAACCTCACAAGGGAGTACACGTATGCAATCACAGTCGCATCATCATTCCTCTCTTGACAATGTTCAACACCCTACTCTGTATGACCTTATGCAACAGCAAACTAACATCACCGCTCAGCTGGTTCAGAACGAAGCCTTAGCCTCTCTTCATCCACAAGCTATCCCAGAGTTTGATGGTGATCCACTTAAATATGCTGCCTTTATTAGAGCTTTCGAGCAAGCTATTGAAAAGAAAACTACAGATAAACAAGAATGTCTTTATTACCTCGAGCAACATACCAGAGGGCAGCCAAGAGAACTGGTTCGGAGTTGCTATAACATGGCTCCTGAGCAGGGCTATGAGAGAGCAAAGAATCTATTGAAAGAACACTTTGGAAATGAACTAAAAATTGCTGTAGCTTATATGGAGAAGGCTATGACGTGGCCAACGATGAGGGTTCATGACATTAATGCTCTGCAGTCTTTTTCAATCTTTTTAAGGGACTGTTGCAATGTTATGGAAGATTTACAGCATATGGAGGAGATGAATGTGCCATCCAATCTTCGCCTGATAATGATGAAGTTGCCATATAAACTGAGGGAAAAATTGAGGTCTGTCGCCTGGGAGCTACAGGAGCGCCGTGGTTACAGAGCTATGTTCCCAGATTTTGTGGCCTTCATTGAGCGTCAGGTAAAGATTCTGTCTGATCCTCTCTTTGGTGACCTACAGGGTACGCCACCAGACCCTTCCTCTAAACCTAAGAGCAGATATACTGGAAGAGGCCAAGCTACTGTTGCTGCCATCAATACTGCCTTAGGACCAACCACATCAGCAGCTTGGCACCAATAGCGCAGAGGGCCAGCTTCACAGAAGAATGACGAAGAGTCATGCTGTGTGTGTAAGAGCCAGCATTCAGTGGAGAAGTGTTCACAGCTTGATGAGATGACACACAGGGAGAAATTGGAGGCTATGAAAGTAGGCAGAGTGTGTTTCAGCTGTCTGAATAGAGGTCATATGAGCAGGGAATGTGACAAGCCTTTGACGTGATATATGTAAACACAAACATCCAACTGTCCTACACATAGAATCTAAAACACAGGAAGTGTCAGTCAATAATGCACGTGTCATTGGAGATATGTGGCCATACTGGGCCGGGAAGTGATGAATGTGTTCTCTCTATTGTGCCTGTACGGGTGAAGGCCAGGTCCGGGAGCACGACTGTGAACACCTATGCCTTTCTAGACCCTGGGAGTTCAGCTTCTTTCTGCACCCAACATCTCATGAGAAAACAGAATCTTTCAGGAGTCAAGACTAGCATTCTTCTTTGTACTCTTGGCCAAGAGAGGTCTGTAGACACATTCTTGCTTAGTGGTCTCGAGGTCTCTGGCTTGAATGAAGAAAACTTCCTGGACTTACCTGAAGTCTATACTCAGAGGACCATGCCTGTGAGCAGAAATAACATTCTCACTCAACAGGACCTAGAGGGATGGAAATACCTCGAAGGCATTAGAGTTCCCAGTTTCGAGGCCGAGGTGCTGATCGGCACCAATGCGCCGAAGCTCATGGAACCATGGGAAATAATAAATAGCCAAGGCGAAGGACCTTATGCTGTCAGGACTCTACTGGGGTGGGTCGTGAATGGTCCACTGAGAGGTGGTGAGCCGCGCAAAGGCAAGATGGGCCGTCCTGCTATCACTGCCAATAGGATTTCAGTCGTCAAGTTACAAGACTTATTGGTTGCCCAATACAATCAGGATTTCAATGAAAAAATCAGACGATGTGTGCCTTTCCAGAGAGGATCAAAAGTTCATGCAAATAATGGAGTCTTCAATTCAGCTTGATGAAGGACACTACTGCTTTGACTTGCCTTTTAAGGCTGAAGATGTCGTCTTGTCAAATAACCACAGCATCGCAGAGAAGTGTCTCTTAAGTCTTCACAGGAAGTTCAAGAGGAACAAAGATTATCATCAAAAGTACACAGCTTTCCTCTTCAAAGTCATTGAAAAGGGTTATGCTGAGCTTGTACCACATCAGCAGTTGAAGCGAGCTGACGACAAGGTGTGGTATATTCCCCATCATGGGGTATACCATCCGAAAAAGAAAACTCTTAGAGTTGTTTTTGACTGTGCTGCTGTGTTTAAAGGAATTTCATTGAATTCACAGCTGTTGCAGGGGCCTTACCTCACAAGCACCTTACTTGGCGTACTTACCAGGTTTAGACGGGAACGTGTAGCGCTGATGGCAGACATCCAAGCCATGTTCCATCAGGTGAGGGTGTCTCCGGAGCACACAGACTTTTTACGTTTCTTGTGGTATCCTGACGGCGATACAAGACAAGCTCCTACGCAATACAGGATGAGAGTTCACCTCTTTGGGGCCGTGTCTTCGCCCAGTTGTGTGATTATTCACTGCGGAGAATTGTGCGAGACTACAAAGACAACTTTGAACCTAGTGTTCTGAACACAATACTCCAAAATTTCTACATGGATGATTGTCTAAAGTCTGTGTCATCGGAGGCCAAAGCCATAAAAATGCATGAATTGACTGAAGCCTGTGCGAAGGGAGGATTCCGCCTGTTGAAGTGGACAAGTGGACATCAGTGAAGTCTTGGCCAGTATTCCTGAGCCACAGCACTCCAAGACCATCAGGGGGCTTAACCTGGATCAAAATACGTGGCATATTGTCTGTGGTGTTGTCTATCTATGACCCTTTGGGTTTTCTTTTACCATTTACTTTGCCTGTTAAAAGGATGCTGCAGGAGATGTGCAGGCTGAACATCGGCTGGGACGCCAGCATACCTCGTGTCTTCTCCGAGCAGTGGTCCAAATGGCTGGCTAATCTCATCACATCACTGAGTTCACAGTGGACCGGTGCATCAAGCCAAAAGACTTTGGAACACCTAATCACTTGCAGTTGCATCACTTCTCTGATGCCAGTGAATATGGCTATGAAACTGCATCATATCTCAGGATGAAGAATAAGAGAAACCATGTCAGTATTGCTTTTATCTTGTGCAAGGCCAGGATCGCTCCTTTAAAGCAAACTACAATTCCTCATCTTGAGCTGATTGCTGCTGTCCTGGCTGTCCGGGTGGACAAGATGCTGAAGAGGGAGTTGCAGCTGGATCTACACCCATCAGTATTCTGGACAGACAGTACAACTGTTTTAAAGTATATTGGAAACGAGACCAGGAAGTTTCATACGTTTGTGGCCAATAGGGTGGCTGTAATCAGAAATGAAACTGATGTTCCACAGTGGAGACACATTGGCACAAGACTGAATCCAGCAGATGAGGCATCCAGGGGTCTAAGTGCTGAAGAATTCCTAGCATGTGAGTGATTTTATTCGTCTGAAAGAAGAATGTCATATACACCTAGGATGGCTTGAGGGTGAGTAAATCATGATCTAATTTTCATTTTTTGGGCGAACTAACCCTTTAACCCACCAGCCGGGTCTCACCATGGGGGGGTTTGGGAGTGTCTTATTCGTCTTGCGAAAAGGGTCCTCTCTTCCACGCTCAGACTCCAAACACTGGATGATGAAGGTTTTCATACCATTCTTTGCGAAGTCGAAGCCATTCTCAATAGTCGTCCCATTACAAAGGCCTCTGATTATGCGAATGACCTCGAAGCACTTACACCTAATCGCATCCTGCTCTTAAAGTCAAAGCCACACCACCCTCCTGGGCTGTTTTGTAAGGATGGCCTGTACGTGAAGAGAAGATGGAGGCAGGTGCAGTTTCTATCTGACCTCTTTTGGAAGTGCTGGGTGAGGGAATACTTACCGCTACTCCAGGAGAGACAGAAGTGGATGAGACCAAAAAGAAGCTTTTCCATTGGAGACATTGTGGTCATAATGGATCCTGTCGCTCCACGAGGGTCCTGGCTCATGGGAAAAATTACGCAGACATACCCTGACAAGAAAGGCTTTGTCCGCTCAGTTCAGCTGAAGACAAAAACGGGTGAGCTGGACCGGCCTGTAACGAAGATCTGCCTTTTGATGGAAGCCGAAGTGTCATAGATGAGGTCCTGACCTGACCACAGATGTCCTAGGCTCAAGAGAAGAAGATTTCACTTGGATTAGCTCTGCACAAATGGCTCCTTTAGTTTAAATTAGGTAATTTGGGTAATTGTGGTTAAAGTAAATATTCACAGTTATGGGGCCGGGGTGTAGGAGCCATTTATATTCACTTTTTAGATTAATTGTTAATAGTTAATTTAGCTATTACTTATTTTAGCCACTTGGGGGAGTATTGCACTAGGTGTGGCACTTCACTGGGAATTAGGTATATTTACAGGTGTGGCAATCAGTTAGGGAAGGTGTGGATGGTGGGGAACACACGGTTCTTACCTTAGCCGTGACCACCCACTCCACCAACAGCACTTTATTAATTAGCACTGGGTGAAGTATCATTTTATGTAAAATACCTTTTCTACCTTTATAATAAACGGGAACACCACCCAAAGAGAGCTAATGCCTGGACTTAGGCTCTTTCTGCTACGCGTTGAGAACACCATACCATCCATGCCAAGGCTTATAGGATAGCCTCCACAATAACACTGAATTAAACCACACTTTTAAAGTGTTTGCTTTACTTTGAAATATCTAGGTAAATAACACAATACATGTAACAAGTAATGCAGCACCTGAACACAGAGACCTCGATACTACACATTCAATGGATCGTTTTTGAGTATGAATGTGTCATTTTGAGTAGAAAATGGACTCCAAATGTCACAAACTGGCAAATTACTAAACCTAACAGCAAAAGCAATGATAAAACAGTGTAAATACAGCTGGAAAACAGTGAAAAATCAACCTTATTAATTATTCAAGCCCCAGTGCATGATGGGAACACCAGTATCAGAAAAGTTGAGTAGTTTTACTTAATTTTATAACGTTGATATTTACGCTTTAATTTCTACAAGCTTGAATTGAGTACTAATATAGAATTTACTCAGTTTTTTTATTCTTGCCTGAACTAACTTTTTAATGTAGAAATTACATTTGTATTTTCTGTATTTATTTCACCACAGAATCATTTTTATCAGTGACCAACTGAGAACTGATGAAGTTAGGAAATGAAGACAAATCCTGTACATCCATTTCCAAATACCATATGGATATACATCTACATATGTACTGTATAAAAGGTTTTTTTTTTTTTTTTTTGAAGAAATTTATATTCAGCAACTATACATTAAATTAATCAAGTGACAGTAAAGACATTTTATAATTTTACAAAAAAAAAGTCTATTTCAAATAAATGCTGTTTTATTTTTTTACTTTCTAACCTTCTATTTATCAAAGAATCCTGAAAAAAAAAAGTTATCAGCAAACATATTAAGCAGAACAACTGTTTTCAAAATTAATAATAAAAAATGTTTATTGAGCACCAAATCAGCATATTAGAATGATTTCTGAAGGATCATGTGACACTGAAGACTGGAGTTATTTTTTATTAAAATATACAGTTATTTTAAATTGTAATAGTTCACAATATTACTGATGTACTGTATTTTTGGTCAAGTAAATGCAGCCTTGATGAACATTAACTTCTTTCAAAAAAATCTTACCAACCCCAAACTTTAATTGTTTCCACTGTATTGTAGGACTTCAGATTCCACTTGAATCTATCGATTGAAACCGTCAGTACCTGGGAAAAAGAAAATATAAGCTCATTATAGTTCAAGTGGGGCATTTTGCACTGAGCAGACAAACCTGTGACCAATTATCACTGTGCTGTGAATGAAGGCCAGAGCCACTGAAGAGGACACAAGGCTGTCCAAAAGGGCTTTGCCTATAAGCCATCCTTGATTTGAGTTGGGTACGTGGAGGGATATTTAGAGATTAGATATACAGGAGTAAAATATGCAAGCTAAAATTAAAAATAATTACAGCAGATGTCCATTGATGACTCCAAGTGGTGGAAGTCTTTTCTGGTGTAGTAATGACTGTCTGTGGTGTTTCTGCAGAGCAAGGGCAGTTTTATATAGAGTCCCCTGAAGAGCTAAATTTATCTCGGCATCTTGTTATAATACTGAGAAACAATGGTCCTGTTCATCTGTACAGAAAGACAAAGTTAGTGCTACTTTACTGTTGATTTGGATTCATTATCTTATTTTAAGCTGTTATATGCTCTGGTATACAGAATCAAAAGCATTCCTTTAGCACAAGATGCGAGGACTATTTGTGAGGGTTCATGTGAGTGTGTTTATGTAAACTGCCTTGGGAACATCACTGTATCAGCTGCACTGGGATGATCGAGTGTCATGGCTTCCCCAATTCCATATCAAAGGCCGGAGAGGATTTGTAAACAAAATTCCAGAGGGCAGTTTAGCTCTAAAATGACCATGACATAAGCTTGTATTGAGTCATGCTCACCTGACACTATAACATCCCAGATAGCATGTAATCATTGAAACAATGTTGATTCAGTGTTGATTGCATTAAATTAACGTTGCAAAGTGATGTTGGTTCAGTATCACTCTTGCACCCTCAGTTAATGTTGAAGCAATGTTGATATTTCAACTACAAATCAATGGTAATATCATTGATTCAGTATTACAAAGTGATATTTTTTTCAACATCACTTTTGCACCCTCAGTTAATGTTGAAGCAATGTTGAGATTTCAATCACAAATGATAATATCTCTGGCAATGTCTGACACACAATAATGAAGTGACATTTCACTCACAGTTCCCACAGAAAACAAAAGAACAGGAAGTATCATCAGCAAAACTTGAAATGGCTCAGCGATTTACGGCAGAGCAAGTTCTGAACGCAATCAAATATTAGTGTCACTGTCACTTGATAGTGGCTCTGGTCAATTGCTGCCATCAACTGTCTGGTTACCAACATTATTCACTCTATCTACTCTATGTAATAGTGATTCAGGAATATGAATGATTACCTGATTAAGCAGTAATCAGGGAGCAGGAGTTAAGGCACAGGATAGCATCAAGTTCCAGGTCAGGTGATTGTGCTGTCAACAACTCAATGTATAATCAATGTCAGCATTATCAGGAGGGTGGTTTTTTTTTTTTTTTTTTTTTTTTAAATTGTCTGTCTTCATCTGCTTTCACTCCTACTAAAGGGGCAATGTGCTCTGCAAGCACTGATGGATGAAGACATGGGCTATTTGTGAAGTGTGACATTCTTGTTCATGTTCATGTCTCTTGCACTTCAAGAAATCTGTTAAATGATGTTAGAACTTTATTCAGGAATTTCGCAATAAACATTACTAAAGCAAGATGCCGTTAAGAATGCAGAAAAATGGATGTTTTAACACTTTAATAACTTTTTAATGTATCTAATTACAGTCAGTAACAATACAAATCAAACGCAAATAACAAGCACGCAAAACAAAGGAACAGAGAAATAATAAGGTAGATGCAGCATTGTATGAAACTGTACAAGAGAAGTCATGTATGTCAGGTGGTTCAACATGCAAGTCTTCTGTATAGGATGCACCTGTGTTTTCTCTCTAATGAGGAAGCATCAATTAAACTACTGAGAAGTGCACATACAAAACCAAAATGGGCGTTTACCAATCAGTGGCCAATTTAAAGGGGTCATGAACTGCATTGTTTTGTTTTATGATGTTTCCTGGGGTGCACTTATAATGTAAGAAAGCTTTTTACATCAAAAATTGTCATAATTTATAAATAAAAGGCACTTTTCCTACCCTGATTTTAGCCCTGGTTTAAACGCTCTGTTTTAAGGGGCGTGTCTGCTGTGAGACTTCAGTGTAAACGCCCACTGCTGTGATTGGCTAACGTATTTCTATTTGAAATAGCTAAGTATTACTCTCTCTTTTAGCGCGTTTTTACCATTACAGCTCTCATGGTTAACTAATCGTGAAAAGTGTTGCATTACATTTAGATCTATGGCATTATATTCAGATCGTGACATGAAAGGTTGCAGAGATGAACATTGTAGCCGATCACAGACATGCTGAGCGCATGAAAGCAGTGATCTCGTCATTGCAACTCTAATTATCAGTTTCTGTACACTAACGAATGCTTTCATCTTCACTAACAGTGCAAACGTGATATAGTTAAGAGATTCGTTGAATAAAACGGGAGTCACTGATAAACGCGTCACTGATAAACTCTCGCCATTTGATTGACAGCTCCAGCGCGCGCTGCTCCAACGATTGCAAAGGGAGCTTTCTTTGATCGCTTTCTTTATAGAATTTAATCACCGTTAAATCCTTTCATCCTACTAAGAGAAACAACGCAAGTTGACGTTTAGTCACTGGTTTGATTTGCTGACACACAGACAAAGAACATCTGACTGTACATGAATCATTACATTTCAGATCAGGCATTAGAATTAACACAGTTACTTACATGTTGCATTACTGTCGAGCCCAGGCACTGCACAATATTTTGTAATCCTCAACAGCATGTTTATTGCTTGGTAGCTCGATCTGGTTTAACACCACGTAGGCCTATGTTACTTCTAGGCTACCTATTCTATTGCATGTCATGCGTGAATCGGTGGGCGGGCTAAACAGGCAGTGATGAAGTAGGCGTTGATCTTCTTCTGCAGAGGCGGTGCTTGCCTCCCTTTGACGTCATAGATCCCCACCTTGAAAAACCTGTCGTTTGCTGGGCCTGGTGTCAATAAAAGCTTTTATTGGACTAACAAGGAAGTTTTCAGTTCTGAAACTTACAGGATATTCTTATAGTATGATGACCTCTTATATGTCAAAAGCTTAAGGAAAATGTGATTTCTCAGTTTATGACCCTTTAAAAATACAATGGATGTTTTTCAACCGTTTTTCAACAGACTTAAATCATGATAGCCCACCCCTAAACCAACCCCCCAGTGGATTAGAGCAAATCGGGTAAAGCGGTTGAAAATGCCCATTGTGGTTTGAAAACACCCCACTGATTGGGAAACACCCACTAGTGTTCTGCAGAGATACACACCTGCATGATCTTATGCTCATCAACTACAAATCACTGTTAGTTCAATGTCACTGTGTCCACCCATGTGTGTTGTTGACTTGCATCACAATTTCAATGCTGATCCAAAACACTTTAAACATTGAAATTTCAATCTCAACCAAAATGATGATTTGGATCAAAACTCAACATTGTATCGTCACCATGCTATCTGGGATGTGAATAATCATAACAAGTACACAGTCAAATTCCCCCCAAAAAGAAGAAAAAACTGTAAGGTTTGTATATCAAGGCAGTTTATGATTATGTGAGAAATATAAATAGGAGGTAATGCGAGTTCTCTAAGGCAGTGGTTTTCAAACCTGTCCTGGAAGCACCTCAGCCCTGCACATTTTGTATGTCTCCCTTATCAGACACACCCAATTTAGTTCTTGCAGTCTCTACTAACGAGCTGATGAGTTGAATCAGGAGTGATAGATGAGGGAGACACACAAAATGTGCAGGGCTGGGGTGCCTCCAGGACAGGTTTGAAAACCACTGGTCTAAGGCATGGCACCCACCCTCTCACCCACTTAAGTGAACCAACAAGTTGGTACAGTCTGACAAAGATCAGGAAGACTGCCAGTAGATGGAGCTCAAGTGCAGAGTAAATGACTACAACTACAGAGTACTGTATACTGTATGGTACAAAATACAATAAACTAGAAACACAATACTCAGTGCTACAATAAGAACTTGTATTTAATAACCAAGAACTACACTGCCAATGATATTTGTGGTTAGACTATAGCCTAGAATATTTTATAGAATAGATGTATCGATCATGCACAATATTATAGATTCAATATTATATTCACTACCCTCCTCATTCATTTTTTAAAGTTAGACATTAACCTTCTTAGTATTCCTCAATCAATTTATTATAAACAATATAACAGGACAAAATTAAAATAAATTGTATAGGGTCGCTAACGACCCGAGGTGTGTAACAGTGTAAGTATTTTTTCTGCACAACAATAATTGATTCTTTGATGACTAAATAAGTGTAATTTACATTTATTCCACAAGGTGGCAATGTCTGACACACAATAATGAAGTGACATTTCACTCATAGTTCCCACAGAAAACAAAAGAATAGGAAGTATCATCAGCAAAACTTGAAATGGCTCAGCGATTTACGGCAGAGCAAGTTCTAAACGCAATCAAATATTAGTGTCACTGTCACTTGATAGTGGATCTGGTCAAGAAGCTGTCAGTGATCAAAATATTGATTTTCAAGATGTTGAAAATGATTTTGTGAATATGTTCGAGATCTGGGAAATGAGCTCCGACGAGGACAGTGATGATGCCGGTATAAAACATCTGCTCAAACTGAACAAAAGGTAACAAAATATGCTTTATTTCATTCTTCTGTAACTGTTACTCTAATATCAGGAGAGTTTTATATTATCGCGACAGGTAGAGAACCATCCGTGTTAGATATAGATCCGGGTCGCTAAAGACCCGAATATGTAATAATGACTGGCGAAACATTCATGCATTTAAGGGTTAAAATAAGTCAATGTGTAAAAATAAATAAATAATAAATAGACTGCTTAATAAATTATTCAATTGTTTTCTCACTTAAGGCCATCGAAATTTTAACTCATTCATAATCACTACACAATATTTCTCTTTTTCTAACCATGTCATAGTATACATAATAATAGTAATAATAATAATAATAATAATAATAATAATAATAAAATATAATACATTAAAATAAAAATAATAATAAACTAATAGTAAACTATGACATGGTTAGAAAAAGAAAAAATATTGCTGTAGTGATTATGAATGAATTGAATTTCCGGCGCCTCAAGTGAGAAATCAATTAAATAATTTAATAATTAAAAATAGTAATTTAATAATTTTAATAATTTATTAATTTATAATAATAATAATAATAATAATAACAATAATAATAATTTATTATTATTATTATTAATATTATTATTATTTCTCCTACAAGCCATTCAATACTAGCAGTTGTTAAAAGTGCAAAAACAAATAACATAACGGAAACAATAAATAGCTAAATGTAGACCTAGGCCTAAATAAGATTTTAACTTGTTTTGAACTGATTTTGATATGTAATTTAATGATCCAAGTGGAATGTTTTAAAGTGAAACAAACTATCTAACATCTAGTGATGGGCAGACCAAGGCTTCGTGAAAACACTGAAACAGTTGAAGCAAATGTGCCGTATTGTATCGAAGCTTCGAAACAATTCGACACCCGTCTCCACGGCGACCCCTGCTGGTCAGAACAGTATAAATGCAACAAAAACCCAAATGTTGCAAATGTTTTATTGAAAGTAAAACCTTTCTAATGCAATTAACTAATCATCTAATAAAATTAAATATTAAGTGTCTATATGTTCTTTTGTCAATTGTCAGTGTTTGTTCTATGGATGGCTCAGCTAAACATGCCAATAAGAGACTATTAACTACTATTATTCCTTTTAATTATACTAATGTCTAATTAAATGTCTAAAAATGTATGAAACTGATCAGAGATCAGGTAAAACCCACAGACACTTGTTCAATGGTTCTCAGTGACTCATGATTCATAGGTTCACAGAGATCATCGCCCCCTAGCGGTGAACCATTGACGTTTCGAAACAGTGATGACGTAACGAAGCCTCGTTTACTGAAATCACGTGACTTTGGCAGTTTGATACACTTTCCGAACCAATTGATTCGAAACAAAAGATTCATAAAGCTTCGAAGCTTCATAAAGCAGTGTTTTGAAATTGCCATCACTACTAACATCACAAAACATCATATTAGCCTACCTATTATACTCACTACCAAAAGGGACTTATACTCACTGTTCACTTGATGTTTTTCGACCAAAATCACACCACTGCCTTGAGGAACTTGCTAAGGAGCTACCATTTAAACTATACCACGCCCGCCTAGCTCGACCATAGTGGTAATCCACCTGTCACTCAAGTGGCCACGCCCTTAATTATGCAGAACTTTAAAGCTTAATATAATTTAAACGGATGAGTTATAAAAAAAAATTCACCCCCTCACAGTTGTCATGAAGGGCTGTATAGAAAATTAGCTGTATAGACCAAAACCACTTTTTGTACCAAGCTGTAAACACATTTTTTTAACATGGGGGAGATACAGAATTTGACTCCCTTTTGGAGCCTGTCTCTAGCGGCCAGTCAATGAATTGCAGTTTAATTCACTTCCGTGTTGGCTTCAAGAGAGACCGCGGGAGGTTACAGCTTGGTTTGATCGCAGTTCAAATACAGCGCGTGTCTGCTCGATGCCTTCGTTCACTGGAATGTACCATAAACAGGAGCTCCTGTACAGGAAATTAACCACCATTAGCATTTTGCCATGTGAAAACCCGCCCATTCGTACGCACGAAATGAGTTAACTCTTTTTTAATTTAAATAAATACAGCCAGCACAGAATATTCGTGATTTCCAGGAGGATGTTACTCTGATTACACACCGTGCGCCGCTCTTAAAGGGACATATGGTCTAATCCTCGTGATGTTTCCTGGAGAGCAGCATAGCAACGCTGTCCATCGCTTCCGCATTGACTGCAGTTCTCTCTGTCAATGCGGGAGAATGAATAACTCTAAATGTGCCATTACCCACAAACGACGGAGTCCAACACGCATCATACGATGTATATACGTGGTGGGATTCATGGTGAGTATCCTCTTTTGTATTTGGCGGTGGTCAGAGCTCTTCTGTATGACATTGATCGCAATGACACATCACAATAAGCTGCTGTCAATAAATTTACATAGATATGATACCCCTGATCTGCACATCTGATCCATATTCTCATATATACTGACATAGTCTCAGTAGCTCATGAAATGACAAAGTATTCATTTGAAACACTTAGATATGAAGAATTTCCTAGAACTGTTGTAAGATAAGAATGTTGTTTATACAGGCTCATTGATATTTAGTGGTCTTTATGATAACAATATTTTCACATTTTAAAATCAGAATTTTACATGATAGATGCTTTGGCAACTTATAGTTTTGCATCTGTAGAAATATTTTGTCCTGTCTGTGGATTTTAGCAACACCCGTGAGAAAGAACACATTGTCTTTCCTCTCCTTTCCCTTCTCAGACACATTGAGTTGTTCCTTGCTTTGATTCACCCATAGTTTCTCTCAGATTAAAGGTTTTATTTTAATAGAAAGTGCCGTGACACTGGATTGAGGTGCGGTGTGACTTCATTGAAGTGCTTGGCTGGCCTGACTGCAGAACACTTAAAAATCTAGATAAACAGGCTCAACGGCAAAAGGCTTTTGTGTCAGTTTTGCTTTCAGCCTATTTAAGCCAACCAACATTTTCTTTTCTTACTGTAAAGACAAATCAATGACACACATTATTCATTCATTCATTCATTCATTCAGTCAGTCATTTGTTGTGTTTTTTAGCATGTTGTTGAACTACTTCCACAACGCATAGTTCTTTTACTAGTTTTAAATTAAAGTGTGTGTTCAGTTGTCAGAAGATATTTTAATGAACCTGAATAGGCCTTTTTTTATCTTTGGCAAACTTCACCTCTGAATCATAACATTGAGTTTTAAATCTTTTTTTTTTTTTGACAATTTTGAAAATTTATTGACATTAATGAGGAACCAAGTGGCAAAATGTATTTTAGAAATGTGAAATAGTATAATTATTTGTCATGGAAACCACAAAAAAAATATCTTGTATAGGTCAGTTCTGCAATTCAGGATTCATGTAATTAGTAAATGTATTTATTCTAGCCATCTCAAAATTAAATCTGCTGTAATTAGAGTCTAATTATAGTCTTAAAGGGATAGTTCACCCCAAAATGAAAATTTTATCATCATTTACTCACCCTCAAGTTGTTCCAAACCTATATGAGTTTCTTTCTTCTGCTGAACAAAAAATAAGATATTTTGAAATATGTCCATAACCAAACGGTTGATGGGCCCCATTGACTTTCATAGTATTTTTGGTGGGGTCAATGGGGCCCATCAAATCACCCATATTCTTCAAAATATCTTCTTTTGTGTTCAGCAGAAGATATAAACTCATACAGGTTTGGAACAACTTGAGGGTGAATAAATGATGACATCATTTTCATTTTTGGGTGAACTATCCCTTTAAATACTAGAAATCTGTTTCTTGAGCTGTGTTTGCTTTGCTGACGTATGAATCCATTTATGTGTGAGTTTTCAGGACCTCTTTGGGGTCAGTATGATTATCCCATTGCTGAGTCATCATGTGAAGTTTCTGGGAGCAAGTCCTACAGTGGCTGGGATTGTAGGTAAGTCTCTGGTGTTGTTGTTAAAGTCTTCATAAAACGGAACTTGTGATAGTCTTTTCTTTCCTATTGTGATTGTATATCTGTATATCTGAGTGAAACAGCTTATTGAAAGAAAAATGTAGGCAGGACTTGATTTTGTCCATCAGGAATTGATTTGATCATTTAATGGTCATGTGAGTGACAGGTTGGTCATGTCAGTAAATACATCATTAGAGAAGAGAAGAGATGTCGCTGCAAGATGGAGGGCAACCTATTTTGATTAAAGATTATGAGGGCACATGAATAAAAAAAAATTATGATGTGCACGGATAAATCATTTATAATAAATACTGCAATATTCCATTAAATTTTGATATCATGGTGGCACTGAGTTTCAGTATTAACAGCATATTTCACTATTACAGAATAGTTTAGAAAATTGTTGCCTATCGTTATTATTAACTATTATGACAATTAGTTAGACAGCTTATTTTCTGCTGTGATCAAGAGAACAAGCCCACATTTAGGACTGTAAAACTATAAAGACTACAACAAAATGAATTTGCATAGATTTGAATAAAAATCTAGTGTGTGTGTGAAACTGTTTGATTGATTCATTTTCTGCCAAGTTTTATAGTCCATTATTCTAAATGTAGGCTGTTGCCAAACAGTGTAGACCAGCAGTCATACAATAGGTTTGCTTTCAAATGGATTTTATAAAATTAATTTTTATAAAGTTTCAGGTCTTGCTGGGTGGATATGTTCTCTCATGAGAATAGTGATTTTTGAGGGTGCACAAAATCAATTCAATTGATACAATTAGTGCAAATTATTTTTAATATGTCAACTGACATTTGTTTTTGTAAATATATAAGTCCAAGTTATATATATATATAATTTTTTTTTTTTTTTTTGGACAATTTATTGACATTTATGAGGAACCAAGTGGCAAAATGTATTTTAGAAATGTGAAATAGTATAATTATTTGTCATGGAAGCCACAAAAAATATCTTGTATAGGTCAGTTCTGCAATTCAGGATTCATGTAATTAGTAAATGTATTTATTCTAGCCATCTCAAAATTAAATCTGCTGTAATTAGAGTCTAATTATAGTCTTAAAGGGATAGTTCACCCCAAATGAAAATTGTATCATTTACTCACCCTCAAGTTGTTCCAAACCTATATGAGTTTCTTTCTTCTGCTGAACAAAAAATAAGATATTTTGAAATATGTCCATAACCAAACGGTTGATGGGCCCCATTGACTTTCATAGTATTTTTGGTGGGGTCAGTGGTTAAATTATTTTTAATATGTCAACTGACATTTGTTTTTGTAAATATATAAGTTCAAGTTTGTTTAATTCTGCACATCCTGTTCTCAAAAGAGCCAATATCAAATTACTTTTCTTACTTTTTCAGTCAACAGATGACTTCATTGCTGGCGGGTTGTAATTTTTAGGGCAAAGACAAGCAGGTCTTTGAAATCAGCAGTACATTGCCTGCGCCTCGTCTCTGATTAAAAGGGCTGCTTAAATGTGGCCCATATAGTCAATGGAAATCACCAGCTCAATTGATATTTTCACTGATTTCATAAGGCTGGCAGCTTAGATTGTGATCACAAGGTCTTGTTGCCTCAACTGCTTGATTGTGAAACGTATTCTTTTGTTTAGTGATGTTTCCCTCTGCTTTTTTCCCTCTTGCAGGATCTACCTATGGAGTATTACAACTCTTCTCTAGCACTGTTGTGGTAAGTAGTGTTTTTTTTAGTGAGCAGCATTTGCTACATCAGTTTGCTACTCTCAATTTAATAATTCATGTTTAGCCTACTTCATCCGATCTGTCTCCATAGAGTTTAAAGCACATATCACAGTAATTATTACAATCAACATTACAAGGCACCTCAAACTGCATATTGCACTCACGCCTGGAGTGTGTTACTGTAAAATGAGTCATCATATTGCCATTGACAAACACACCGACACACACACATTTAAAGTGGTTAAAGACTGAAGGGTCACGGGGCTAGTTAAGAAGTGAAGGAGATGTTTGTCTACTCTTGGATGTTAAGCATGGAGATAGCAGACAGGAACAGTGAACCTCTATGACATGCCTGTAAGCCAGAAACAGAGAGAACATAGTAAATCCAATTTACATTTTTATTGCATTACGCTAGTGTGCTGTGTGTGTATGTCATACCTCAGTCTAATGAGTGCTGGTATGGAGATGCCTGCAGTTCTCGCCTCAGGGCCTGAGCTGTTTTTTTGTCAGGTCAGATCTGTCTGCCTTTAGGCTATAAATTGTAGGTTTCTTTGGTGAGATGCTTTTCTTTAATAAACAACTAAGGTTCTGGCTCAAATGTTCTGCAATGAATCGCGCACAAAAATGTCATACTAGCTCAGTGATATGAAATTAGTGTCCTGAAGTCACTAGAATCTGTTAACAAGAAAAAGAATCTGACCATGTGACGCTACATGTCATTTTTAAATCTTTGGGTTTACTGACATGGAGGGCAGGGTTTTGGAGAGAGCTGTTTTGCTAGGATTAAGGAGGGTTAGCTGTTTAGCAAAACAGCTAGCATTGCTTACAGCGTCTTTACATGGTCATGTTCTACAGAAGATTTTCGCATTTCTTGCCCTCTACCCTAATTGTGGAAAAGTACACTTTTGTATACCTTTATAAAGGAGTATTTATTACAGAAATAATACTTTAAAAGAATATAGGCCTACTTAAGTGCTTAACTGAATGCAATGTAATGTTTACTGACACTTAATTGCATGTTAATTGCAAATGTATTCATATTAAATGCAATTAGCTGAACTTTAGAGAGTTTTTTGATCCACTTAAGTAGGAATTCATTGTTCGTTTCTATGTAATTTCATAATTCCTTCTAAAGTCTTTGAAATATGGTTAAGTGTACTGCTGAATGCAAGCATTTATGGAAAACTAAAATACATACTTTATTGTCATTTCTATTGAAACTTTTTACATTTAAATGTATTTAATTACACATTTGTACAGATAAGGTTGCAATTTAGTACATTTAACATAAATGAACTTTAAATGTAATAGTGAATAACACAGTTAAAATGAATATCAAGTACTTTAATTGTGATTCAGTATGTTAGTCAACACATAAAATGTACTTTTAAGTTTCATTTGACAATTACGAAGTTCAATTTTTTAAAAGTGTATTTAAGTGTTTTAAGAAACCGTCACAGATGTGTTATTTCATTGATATATTGCAAGTACAGTTTAAAAAATGCTGTTAAGATATGAAGTACACTGCAAGGGCAAATTCTATTCAGCACACTTCTTTTTCACAAGGGTATGTTTGTGTTGGGGGTTGATATATAAGCTACATTTTAAACTATAACCAACTTACTGTTTAAAGTTATTTGATTAATTAGCACATCTACAAAAAATTACAATCCATGTGATGCAGAAAAAGATGTCTTCTTTGATGACAAACATCTGTGTCACGTTCTGTTGGTGTTTAGTTTAATTTTCATGGACTTAGTTTCTCTTCAGTTACCTGTTCCCTTTGTTCCATTTTCCCGCTTTTCATTTGTTACCATGGTTATTGATTCATTAGTTCTCACCTGTTCAGCATTGAGTTCATTCACACTGTGTATTTAAGTCCTTCAGTTCATTGTCTGGTATTGTTTGTTTGTTCATTGTCAGTCTCGTGTTGCTCATTTTGGATTACTTGTTTTTATGTCATTTAATAAAACCACGTTGGAATTTGATCTTCATCCTCCGTCATCCTTGTGGATTAGCGTTACAGTCTGCAATTCTGTGTTTATTTCTCTATGGAGACAAATTATTAAAAATGACTTATTTTATATATCTTTCATTGTCTCTTATGTGTCTGGTCGGCAGGGAAGTTGGAGTGATGTGGTTGGGAGGCGCTATTCACTACTGACGTGCCTTTTGCTCAGTGCCTTTGGATATGGCCTGCTGGGTCTGTCCACTAGTATTGCGCTCTTTGTGCTGGCCAGGATACCAGTGGGTGAGTAGTGGAGTACTTTTGTTCATGTTGCAAATTAGGATGTGCATTATTGCTTAAAGTCACACATCAATGTGATTTCCTTTTCTGTCGAAAGGGCTCTTTAAACACTCCCTGTCTATCTGCCGAGCGCTCCTGTCAGATCTTGTGTCAGAGGAAGAACGGCCTCTAGTGATGGGTCACTTTAATGCAGCCTCAAGTGTGGGATTCATCCTGGGACCAGTGGTGGGTGGATATCTCACTGAACACGAGGGGGGGTTTTACTTATCCTCATTCGCCTGTGCAGCCATTTTCTTTCTAAATGCAGGTGAGCAAGATTGACAGTAGTTGAATGATTAAAAGAAGTAACTTATTTCTTAAAAGTACAGACAAGTATATACAAGCCAATATTTTGTGAGATTTGCTTTATTTCAAAATGTTCGCCCAAGAATGATATTTCTGTCATTAGCCGCATTTTCATTACAGATTTGTGCAAAACTTTTGCGATATTTTCTGAATGTCGTTAAAAAACTATTGTGAAATGACGGCGTTTCCATTAACCGATGTTATGTGACTAAAACTTATTTTTTTCCTCTCGCGATAAGTCATTCCAAAAATTATGCCACGTATGTTTGTAGGTTTATGTATATCCCAGCCACTGCACTATTATTTTTAATCGACGGAGACGTAGGCGTGTTATCCAAGCATTAATGGCAAGGAAAGCACCTTATACTTGGGAGAGGCCACATATGAGGTGTTTGTGGGTGTTTCTCCCTCATATCTGCTTCAAGGTCTTAATGATAATTTGTGACATTTCTTTGTTGCTTAGAATCCAGTATTCCTGTAATTCTATTGTTTTTTTATGAGTTTAATAAATAACTCATCTTCTGTCCAAACATACCACATCATCTGTAAAGAATGATCGACTTTTACGTACGCAAGGTGACCTGTAAATGCGAAAAAACTGTTTCCATTGCAGTTTTGCAAAAATGTCCTTTTTCAAATTGCCTGAAACTTTTTTGCGATTATATGGGAGTTTTTGCGAAATTGACGCGTTTCCAATGGGTGTATTTTCAATTCGCAATTTCAATTTGCGCAATTTGAAGGGTAATTGGAAACGCAGCTATTGTTTACATGTCATTCCAAAACCACATGACTTTCTTCCACTGAAAACAAAAGGGAAAATGTTGAAGGCTGTTTGCCATTCAATTGAAATGAATGTGAGCTGAAGCTTTCAAAGCTTCCAAAGCTTCCATATCACGAGAGAAGTGATGTCTGAAGTCCAAATCATTTTTCATGTAACCTTAACCTTTCATGTAACCTAGTCCCTATTCATTTTATAGTAATTGCATGGAAAAGAGCAGCATTGGCATTCTGCTAAACGTCACCTTTTTGTTCCACTGAAGAAAGAAAGACAAGAGTTTGGAATGACATGAGAATGAGTAAATGATTACAGAATTTTTATTTCTGGGTGAGCTATCCCTTATTAAAAAGAAGTACACTTCACCATACTTTAAAAAAAAATACTTTTTATGGAAATAATATCTTTTAAAAGAATATACTTTTGTTTTCTGACACTTAAATAAAAATATATTATAGTTTGAATGTATATTAAATGCAGTTAGTGCTTTTTGACCCACTTAAGACTTAATTAAATATAAAGATGAACTTACATTTTTTCTTATAGACTTTGAAATATTAAGTGTACTGCCAAATGCACTGACACGCATTTACTAAAATACTTTGTCATTTCTATTGAAACTTGTATGCCATATATTTAAATGTTTAGTTACACATTTGTAATGAAGTTGCAATTTATTATATTTAACATAAATTAACTTAAAAGTAATAGCGAATAACACACTACAATTAAAATGATAATCATGTACTTTAAACATGCTTTAGTATATTAGTCAACACATCAAAATAAATGCACTTCTTTAAAGCATAACAAAGGATTATTAAAACAGTGATATAAAATGTACTTTAAAGTGGTATTTTTAATTTAACTATTACAAATTAAGTGCACTTTTTAGAACAGTGTGTTAAGAAAGTGTACTCTCTTTAAGTACACTAAAGTGGCCTTTTATTTCATTAATATTATATTATCTGCAAGTACTTTTTATATATATACAGTGGGGAGAACAAGTATTTGATACACTGCCGATTTTGCAGGTTTGCCCACTTACAAAGCATGTAGAGGTCTGTAATTTTTATCATAGGTACTCTTCAACTGTGAGTGACGGAATCTAAAACAAAAATCCAGAAAATCACATTGTATGATTTTTAAGTAATTAATTTGCATTTTATTGCATGACATAAGTATTTGATACATCAGAAAAGCAGAACTTTTGTTTGCAATTACAGAGATCATACGTTTCCTGTAGTTCTTGACCAGGTTTGCACACACTGCAGCAGGGATTTTGGCCCACTCCTCCATACAGACCTTCTCCAGATCCTTCAGGTTTCGGGGCTGTCGCTGGGCAATACGGACTTTCAGCTCCCTCCAAAGATTTTCTATTGGGTTCAGGTCTGGAGACTGGCTAGGCCACTCCAGGACCTTGAGATGCTTCTTACGGAGCCACTCCTTAGTTTCCCTGGCTGTGTGTTTCGGGTCGTTGTCATGCTGGAAGACCCAGCCACGACCCATCTTCAATGCTCTTACTGAGGGAAGGATGTTGTTGGCCAAGATCTCGCGATACATGGCCCCATCCATCCTCCCCTCAATACGGTGCAGTCGTCCTGTCCCCTTTGCAGAAAAGCATCCCCAAAGAATGATGTTTCCACCTCCATGCTTCACGGTTGGGATGGTGTTCTTGGGGTTGTACTCATCCTTCTTCTTCCTCCAAACACGGCGAATGGAGTTTAGACCAAAAAGCTCTATTTTTGTCTCATCAGACCACATGACCTTCTCCCATTCCTCCTCTGGATCATCCAGATGGTCATTGGCGAACTTCAGACGGGCCTGGACATGTGCTGGCTTGAGCAGGGGGACCTTGCGTGCGCTGCAGGATTTTAATCCATGACGGCGTAGTGTGTTACTAATGGTTTTCTTTGAGACTGTGGTCCCAGCTCTCTTCAGGTCATTGACCAGGTCCTGCCGTGTAGTTCTGGGCTGATCCCTCACCTTCCTCATGATCATTGATGCCCCACGAGGTGAGATCTTGCATGGTGCCCCAGACCGAGGGAGATTGACCGTCATCTTGAACTTCTTCCATTTTCTAATAATTGCGCCAACAGTTGTTGCCTTCTCACCAAGCTGCTTGCCTATTGTCCTGTAGCCTATCCCAGCCTTGTGCAGGTCTACAATTTTATCCCTGATGTCCTTACACAGCTCTCTGGTCTTGGCCATTGTGGAGAGGTTGGAGTCTGTTTGATTGAGTGTGTGGACAGGTGTCTTTTATACAGGTAACAAGTTCAAACAGGTGCAGTTAATACAGGTAATGGGTGGAGAACAGGAGGGCTTCTTAAAGAAAAACTAACAGGTCTGTGAGAGCCGGAATTTTTACTGGTTGGTAGGTGATCAAATACTTATGTCATACAATAAAATGCAAATTAATTATTTAAAAATCATACAATGTGATTTTCTGGATTTTTGTTTTAGATTCCGTCTCTCACAGTTGAAGTGTACCTATGATAAAAATTACAGACCTCTACATGCTTTGTAAGTAGGAAAACCTGCAAAATCGGCAGTGTATCAAATACTTGTTCTCCCCACTGTATATATATATATATATATTTATTTATTGAAATATACTTTGAAGATTTTAAGTACACTGCAAGTGCACATTCAATACAATTAAGTGCACTTCTTTTTCACAAGTGATCCCTTCAGATGTTTGCTACAAAGCAACATAAATTACAGTCCACTTATCCAGATGTTGTCTTCTCAGGGTTGGTGTGGATGTTACCATGGAGCGAGACACTTAATCACTGTACAGATGCAAATGCTAATAGTAAAACCAAAACCAGCAAAACCTACGATGGATTAAAGAACTCAGTCCAGCAGAACTGCTCAGACAAAAAACACATTCGGCATTCGAATGCGTCTGCAGTCCGTAGTCAAGCAGATGCAGGCTGGGGCTGGAGGGACATATCTATCTTCCAGCCTGCCTGGAGACAGCTGACCTCAGTGTGGATGAGGATCTGCATGGTGGCGTCCTCGGATATGTGGGACGTGTTCCTGGTACGTCTTCTAATGGCGGTATCTATAATGCTGTACTACAGTAACTTCTCCTTAGCCATGGAGGAGCGTTTTCAGCTCAAACCAAAGATGACAGGATATTTGATCAGCTACAGCAGTATGTTGGGAGCCCTTGCTGGCTGCTTGGTGGGACCCGTAACACAACTCTATAGCAACAACATGTCTGCTTTATTGTTGCACTCTACAGCGCTCACCTGCATGTTGATCTTCCTGTATGCCACGGCGCCCAACGTCGGGCAGGTCCTGCTCACCTCCACGTTCTTTGCCATCTCTACCACTATCGGACGCACTTGCATCACCGACTTGGAGCTGCAGCGTGGGGGAGCCCAAGCTAGTGGGACGTTAATCGGAGCGGGACAGTCAGTCACAGCTGTGGGACGGGTCCTAGCACCGCTGCTGTCTGGTCTGGCTCAAGAATTCAGCCCCTGTGGACCTCCTAGTTTGGGGGTCGTACTGGGTCTGCTAGCTGTGGGTTTGCTACTCTTGAGGACTCCTAAGTGGGACAGTAAGACAAAGGTTAAAGACAAACAATGAGGTGTAAACCACTCAAAGTGAAGGAAAGATAAAGGACTGTGATGGCAGCTGTCTTTTTTTCCTCTCAGGTGATATGATCGTGGGAGTTTGGATTTGTATACCAGCTATAGAATGTCAGGATGTCAATGTGAGAGACGGCCGTCTGTAAGGCTGCCTCCTGTGCCGCCATGCTCAAAGAGAGCAATTGCCTGTGCAAATGCAGACTGACAGTCTGATGCGAAGTCTAATAAGATAAATGTTTATATCAGAACATTTTGCTGTTAAATGGTTCAACACCAATGGCAGGACTAGCATCAAAGCATCAGAAGTGGGACATTCATTGTTGAAAAACTTTTATGTGTGTTTCCTGGCCAAATTTCACACTAAACGTCACTTAAACATGGGAAAGGTAAGGCTTACATGCTTCCAAGAAATCAATTTAGCATTTTAGGAGGGATAAACTTTACTACAGTACATGATGGAGTTTTACGTCACTGTGGCATTGATACTTGTTTAACCACTATTTATCTTTGGTGTACTTCAGAATACTCACTTCCTTCAGTGTTTTAAAATTTAAAAGTCGTACAGTTGCCCAAAAGGCTAGCAATAATGTTTTCAATAAAACTGTACAAACAGATCACATACACTACTGTTCAATAGTCTTAAATTCAGTTTTTTTAAGAATTTAAGACTATTGTTCAACAAGGATGCAATAAATTGATCAGAAGTGACAGTGAAGACATTTAAAATGTTTCAAAAGAATTCTCTTCCACATAAATGCTATATTAAAATAGAAAAGGTATTTTAAATTGTAATAATATTTCAGACTATTACTGTTTTACTGTGTGTTTGATCAAATAAATGCAGCCTTGTTGAGCAAAAGAGGTTTTTTTCAAAAACATAAAAAATCGTATCAATCCCAAACTTTTGAACGATAGTGCATGTGTGGGAAGTTTTTTTTCCTTTTAGCATTGTTTTTGTTCCCATTTTTATCATCATCTGAAAATATGTTTTATAATTAGTACTTTTTTAATTTAGGCTTTTTTTGTTCATGTCAGGAATAGTGTTCACACCGGAGCATAATTACACACATTTTTGTCTAAGAATGTAATGTTTTATTTTCCATCAAATGAAAATAAAAGTAGCCTGAGCCTACACAAAATTCCACTTTCATGGATCAAGTAATTGTTTCATTTATCGTATTTATATTTATCTGTGCTTAAATAATGTAATTAATACAGTTAAATCTCATGAATAACAATATTTTAGTCCTTAAAGATAACGTTCAATAAAGTAAATTACAAATAATAATTTTTTTTTTTTTAAAAGTTATAAATGAAAATGACAATGCACCCAATTTAAATGCACATGAAGCATACATTGTGTGGTTTTAACCTGTCACAATTTCTGATAGCTTTAGTGTCATAGAAAGCTCTTATGTAAATTCTCACATAGGAATATTTTGTGATTGTGTTTAACATGAAGTAAATTCTTCCCTTTCTCTCTAGGGAGTGTTTTAGTTGTGTAATCTCATCCACAGGTAATAGCAGTCCAGCTGTATTAACAGATCAGCGTGGTCTCCTCATCAAAGGCCGTTGTATATCATTCTGTGGTTCCTGTACCCATGTGTGGGGAGACGGCTGTTCTCCACCCTCACAGTCTTTGTCACTATAGTTTGAGGTCTGATGTCCTGAATGGCTGATGTTTGACCTCACATGTGACGTCCTGTAGTCCCTCTGCTCCTCATTTTGTTCATCCAGCATGTTCACAGAGGAAGCCACTTCCTTCAGAGCATCTAGCGGCCTGAGAGGCTTCACTGCTTTAGATGACAATCTCTGTGGATGCCTGAACATGGGCCTGTTTGACGGATAGTCAATCTCGGTTTCAGTATCGCCATCTCCTAAAAAGAGAGTGTAGATTACTATCTATATTACTGCCAATATACAGATACTTAAAATCAATATAGTTATGAAAATCCCTTGACCTACATCAATATAAAACTCTCCACTAGATGTTCATTAGAAAAGCATGACAAATAACCACAAAAAGATTTATATTTCAAATAAATGCTGTTCTTTTGAATTTTCTATTCATCCAAGAACCCTGAAAAAAATGTATCACGGTTTCCACTAAAATATTAAGCAGCACAACTGTTTTCAACATTGATAATAAGAAATGTTTCTTGAGCAGCAAATCAGTATGTTAGAATGATTTCTGAAGGATCATGTGACACTGAAGACTGATACTGAAAAGCATTGCCAGTTTAAAGTATATTAAACTAGAAAACAGTTATTTGAATTGTTTTACTGTATTTTTGATTAAATAAATGCAGCCTTACTGAGTAAAAGAGATTTCATATTAAATCTTACCAACCTCAAACTTTTGAACGGTAGTGCATATATCTCACTTCATCATATTAAACAGTTTTACATTGTGAAGAGACAGAATTAAGGTCTTGTACATCATCTATGTAAGTCAGTTGCTGTCTATATGCAAAACCTGTAGAATCTGGAACCTGTAGGACCAGAGGGTGATCTAGAGTTGGTTCAATTACTGCTATAATACTGTATATTCTCTCACCGGTGTGACCGAATCTCCCTGGAGGAAATCCAGAGTTCAGACTCTGACCCATTGGCAGAGACAAAAACTTCTGGGACATTTTTGCAGCATTCTGGTGCAGCAGAGGAGAAGAGCAAGGAAAGGGTCAATGACAGAAAATAAGACTCTTATGTCCATATTGAGTCAGTATATGTACTCTACAGATTACTATGTGAAACATGTTTGATTTTAAATGGCATCCTTTTGTTTTTTTTGTACCCTGTATAAATAAGTGCTCTCATTTACATAGTGTTACATACAGTGCCATGGAAGCTTCCGGCTCTGAGGCTGCGTCGTAAGCTTGTGTGCCGTCTCATCAGGATCTCTCTGGCTGTGATATCATTGGGTAATGAATGCTTATTGGTATAAGACAATGTCTGTGAAGCATAATGGATAAAAATCTAATTGTGAAATATTGCAAGGGACAATAAATTAGTGAAATAAACATTAATAATTTTATGTCCCACTACTTATTCCATATATAAAACTGAATAATTCAAGAAAACATTAAACTTTTCTATAAAACATGGTAGTCTTTGTTCAGTGTAACATGTTTCTGGGCCCTATAACGTCATACAAATTTGACACAAAAATAGTTGTCGTTCATTACCCTAAATATAATTAATTTCTAATTATGTTGTCAAATTTTAGCTATGGTACTGAGATGTTCTGAAACTTTCTATTAAGCATGTGACCCTATTTTGTGGCGTTTTTGGTTGTTGACTTCCATTGCAACCTTTATTATTATTTATAAAAATGCACCTTCAGTGCATTAGTGTAACCAGTCCGACTTGACCCGCTCTGAACAGGATTCAAATCAGCGCCTCCAGCATGGGATGCTGGCGCGCTAACAAGGACGCTAAAGATCGCAGTCTCTAGCGTCAGTTGCTAGAGCGCCTCTTGAGGCCAGGGGAGTGAGGTTTACCTACACAGCTCTCACTAGCTTGTCTCCATTAAACTCACCCCTCTAAACCTCACTCCCATCCGGGTCGTGGCATCAAATGTAACCTGTCCTACTCGACCCGCTCCAAGCGAATTCGAACCGGGGTCTCCGGTGTGGGAGGCAGGTACGTTAACAAGGACGCTAAAGACCGCAGTCTCTAGCGTCAGTTGCTAGAGCGCCTCTTGAGATCAGGGGAGTGAGGTTTACCCACACAGCTCTCACTAGCTTGTCTCCGTTACACTCACCCCCTAAACCTCACTCCCATCCGGGTCACAGCACCAAATGTAACCTGTCCTTCTCTACCCGCTCCGCAAAACAAAATTTTGTTTCAGCAATTCCAATATTGTAAGTTCAGGACATTGTCACAACTCACCCTCTGTCTGATCTTGTACATGTTTTTCGATAAGAGTTCATGCATATTTGTCACATCAGATGGCAAAAACTTCTTCCTGGACCTTGAGGCGTTCTTTGTCTCTTCACTATAGTAAAAGACAACAGAGAACAGAAATCAACAGGAAGCAAATCATTGTGATACTCCTGTGACCACATACTTCTACTGAAATGATTGCTCTATTAAATGTAAGCTAAATTCAGAAAAAGTAAAACCAGTTTCTGAGATTTCTAAGAAGCATAGGACAGGAAAAGAAGTGACTGTGCATAAAGGAGACGTACTGTAATGAAATTAAAGAGGGAGCTGCACTGATGTCACAGGACATTGTGTCCAGAATCTCCATGGCGTTCTGAAGCTCCAGTTTCTTATACAGAGCCACAATGCTCGACTCTGGACGAGTATCACGGATTAAAATCTTGCGAATGATCCGGTTATTAAACTTCATGAACCTGACAAACAAAGAGTTTATAGATAAAAACAAATGAATCTCAAAATCAATATTACATAACAGAGTGGACTTTGGACATTGATATTTAACTCCACATATAAACTGATCTATTTAGAGTTTTTTTCCAAAATTGAACAAAACAAAAGTATGCTAGGGTAATAGCTGTGGTTGTAACTAACAGGAAATAGTCTTTATGACAAATTACTTTGCATAAACCTGAGGCTTAATAGAGCCTATATGTCTACATATAGACTGAGACAGAGCTGTTAGACCAGTCTAACTGGTGGCACTAAAGAAATGAGGAAAGTGGAAACATGACACTGAAATACTTCTACTAAGCCGCTATCAGCAGAGAACTGTAAGAGTGTAATTCTTACTTGTCTTTCCAGTAGTAGTGACTCCATTGTCCACATAGATCTTCTATGCCTGCAACTGTGTGCTCCATTAACTGAAACAGAGTAATGGCATCAAGACTAACTAAACTGATCTAGATTATTAAGTAAATTTAAATTAAATGAAAACATACCCTTTTGTGAATCTCAACATTGATGGTCTCAAGGTTTCGGTTTGTCTTACGGACATTCATTAATTTTAGAAGAGGTCTTATTGTAATTCCCTGCAAAAAGAAATAGTCTTTATACACTACCGTTTAAAAGTCTGCTGTCAGAGTTTTAATACTTTTATTCAGCAAGGATGCATTAAATTGATCAAAAGTGACAATAACAACATTTATATTGTTACAAAAGTTTTCTAATTCAGATAAATGCTGTTCTTTCTTTAATTTTTGCTCAGAAAGACTACGCCGAACGCTGTGAGTGCATGTTAGAAATCAGGAATGGTGAGAGAACATTGTGCTAGGTACGTTTTTCATCTTCAAACCAAACTTAGGTCCTCAGCCGACAAAGTTTAAATCCCGTCTGGTGGTCTTTTGTGGCCACGGAACACATTCGACCACATGAGTGTCTACAGTACGAAAGCCATCTGGTCAAATGGGTTTTCGACTACCTCTGGAAGTGGTTGAAAGTGGACAAGTTTAAAACGTTTTAGACCCTGTTTACACCTGTGTTTAGTGTTGCCCACTTGTGATCCAATCGACCAAAGCGCATCTTAATACAAGGTGTAAACAGGGCCTCATATGCATGGCCTAACATCACTGCAAATGTTCAAATATGAACAAGTTACTGCTGTACTTGTGAAGATGGTTCATAAAAAGGCTTGTTTGAGCACAAGCACTTGTCAGTAAGGCTCAGTTCTTAAGGTACCTGAATGAACACTGTGAAGATGATGACGACAATTGTGCCTGTGATAAATAGCTTCTTGCGACCAATGCTCACAGGGAGAGTGAAGGCCAAGGCAAATGACACGGCTCCTCTCAGCCCACCATAGGCCAAACCAAACTGATCTTTGAAGTTGAAAGGAATCGTGCGGAAGGGGTTAATGATCTGCGTTAGGACCAGGATTCCTATTAGAAAGGAAATAATAACATTTGAGCCAATAACTAAAATTATGTCATTTCCGGTGATAACTGACAAACGTGCATTAGTGGTGTGGATTTTACAGGTTACATCATTAGGCCAGTAGGTGGCGACAAGTTATCTTTATGAGTGATTCGTTGAATCATTCCTAACATATGCTCATTCAAAACACTAATTAATTCTGGAACAAAACACATGTGATGCGATGATTGACTCTGCTTTGATTGGATAATTTCTGTTGGTGGAGCAAAAATAGGCAAACTAAATGGCAACTGTATGTGTATGTTACTTATATTTCTTGCTTGTTGAATTGTTTGTTAAAAGTAATATCAAATATTAATAATCGCAATCATGCTGGTGTGTCAACACAGCTGCGGCGATATTGTTTAATTGTAACCGATGACAATAAGAGCTGGTACTATTAAAAACTTCGTAATAATCTGAGAATTCTTTATAATTCACAAATGATCTCCCATACCCAGGCCTCTCCAAAGTAGAGCAAATAGCAAAGTAAAGAGGATGTAACCCCAGTTCCACTCGTGCTCTGTTGTTACGGTAACAACACCCAGGAAGAAAAAGATCAGAGTTTCCGACACACTTCCAACCATCTTAATGACATGGCGAATAGTGGTGCAGGAACGCTGGGATACATTCTCCTCCACGTAATACTTCATAGTCAAAGCACAGATTACAATACTGTAGAAACAGGAGCACAACATTCAGGAA
Organism: Coreius guichenoti; assembly: GCA_039654105.1. NCBI lineage: Eukaryota > Metazoa > Chordata > Actinopteri > Cypriniformes > Gobionidae > Coreius > Coreius guichenoti. The sequence continues at coordinate 30,005,131 of CM077172.1, read as the reverse complement.
AATTATTGTTATTTTCAGATATCTGGAAGCAAGTTTTACCCAGCTAACAGGGAATGTTCTCAGAACTTTCCTAACGTTCCGACAAGGTTCTCTCAAAGTTATGAACAAACATTCTTACAGTAACATTAATAGAACATTTGTTCAAAGTTATCTGGTCTTTAATAATGTTCTCAAGACGTTAGCACAAATGGAACATTTTTTTCTGAAACGTTTTATTTGGAAGTTTGTCTAACATTTTTGAATGTTATTACTTGTTTTAGAATGTTCAGAGAACATTCAAATATAACAATCACAAAATGTTTGAAAAATAGAATGTTCCCTTATCGTTCGCATAATCAAGAAAAGTGTTTTTAAAACATTTAAAAAACATGTTTTGAATATTCAGATAACATTCAGAATTAAAGGCGGTAGGCGATTTGTTCCAGGAACATTTTTTGCTATGCTGGTTGAAAGTCTCTTCACATCCTGATAGCAATCACTAAGTTAAATGGTTGAAATGTATTTATATGTATAAACACCGATCAGGCAAAACATTATGACAGGTGAAATGAAAAGTGGTTCAAGGAAGGAACAGTGGTGAACCGGCGACAGGGTCATGGGCAGCCAAGGCTCATTGATGCACGTGGGGAGGCTGGTCCGTGTGGTATGATCAAACAAACGAGCTACTGTAGCTTAAATTGCTCAAGAAGTTAATGCTGGTTCTGATAGAAAGGTGTCAGAATACACAGTGCATCGCAGTTCATTGCGTATGGCGCTGCATAGCTGCAGACCAGTCAGGGTGCCCATGCTGATCCCTGTCCTCTGCCGAAAGCACCAATAGTGGGCACGTGAGCATCAGAACTGGACCACGGGGCAATGGAAGAAGGTGGCCTGGTCTGATGAATCACGTTTTCTTTTACATCACGTGGATGGCCGGGTGCGTGTGTTTCGCTTACCTGGGGAACACATGGCACCAGGATGCACTATGGGAGGAAGGCAAGCCGGCGGAGGCAGCATGATGCTTTGGGCAATGTTCTGCTGGGAAACCTTGGGTCCTGTCATCCATGTGGATGTTACTTTGACACGTACCACCTACCTAAGCATTGTTGCAGACCATGTACACCCTTTCAAACGGTATTCCCTTTTGGCTGTGGCCTCTTTCAGCAGGATAATGTGCCCTGCCACAAAGCAAAAATTGTTCAGGAATGGTTTAAGGAGCACAACAACGAGTTTGAGGTGTTGACTTGGCCTCCAAATTCCCCAGATCTCAATCCATCTGTGGGATGTGCTGAACAAACAAGTTCGATCCATGGAGGCCCCACCTCCCAACTTACAGGACTTAAAGGATCTGCTGCTAACATCTTGGTGCCAGATACCACAGCACACCTTCAGGGGTCTAGTGGAGTCCATGCCTCGACGGGTCAGGGCTGTTTTGGCAGCAAAAGGGGACCAACACAATATTAGGTCATAATGTTATGCCTGAACGGTGTATATAGTCTGTGGAAGGCATAGAACCATAAAATGTTTGTCCAATCATTGCATTCAGTTCAACAGACGTCAGTCACCAAGCACCGCAACCGAAACAGCAGCCACCTTTTTCAGTTCCTCCTGAACCAAAACAACAAGCTTATGCTGTTTACACGCTATAACTACTGTAATTTGGAAGAGATGGAAACCCGTGACGTTATACTCGGAGCAGTTTGTGATTCAAATTTATGCGTTTCAGTGGCAACACTATCAACGCTGATATGAATCTGCAGCAGTCAGATGGTACAGGTCAGTGCTCTTTAAATAGTTTATGTTCACTATTATTGTAATGTTATGTGCTTTGAAACATGAGGTAGTTTAACACCGTCTCTCTTGAAGCTTTTGTTTGCTCCCTGCTGTACGTGTTCATGTGTTTTGAAGAAGGCGTGGCTTTGGGGACACTTGAAGGGAGTGTGGGCTCTTATGCTTTCAAAGCTAGCTCACTATTGTTAGCCTCTCTGAAAATTGCTTACCCTATAACGTTTTATAACTTAATGGTAACGTTAGCAAAATGCTCTTAGAACATATTTTTGTTAGCTGGGGTAAGGACCCCTTACTTACGCCATGATGCTGGAGATGACAAAGAGCTCAGCTAAGAGGTAGGCCAGGTAACTGTACAGGAAGATGATTAGAGGCTCGATCTCTCTCACTTTTCCAGTAAAGCGTGTGGTGAAGGCTGCCACAAAGCCAAACAGTAGGCCTAAAAGCACACCGCCCAAACCCACCACAAAAAATCTACCAATGTCCAGAAAAACTTCTCCAGCTTCAACCACAGGCATCACTGCTACATGATTGAAAAGATTATACAGCACCTGAAAAAAAAAAAAAAAAAAAAAACAGTGAGAGCTACTGACATATATATAATACACAATTGATGCACAAATACAACACGAAAGTATGATGAAAAAATGCAAAACTAATAAAATTAGAGTACAAATGTCAAGATTAAAACATGCAGAACATCACACGTGTAAACACGTGGGGGGGTTCAAATGTTAAAAGTACTTTTTGGTATCTAACCAAAAAGTACTTATTGAAAGTAAGAAATGTTTCTACAATTAAATTCACTTAAGTATAAAAAAAAAACAGCTTTTGAGAGTGGAGATTGTATCGAGTAACCAGTTTAACCATAATGGCTTAACACGCCACAATAATCTTTGTCTTAGAAATGTAAGAGCACAGAGTACAAGAGTAAAAGTAAAGGCCTGTTCACACCAAGGACGATAACTATAACGATGAAGATATAATTCTAATAATCGTTCTAAATATAAAAGAATAGCAGAGTCACCACAACTATAATGATAACAGCACAGAATGATTAATTCCAACTAATGAATGATAAAAACATTGGATAACAACCAATCAGATTCCACCCTGTTTCAAGCACAAGCTTATAATAAACATAACAACATTGTGTGTTGGTGTGGATGCTATATAATTATCGTTATAGTTATCTTTAAAGTTATTCTTCTTGGCGTGAATGGGCCTTAAGTATACAGCTTCAAAACATACTTGATAAGTACAAATTCCTCAAAATAATAAATACTTACAGTAATAGAGTACAATTAATCAAATACTTTGCATCTCTGGTAATTGTAGCACATAGTATTATAAATCACAGAATTTTGCTGTTTGTTTCAGAGCATTCCAGTGTCAAAGAGAAGTCAAAACACTGCTCTGAATTGTTTATCTGAATTTGAACTATTACTATTCCAGTTCAAATGTAATAAAAAGTAAGACATTTAATTGTGCCTAAATACTTGTTTTATGTTTGACATAATAAAGTAAGGCGACATTAAAATAATAGCTTCTGAAGCTAATTGTGTTTGCCATGGTGTTTAAGCCTGTATCGAATGACAGAGCAGTTATACGCTGGCTTGTGTTAAGTTCTGGAATTCAGATAATCTGTTACTAGGGCAAGATTTGAAAGGAGACAAGCATATTTCCCTTTGAAGAAACAAACTGTGATACTTTTTGATGAATGACATAACTCTGGATCTCTGCCCGCTTTTACACAGGGCAAAACAGTTCTTGATCAGAGAATATTGACTGATGTGCCAAAAAAAAACATGTTTTAAGCACATTTCCCAGGGAGAGTATGGCAGTGTATTACTCTTTGTCCCAAATCCCTGTCTCTGACGAACACTTCATTTGGTTTTGTATGTCAAGACTGCACACATCACTTACCACAGTGACAGCATCATTGAACAGGCACTCTCCAAATACAACAATATAGAGCTGCTCGTGGATGCTGATGTCCTCAAACACAGTGAGCACAGCAACCGGTTCTACGGCTGAGATGATGGAGGCGAAGAGGAGGTTCTCCTGCAGGTTGATGTCCTGCACACCAAAAGCCTCAATCTGGCAGATGGCAAACAAGGAGATGCCAATGCCAATGGAATTCCACAAGGTGCCAACAACAGCAAACCACAGCACTGTACCAATATTCTCAAAGAAAGGCCGAGTGGGTATGAAGTAGCCTGAGTCTAGAACAATGGGTGGCAACATGTAAAGGAAAAAGGTGTTGGAGGTGAGCACTGCCGGTGGCTCCTCGTGCACCGAGTGCATGATGCCCCCCACTATGAGACCAATGGAGATCAGCAAACAGGATTCTGGCACCCAGGCCGTGATCTTATGGTAGACATGAAAACCTATTCAGAGAAAAAGCAATACATGTACATAATACATATCAGTTAGTTCTGGTCCTCGAATCTGATAGGCTGAGAGGCCTTCCAGGAGGGCTGATATTTTAACAGTATCAGCACTGGGAATGTTTAGTGTTTCACTCTACTTGTCTGAATCCGTGGAGGAAGAAAGTAGTTCCACACACAAGAGGGTTTTTTAAGACTTCTTATTTATTTACATACCGTCAAACTGTTGTATCCCTTACTAAAAATAAGTATACTTCAAGTTCATTTTATGAAGTATACTTAAAGGTGTAGTGTGTAGTATTTATGAGGATCTATTGACAAAAATGCAATATAATATATATAACTATGTTTTCAGTGGTGTGTAAAGATCTTACATAATGTACTGTTATGTTTTTATTACTTTAGAATGAGCCATTTCTATCTACATACACCGCGGGTCCCCTTACAGTGAAGTCACCATTTTGCGCCGACATGTTTCTACAGTAGCCCTAAACGGACAAACTTCTCTACAGAGCGCTAGCTACTCCCTGCTGACTCAGACGACGACATCTTTGTCCTGTGTCGGTTACCGTAGCTTCTCTATGTGCTTTGGAAGGGAGGGGTGAGCGGTGGCCGGTTGCAATTCGCAACCTCACCGCTAGATGCCGCTAAAATTTACACAGTGCACCTTTAAAGGGATAGTTGTCACAAACACCGGTGAAGATTCCACCGTCGGCCACCGGAGGTCTCACTCACCTGAATACTAATGTTCATTCGGACTTCATTTCCCAAGCACCCACAGTCTGGGACTGAGTACTGCACACCTGATCCTGATCACACTGACTATATATACCCTGGACACACACACACACTCTCTCTCATTGTGAAGTCTTGTTTGCCCCGGCTGCATTTCTGACTGTTTATTCCTTGTTGTTATCCTGCCTGTGTTTTGACTCTGCCTTGGACTCCCGTTTTTGACCCTGTGCTGCCTGCCTTCTGATCTTTGTTTGCCTGGACCTGGTATACCGACTGTTTGCTGCCTGCCCTGACCTATTGCCTGTTATGACCACGTTTTCTGCTGTGCCTGTGATATTGCTGTTCGCCCTGGTTTATCGACCCACGCCTGTTTATACTGTGAGTTTGAGTTGTTTTAAGTCCTCGTTACAATAGTTCACCCAAAAATTTAAATTAGCCCATGATTTACTCACCCTCAAGCCATCCTAGGAGTATATGACTTATAATAGGTGTATCATAAACATAATCCATATGGCTCCGGGGGGTTTAATAAAGGCCTTCTGAGGCGAAGCGATGCGTTTGTGTAAGAAAAATATCCATATTTAAAACTTTACAAACTGTAATCTCTAACTTCCGCTAACTGCTATACGCGTGTTCACGAGAGACTGGCGTTCCAGCGTAGGCGCAGGCGTAGCGTAAGTTTCGGTGACAAACGCGGAAGTGCAGAGGATAGACCAAAGCAAAACTTGGTTCTTGTGAGAACGAGCATATTCTCACCGGAGCGTCATACGCTGGAACGCCAGTCTCTCGTGAATGTGCATACCACAGTTAGCGGAAGTTAGAGATTACAGTTTGTAAAGTTTTAAATATGGATGGAATTAGGATACATATCTGAACATATGTGTTTTCTTTGTAAATCAATATTTTCAAACAATGTGAGTTTATAAGACAGTATGTAAACTATGTGAAAAAGTATTTAATAGGCTACTCAATCAAAAGAGTAAACAACAAGCCAAGTAATACGTAATTATACTTTTACATGTATCTTAATCAAAATATTGAGCACAAGTATAGGCTAAATTAAACTTTTCTGTCAGTATAAGTCAAGTATACTTTAGTGTAATTACGTATTTCTGAGAAGTATAGTAGACTGAAAGTATACATACTTATTTTTAGTTTAAAAGAAGAATAGTAATAGCACACTTGAATAAACTTCTTTTTCGTAAGGGATATAAGCAATATCACACTCACAGTTGTGCAATGTGGCTCTATATCAGCACAGCTGTGATTACATAGCCTACCCAAACATGCAAAAGTGAGTCAAAGTCAACAAGGGAAAATTAAAATAGTTATAATGGACTCTTTTAACATTTGATCCTTGTTAAACATTTAACTTGTCTATTTAATTATCTATATTACAAGTAGTCTACATTTTATGTAGGCTACTAAAATGTAGGCCTACATTTAAGTACATTAATTACATTTTTTTTTTTTTTTTTTTTTTTTTAACTTATCTTATATTTTGAACTGAATTACAGAATAAAGTTACCATTCTGATTAGCCATTAGCTAACACACGACGTAACAGTTACGTAATGTATTCGTACTTTTTGGTAATTTTATGACTTACTAATTGACAACGTAACTACGTTAAATGCCTGTAATATCATTACCATCAAATTACCAACACACAACGTCGCCAGTACGATCTCCTAACGTTATTAGATAACCATGGACGTCCCAGATACGTACTAAATTCGTAATATATTGGTAATTCCATGACTTACTGGCAACGTAAATGCAACGTCACATGCTCGTAATTTCATTACCATCATTTGCAGGTTCTTTATGTTCTGATTATCAGAATTTGCTATTTAAAATGTGTAATTAAACGTCAAACACAAGATTGAAATTCCCCTTAAGATAAATGTGTTTTTCAACAATTAAGAATATGGACGATCTTTATATATAGAGTGACGTGTCACATGACATACAGCGCGCGCCTCCACAACTGAAGAATGCGCGTCGCGCGCACAATAGGCAATATTATCAATATTATTATTATTATTATTATTATTATAATAATAATAATAATAATAATAATTATAATTATTATTATTATTAACAATAGTGTTAACTGGGGTATTAAACTTTTTATTTCATAAGTTATGAAGAAAACGTTGGAATAATGACAGACATATGGCCTGTCTACATCTCATCTAACAGTAGATAGTGAATGCGCGTTTGCCTTTTTTAATAATTTGGGTGTGTTGTATTGTTCGTTTTTGTGTTTTTCAAAATAAATGAACTGAAGTCACTTTGAGTCTGCATTCGTCATTCACAGCTATTAAAATAGCCTTTACATTAGTTTGGGCAAATGGGGACATAAATTAGGATAAACTACAGCATGTCCGCCTATTGAAAAATAAATAATTATAAAAATTACCAACACACAACTATTGATCCGTGACGTTGCCACTGTTACAAAGTTACAAACGTATCCAGGAATTTCACTTTTCCAGTTGCCACAACGTAACTAGTTACGTCGCCACGACGAAAGTTTGGTCACCAGATTACGTTGCAGTTACGTAACAGTTACGTATTTTTGTTAGCTGAAAAAGAAACAAACAAACAAAAAAAAAAAAACTATTGTACAGTGAGATAAAAAAAAATGTTGCTAGTCGCGACCGGTTCGGCATAGATACTATTGTTTACCAAATATCCTATCTATAGGCTACTGGTAAAACTGGAATACATTTAGTAGAATAGTCATTTAAATGAATAAATAAACAATAGCTACTAACATAAAGACACTGATCTGTTAAAACAGCTTTCCATAGAATGTGTGATTGCTCACCTATTTTGGCAAAGGAAGCAAGCAGCACCCATAAAGCAATCTCAAACGGGATCTGAATACGGGGGTAGTTCAGTGTAAACATCGTTTGGGTTGTTTCGCCCGGGTCCGGGTCAGCATCAGTCTCACCCATCGTTTTCCAAGGGGGAAGTTTAGATGGAGAGGTAGTCCGTTTACAAGCAACTCCAAATCCAGACACAAAAATTACGCACAAAATCAAAAAGTTGAGATGCGTCCTTACATCAAAATTAAGCACCATATTTTATCCGATTATAGGCCTATATGCCAGAAGTTGAAATATAAAAAATATGTAAAAGAAAAAAAGTAAATGTTAAAATCGTTTACATTAGCCTACTGCATATTGACTTCATATAAGCCTATATGCCCTATTTCTTTAGTAGGCTAAATCATTAAAGTAAATCAGCGATCGTCCGCAGTCTCTTGACTGAATTTTGGCTTTACCTCTCGCAGCAGGTGTGTGTGGTCAGATCAGATGAGGGCCGGTCGAGGACAAATGCCACACCTGATTTGTCTGTACTTGCCTTTAATAGTTTCGCTTCCTTTATAGTTCTCTGAAAGCATTTTTTAATAGATAGCCTATAACCTGTTCCTAAATGCCACAACAAACACTTCCGAAGTAAAACTAATAGTTTCGCGCGCATTGTGTTCACGTGCATCACCATTACAAGCATGATGTCATGATAGTTTCCGCTAAAAACACTAGCCTAGTTATTATATTAAACTGTATTAATTGTGAAAGCCTCTTCTATTTTAAGGTGACCCCATGCTGATTAAATTACAGATGTAGGCCAATAATAATGATAGTAGCCTAACTGTCTGAAAATATTCCTGTCAAACGAGCGAAACATTATTTGTTTAACAAACACTAAAGCACATTTCACCCTCTTTTAGCTAATAAACTGTAAAAATGTTAAAAATGGCATAATTATGTTATTGGTATGGCAGGTGGAGTTTATTATCTATGAGAACTGCTAGGCTGTAACCACTAGATGGCAGTCAAGGTCTTCCGACACCTGTCAATCACTCGTTTAGGTCTGTGAATTAGGCTATCCATCGACAACATTTCCATGAAGCGTTCTTTAAATACAAGTGACCGAATAAACAATTTAAAATACGCAATTTTCAAATCTTATAAAGACAGGCTATTCTTTTGGCTTACGCTTTACGGTATTTGTGAACGAGGCGGGGTTTTTAGAGAAACAACTCTGACGTAATGCGCGGTGACGTCACGGCAGGGCGAGTCCACAATGCAGAGCAAGTGAACGAATTGCGGAGATCACCGTGTATCAAAACACTGGTCTGCATACTACCTTCAAATCATGGAGCATATCGGTGACTGAAACGTAAGTGATTTCTGCTGCCGTTTTAAAGCTGCTAATGTTTGCAGTCGTGTGTAGTAGTAGTTAAACGCTTGGAAGGAAGCAATGAAGAAAAGGGAATACATTTTCTCTTGATATGCACAGCACAAAGTGCGTGATATGGCATGAGAATTTGGGTGAGAGTGATAATTAGCAGGTTGAGTGCTGTATTTTGAAATGTTTTTTATTATAAGGCATAACGGAGGACGAAATCGTCCATTCAGGCGTCATCGCTTTATATTTCGTCATGAGAGCTATTCAAATGTCTAGATGTTGTTGGCTTTTTTCAATATGCTCTATTAATGTTCCTGGAGGTAAAAGAATCAGATGAGTCATACATTGTCTGTTTACATTATTTACAAGGTGCCTTGTACACATTAGGGATGGAAACCTAGACCAAATTTCTATTCCAGAACAATTCCGGAACCGAATTGTTTTCTTGACGTCCGGTTTCTGTCAGTGCACACGGAACACTGTACTAAAATACACGGACAACGTCCTCTACTATTCAGAGGCGACACAACATCATTACTAAAAACTACAACACGACACATACAGGCAGCGTACATTCCCGTTACCGAAGAATGACTCTTATGAACCGATTCTACTTAGTGAATCAAAACAAACAGCGCGACCAGTGTTGTACGATTCCTAAACGAATGACTCGTTTGAGTCGGTTCTTTTTAAGCAATTATTCAATAATTATTTTTGAATCAATAACGCTTCTGAATCTGTTAGTACTGAATAAATTTGACTTACTTTCTGAACCGTAGATTACAGTAGGCTTACTAGAGCTATCAGTGGTATTTTATAAAAATGGATAAATTAAATATGTTGCCTCTATTTTAAGTATTTACGCAAATACAAGGACCTCAAGGCTGTCTTAATGCTCCTTCTTCCTCAAAACTTTCTCTAGTAGTTGTTCCTTATAGGACTGTCGTTTTCAAATGTGACCAGCTCTTGTTGTTACATATGAAAGGTTCACTGTTCTTTAATATTCTCAGTACCTGGATTAATGGCACTATTGATTGGCCAAAGACTCACATGCTGTACTTTTACAACAATTCACAAAAGCCTTCCAGTGAGAGATCTGGGTTACTAATGCAAAGATTAGTTTCTCATTCCTAACTAGTGGATTCACTAGTTTATTTTTTGCTGTGTGAAAACTTAAGGGTGGAGAATTATGATTGATCTTGGAAGGAGAATGCTGGAAAATGAAAACTATAATGAAAAGCCTGGAGCTTTGTTTCTGTTCTAAAAGAACATTTTGCTTGATATAATCTGATCAGGCTAATAGTTTATTTCCCCATTTCTAAAAACTCTCTATTCAAGAGGTACTCGCTGACCTTTACAGAGACTACTAATGTTGTGTAGGTTTAAAACAAATTATCCTTTTTTTCTGTCTGACCTGTGTCATGATGGTCCATGAAACTAAAGTTCATGGATATTCTATTGGCGAGACAATTGCTGCCAATGACAAGTGCTTTACTGTTATTCTGCCAATTCATGCATGAAACACGAATACAGAGCATATGCTATTCTCATCCCTGTTACTGTACGTCTCCTGTCTGCCCTTCTTCACTTGTTATGATTTCTTCACACCATTCAGCTGTGTGCCATTAGACAGACAGGGACGGATTGGCTGCTCATTCTTGAATTTTGCTCAGCCAGAAAAAATGATGTAAGGTCTATGAAAGGAGAGCATGGATAATCCAGTTTTCACCCAGACGATGACTCATTACTAAAAGGAAATGGTTGTTCATTTATGATTGTGACTGCTTTAATTACAGTTTTATATGAATCCAATCAAAACAGAGATAAAATGGCAAAGCCTCTTTGTTTAGCCGATTTGGCATATGCAGAATGAGGTTGACTTTTTATTTTTAGTCTTCACTTGAATTAATTTATTGGAGACTTTAAGGTATAGTTCACCCAAAATGAAATTAACACTGTCATTATTTCCTCCAGTCCAAATAATTTGTCTCCAGAGTCAGTTCAGAAGACTAATGCATGAGTCATATGGACTACTTTAATGGTCTTTTGGTCCTTTTGGAGCTTGACATTTCCCTATGGCCAGACTGCCAGCAAAAATCCAGTTTTTTTGCATATCCAGATTTTATCCAGATGGGTTTTTGAAACTTGAAAACACATGAAATCGGATTTTATTCAAATCTGATTCAAATCACATATGGAGGTGGTTTGAAATGTGATTCCAAATCAGATTTTTACAGATGCATCTGTCTTGACGCTCTAGCTGCTCTTGTATTCACAAACTGTTGTGTCACTCTTCACGCGACACACAACAAACGTCAAAACTGGTGACGTTCAAATAGTATCTCCAAAGATTTCTGCATTTTCATGTGTGGTGGAGGAGTTCTGCTTCACAACTCGACAGGGCACTTGTTTGGAGAGTGAGATGATGCACCTCCATTTTTCCTGCATCCATTTTGAAAGCCTTGTCACGTACGTGGGTATTCCTACATCATTACCAAAGCAACCCATGCAGATATAGGGTGGCTATGTCTGGACACACAAATCTTATTTGATCACTTGCAATTAATAGTGCAGACTTTCTGCCTGAAAAGATCTGATTTGAGAAACAAAATCTGATTTGCCTGCTGTCTGAATATAAGAACTGTTTGTATGGCAAAGAGCTGTGTAAAGATTCTTCAAAATATTTTTTTTTCATGTTCCATGAAAATAACAAAAGCATACAGGCCCGCATTGGCATAATGGTGATAAGATATTGACAGAATTTTCATTTTGGATGAAATATTCCTATGAAAGATGCCATGTTTTCTCATATAAAGACTTCTGTTCTTCTGTATGAAAGTTTAGAGATGCACCATTTCTCTCTGCAAAACAAAAATGGGTAAAATGCCAAACTTCTAAATTTCTATGCTTGCTGCATTTATTTGATCAAACAGTAAAAACAGTAATATTGTGTAATATTACAATTACAATTTAAAATATCTGTTTCTATTTTAGCATATTTTAAAATGTTTTTCCTGATGCAAAGCTGAATTTTCACTACTTTAGTCTTCAGTGTCACATGATGCTTCAGAAATCATTCTAATATGCTGATTTGCCACTCAAGAAACAACTATTATTATTATCAGTGTTGAAAACCGTTTCATGCACCCTTGCTGAATAAAAAAAAAATCATTCAAACAAACAAACTTTTGAACGGTAGTGTACTCATGGATTAGTTTGTTTATACACAGACCCACATGTAAAGTGCTTTTCATGCAGAAACACTCATGCGTGGATTCATTTCCTCTATATGTTTATCATGCATAAGAAGTGAACATAAATAGAAGCAAGGCTCAGTTCTTGGCTTATTTTTGTAATTAATGTATTACATTGCTATGTCAATGATACATGCATGATTATTTGCATAGTCCAGGGAAGAAGGTGGAAATGTCTTTTTTTAAACTTAACCCTGTTATTAGGCCTCAAGTTTCAGATCACTCTAATCTGTGTTTAGACTTGAAAGATGTATACCCCCTCCTCTGTAATATTGCCTGCCTCTGTTCCTCTTTTAGTTTCAGAGATGCTGAAACTGTTGTCCATACCATAATTTCATCACGCCTACATTAGATCTCATTTTATTGGTCTTTTTGCCAAAATGTATCAAAGGATACAATATGCCTAGAACTCTTTTGATATTCTTTCTCTTTGGAAACTTCTCATTTCCAGTTTTCTGTCATGGATTTTGAATACAAAAACATAGGAGACAGGCCTTCTCCTAAAAAGTTCTCTTGATGTGTACTTGCAGACTTGCATTTTACATTCATGAAGTCCACGAGACCTGTCCCAGTTGACATTTTAGGTTTCAAGAAGGTGCTCACGAGTGCCCCTTTTGTGCCCACCTCGATGCACATTGTTGTCAAGCCCACACTGGATGAAACATCTGCATTATGACCCTATAAACAGCACTGCAACAGAGGTATTGATTATTAGGCCTGAATATGCAGGTCTGTAGCATGTATACACAGCTCTGCTGAGGTAACAGTTAAAAAGACCTTCTCTGCATATTGCCAGTCTCAGAAAGCTCAGCTGAAGAGAAAGTCACCAACACTTCCTGATTAAGCAAAAGGTCAGGATGTGGTTGTGAGATTGTGTGGCAGACTGAAAACTGACAGTTTAGCATGAGACTGCAACAGTGTGCATGTGAAGGTCTGTTTGCTTAGCCATTGTTGTGTTGGGTCCATCACCCATTTTTCAAATAACTGTTTTCAGTCAGGTCTTGATGTGTTGAATACTGAAACATGAGTTTTCCTTGTCCCAGCTTTTTATGACGTCCCAGCTTCACTTTTTATGACGTCATGAGCAATCCAGTTCTCTATATAGATCAGGGGTTACAATAGAACCGCAAGAACCAATGAGGTTCATTCTTATGTGTTACGCAGCACATTTGAGCTTCCACAAGCACCAATGAGGTTTGTTCTCGCACATCAAGCAGGTTCGGTTGAGCTTCTGTTTATGCTCACTGATCAATGTTCATATGTAAATAAAAGCCTATATTCGATCTGTTCATCATATAAAGCAGTTGTGTCTCTTCAGAAAATTTGGAGTAAACCACTCCATTCACGCCAAGCAATGTGCCGTGATGAGCCAGAAAAAAATTGCGCTCCTTTTATTGTCAATGGAACAAGTGTCCATGACATTGAGCTTTCAGTTGATAGACACCCGTCTCTATTTCTGACGCTGCACATCTATTCCACTTTATTGCCACTTTATTTTAGCAGTCTGCCTGAAATGTAATTATTTTGCTTAAAAACATAAAATGTTGTTTATTTTTTTTAATCATGAATTTTGTTATACACTACCGTTCATAATTTGGTAATACATTTTTGAACGAAGTTCAGGGCTGTATTTATTTGATAAGAAATTCAGTAAAAACAGTAATATTGTTAAATATTATTACAAGTAGTTAAAATAACTCTTTTCTCTTTTAATATATTTAAAAATGCACTTTATTCCTGTGATGTCAAAGCTGAATTTTCAGCGTCATTACTCCAGTCTTCAGTGTCACATGATCGTTCAGAAATCATTCTAATATGATGATTTGGTGCTCAAAGTACATTTATTATTATTATTATCAATATTGAAATATCTTTGTGCATGACACTTTTTTCAGTATTCTTTGGTGAAAGTTATAATGGAAAGCATTTATTTGAAATAGGAATCTTTTTATTAACATTATACAGGTGATTTTTGATCAATTTAATGCTTCCATGACGATATAATCATGCATGATCAAAAGTATTAATTTAAAAGAACATCTTTTTGTAAGAATAAGTTGAAAAAAGTTGAAAAATATGACCCTAAACCTTTGAACTTTTATTCACAAAACATTCATCAACTCACACGTTAGTTGTGGTAAACGGAAGCTCAAGCATGTTCGCGTGACGTGCAAGCACCAATGAGGTTCATTCTCATGTTACGCAGCGGGTTTGAGCTTCCGCAAGAACCAATGAGGTTCATTCTCGTGTTACGCAGCACGTTTGAGCTTCTGCAAGAACCAATGAGGTTCATTCTCGTGTTACACACACTGATCTATTTAAATGACTGGATTGCTCATCGCGTTCTAAACTGCCATCAGGCAATGAAGCCACCGGAAGTGTTCGAGCGGCCATCTTACTATTCCCCACCAACAGAGGGCATCATTGACATACAGCCAAAACACTGACCTAAAATCACATGATTTGCAGCATCTCAGTCTCACAGGATTAGTTTTACCATATATGTATGTAAACTTCAGATGTTATCTGTAATGTTTATGGTCTTTTTGGAGAGGATGAGTCATATATTGAAATCGTTAATGTGGGTGTGTCTACTGCACACTGCCGACACAGGCAACGTAACTGAACTAACACAAAAATATATTTCTTTATGTATGTAATTGAGGAAATATTAAACATTAACGTATATCTGTGTTTAGCTGCAGAAATTGATTCGAATAGCTTATACAATAAATATTAATACAAGCCTCTATATTGCACTATATTGTATTACAATTCAGAGTTTGCCATGCATCATCTCAGAAATAAAGCAGTCAGCGTTATCTGCCTGAATAAGTTATGATGTGTATTTTATTTCCTGATTGAGCAACATCTGTTTCAGACTCTTAAGACAGCGCAAATTTATGCCGTTTACAGTTTCCATATGAGTATAAGTGTTATATAAGTATTCTATATAAGTGTTATGTATGCCATGTTGTTGAATTAAATATTTATTTAATCATCGTTTAAATCATTAACTGCTTCAAAATGCATGCTGTTAACGAAATCATTGTTGAAACATTTGCAGTTATCCTACTGTATGAATAAAAACAATACTACAGCACAACATAAATACATAAACACAACAGTACAGTGCGATTTCAGGTTACACGGCATAAATCTTTATTCCGATTTCAAAATGCGCGCTTTGACATTTGTAATACATACGCTGAAGTGTCTTGTCCGCCAGCCGAGCTGATGTTCACTACTGTAATGAATATGAACGTAACTTTAATAAGCAGGGGAAATTCCTGACTTTAAACGAATAACCATTTACATGCTGAGGAATACCAATATGACGGTGCGGCGGCTTCACTTTTTATGACGTCATGAGCAATCCAGTTCTCTATATAGATCAGGGGTTACAATAGAACCGCAAGAACCAATGAGGTTCATTCTTATGTGTTACGCAGCACATTTGAGCTTCCACAAGCACCAATGAGGTTTGTTCTCGCACATCAAGCAGGTTCGGTTGAGCTTCTGTTTATGCTCACTGATCAATGTTCATATGTAAATAAAAGCCTATATTCAATCTGTTCATCATATAAAGCAGTTGTGTCTCTTCAGAAAATGTGGAGTAAACCACTCCATTCATATGGATTCGTTTTACAATCTCTTTATGAACTTTTTGAAGCGTCAAAGTTTCAGTTGCGTAGCTGTCAATGGAGGGACAGAAAGCTCTCAGATTTCATCAAAAAGATCTTCATTTGTGTTCCAAAGATGAATGAAAGTGGGTCTGGATTTGGAATGACATGAGGGTGAGTAAATAATGACAGAATTTTCATTATTGGGTAAACTAACCCTTTAAATAATATTTCTAGTCATACTTGTTGCAATACTAACATTATAATCACATAAGTCAATTTCTATACCAATGGATTCTGTTGAATGAAAGCATATGCATAATACACTTTCTTGTTCTTCATGATTATTAGTCTGGGTTAGTGAACATTCTGAGATGATGTGCAGCTTCAACACCTTCAGTGCAAACATCACTGGTTCTGTCTAGTGTAGACAGGGTGTTAAAGTGAAAATGTTTTCACAAGTTTCTGTTTAATCAATGGCAAGATATAGCTGACCTGTGCTCTAGTTCCCTTAAAGTGGGCTTCTCTGTGACTTCTCTCACAAGTCATCTCCATTTTTACACAAAGAGCTTAGAGAAATGACTTCCACTTCCTGATAATTGAACCAACAGTGCTCACTGGGGCATCCAAAATAAATCGTAAAGGGTCTGTTTGTTGAATTTAATTTTTTTTTGTCACTAAAGCTTTATGGACATATGCTTTATAGCAAATACACAACACACATTCACAGCATAATTTCTAATTCAATTGCCCATTTAAATATGGTTGTCAATCCAGAAACTTTGCAGTGTAGCACTAGCAGCATAAAAAAACTAAACTTGTATTGAGATTGTGAATGGGTAATAAAACAGAAATCAGGCCTCCCTTTATAATCACTATGGCAATCTCTAAAGTGCAAGCTCACTGAATTCTGCACTCTCGTGAAAACTCCCGTTATAATAATAATAAAAAAGCTGTCTTAATTGTACAGTTAATCTCTTATTTACATTGTGGTTATAATAAAAGAATTAGCAAGCTTTGGGACATAATACTTCGTCATCTTTAACGGACAGCTCCGTGACTTAGTTACGTGCATCCTGTCACCATTTAAACTGCCGTCAATCATCTTGTCACAGTTAAAACCCTCCACATACAATTTAATTTAATTTCCTACCTTATTGGAGAGAATTGTAATAGCACGTTGATCTGCCAGTCGTGGGTATTTCATGCGGAGACTCCCATCATGTGTTTGCAATTTGAATGTGATGAAATGTTTAAAAGTTAATGGCCAAACGTATCATTACAAAAGTTCTCAATGCTGTTGCAGATGAAATATAATGTGGATAACACTGAATAAATATCTTTTCATCAGGTTAGATACTGATAATTATTCACTCAAACCCCTTTATCTAAACCTCTCTGCTTAACCATCGGACTCGCATCCGCCATGTTTGTATTTGATTTTTTTTATCCGTGTTTGTAGTTCTAATCGATTCCTCATCCAACTCGCAATGGGTTGTGGGCAATATTAGCCGTTAGAGTGTGCACGGATCTGCACTTCGAATTCTAACCGGAAAAAGTAGACCTTCCGGGTATCTTTGGAATACTCATTTCAACATACTACAATTTGGGACATACTAATTCTATTTTCGAAAACTATTTAGGACGGATAGTATGCGAATTGGGACGCACCGTTGGTTTTCAGCGGTGTTAAGCGGATTCTGACTTGCTTACTGACTAGCACCTCTGATAGGCCATTGCGCTCACATGCTCAACAGATATGATTGTGATTTGGCTACAATGCTCAACGCTTGTAAAAACATCCTGTAAATAGAAACCTTTGGACGCTCAGAGAGCACCCAAACAAACATGAACGAGTGTGTTTGAAACCAGCGTCTATCAGCGGGTACCGAACATACACACAGTACTCAGTCAGTACTACCAGTACTGCAGGAAGGCTGGTACCATCAACTTTTTTTTTACCATCATCTGGTAGTACCAGTACATTTGACAACCCTAATAGGGTCTTTTACTTTTGATCAATTGAATGCTTCCTTACTGAATAAAAGTATTAATTTCTTTCAAAAAATCTTACTGATGGCAAACTTTTGAAAGGCAGTGTATAATTTAAATAAACCCGTAATTACATTTAAATGTCATAACATTTAACCTCACTCATTTTGTAGAAAATCATCACCCAGTTCCATTCTTCACTCCATAAACCTGTCTTTTCATATTGTAAGTGGAAGAGGCAGCTTGTATCTGTTGAATGTGTTTGTTGTGCTGTGAGTGATTCAGATGAGTGACTACAGGAAGAGCCTCAGGGTGAGACAACATTTAATTAACATCAACAAACTTATCACCATGATCATCTGTTTTTCCATGTATTTCCATATTATCATTATGCATTTGGCCTAACTGCTTTTAAACATGCATGAAATCTGAATGAGGCTTGAGAATGAAAGTGCAGAGATTGGTGGTTAATATGCATGAAATATGAATGCTAAATATGAGTGTGGTAATTTTCAATCCCTCTGCCACAGTTTATGGAGATCTTTAACTGCAGGCGGGAGATGACTATTTCTGATGATGGCCCTTTCTATTCTTGATTGCTGTTAACACATTATGATAAATGTGTTGTTCGTTGTGATTAGTTTCTAGGCTGTGTGGTGGACTATAACAGGCAGATGGATGGCTGTTGGGTTGTTGGTTGTGTATGCTGGAGCCTGAGTCAGAATCAGCCGTCCACCCCTTCAGCCCCAGACTGCAGCCCACTACCTGCTGCTTTGCCTACGCCACAGCCAAAAACCCTCCATCCGCCACTGATGTAGCGTATTTGCATCCTCATCCACCCTCTCTCCCAGGATTCAATTGTGTTGTACAGTCCCAGCATACTGTAAAAGTCTGAAAATTTTTGTCGCACTAACTTTGTATGTGTGTTTGCACTTACTTGATTTGCATAATTGCTTTAGTGAACTGGATACTAAAACAGCACAGAGCAAATAAATGACACTATCACTGTGCCCGGTTCATTCTTAGTGAATGCTGAAAGACTTGTAACCTTATTTTCAGGCTTTTTTTTCTCTGCTTTGATAAAAGTTTTGGTGATAGATATAATCCTTCACCATGTCTCCAATTCTTTATGTAGGACAAAGTAACTACCACCAATTTATTTTATGAAGGGCATGGTTAATAAATTATACATGCAGTATATATTGTTAAACACTAATACAATGACATTTACATTCTAATATGCTGATTTGGTGCTCAAAAAACATTTCTTTTTATAATCAATTCTAAAACTATTTTAATATTTTTTAATATAAAAAAATATTTTTAATATAAACCATGATACATTCAAATGTTTGGGGAAAGTAAGGTAAATAAATTAATACTTTGATTCAGCAGTGATGCATTAAATTGATCAAAAGTGACAGTAAAGACATTTACACCGATCAGGCATAACATTGAACCGACAGGTGACAGGTGAACCGGCTCATTGATGCAAGTGGGGAGCGAAGGCTGGCCCGTGTGGTCCGATCAAACAGACGAGCTACTGTAGCTCAAATTGCTCAAGAAGTTAATGCTGGTTCTGATAGAAAGGTGTCAGAATACACAGTGCATCACAGGTGGTTGCATATGGGGCTGCATAGCCGCAGACCAGTCAGGGTGCCCATGCTGACCCCTGTCCACCGCCGAAAGCGTCAACAGTGGGCACGTGAGCATCAGACCTGGACCACGGAGCAATGGAAGAAGGTGGCCTGGTCTGATGAATCATGTTTACTTTTACATCATGTGGATGGCCGGGTGCGTGTGCGTCACTTACCTGGGGAACAAATGGCACCAGGATGCACTATGGGAAGAAGGCAAGTCGGCGGAGGCAGTGTGATGCTTTGGGCAATGTTCTGCTGGGAAACCTTGAGTCCTGCCATCCATGTGGATGTTACTTTGGCACGTACCACCTATCTAAGCATTGTTGCAGACCATGTACACCCTTTCATGGAAACGGTATTCCCTGGTGGCTGTGGCCTCTTTCAGCAGAATAATGCGCCCTGTCACAGAGCAAAAATGGTTCAGGAATGGTTTGAGGAGCACGAGTTTGAAGTGTTGACTTGGCCTCTAAATTCCCCAGATCTCAATCCAATTAAGCAACTGTTGGATGTGCTGAACAAACAAGTCCGATCCATGGAGGCCCCACCTCGAAACTTACAGGACTTAAAGGATCTGCTGCTAACATCTTGGTTCCAGATACCACAGCACACCTTCAGGGGTCTAGTGGAGTCCATGCCTCGGTGGGTCAGGGCTGTTTTGGCAGCAAAAGGGGGACCAACACAATATTAGGAAGGTGGTCATAATGTAATGCCTGATCAGTGTATAATGTTACAAAAGATTTTGATTTTAAATAAATGCTGTTCTTTTGAACTTTCTATTCATCAAAGAATCCTGAAAATTGTATCATGATTTCCACAAAAATATTAAGCAGAAAAACTGTTTTCAATTATAATAATTGAGCACCAAATCAGCTTATCAGAAGGATTCATAGTTCATAGGCCTACATTTGTCAAATGATTGTGAAATAAGCATGATCGTATTCTGCCATATATGATGCACTGTAAACTTGAATAAGTTGGTAAAACTCTTGAGGTAATAAAAAAAATTGAGGTAATCAGTTACATACACAAGTTTAAGCAAGCAGAACTTTGAGTAAGCTAATTCATACATTTAACTTATTTATCACTTATTTATACACTAACTTAATTATCATGTAATCTCAACCTAAATATTTTTAGTAGTGGAAACCTGGCTAGATTTAACTAGCTAATTCAATAAATGCTACCTTGCTAATTGATTACACAATGCTTTGATAGCAGTAACAGCATTGCACTTGCTGAATGAGTACAACATATATCTGTTCTCATACCAAGCTCATGCCCCACTCGTCACCATGATGGTAACCCTACAAAAAAACAACATAACAGAAAGTCTTCTAATTAAACGCTACTAAATCTCCCACTTAACATTAATCTTGCACAACAAACATGATATAACTAATTAATTTAACTAATTAATTTTAGCATTTACTCTCCTTTTTGAGTGTCATGGCAAAGCATGCTGGGAAATAGAAATCCCAGCCCAGTTTCAGTTAAGTTTAACTCAAAACAATGAAACAATTCAGATTACTTAAAATGTGTCAGTTTTGTGAACTCAAAAGAAAAAGAAAGTTCTAAATACTCATAAAAGTTCATTTGATTAAACTAATTTGGTTATTTTGAGTTGGCTCTACTCAAACCAATTAATTATTTTGAGCGTTAGGGTTTTACAGTGTGTTTGGTGTCATTTGAAACATACATGACCCTCATTAAGCTATGTCTATATAAAGTGATGGCCTGAAGCTAACAGCATCCTGTTTGTGAAACATTTCCTTTTAGTCATGAGTTATCCAGTCATAAACATAAGACAATTCTCTGGCACTGACTCTCTCTGATTGCAGCTCTGTCATTGTGTTCAATTATAAATGTCGTCCTATGAACCTGCATAAATAATGCAGAGACGTGCATAACGACTTGAGATCAAAGACCAAAGATCCAAAGACTCATTCTTAAGTTGTCTCAGGTTAACCGCCTTGGGGTTCACTGGTTCTTTCTACTCCAGACAGTTGGTGACGCAAATATTCACTCATCCTTTTTGTCCCCTTCTCTCTTTTGCTTTTAGATTCACTTTTAGACTGAAACAGAGCCTGGATTACTTGGAAAATAATTTACCTACAGCATAAAGTGGGAGTGTAAGAGGTAATCCTATTGGTCACTGAAGTAACTGGAGGCAAGATGGCGGGAAGAGAGCGCAGTCCACGCCACAGGCCATGGTCTGTGTACCGAGCCAACACGTTTGACTTGTCATCTGAGATGATAGGGTTGGCGCTAGCAGGTGAGGGATTATTAGCTTTTTGACACTTAACTTTTGACTGAACGGCAAGTTTATACCATAGTGATCTGGGATATGTCAGTAATACATAACCAGACGTTTTCTGCCAAGAAAAGTAGTTGCACTACAAAAGGACAGATTAAAGTGGTGTAGGGCTTTTAAATCTCTGCTTTTATTTATTTATTTATTTTTTTACAAGCTGAGAGATCTGATTTTCTGAGTTAATAATTAGCATGCCACAAATGCACTAAATAGACCTTAAAGAGACAGTCCACCCAATAATTAAAATTCTGTCATAACTTACTCACCGTCAAGTTGTTCCAAACCTGTATGACTTTTTTTTTTCTTCTGTACTTTTTATTATTATTTTATTTAGTTGTATTTTTTTGATGCTGTATGAAAAAAATGTAGATCTATTTTGATGGCTGTCACAAATATTGAACTTTAAGTTTAAAAAATAGTTCTTATCAGTGGTGAAAACAAATATAGGGAATAATAGACATAATTAGTCTAAATCAATGATGTCATTATTATTTATGTTTTAACACAAAATTTGTGATTTTCTTAGAATTACAGTTCTGCCCATTCTTCTTCCTGTCTTTCAAATTCAACATCCTGTGGGACATGGAGTTAATTCTGCAACCCTGATTTCCCCAGGATATTAAACTAGTTTAATATTAGTATATAAGACTAAATATCTTGCATTGAGATAATCTCAAGATTTACTAGTAAGATAATATGAAATCATTTGCTAACAAACTAATAAGAAGACTATGGAAATTCTGTGTTGTGTCTGTGTTCAGGAAACAGTCAGGATCCTGATGAGCCAGTTCTTGAGTTCAGTCTGGGTGAGTAACAGCAGTACAGTCAATCATAAAGTGATTAAGGTGCAATGTTACCAAAGGTGCCAAAGCAGATATCTACTCATTCAGGACATGTGTGTACATCTGCATCCAGTGAAGAGTCCATCACCTCATATTCTTCCTCCTTTTTTGGCTAACTACTCTAATATGCATCCTACTGTATTTGTGAAGGAAATAAACTGTTAATCAGTCATACCCTCTTAGCTCACATGCAATAAACATTTATGCAGCTTATCTATGCGCTGTTAAATCAAATATTTCCATTGTGCTAGAAGCACTGGGTTTTGTCTGACTTAAGCTGTGCTCTCTGACAGTTATATTACTTTTTCCATGATGAAACTTCATGTCGATTACAATTAGCCACCTTGAGTTCTTTGACATTTTTTATGTGCCATGATTCAATGTTCATCGCAAGACATATTTCAGATGGTTGCTTGCACAGACTGGATTGTAAAGCTACTGTGAGTACAATCACAACTAAATCACTTCTCTTCTTTTATGATTAACTTACTGACTTGTTGTCCTTCTTTTCCCAGCATGCAGTGAGCTGGTCACTCCATCACTGGACCGTAAGCCCAGTAGCTTTGTAGCAGTGAGCTGCACCACCCCTCCACAGGCATTTTGGACCAAACATGCACAGACTGAAATTATAGAGGTGAGGATTAACCACGATTCATTGGTTTTCGATTCGATTCAAGGACGATTTTTCTAATTCAGAACGATTCAATTCGAGACGATTTACATTAAAATTCGATTCGATTCTGCATTTTTTTTTTTATATACATTCATAGGATTATTAAATGCTTCCCCCGGTGTTTCTTAGTCAGGGTGTGAATTACACAGCGACCTTCAGGGGTCAGAGAGTGGGCAAAAAAACAACCTTTTGTCCATTGTTAATGTTAGTTCATGTTATTACTTTATTATTTTATTATTATTACACACTTTATTTTAATAGCCAAAAAAAAAAAAAAAAAAATGTATATGGCATTTTTAGAAATCTACATAAGCCAAAATTTAAAAAGGCTTTAAAAGTATTGTTAGTTCATGCTAACTATTGTGTAGGATAGTGTTAATGGCTACACAACCTTACTAAAGTGTTCCAGGTACATTAAACATGCAATGCTTCCATAGAGAGACTAGAATATCATGCACTTTTCCAACTAATCCTAAACTAACTTTTTTTCACGGAATAGAAAGAATTCTATTCCGTGAAAAAAATAGAATTCTTTGTTCTCTTTATACAGAACATTTTCCTTATGATGATTCTGAAAGAAAACGCGCCGGGTGTCTACTGTTGCTATAGTAACGAACGCAACTTTAATGCGCATCTGATTGATAGATAAACTGCGCGCTCTTATTTCAGTGTTGTTAATGTTGTAGTTATTTCAGCAGTTTCCTTCGTACATTCAGTTAAACGACATTAAGTTACATTTAATTTATCATTCATCAGAACTGTGCGTATGCATTTTAGACACTTACATTATGTGTTTGCTCCGTCCATGCAATAAATGTGCATCCTTGAATAAGCGGGGCTATATTGTATGACCCATTTCCGTAAAACTTCAGTATTTTATTTTATATAAAAACGAACGAAAGCGTTTTATTTCAACAATAGTGACCACGGTGACTTGGCAGCTTTATCAGTGGCTTGAGCGGTTTGACTATTCCTGTCTCGATAGAGAGCTGTCATCTGCTCATGTGAATAGCAGTGGCCGTCCTGAGAAGAGATCAAACTGGGCTGCTCAAAAATTTGTCAATGAGAGCTACGGACGGAGCGCGAGTGCAATCCAGTGAAGGCGGTAAAGAGTGCAGTGCGTGTCTGTGAAGGAGAGCTGTGAGGGCGCGGATGACGGCGCAATGCCTCCATTAATTCACGCATGTAGTATAATCTAATGTTTATTTTAAAGCACTGAATCGCTGTCGAATCGCGATTAATTCGATTCTTAGCATTTTAAATCGATTATTGACCGAAATCAACGATTCACGATTCAAAAATACATGTTTCAAGATCGATGCATATGCATCGTCAGGATTTGTAATCGATGCATCGAGTGAATCGTTACACCCAAGGGGGTAATCCCATAGACAGTAAAAGAAATGGACACAGCGACCCCATAGACTTCACCGGAGAAAAGTGAAGTCAATTAGAAGCACTCACTTCCTGATGGCTGAGCGTACTGCGCAGCCTCAGACTGAGCTTGACGACGTAGATGTGACCCTGTCTGACAGTGTAAAATACAAGGTAATGGAGCCTTTTATACATTGTCGTGTTTCTTTAGAAATAAACAATGGACAAATGGAGTCTTTAAACGCCTCATATGTAAAGTTATTCGCTGTCAAAGTGACGCCAAAATGAATGGGAGTCAATGGAATGCTAACAGCAGGTGATGGCTTGCTTAGCAATGGCTGCCCCTATGGAAGGTACGCTTTCCGGGTGCTGGATTACCCCCTTGGGATCCATTACCTTGTATCTTACACTATCGCCCCGTAGAAGCCGTTTTTGTAAAAAATTACCGTATAGACCCGTATAGACAGGAGGAGAAGCTCGCAGGCAATCTGGCGTTAAATTTTAAAATAAATAAATACTATGCAAAATGACAAAATAATTAATCAGAGTACTTACCAAAAGTTGCTCCTGCTCACGCTCTCCGTCTCTGCAAGATTCGGTGATTTCATATTTCACTTTGAACAACTACTAAAAGACTTACAACTGTCAGACAGGTTGCTCACGTCACATCTACGTCGTCAAGCTCAATCTGAGGCTGCGCAGTACGCTCAGCCATCAGGAAGTGAGTGCTTCTAATTGACTTCACTTTTCTCCGTTGAAGTCTATGGGGTCTATGGGCTGTGTCCATTTCTTTTACTGTCTATGGTTACACCCCTACTTCACAGCCATTCACAAACCCTCCCGCGTGGCCTCATGGGATAGTAAAGTGTCCGTCGGATGCGCAGATTGCGCACTACAGAAGCTCACCGGTCATCCGGGTACTTTGCACCTACTCTTTTATGAATATTATGAATTCAGACATTTTAATCTGCTCACATACTGTTTTTCGCTTCCTATTATATAGTATGGAAGTAGCTATTTATATATTTATATGCAATTAATGTAAGTAGTTTGCTATACTGTTATAAATATCTCCTTGATTTACATTACAAAACTATCAGAATTTCATCTTATGTTTTTTTGTCTGGGTTTTTTTTTTTTTTTTTTCATGTGTGTTTTTATTTTTTTTACAAACTGAGAGATGAGATATGATTTTTTTGAGGTAATAATTAGCATGCAACAGATTCTTGAAATAGACCTTAAAGAGACAGTCCACCCAATAATTAAAATTCTGTTGTCATTTTCCAAACCTGTATGACTTTTTTTTCTTCTGTGGAACACAAAAAGAAGATATTTTGAAGAATGTTGGCAACTAAACCAGTTTGGTTATCATTGACTTCCATTGCATGGACAAAAAAATACTGATACATTTCCCAAAATAATTTTTTTTTGTTTTCCACAGAAGAAAGAAAGTCATACAGGTTTGGAAAATGATGACAGAATTTTACCGGTCATCCGGGTACTTTTTGCCTACTGTTTTATGAATTCAGACATTTTAATCTGGTCACATACTGTTTTTAGCCTACAATATAGTATGGAAGTAGCTATTTATATATTTATATGCAGTTAATGTAAGTAGTTTGCTATACTGTTATAAATATCTCCTTGATTTACATTACAAAGCTATCAGAATTTCATCTTACTTTTTTATCGTATAAATATCAACAACTTCCGCCAAATTTTATATTTTTGAACAGTTTAGGCCTCTAAATGATAGTGTTTTTTTTCCTCCTCAAGTATGAGCTACATATTCTCCTATATCATACAATACAAGCCATAAAAGCCTCATGTATCAAATATGATACTCAACAAAAAACAAATTTTTTTCACACTTTTTTAGATTTTGTCTAAAGGTTCAAAAACCTTTCCTATTTAAAAAAAAAAAATATTCTGACTTATGTCAGGCTTTTCAGGGTTACTATAATCTAATGTTACACTTTATTTTAAGGTGTCTTTCTTACAGTGTAACTTTATATTTAAATACTGAGTAATATTAATTAATTACATGTAGTTACTATAGGGTTAGGGTTTGGTTTAGGCTTAGTTGCATGTAATTATGCATCATTTATATATATTACTATAGTAACTAACTACATGTAACATGGACACTGTAAAATAAAGTGTTACCAATATAATTTGCTAACAAACCAATAAAAAGCTTGGATATTTATGGAAATGCTTTGTTGTTTTTCACATGTGTTTAGGAAAGAGTTTTATCTCTAGGATATTTGTTGCTAAAATCCATCTTTGGAGTGAAATGGGCCTTATAAAGCCTGACAGCATCAGATTTGCATTTCTTTTTTTTTCTCTCTCTCTCTCAGGGCACCAGTAATCCAATCTTCTTGAGCAGCATTGCCTTCTTCCAGGACTCTCTAATTACCCAGCAGACTCAAATCAAACTGTCTGTCTACGATGTGAAGGACCGCTCACAGGGGACTGTAAGACAGAAACCATTATTCTTAACATTCTGCATCTGTTTTGCTTAGCCTCATAAACTCGACTCTCTGTTTTATTAGATGTACCTGCTCGGTTCGGCTATGTTTACAGTAAAAGAGCTGCTTCAAGACAAACACCACAGGCTACACCTCACACTGCGGTATGCTGGATAAATATAGATACAAAGCCAATCCCAATCCCATAGTATAACATTAGCATATTATTTATTAGGAATTCCAGGAAATGTAGTCTGACAGGTATTTCTGGTCATTTCACTGGCTCAGATCAGCAGAGAGTGAGCGGATGGGTAACATCACCATTATCGCATGGCAGATGGAGGAGAGGAGAGACCAGCGAGCTCCTCTGGCACGTTCAGACACAGTTAACGGCAGGGTGAGTGCTCACTTACACTGTTCTTCACACTATACATTAGTGGTCTATTGATGTGAGTTTTTAAGTGGCCAGTGTTCAAAACCGATACTTAAAGAGCAGGGTGGCATATGTACATTGGCAAGACTTTCAGTAGTTTATTAGCAGTGTCATGAAGGTTAACTAAAACTATTAAAAATGTATTTCGTTAATTAAAAATAAAACTCAAATAAAAGAAAATACACATATTAGATAATCAGATAAAAACTTAAACAAAAATTAGAAGTTGAAGTGAAATAAGTTTGTTGAAATGCTAAAATTACTCAAATTAAAAATAAAATAAAAAATAAATATAAATATATGAATAAAAAATAATAAAAAGTGCAAAAGCATCAATTACTGTAAACTATAATTACTGTGTACTATTACACCAAAATTACTCAAATTAAAATTAAAACTGATATAAAATCTAATTGAAAATATTAATAAATATTATAATAGTACTGTATATAAATATTACTAAAATAACACTGGGGACTACACTTCTGTTAAAGGGTTAGTTCACCCAAAAATGAAAATTCTGTCATTAATTCCTCACACTCATGTCGTTCCGAACGTTCGTTCATCTTTGGAACACAAATGAAGATATTTCTGATGAAATCCAAGAGTTTTCTGACCCCCCATAGACAGCAACACAACAACCACAAGGCCCAGAAAGGTAGTAAAGACATCGTTAAAATAGTCCATGTGACTACAGTGGTTCAACCTTAATTTTATGAAGCAACGAGAAATAACAAAAATAACGACTTTGTTCAACAATCTCTTCTCGTCTGTGTCAGTCTCCTACACTGTTGATGTAGTAAATACAGTGCAGCGCTTCCTAGTTCCTAGTTCTACGTCAGAACGGCAGCTTGGCCGACGCTGTTCACGTGAGCACCACGACACATGCGTGTGATGCTAACGCTGGAGTTAGCCAATGGTGAGCTGCCGTTCTGCCGTAGAACTCGTAAGTGCTGCACTGTTTACACTACGTCAACAGCGTAGGAGTCTGGCACAGACCAGAAGAAATTGTTGAATAAAGTCATTATTTTTGTTTGTTTTTGTGCACAAAAAGTATTCTCGTCGCTTCATAACATTAAGGTTGAACCACTGGAGTCACATGGACTATTTTAACGATGTCTTTCCTACCTTTCTGGACCTTGAAAGTGGTAATTAAATTCTATGGAGGGGTCAGAGAGCTCTCGGATTTCATCAAAAATATTTAAATTTGTGTTCTGAAGATGAACGAAGATCTTATGGGTTTGGAACGACATGAGGGTGAGTAATTAATAAAAGAAATTTCATTTTTGGGTGAACTAACCATTTAAGGAGCCATTAGTCTCTTTTTAATTCTGAAAATCTGTGTCTGATGACAAGTCTTTAATATAATCATTCTCATGTTTCTCACAGATGGTGTTACCGGTGGATGAAAGTCTGACCGAATCCATGGGAGTAAAAGCAAAATCTGCCTCCTTATGTAAAGACAGTCTTTTAAAGGCAGGTAAGTGTCTAATGTCTATATACTGTACAAAACCTGTGCATTTTTATTTCTTAATTATTGCAGCTACATTCAATCTGGAGGCAGCAATTTATTTCTAAATATGCCCCTCATAAATGAATCAATAGGCTATAGCTCTCACTTCCTGCTGTGAAGATTCATGAATGCCACAGGCATGACAGCTGTGAAAGAGGTTCTGAAAACGGCTCCTGCATCCATTAAAGAAACACAAGAACAGTCATTTATAGAGCGTTTAATATTTGATGTGAATAGATTATAAAGACTATAACTAGATTAGGATTTCCTTTAAGAAATACTAGAGCTTTGAGGAAGCAAAATATTTGTTTTATTTAAGTATAGGTTTTAGGCTTTAGTTCTGCATAAGTGAAATGCTGCATTATTCAGCATGTATCTTGTTTTCAGTTACTGCACACAAGAATCAACAGTAGTCATGTTACAGTGTAAATGCAACTATGAATGGTTAGATACACTCTGCCATTCAAAAGTGAGTCAGTAAGATTTTTATGAAGATTTTTTTAATGTTTTTGAAAGAAGTCTCTTCTGCTCACCAAGGGTGGATTTATTTGATCAAAAGTAAAGTAAAAACGTAATATTATGAAATAGTTTTTCAGTTTAAAATTACATTTTAAAATATTAAAATAGAAAACAGTTATTTATTTCTGTGATGGCAAAGCTGAATTTTCAGCATCATTACTCCAGTCTTCAGTGTCACATGATCCTTCAGAAATCATTCTAATATGCTGATTTGGTGCTCAATAATTTTTTTTTTTTAATTATTATCAATGTTGCTTAAAATGCAAAAAAATTGCATTTATTTAAAATAGATATAATTCATGATATTATAAACTTCATTATATACACTTTTGAACAATTTAATGCATCCTTGCTGAATAAAACTATTAATTTGAAAATATTATGTCAAAAATGAATCAATGGCGATTACACTTGATTAAAGAATCTCATTTCAAACTAATGATTTCAATTAGTTGTACACAATGCTTCAGTCAATGCAGTAAAATGCAGGACAAAAATTATAATTTATAGCATTTCTTTTCTATTCATTTCACAATTGCATACAGCGATTGATTGATTGATTGATTGATTGATCCATTGATTGATTGATTGATTGCAGTGTTTGGAGGCACTATTTCACGGATGTACCGATTTCCCACCACTGATGGAAATCACCTGCGTGTGCTGGAGCAGATGGCAGAGAGCGTGCTTTCCCTGCACATACCAAGACAGTTCGTCAAACTACTTCTGGAGGAAGATGCTGCCAGGTAATTCACGTTACTTAGCGCTCATGCTCAGAATTACTCTTTTGAGTTCTTTTGAAGAATCTGTCAAGACTTTCATTTGTGCAGCATATTGCATTTCAATAATGTGGCATTAGCGTGTAATTGGTTTATTAGCTTCTAACTAATAATACTCAAACACAATGAATTTATGTAATATTTCTAAATGAGATTATATTATGTTGTTGCACATTTCTGTCTGCACGCAGGGTTTGTGAGCTAGAGGAGTTGGGTGAGTTGTCCCCCTGCTGGGAGAATCTGAGGAGATTGATCATTACTCAGTACCAGACTATCATCCTCACCTATCAGGAGACTCTCAGTAATTTACACGAATACAAGGGTAAGTTTTGTGGCACCTACTCAACCAGAAAGATTTCATGTATAAAGCCCCTGTCACCGCTATAAATATAGGTGATTTCAACATGGTATTTATCTGATTCCTCTCACCTACTATCCTGCAGGTCCTTCCTTCAAATCTAGCACCCTGAAAGGAGAGAAAAAACTAGAGTTCATGCCTACAAACCTCCACGTTCAAAGGATGAGAGTGCAGGGCGAGTCTGGCTACGGTGAGAGATCTATGGCCAATATGTGCATTGTAACACGGACATTCTTCAGGGCTGGTCTTTACGTAACTTACATCTTTGAACAGATCGCACATATGATGTGGTGACCACAGGGGCTCCTGCGGCACATCATCAGGGCTTTAAGGGCAGTGGACTGAGGAAACTCATTCAGAAGTTTGAGGAAGCCAAAAAGCAGTAAGACCTTTTCTTGAAAAATATTGGTAAAAAATATGAAATCAAAGTTTTTGTGTTGCTCTGCTAGGTTTTTACCTTTTTATTGTGTTAAGAGCCGTTCATACCAAGGATGATAACAATAAAGATATAGTTCTAAAAATCTTTCTTAATATAAAAACCACACCACAACTATAATGATAATGATAATGATATAATGTCTCACCTTTTTTATGTAATGATATTTTATTTCACACTTATTACATGACTACGATTGTAATCAGTTGCCCTTATGTTGTTTGTTTTCTGATCAGTGCGAATGAGGGTGAAGGGTGAGTTTCAGGGTTGTTGACCGTTTTCCTGTCATTTTCATATGTGGTGGTGTTTCATCTTATTTATGATCAGTCAACGTCGAGTCCTTTACTTCCATTAAATCTGAAGGATCTTTCTTGTTTGCACCAACATTTGTGTTTTCAAAGATGATGTGTTAGCACAAAACTGCTTTCCTACTCCATTCGATTGTGTGCACTTTGTGTTTGTGTATGTTTTCTGTGTTTGCTTGAACATCACACCATCTCATTTGCAGTATAGTCCACTTGGTCACAGTTGAACAAGTGATAGCAAATGGGGAATTGGAGACTGTGTTGGTGTTTTGTTTTTAATGCTCTGTTTGGTTTCAGTGCTGGGGAGTCAGCTCCACTCTCAATGCGGTACCAGCCGCAGGATGTGTTGAAAGCTAAAGAAATCATTTCCCATATCAACACTCTCAAGACGCAGGTCAGCTATTACACTGAGCGTCTGTCTCGTGCCGCCAAAGAACGCTCCACCAATGCACTGGAGAGGACTCTCGCTATCCTGACAGACAAGGTGAGAGGCTTTGCTTGAACCACTTACAATCTGTTTACAGACCGTCTAATGCATATTGAACACAAGAGCTGACTGAATTTGCCTGTTCCCATCTGATTGGCTGGCTTTACACAACTTGATAAGGGCACACAGTAGTACGACTCTTTGAAAGATATAGTCTGAGTTTTGCCTGAGGCATTAAACTAACAAATGTGCACAAATGCTACACATATTCTCCATAATCCTGTACAGCCATTCACAGAGCTTACAAAACTATTATTTATTTTATTTTAAATTATTTAAAATGTAAATATTTTATTTGTTTTTTTTTTGTTAAATTTTTAGTTTTATTATTATAACTTTAATTCTATATATTATTGTCACAGTGGCTGTAGTGAAGCACACAACAAAGGAGAAACAGAAAACAGTCTTTGATATTAAATCCACAGGGAATAAACAGGAGATGGTAGGAGAAATAAACTGAAACAACCACGTTAACATTGTTCTGTATTGTCAATGAACTAAGGAAACTCAAGGCTTAAATACCAAAGGAACGTAATCAAGATAGAAACAGGTGTGTGGAATTGGAAACTCAGGTAAACTGGAACTCATGCTGCATCCCAATTCGCCTACTTATACTATGCCCTAAAAGTATGTACTGTTTTTGTGAAGAAAAACAACTTTTGAGTGTGTAGCATACTACTTTGTCATTATTGCATCTTTAATGGACAGCTCCGTGACTTAGTTACGTGCATCCTGTCACTCTTTAAACTGCCTTGTCAATCATCTTGTTACCGTTAAAATCCTCCACATTCAATTTAATTACATTTTCTATGGTTTCGGAGAGAAATGTAATAGCACGTTGATCTGCCAGTCGTGGGTCTTTCATGCAGAGAAACTCTCCTCATGTGTTTGCGATTTGCATAATGATGCATTTAAAAGTTAATGAACGTATCATTACAAAAGTTTACGGTGCTGTTGCAGATGAAATAAAATGCGGATAACATTGAATAAATATATTTTCGTCAGGTTATATACTGATTATTAATCTCTCAAACCATGTTTGTAGTTTTTTAACACTTTTTACTTGTGTTTGTAGTTAGGGCCCGAGCACCGATGGTGTGAGGACCCTATTGGAATTGCTCAGCCTATTATTATTCTTCTCCCAAATGAATCGCATTTTTGATGGCCTAAACATGCTCGAAAACTCATGAAACTTTGCACACGTGTGTAAAGTGGTGAAAATTTACGTCTGATATGGGTTTTAGAATTAGGCGTGGCAAAATGGCTCGATAGCGCCACCTACAACATTTCAACGAAGTGCCCCTCCCGCTACGTTTCACGTACAGGTATGAAATTCGGTAGACACATGTAACAGCCCAATACCTACAAAAAAGTCTCCTGGTACGAAATCTGAAAACAAACAGGAAGTGAGATATTTGTTGCACATTTTGCCATTTCCAGACATTGTACTTTAATGAACTCCTCCTAGAGATTTAATCAGATCAACATCATATTTGCACAGTCTAATCTAAAGGCCTTTGTGATGTTAAATTGCGAAGATCTTGAGTTTTCGCTGAAGGGCGTGTCCGTGGCGGCCTGACAAATTTCGATGTTTCGCCATGAAACAGGAAGTTGTTGTAAGTCAGGCATACAATGTCCGATACGCCCCAAACTTCACATGTTTGATAAGAGTCCTGGCCTGAAGACATCTACATGCCAATATTAGTTAGTCATAGCGCCACCTGCTGGCAACAGGAAATGGCATGCTTTACACTGTAATTCACTCCCAGAAACACATTAAAATATGCCATCAAGTCCCAAACATGCTAGAAACACATTAAATCAAGCAACACGTGGCTAAGTGCTAATGTATGCGATTTACGCCACGAAACAGGAAGTTGTTGTAACTCAGGCATACAATGTCCGATCTGCCCCAAACTTCACCTGTTTGATAATAGTCCTGGCCTGAAGACATCTACATGCCAATATTCCGGATATCGTCAAAGCACCACCTGCTGGCAGCAGGAAGTGTGGCACATTGAACTGACGTTGGCATTTCTCTTCTATATTTACCCACTTAAATGCATGCCGCCCACTATTCGCTGTTTTCCTGAGGCTACCGGGTGGCGGTGCTCCCGGGTGCAAGGGCCCTTTCATCGCTGCTTGCAGCTTTAATTGTAATTGAATCCTCGTCCAATGTGCAATAGGTTGTGGGCAATATTAGCTGTTAGAGTGTGCACGGATCTGAACTTCGGATTCTAACCGGGCCATCCGGGCACCTTTGGAATACTCATTTCAACATACTACGATTTGGGACGTGCTAATTCTAATTTCAAACACTATTTAGGACAGATAGTATGCGAATTGGGACGCAACAAGAGTGAAGGCGAAACTACGAAACGAAACATATACGCATCACTATTATTTATAACTCTATTATTTGATTTTAAAGTGTTATATTTTTATTACTCTATTATTCTCTACTAATTAATTTTCTATGAACTTTTATTAATTTATATATTATTACTACTGTATTATTGTGGTATAATATATTTCAGATTAGCCCGCCTCTAAATGGCACATAAAACAAAACCAACTTTGGTTGGTCACTTTATGTGCCAATCAGACGGTCTCTTCCTGTCTGAGTGGGTGGCTCTTAAAAGACATTTTATAATGTTTAACAGATCAGTGGTTCTTGTGTATTCAATTATGAATGTTTTTTGGGAAAGTCATAGAAACACTATTGTGGATTTTTTTTCTTTTGCTATTGGAGCGAATGGGAAAGCAAAAAATATATTTGTTGTACTTTTCATTCACCACTATAGAAGTTTACCCAACTATGATGACTTTCGCTTCTGAGAACCTCAGAGCTATTACAAAGCTAGTGTTTCTCATGCTCAACAGATCTTCCAAGTAAAAGCTTTTGAGATCCACTTAATGAGTAAGTGCAATCTCTGTGCCACCCTCTCTGTCTCTCTCAGACACGGCAGCTGGTGACAGTGTGTGACAGTAAGCTGCTAACTACAGCTATCCAGGCACTGAGTGCGGCGCGCCCGGAGTTCATCGCATCCAGAGGCTCTCCGTCCACCCATGATACTGAGCGTGTGGTCCTGAGGAACGATCAAGGCTCTCCACAGGCCAAATGGAGCGGGAAGGGGAACAGAGCATCCATGAATTTAAGCTGGCAGGAGGAGGAGTGGGTAAGGTCACTCAGAGACTGACATTATACCCTCATGATTAGAAATACTGGAGAATCTGAAATATATCCTCTGTAATATTCTCTTTCTCCTTCAGGAAAAGATCTGGCTCAATGTGGATAAGAGTCTGGAGTGTGTGATCCGCTGTGTGGACAGGCTGCTGACGAGAGAACGGTTGCAGAGCGACAGCAGTGAAGACGTCTTCCTCTCTGACCAACAGGCTGACACTAGCAAGAGAGGTAGCCAGGGCAATGCATTCTGGATCAACCCTGGTGACAGGCTCTTCTCCCCTTCCTCCTCCACCCCCCTGACCTCATCACAACCTCTTTCCGATCAGTCCTCTTCAACATTACTATCACCATCCTCATCACCCTTACTGAACCCTGCATGTCCATCCAGTCCTAATACTCACTTCTGTAGGTTCCACCCTGTGTTAAGTTTTCTTTTAATTCCTTTTTTAAAACTGCTCAAATACCACAAATGCTTTCAGTTTTGCATCCTCTTTTAGTGGCACACATGATAATGCTGCACTCCATTCAAAATCGGATGTGGGACATTTCTACTTGATATCGCCAACTTCCAACAATCAAACTGAAAAAGAAGTACACACTTTAGCATAGTTTTAAAAAGAGTACATATTACAGGAATAGTATACTTTAAAATAACATACTTAAGTGGGAACTGAATGTAATGTTTTTAACACTTAATTTAATGTTAATTGGAATTAAACGAAAATGTATTATAGTGTAAATTTATATTAAATATAATTAGCTTAACTTTAGAGTGCTTTTTTGTATAGGGCTTACGTTCATCTGTTTATGTAATTTTACAATTATTTCTATAGTCTTTGAAATATGGTTAAAGTTTACTGCTGAATCTACTGACAAGCATTTATGGTAAACATAAATATACGGTAATGTCATTTCTATTAAAACTTGTCATGTATTTAAATATATTTGTAATGACACATTTGTAAAGTTGCAATTTAGTACATAAAATAATAATTAACTTTAAATTTAACATTGAATAATACACTACAGTTAATTATAATCAAGTACTTCACATGTGCTTCAGTATGTTAGTCAACACATCAAAATATGTTATGCTATAAGGCATGACACAAGATTATTAAAACAATGATTTTAAATGTACTTTAAAGTAAAACTTTTGACATTATTTGACATTATTACATTGCATTTAAAAAAAAAAAAAAAAGTTTACTTAAACATAGTCATAAAATTCTAAATACATTTTTTTCACTAATATTATATTATCTGCAAGTACAGGTTTTTAAAAATATTCAATACAATTCAGCGCACTTATTTGTCACAAAGGGTTTTATTGCCTGAGACTCTGAAGATTGGCAGTTCTAGCATTAGCTTTGCATTGAAATCCCCTTGTGAACTTTGACTCATTCAAACATTTTATTTGCTTTGAAAGTTAGTTTTTATCTTTTAAGTTTTTATATCTCTTTGGGTGCTACCATATTTGTTTGACATCTTCATCTTGGCAAAATTACGGATTTCTAAATTTGAAGTTTGACTTTAGGTGATGTTCTATCATTTTGCACTATTCTAAGCAGGAAATTAATTTCCAGCATTTTCTGAGTTGAATGTAATGCAGCGTAATGCATGGTTGTAGTTGCTTATATTATGATATATACTATGTCTATGCTAACAAACCAGAAACCAAGATTTCATTAACAGTGTTCGCATAGTGTTGGCTTTTTTACTGATTAATGTAATATTAAATAGCACTATTAAAATAAGTGGTATTACTATGGTTGTCTTTAACAACACTTATTCTCTCTCTCTCTCTCATACTGTAGATAGTCCCAGTGTTGAGGGGTCCTCTCCTGGTAAGCCTCTCAATGCAAATTATTTGTACCATCTGCAACTATAGATGTGGGCTGTCCAGTTTTATGTCCGTTCCTGATGTTAGCTGTATATGTTATGGCTCTAGGTGAATGGAGTGATGCTCTGTATCCCCTCCTGACCACTCTGAATGAGTGTGTAGCCATGATGAGCGACAAAGCCAAGAAGTCCATGGTGTTTCTGCTGATGCAAGACAGCGCTCCCACTATCAGATTTGAGTTGTCACTACAGTACCGCAGAGATGTGGTTTTCTGTCAGACAGTTAGTACAAGATTAATTATTAATTATAATTAAAGAGATACACAACATAATTTTATTGAGTGTCAGATATAGCCAGGCCTACATGGAATGTGCACTGTAGAAAGTTCCAATGACTTCTATAGAAGTAGGACCCTTTTTAATTTATACAATTCTGTGAATCCCAACATACACTGCATGTTAATTTGTTAAACATTTCAGCTAGTTTGATCATATTTCTAGCTACCAATAAGGTTGTAGCTGAACATTTTTTCCAATTTTAAATTGTCAATAAAAGGGCAATAAAACAAAATATAGTCGTTCTGTCAGGGCCTGCCCATACTGAAAAAAACATATATTTTTAAATATATTTCAAAATATACCAAAAATGGCCAAAATTATATCGCTAATGTAGATTATAAAATTTACATAAATATATATTTTGAAGTTTTAGGTACTTATATTTCCTATTTATTATTTTTCCTATTTATTTTTATATTTATATTGTGCAAGCAGTATATTTTAAACATATATTTTATATATATTTTTGCATTTACCCAAAAAAATTATTTTCCTGCCAATTTTAAGTACAAACCCGATTCCAAAAAAGTTGGGACACTGTACAAATTGTGAATAAAAACAGAATGCAATGATGTGGAAGTTTCAAATTTCAATATTTTATTCAGAATACAACATAGATGACATATCAAATGTTTAAACTGAGAAAATGGATCATTTTAAGGGAAAAATAAGTTGATTTTAAATTTCATGGCATCAACACATCTCAAAAAAGTTGGGACAAGGCCATGTTTACCACTGTGTGGCATCCCCTCTTTTTATAACAGTCTGCAAACGTCTGGAGACTGAGGAGACAAGTTGCTCAAGTTTAGGAATAGGAATGTTGTCCCATTCTTGTCTAATACAGGCTTCTAGTTGCTCAACTGTCTTAGGTCTTCTTTGTCGCATCTTCCTCTTTATGATGCGCCAAATGTTTTCTATGGGTGAAAGATCTGGACTGCAGGCTGGCCATTTCAGTACCCGGATCCTTCTTCTACGCAGCCATGATGTTGTAATTGATGCAGTGTGTGGTCTGGCATTGTCATGTTGGAAAATGCAAGGTCTTCCCTGAAAGAGACGACGTCTGGATGGAGCATATGTTGTATATCCAAGTTCTAGAACCTTTCAGCATTGATGGTGCCTTTCCAGATGTGTAAACTGCCCATGCCACACGCGCTCATGCAACCCCATACCATCAGAGATGCAGGCTTCTGAACTGAGCGCTGATAACAACTTGGGTTGTCCTTGTCCTCTTTAGTCCGGATGACATGGCGTCCCAGTTTTCCAAAAAGAACTTCAAATTTTGATTCGTCTGACCACAGAA
Organism: Coreius guichenoti; assembly: GCA_039654105.1. Lineage (NCBI taxonomy): Eukaryota > Metazoa > Chordata > Actinopteri > Cypriniformes > Gobionidae > Coreius > Coreius guichenoti. The sequence continues at coordinate 29,966,356 of CM077172.1, read as the reverse complement.
CAGTTTTCCACTTTGCCACAGTCCATTTTAAATGAGCCTTGGCCCAGAGAAAACGCCTGCGCTTCTGGATCATGTTTAGATATGGCTTCTTTTTTGACCTATAGAGTTTTAGCCGGCAACGGCGAATGGCACGGTGGATTGTGTTCACCGACAATGTTTTCTGGAAGTATTCCTGAGCCCATGTTGTGATTTCCATTACAGTAGCATTCCTGTATGTGATGCAGTGCCGTCTAAGGGCCCGAAGATCACGGGCATCCAGTATGGTTTTCCGGCCTTGACCCTTACGCACAGAGATTATTCCAGATTCTCTGAATCTTTGGATGATATTATGCACTGTAGATGATGATAACTTCAAACTCTTTGCAATTTTTCTCTGAGAAACTCCTTTCTGATATTGCTCCACTATTTTTCGCCGCAGCATTGGGGGAATTGGTGATCCTCTGCCCATCTTGACTTCTGAGAGACACTGCCACTCTGAGAGGCTCTTTTTATACCCAATCATGTTGCTAATTGACCTAATAAATTGCAAATTGGTCCTCCAGCTGTTCCTTATATGTACATTTAACTTTTCCGGCCTCTTATTGCTACCTGTCCCAACTTTTTTGGAATGTGTAGCTCTCATGAAATCCAAAATGAGCCAATATTTGGCATGACATTTCAAAATGTCTCACTTTCAACATTTGATATGTTATCTATATTCTATTGTGAATAAAATATAAGTTTATGAGATTTGTAAATTATTGCATTCCTTTTTTATTCACAATTTGTACAGTGTCCCAACTTTTTTGGAATCGGGTTTGTACATTTTGTGATATATTTTGTAATATATTAAACCTTTTCATTTAAGGTTTAAACTAAATATATTTTCAATTTGATATATGAAATATATGTAGCATATATTTAAAATATAAAATATAATATATAATTTTTTTTTTTTCTTTTGTCATATTTTTGTTTATCCCATAATGCATCATTTTCACCAGGATTGGCAGTGATGGCAAAAATGTAATTGTTTGTTTGTTTGTTTGTTTTTTTCTTAATCTGATTTCCACAATGGAATACAAAAAGTAAATGAGACTTTTTAACTCACAATAGCGAGTATATATAATTCAGAATTATGAGATATAAACTTGCGATCGTGAGTTATAAAGTCCAAATTGCGAGACATAAATTCGAAATTTTGTGAAAAATGTCAGAATTGTGAGATAAAATGTTGCAATTCCATAGAAATTAGTTCTACTTAAATTATAATTTCATATTCATTCTAATAAAATGCATTTTTCTCTGTAGCTGACGGCCCTGATCTGTGGATTTGTGATAAAGCTGAGGAACTGTCTAAGTGACAACGGCTTCCTCAGACAACTCCACACCATCGGCTTACTGGTCCAGTTTGAGGGTCTCCTGAGCACCTATGGTAAACATACAAACACATTCAATTCAGCTTTTACATTCAACGTATTTATGTATGGCGGTGAAATTATCTGAATATGTTAACTCAGAGCTCTTTTTTCGTCTCAAAGGGGAGGAATTTGCCATGCTGGAAGACATGAGCGTAGGCATCATGGACCTTCGAAATGTCACCTTTAAAGTTACCCAGGCAACCTCGAGCTTCAGCCCTGACATGATGCCTGTCATCACGGGCAACCGAGATGGGTTTAATGTGCGTGTTCCATTACCGGGGGTGATGTTTGATGTGTTACCACGGGAGATCCAAAATGGGATGCTGTTACGTGTACAACCAGTGTTGTTCAATGTAGGAATCAATGAGCAACAAACGCTAGCGGAAAAGTAAGTTTAGTGCCTGATTTTTAACAAAATAGTTTAGTCATGAAACATTGTGTTTATTCGTAATACATACAGTTCAGCATTAATATATGTGTTTATATCATTATTAAGGTTTGGAGACACTTCGCTACAGGAAGTAGTGAATATGGAGAGTCTAGCTCGTCTTACATCATATTATGACCAGTTTAAAGAAGTGCTGCCAGAAGACTGTGAGTCCTGAACACTCATTTTTAATACACTGACCTATATTGCTCTTGTGAAAAAGAAGTACACTTTAGCATACTTTAAAAAGAGTACTTGTTACAGATATACAATACTTTCAAAGAATATACAGTACTAAAAAGTGAACTGAATGTAATGTTTTCAGACACTTAATTGCATTTAAATGACAGTGTTTTATAGTTTAATTTATATTAAATGCAATTAGTTGAACTTAAGTGTTTTTTTGAACCACTCAATTAGGACTTAAATACTTCTTAATATGTGATCTTTGAAATGGTGTCAATGTACTAACAAGCATTTATGATAAACTAAAATATACCTTAATGTCATTATATTGAAACTTGTATGTCATGTATTTAAATATATTTGTAATTACACATTTGTAATGATGAAGTTGAAATTTAGTACATTTAAAACATATTAACTAGCCTTTTTCACAAGGGTGCATATGTCCCTTTATGAAAAAATGTTAGTAGATGGTTTTTGTCAGTCCTAACCAGGTAAATGTCTCCATCCGTAGGTCTCCCCCGCTCTCGCAGTCAAAACTGTGTGCCTGAGCTACTCAAATTCCTCAGTCAAAATGTTAATGCCAGGAAAAGCAAGAATGTGGACATCCTGTTGCAGGCAGCAGAGGTACAGGGATCTACCATTACTATTATGTACTCGTGTGCTTAGAGATCTGTTCACATCACCAAGAATGTTCAGCACAAAAATGCACGCAATTTTTCAGACCAGCGAGTAAATAACAGCAGGCGGGCTGAATGAAAATGCACATTTACTCTCTGACAGTAGATGGCACTTTTAAAAAAGCAGAAAAAAACTGGTTAAACCGATACACAAAACGCCACGCATCTTTTTCTGGCACCTGCTTGTCACAGAGAACAAAGGCAATTAAACATTATTTACATGTTTTCATGACAAGAGAACCCGTTCTGGGCTGCATCCAAAATCACATACTTCCCTACTATATAGTAGGCGAAAAACATTGTGACAAAAGAAGTATGTCCGAATTCTCAGTACCCATAAATGAGTCGGCAAAAAGTACAGAGATGACCTACTTTTTCTGGCGAGATTCTGAAGTGTGCATGCGATGGACACTTTACTATCCCATGAGGCCACAGAAGAGGATTTGTGAATGGCAGTGAAGTGATGCAACTGACACTGGTAGGTGACATAATAATGACAACATGGCGAATATAGTACGTCCGGATTTCATACTATATAATTACATACTATATATTGTAATTATTGGAGTAATTACTTATTCAAAATAAGTATGTGATTTCGGACACAGCCACTGAATTGACGCGACTGACGCCGCAAGTCACATGACAGTGACACATCCATTCTATATAGAACGTACTCTTTTAGAGCTCACAAAGTACATACTAAAGAGAGTATGCAATTTCGGACGCAGCCCTGGATTCTTCCTCTCCTATTCTCTGTCGCTTAGCAAATTGCTTGTTCGTTAGCGTCACCAAGTCATAGTTTTATGTAACAGCAACTCTGGGCATGTGACCAAAAGTGCTAATCCTATTGGTTGGCCAGTTTTCTTCTCAGTGTGATGGAAAAGAGATTAGAACTAGGGGTGGGACAAAATATCGATAGGGCAATATATCGTTGTCCTCCTTCATGTGATACGAGAATCAATATCAATATTTTAATTAATAAAATAAGGCGCTCTAAATAGATTTCCCTGCTCCCAGCGTTGCTACTTCATGGCTCCTCGAGGTGGCGCTCAACACATGAATGAGGGAAACGTGAACATAAGTTAACTAGCCTAAGAAAAAGAGGTTTTTAACGGGATGGCGGACAGCAATGCGAGTAAAACAATAGATGCCCCAGCCACGTTTAAGTCCAAAGTCTGGAAAACCTGCCCTTAACCTTTTCACAGGCATTTTGTTTCCATAGTTAGACACATATCGTGATGTATCATTATAGGATTGTCTAGCAATATATTGATTATCCCAGAATTGTGATATTATTGATATCGTGAGCTGTGTATCGTATCGTGAGGTACCCTGTGATTCCCATTTTAAAAAATCTGCTGCATTGACAGTATGCAAATGTTTGTGTTGATTGTTAAAGGGTATCTCATGTTAATCTTGAGTACCTATAGAGTAGTATTGCATCCTTCATATCTCCGAAGAGTCTTTAGTTGTATCATATTTATAAAAGACAGATACGCTGTACCGATTCTTTCCGAAAACAGCCGAGTGCGTGCAGGCGTGCAGTGGACGGAGCTAAAGACTCACAAGCGCGTGCACACACACACACACACACACACACACACAATACATCATGGCATTATCCCTGGATAACTTTCTATTCACTATACGTTTGTGTTGTTTACATTATATGCACTTACACACCGATTGCCAACAAAACACAGACATTTGATGCAGTTTCACTCATCGCCTGCGGTTTCGACTCGGGAACAAACAAACACACTTGCAGAACTCCGTTGTTGCTCCCGGAAAAACAAACTGCATCCACTATTTCCTTAACACTGGGTTATTTGGGAAGCTGAACAAGATTACCAACCAAAAACACACTTCTTTAGTGACATTGTTGATTTTGTGGTCTAAAAACAAAATGACAGCTGCCGATGGCTTCTGTAACCGAACAAAGCTCGTTGATGGGCGCGCTCTTGCTCTCGCTCTGGTTGATGTGCACACGCGCTCATCCAGGAGAAGTGCCCATACAAGCAAGTCCGCCCTTTATGACTTCATACAGGGCCATACTCGGAAAAAAAAACTTTCCAAAACTTGTTTGAATCCTGAAGGAGTGTATTTGGCACAGAAATACTCCATCATACGTCCAACTCATTTTTTGAAATTTTGGCCATGTTTAGCATGAGAATCCAACTCTTTAACAGTGTAAATAAGTCAGAATGCATGAAATGGCATTAGACCCCCCCCCCCCCCCCCCCCTTAAAATTTAAATGTTTTGTGCATTAATGTTTTACACCAAATATTAATCTCGGTGTATAAATCTTAAACCTTATGTGTGAAACTTTTCATCAATCAAAAAAAAATTCACATACTTAAATATGGGGAAATCACAACTTCTAGTAATAGTCATTAACGCAGTGATATCTATCTTATATGTTGCTTCAGGTTTGTCGCCGTCTGAATGGTGTACGTGTGACCAGCTGCAAGAGTGCAAAGGATCGTACGGCCATGTCGGTGACCCTGGAGCAATGTCAAATCCTCCAGCATGAGCACTGCATGGCCCCGCAGGTATTCACCCAGGCCTTGGACTGTATGCGCAGGTGAGACGACACTTACAGTTAGGGGTCATGCATTTAATTACGCATCATTCTATCCCTGTCTCTCAATCACCTCTCTGGTCCACAGCGAGGGCTGTCGGCGAGAAAACACCATGAAAAACGTAGGCAGCCGGAAATACGCCTTCAACTCCCTCCAGCTGAAGACTTTTCCTAGGCAGTACAGACCACCAGAGGGCACCTATGGCAAAGTGGACACTTGATCTGACAAGCAGTTCGCTGTTCTAGCCCACCGTGACTCTAGCCCACCGTGACTAGAGCTGCATGTTTCTCCTCGTTCACTTTACTTTATTACCACATATTTGAAGGAAGGTTTTATTATGCACAGGTTATCATCCAGATGACAATGTTAATATTTTCAGATCCCCAACCTCTTCTATGACCCGTGGCTCTGAGAAGAAAGGAGATAGGGAAAGAAAATCTTTTGAAGGTATATGAGTAGCTCACTTGGTTGTTGCACTGAATGCAGGTAAGAAGGCCTGTTGGATTCTTAATTACTTTATTTATCAGAGCAGTTCCCAAATAATCCCAAATTCATTCCATCTGTGTTTAGTTGATACTTTTTAAATACTTTCCAGCACCACACTTGGTCTTTGTACTAATATACAAAGGTTAAAACTATCAGCACTAAAGCAAAGCTGTGTTTTATTATCCTTTAGATTGTATTTAAAGTTCAGTAGGTTATAGGTAATGTGTATGTGCTGTGGTAGAGTAGATGATTTGTTCCCAAAGCCAGTTTTAACATTTATAAGGATTAGTCAGGTTGTTAAGTTAGAGAATCCACATATGCACCCCATCATCACTTCATTTAAAGTATACACAAAACTAGCTGCCTTAAGAGAGTCCACCATAGCAAACTCATTTGTTAAGATAAATATGTAGATATTTCGAATCTGTGTATGACTATTTGTGACGTGGCAGATTGGTTTATTTATTTACCGTAAGACTCTCTCTTTACGAAAGTGTTAGTGCTTTAATGCAGGCCTTTACCCTCCTGACTTGCATTGTACGGGTTGTAGAGTTTAAGGTGACAAGCTTCCTCATACTGTTGCAAAGCACAGCTAGTCTCTGTACAGTGAGCATACTGTGTGAATATACATTCTTTGTAAGGAAATATGTGAGAAGACACTATTGATATGTTCATTGACTGTCTGTATATGTTTTCATAGTTCAAAGTTTCTTTGTTGGACGTTTGTATTGGTTGATATAAATGTCAGTACTGATCTAATAAGGAGCACTGCTGCAACTGGTCCTACAATGTGAAGAATATTCCCTGCAGTCTTTTGTTTTTGAAAAGCAGAGGGATGCATTTAGTTTATTTTATTGTAATAGTTCAACAAAAACCGTAATGTTGCATTACTTAACATAATAAAAGACTCCATATGTAATGACCACAGTGAGAAATCATCAGCCTTTGTCTCTGCACAAATAAATGCACAAATGGACTGTAGTTCCTGGTTTGTATATTGCAAGACTGAACTACTGAAAGCTTAAATTTGCAACTTGGGAGACAAGAGCATGTGTCTTTCTTAACCTCTGCTAAAATGATTTAGATTTGAACCAGATGCACTGCATGGATGGTAGGCTGCTAGTGTTATTTAAGATTATACTTAACTGTTATTTTTAATAAATGTATATTTAATTATTTTACCACTTTAATCATTTAATTTCTAATGTTTTCAGAATAGTTTTTCCACTATTGTAAGTGCAAAAGCACTGCTATGTTGCCAGAGCATGCTGCCCTATTCTTTCAGTGTCTGTTTTTATTTTTTTAATGTATGTTCAAGTACCTTGCTGTACAAAATGCCTCTTTCTTTCCCCAAACATACAGCTTTACAATTAAAATAACATGCCAGCGTAAATTTTAGGCTACTTTATTGCTTTGTTCAATACTGTGTTATATATACAGACAGACCATATACAGGGGTTGGACAATGAAACTGAAACACCTGCTTTTAGACCACAATAATGGTGTAGGGCAGGGGTGTCCAAAATCGGTCGTCGAGGGCCACTGTCCTACAGAGTTTAGCTCCAACTTGCCTCAACACACCTGCCTGGAAGTTTCTAGTATGCCTAGTAAGACCTTGATTAGCTGGTTCAGGTGTGTTTAATTGGGGTTGGAGCTAAACTCTGCAGGACACTGGCCCTCCAGGAACAGGATTGGACACCCCTGGTGTAGGGCCTCCTTTTGCAGCCAATGCAGGATCAATTTGTCTTGGGAATGAAAGATACAGTATACAACAGTGGCCAGGTCACTATGTGATGCTGGTAGGGGAAAGCGTTTTCTGACTTCTGAACTCCAAAATACCACAAAGTGGCTCAAAAATATTTAGATCTGGTGTGCAGACCATGGGAGATGTTCAACTTCACTTTCCTGTTCATCAAACCATTCTGTCACAAGTCTTGCTGTGTTTACTGGTGCATTATGCTGATACACGGCACCTCCTTCAGGGTACAATGTTTGAACCATTAAGTGCACATAGTCCTCCAGAATAGTTTGGTAGTCTTTGGCAGTGACATGCCTATCAAGCACAATAAGGAATGCCATGATATTGCAGCCCAAACCATCACTGATCCACCCCCGTGCTTCACTCTGGACACGCAACAGTCCGGGTGTTAAGCCTCTCTCCAACTCCGGCGGATGTTGGAAAGACGGTAAAGGTGGACTCATCAGAGAACAATACATGTTTCACATTGTTCACAGCCCAAGATTTGCAATGTTGGCACCAATGAAACCGACATTTGGCATTGGCACGAGTGACCAAAGGTTTGGCTATAGCAGTCTGACCATGAATATTGACTCTGTGGAGCTCCCGACGAACAGTTTTGGTGGAAACAGGAGAGTCGGGGTGCGCATTTAATGTGGCAGCTGTGGTTTTGTTTTTTGGATACAATCCGGGTTAGTACCTGGACCCTTTCAGACAGCTTCCTCTTGCGTCGACAGTTATCCTACATGGTGGTATGCCAACATTATCCTGGATACCGAGCTCTGGATACACCACAAAGACTTGCTGTCCTGGTCACAGATGAGCCAGCGAGACGTGCACCAGCAATTTGTTCTCTTTTGAATTTATATGTCTCAAATTATTTGGTGTGGATTACAATATTTTATGTACAGCTGTGCTATTGCTCTGCTAATTCAACCTTCACACTCTGCTCTTACTGATGGAATGTAAAATCGGTGAAGATTGGCCACCAGGCTGCGCATATATAGGAGTGAAACCTCCAACACTTTATTGGCCAGTGTTTCAGTTTCATTGTCTAACCCCTGTATGTCTGTGTGTACATGTTTTTTCTATCCAGGTGGGGACTTGAACCTGAATGCACTCGGACTCGTGTCACCGTGGGGACCTAAATTGAGGTCCCCATGAGGAAACAAGCTTATAAATCATACTGAATTACGTTTTTTTTTTTTTTTTGAAAATGTAAAAATGCCGAAAGTTTTGTGTGATGGGTAGGTTTAGGGTAGGGTTAGTGTAAGGGGATAGAATATACAGTTTGTACTGTATAAAAAACATTACATCTATGGAGAGTCCCCACAAAGATAGTAAACCAGACGTGTGTGTGTATATGTATATACATTTTATGTTTATCTATAACATTTATCCATTCTACGTTCATTGTTCATTCTACGTCGTTCTGTTTTTCAAACTCCTCTTATGCCATTTGTCAGATGTTCATCAAACTTTGCATATGTCAGCTCTATGCTGGCAAAAATGTATGAAAAGAATTTTGATCCATAAAAGTGTTTAGCAGATACTATCTGACATATTTGCTGGGTGTGGCCCATTCTGACTGTTATGTAGGCTATATATCTCTAAGTCATTCTGAGCAAACATGCTTCGTTTCAACAGTTTCACCAGATAAGAAATCTCTTAGGTCTAATCTTTTTCTATTTCCATCTGTTCAAATGGATAGCGTAAATGCACAGAACCAGGCATATATAATAGGGATATATAGTAGGCCTACTTAGTTTACAAAGAAATCTGTATTTAATTGATCATTAAATGTTATTTTTACTTCTGTAACAATATTAAAAACACGTCACATTGATAGACACGATTAAATATATTTCTGTCTATTTAAAATGAAGAGACAATTTTATTTCTCCGTTTTAAGATAATATATTTCTTTGAAGAGACACTTATTTAGCGTTATGAATAACAAAGCTGAACGAAAAGCGTGCTGAACTTCAAGCATTTAAGTAATCATACAGACAGCACATTCACATATAACCTGACATCATCTCAGAAGCATAATATATATATTTTTATATATATATATATATATATCCGTAGAATGGATATATATATATATATATATATATATATCCGTAGAATGGATATATATATATATATATATCCGTAGAATGGATATATATATATATATATCCGTAGAATGGATATATATATATATATATATATATATATATATCCGTAGAATGGATATATATATATATATATATATCCGTAGAATGGATATATATATATATATATATATATATCCGTAGAATGGATATATATATATATATATATATATCCGTAGAATGGATATATATATATATATATATATATATATATATATATCCGTAGAATGGATATATATATATATATATATATATATATATATATCCGTAGAATGGATAGATATATATATATATATATATATATATATATATATATATATATATATATATATCCATTCTACGGATATATATATATATCCGTAGAATGGATATATATATATATATTCTAGAAAACATTGCACATTAGAGTTTAAACATTTCACACAATGCAATTTTATGGGTTAGAAGGCAACATATATTCAGAATAGAAATAAATACGATAAAGATTAAAGATACTTCTGTACTGGAAGTAGATGGAGTATTGGATGGATAGGTAACAGTATTATTATAGCTAGGATAATAAAGCGTTTCCTATGGCGCAATCCTCCAATGGGCGCTCGGCGGCTCAGAAAGCCGAATCCCCGTCTTTTCTTTAGTTCTAAAAAAGTATTTTTTTTTCTTATTAAATACAATTGTCTAATAAGAAAAAATAAGAATAAATGAAACCTATTACAAAAGTAATATAATCTAGCAATCTCTGGAAAATAATTAAATAGCGTTGAAATTGCACACAACTGTGATTGGTCCACCCTGCAGCGCTGAGAAAAGCACCAGGTATGACGTGACAGCGACGAAGTTCATTTGAACAGTTAATTTCGAAGAACAGATTCAAAAAATATTCAGCGATTACGTCAAACGTGGTCACAGGACACCCAGTGTGGAATATGACATGGTTTACAGTGCTTTTTATTACGGTTTTAAAAAGGTTCTCCTCGGTTTAATGAGCTGTTAACTTAAATTTACCACGAAAGATCCGCTCCAGCTGCATCAAACGCTTTTCACGGTCAGTGTCAGAAGACCCATGAACGAATCATTCAGACTGGCTGGCTTTGTGAACGGTTCATTAAAAGATCTGACTAAAAAAAATCCGATTCGTGTGGCAGTAATGCAACACCACGAAGGAAGAAGAAGATCCGGTTCGAGGTAAGTGAGTCCCTACGGATACCGTTAATCAGGGGTGTACAAATTGGGGTGGGAACTCCAAAATAGGGCGTGGCTTCCTCCCATTGACAGACAGGCACATGACACGCATGCGTGATTTCCCCCCCAATCAAGTTCAGCGCAAAACTCCACCCCGCAGCCGATTCTAAAGATTTCATTGGTCAGTCAATCACAGTGCTGATTTAATACAAGTGTAGAATTTGCTAAGCTACAACAAATTCTAACCCCTAAACCTAACCTTCTCCAAGTAGGTATAACTGCAGACCGGTTCAGAGGAAATCCCGCCCTGCAGCTAATTTTGGTTAAGGTTACAGTGACGGGTAAATTTAGGGATCAGTGTTTGGTGTAGGCAATCAGTACTGTGATTGACATGACCAATGAATGGGGGAAAGTGCGCATGCATGGTAAAAAATAAACGACGCGCACCTGTCCAGAAAACGTGGTGGGAAGCGCTGTTGGAAGTACCAACATTATTTGGGACAGGGACACGTTTACTTACTGGAGTAGGATTTTTCTCCATCTCTGGTAAGATAGCAATCATGATGACAAGTGTGTTCGTTAATTATTAGGGATGCAACGGATCGTAGTTGATCCGTGATCCGTACGGACCAGGCCCCACGGTTCAGCACAGAGTGAAAGTTTATAATTTGAACGTGTTTTGTCTTGTCAGTTTACACATTCAAACGATTTTAAACGCGGAAGAAAAGGCAAAAGTCGGACTCTAGCGCTGTTATCTGTGCGCACAGCCGCACACACACCCGATGCGCGAGCACGCAGAGAGAGAGAGGCGCGTTTCAGACAGCCCTCGAACACCGAATTGATTCCTCTTTCGCGTTTACTTGCGCTTGAACGGACACATACACTCAAAATGATGTCAAAATAATCTTGGCAAGTATTCTCTTGGTTATGTCATAAGTGAACCTTTGAGAAGTAAACCGGATGTGTGTCAGTATATTGGGTCCGTGCATTCGGTCTTAAAGTGACAGCAGCCATTCCTGCTGGTGTCTGTGTCATTAATGTTAATAAAATAAAATAAAAATACAGCTTTAACAAAGATGAACTTCTACAGTGAACAAATAGTGTTATTTTACATTTAGGAAGCTTGTACTGTGTAAAGTGTGAGCACCAAGCAGCATTTCCATGTGCTCCCTTGAGAACCAGACCAAAAAAAAGTTGTCTAAATAATGAACTTTTTAGAATATATACAGTTAATGTTAAAATTAAAATTAAGAAAATGATCAGTCGATTGCACAGATGTTCTCTTGTGCATTATTTAGACGTACTTTTAGAGAAGTGTTTCTTAGAATACAACAGACAACCAAAACTCCGTAAACAGTTACTTTCGGTTTGTTTTGTTGCTTGTTTGATTGATTGGCTTACCTACAGTATATCTCAGAATATTGGGGAGCGCTACAGTCTAAAAAATATTTTTAATCTAAAACCTTATATGAAAAATGATTGGGTACCTATAAAATACCTACGTGCAGGTATAAGGGAACAATACGTAACTTATGGGGAATAAAAGGGGTAACAACAACCAGGACAATTAACAAATGATTTATACTGTAAGTATTTTAGAACTAAGGGGTAATATTCTACTATTTATGATAGGCAGCAATCTTACGTTTGGGAGTAATTTAACGAGAACATACACTGCATAGCTTTTTGTAATAATATATGTAATAATTGTAGTAATTTAGTACCAATGCATAAACTAAAAGGCTTTTTTTTAAATTACGGACCATCAGTGCATTTATACAGTAATTTTTTTTGATAGCAAAACATGCATCTGTGCACTTATTTCAGAACAGATTTACAACATTTCTTATTCGTTTCTCTTGCTTGGCTTTTTTCTCCTCTTTTCCTCTACTTTTTCTTTCTTGCCACAGATGAATCTTAAGAAGGAATCCCATGCCTCCTGCTATTCTGTATTATGTATTAAAAGAAAATACAGTACATCCAGAAATGTCCTCACCATTTACTCATCTTTTACCCTCATGCCATCTGAGATGTATGAATGGATGAATTAATGTCTTCTGAAGTGAAACGATAAGTGTTTGTAAGAAAAATATCGCTTCCGACCATTTTTTACAGTCTATGCTTCCGACCAACTGTCACCAGCGCGTGCATGGGAGGGTTGAGTTCACAATTGACGCAACTTGAAGCATGACGTAGTGCGCAGAGAAACTCATGTGAAAAGTTACGCGGATGTCGGATGCCGTCATTTTTTTTATTTATTTTTTTTAAAAATTAATGCTCACAACAAAATACAAACAATAATTGATAATAGCTATGAGAAACAAACAAGACATGTGGACAGAGACGCCAGTTGTCGCGTGTTTGATTAAACTCGCGCAAGAACATCATGGAAGCTTGAAGCTTAAGTTGGTCTTTACTCATGCAGTTGGTGAAGTAAGTCAAAGATGAGTAAATTATGAGAGCATTTCTGGGTGTACTGTATTTTCTTTTAATACATAATATAGAATAGCAAAAGACATGGGATTCCTTAAGATCCATCAGTGGAAAGAATGAAAAAGAAGAGTAACAAGAAGAGGAGAATCAAGAGAAACAAAAAAGAGACAAAACATGCTACTTTCTGTCAGGACTTTAGTATTTGAAATGAAAAGTTGATAAATGAATAAATAAGTGTTGTAAATCTGTTTTGAATTAAGTTGTTTTTCAAATAAAGGTTTCAGTGATATCAGATTGTATGTATTTTATTTTTTTGTACTTACCCTGTAACTACATGAAACGAGTATATTTCCACAGTATTTAAAAAAAAAAAAAGTTGCAATAGTTTGTTTTACTTGCCTTGAAACATGAAAGCCCAAGCTAAAAACAAATGCACTTTTGCTATCAAAACAAAATACTGTAAAAATGCACTGATATGTACATATAATTAAAAACATATTGGTACTGTTATTACAAAAAGCTATGCAGTGTATGTTCTCACTAAATTACACCCAAACATAAGACTGTTGCCTATAATAGTAGAATAATTACTCCTTAGTTCTAAAGTACTTAACAGTATAAATAATTTGATTTTCCTGGTTGTTACCCGTTTTATTCCCAAAATTTTACATATTGTTCCTTTATACCTACACTTACTTTATATGTACACTATAATTACCGAAATTTATGCTGTAAATTCGTTTTGCTTACGCAGTACTTTACAGGCTGTAATCTACAATCCAAAGTTCCTCCTACAGATAAACTGACTTCTCTTACAGATACCGAAAGGTCGCGAACACATCAGACAGCTTTCAAGAAACTCAAAGGAACGTCTACAACCACTTTACTACAGGTAAGAGAAATCCTGCAGAGACCTCATTCATTCATGTACTAGTTACTAATCTACTAATAAGTCATTTGGCTGACATGTTTACCCTAAGTGTCCAACAGTACTTTTATGAAGTGTCTTGCACAAAGCCATGTGAGTTTAGAATGTGCAACTTTCACCAGCCTGGACATTTAATCAGAATACACCAACTGTTGTTTAACTAAATGACTTTTGTTTTCATATCTTTGTGCAGAAGTCAGCATGAAGAAATTGCTTGTGGACGTGGACTGTGGGGTGGATGATACTCAGGCTCTCATGATGGCTTTGGGAGTGCCGGGTGTACAGATCCTGGGCATCACCTGCGTTCATGGCAACACTTCAGTAGAAAACGTCTGCAAGAATGTCCTGCGTGTCCTGAAAGTGTGTAAGCATCTGGAGGTGAGATATGCTTGGATGGTGGTCAGTACATACCACAATGAGAGAGACATTTTTACTTTTAAGTACTGTGCAGGGATGTATTGTTCATTATATGACTATGTATTGAAGTCGGCATGAAATGGAAGTTGCGATAGTCTTATTGTGACGTATATCCGAGCAGGGTTGCGAAGTCTGCGTAACAGCTAGCCCAATAAAAAAATAGCTCAGAAGTAGACCATTGTCCATATCCCAAATATAAAAACTCAAAATATGTCTAAATATGTTTGTTCCTGTGATGTCTGGCAAAAAGCCTATTGATTGAATGGTTGTGGTTTGCTGTTGCTGTGATGTCATGTGAGTGACAGCTTGATCCTGCCTTCATGCCAGTAAACACATTATCAGAAAAGAGATGTCACTGCAAGCAGGAGGCAAAGTTATTTCTAATAAAGATTACGAGCCCACATGAATTAAAAAAAACAAAAAAAAACAATGCAGTGCACGGAAATATAAATATATAATAATACACATTTTTAATAAATGCTGCAATATTCCATAAAAAAAGAATGGTCAATTTTGATTTCATTATGATTATAAGAAAGTCAGTGGGCAAAATTTAGATTGCATATTGACTTTGAAATTACAATACTAGCTCTGTGTCGTCAGTAATTTATTTAGTAAATAATTGATGTCATACTTCCTGATGCAGAGGTTTTCAAATAGCTCATACTTTGACCCATTGGTTAAAAGAGAGGTAGTATTTCCTACAAGTATTGTGCAATGTTTGCATAACTGTGCATTGCAGCAAGTGAACGTTTTGTCCTCAAAGTTGATGTGTTAGAAGCAGGAAAAATGGGCAAGTGTATGGATTTGAGCGAGTTTGACAAGGGCCAAATTGTGATGGCTAGACGACTGGGTCAGAGCATCTCCAAAACTGCAGCTCTTGTGGGGTGTTCCCGGTCTGCAGTGGTCAGTATCTATCAAAAGTGGTCCAAGGAAGGAACAGTGGTGAACCGGTCATGGGCGGCTCATTGATGCACGTGGGGAGAAATTGCTCAAGAAGTTAATGCTGGTTCTGATAAAAAGGTGTCAGAATACACAGTGCATCGCAGTTTGTTGCGTATGGGGCTGCATAGCCGCAGACCAGTCAGGGTGCCCATGCTGACCCCTGTCCACCGCCAAAAGCGCCAACAGTAGGCACGTGAGCATCAGAATGGAAGAAGGTGGCCTGGACTGATGAACCACATTTTCTTTTACATCACGTGGATGGCCAGGTGCGTGTGCGTCGCTTACCTGGGGAACACATGGCATCTCAATCCAATTGAGCATCTGTGGGATGTGCTGAACAAACAAGTCCGATCCATGGAGGCCCCACCTCACAACTTTCAGGACTTAAAGGATCTGCTGCTAACATCTTGGTGCCAGGTACCACTAGGGCTGGACCAGAATATTCGAATATTCGTTCGGTGGGTTGGTATTCGATTTTTCAATTTTGGGATTCGAATATTGTTTTTTTTGCTTTTTTTTTGTTTTGTTTTTTCTTGCGGTTCTCATTTGCGCTTGAATATGTTTACACTATAAAATCTGGCGAAATGCAATACTTTTGTATTTCAGTAATAGTTTTAGTTTTTTTACAATTATCTTATAGCCTAGCCGTTTTTAATAGGATGGACAGTTGAATAGGAACCCAACCTCGTTTTATTTAATAAATATATTTGCTTCTTCTTAGCCTAAGTGTTCCCTGCAAGGCTGCAACTGAGTATTCTCTGTCTAGAGCGCACAACTGCATGAGCTTGCATTTTGGGTTAAGCTGCATTGGTTTGTCATTGTGGAAAATAGAATAATAGAAATAAAATGTATTAGCCTTTTTACCCGTTAGGAATGTGACGGTGAGAAAAAAAACACAACGACAAAACTGTACGATGACAAACTCCCTTAAATAGGCGCTTTTACATTTCGCTTTGAAACCAAATCTTCTGCGATCATCTTGTCAGATCTCATTCATCACGAGAGTGAGAAGCTGATTGACTCCTGCTGCTGGTCTGTGCTGCGACACGCTGCACGTTCAGTTTTTAATTGTAGTTAATCTGTTCTCTAACTGAACTAAATGATTTTTACTACTATAAAATATCAAAACGACGGTGGGGGCGGTGCCGCGGTGGGCAAGTGATGTAACACAGCCTGAACACCGGTAACACCAGCTATCGCAGCAAGCCTATTACCCGTTATTATCAATCTAAATTAATCTCCTGCGAAATATACAGTGGGGAGAACAAGTATATGATACACTGCCGATTTTGCAGGTTTTCCTACTTACAAAGCATGTAGAAGTCTGTAATTTTTATCATAGGTACACTTCAACTGTGAGAGACGGAATCTAAAACAAAAATCCAGAAAATCACATTGTATGATTTTTAAATAATTAATTTGCATTTTATTGCATGACATAAGTATTTGATCACCTACCAACCAGTGAGAATTCCGTCTCTCACAGACCTGTTAGTTTTTCTTTAAGAAGCCCTACTGTTCTCCACTCATTACCTGTATTAACTGCACCTGTTTGAACTCGTTACCTGTATAAAAGACACCTGTCCACACACTCAATCAAACAGACTCCAACCTCTCCACAATGGCCAAGACCAGAGAGCTGTGTAAGGACATCAGGGATAAAATTGTAGACCTGCACAAGGCTGGGATGGGCTACAGGACAATAGGCAAGCAGCTTGGTGAGAAGGCAACAACTGTTGGCGCAATTATTAGAAAATGGAAGAAGGGGCACCATGCAAGATCTCACCTCGTGGGGCATCAATGATCATGAGAAAGGTGAGGGATCAGCCCAGAACTACACGGCAGGACCTGGTCAATGACCTGAAGAGAGCTGGGACCACAGTCTCAAAGAGAACCATTAGTAACACACTACGCACCGTCATGGATTAAAATCCTGCAGCGCACGCAAGGTCCCCCTGCTCAAGCCAGCGCATGTCCAGGCCCGTCTGAAGTTTTCCAATGACCATCTGGATGATCCAGAAGAGGAATGGGAGAAGGTCATGTGGTCTGATGAGACAAAAATAGAGCATTTTGGTCTAAACTCCACTCGCCGTGTTTGGAGGAAGAAGAAGGATGAGTATAACCCCAAGAACACCATCCCAACCGTGAAGCATGGAGGTGGAAACATCATTCTTTGGGGATGCTTTTCTGCAAAGGGGACAGGACGACTGCACCGTATTGAGGGGAGGATGGATGGGGCCATGTATCGCGAGATCTTGGCCCACAACCTCCTTCCCTCAGTAAGAGAATTGAAGATGGGTCGTGGCTGGGTCTTCCAGCATGACAACGACCCGATACACACAGCCAGGGCAACTAAGGAGTGGCTCCGTAAGAAGCATCTCAAGGTCCTGGTGTGGCCTAGCCAGTCTCCAGACCTGAACCCAATAGAAAATCTTTGGAGGGAGCTGAAAGTCCGTATTGCCCAGCGACAGCCCTGTAACCTGAAGGATCTGGAGAAGGTCTGTATGGAGGAGTGGGCCAAAATCCCTGCTGCAGTGTGTGCAAACCTGGTGAAGAACTACAGGAAACGTATGATCTCTGTAATTGCAAACAAAGGTTTCTGTACCAAATATTAAGTTCTGCTTTTCTGATGTATCAAATACTTATGTCATGCAATAAAATGCAAATTAATTACTTAAAAATCATACAATGTGATTTTCTGGATTTTTGTTTTAGATTCCGTCACTCACAGTTGAAGAGTACCTATGATAAAAATTAGGCAGTGTATCAAATACTTGTTCTCCCCACTGTAGGAGCTTGTTACTGGGATGTAACAGACCTGTGTGTTTTGTATCACTAGTGCAGTGTCTGTTCTCGGAGCATATAAGCCCTGCCTGCCTGAGGTGCGCCGCTTCTCGAGATTCCTGCCTTTATTAGAGAGAAGAATATGTTCAGCCCCCTCCCTCCGAAGCTTCGAATATTCGGTATTGATTACTACAGAAGCTTCGAAGCTCAAAAAATGGTATTCGGACCAGCCCTAGATACCACAGCATATCTTCAGGGGTCTAGTGGAGTCCATGCCTCGACAGGTCAGGGCTGTTTTGGCAGCAAAAGCGGGGACCAACACAATATTAGGTCATAATTTTACGTGGCCTACCACTTCGTGGCTGAGTTGCTGTTGTTCCCAATTGCTTCCACTTTGTTATAATACCACTAACAGTTGACCATGGAATATTTAGTAATGAGGAAATTTCATGAATGGCCTTGAATTTAATGAGCTCCTGAGAGTGACCCATTCTTTCACAAATGTTTGAAGCAGTCTGCATGCCTAGGTGCTTGATTTTATACACCTGTGGCAATGGAAGTGATTGGAGGGGTGTCCCAATACTTTTGGCAATATAGTGTACATACATACACCAGTTACTATAAATGTATGACATTAATATTTACATGCAAAATGCAGCATTTCTGTCAGTTCTCAGCAGGAAAAATCCTGGTAGAATTATAATGCAAAGTATTGTTATGTAGCACATGAGTGTCATTTCGCTCTTATTGAAAGACTTGATTATCTCTGAATTGGATAAATGGTCCAGGCTTAATGGAAGTGATAAACAGAGTGTTACAGAAATCAGAAATATTACATTGTGATTATTTTATTTATTTATTTATTTTTAAAGGGATTTCTTTATATTCAGGAATATATTGTTATAATTCTAGCTGTTTGCATAGGTATTTTGATCTTAAATAACTCTTAAGTAACTTTTCTTACTGCAGAGTAATGTATTGTTGTCTAGCACATGACAGTCAGGTTTTCTGATTACGCTGTAAATGGCTGTGTCTCTAAATTTCTAGATTCCTGTATTTCGTGGAGCGACTAAATCACTCTTGGGGCAAACCCTCAGTGCTGGATTTTTTCATGGCAAAGATGGACTCGGGGATGCCCCAGACCCCCAAGCTCCTGGTTTGGATCTTGTCCAGATAGAGGGCGCCGTGTCAGCCATGATCCGAATAGTCAATGAGAATCCTGGAGAGGTGTATATGATTATACAGTAGCAAATATTGATTATATTATTGAATATTGATTAATGGAAATAACATGCATTTCAAGTATTTTACTATGTGTTGTTCCTGCTTCTCTAAGGTGTCTTTAGTGGCCACGGCTCCGCTGACAAATGTGGCTTTGGCGGTGAAACTGGACCCCTCATTTCCCCAGAAACTCAAAGGCCTTTACCTAATGGGCGGCAATACAGACTGTGAGTCCCTAAAACTTACTTTATACTTACGGTTTTATCAGAATAGGACGGGGCAATATATCCAATGTTAGAGCTGTTAAAGGTTAGTTCACCCAAAAATGAAAATTGTCATTACTCACACTCATGTCGTTCCAAACCCATAAGACCTTCGTTCATCTATGGAACACAAATGAAGATATTTTTGATGAAATCCGAGAGCTCTCTGACCCCTCCATAGACAGCAATTTAATTACCACTTTCAATGCCCAGAAAGGTAGTAAAGAGATTGTTAAAATAGTCCATGTGAAACCTTAATTTTATGAAGCGACGAGAATACTTTTTTGTGCGCAAAAACACAAAAATAATGACTTTATTCAACAATTTCTAAATCGTACGCTGTTGACGTAGTGCAAGCAGTGCTTCCAGAACTCCGGCTTACCATTGGCCGACGCTGTTCACATGAGCACCACGTATGCGCACAAGTCGTTCTGCCGTAGAACTAGGAAACACTGCACTGTTTACATTACGTCAACAATTTCTCCTAGCCTGTGTCAGACTCTTATGCTGTTAATGTAAAGTTATTTTTGTTTGTTTTTTGCGCACTAAATGTATTATCATCGCTTCATAAAATTAAGGTTGAAACACTGTAGTCATATGGACCATTTTAACAATGTCTTTACTACTTTTCCTGACCTTGAAAGTGGTAATTAAATTGTTGTCTATGGAGGGGTCAGAAAGCTCTCGGATTTCATCAAAAATATCTTCATCTGTGTTCGGAAGATGAACGTCTTACGGGTTTGGAGCAACATGAGGGTGAGGAATTAATGACAGAAATTTCATTTTTGGGTGAACTAACCCTTTAAGTTTAATTTTATTTCAGTGAAGTTTAATGTGACACCTTTGATGAATTGGTTCAAAGTAAATCTCTACAGTCAACGTTTCTCTAAAAACAGACTTTTACTTGGCAGTGATGTCAGTTTAGCTGCAATGAAGGCTTCTCTCAATGAAATAAATCTAAATGGTCACTTTAAACCGATTTACTGAAAATGAATCGAGGCCTTTAAGCCATGCCAAAACACAAATAGAAATAGAGATAAACACTACCAGTCAAAAGTTTGTAATTAAATTTGAATATTTTTGAACAAGAAGTCTTATGCTCACCAAGGCTGCATTTATTTGATCAAAATACAGTAAAAACTGTAATATTGTGAACTTATTACAATTGAAAAGAACTGTTTTCTATTTGAATATATTTTAAACTGTAATTTATTCCTGTGATGGCAAAGCTGAATTTTCAGCATCATTACTCCAGTCTTCAGTGTCACATGATCCTTCAGAAATCATTCTAATATGCTGATTTGCTGCTCAATAATAATTTATTATTATTATTGGTGCTCCATTATTAATAATGGTTCTTATTATCAAAGTTGAAAACAGTTGTGCCTGTTGTGTGTCTTTAAATCTTCCCAACTTTTGACCAGTAGTGTATATTTTTCAAAAGGATGAATAGTAATTTTATTTTATGCAATGCTGTTAATGATCTGCTGATGGCAGCTGATTCTGGACTCTTAACTATACTTATCCTACTTGATTTAATGCGGCCTTTGATTAATATTTCCCATCAAATTCTTTCTAGATCGATTGTTCTCTGGTATCACTGGTCTCCCTCTCACCTGGTTTAGATCTTATCTCTCCGGGCACACTCAATTTGTCTAGCTTAAAATTTTCAGATCATACTCTTCATCTGTTACCACTGTTGTTCCTCAAGGCTCTGTTTTGGGCCCTCTTTTATTTATCACTTACTACCCCTTGGTTACATTTTTAGGAAACACGGTATTAGTTTTCATTGCTATGCGGACGACACCCAGCTCTATTTGTCTTCCAAGCCAAATTCTTGGACTGTCTAGAGGAGATTAAATCATGTTTTTTTTTTTTTTTTTTTGCAATTTTTTTCAAGCTGACAAAACAGAGGTTCTGCTTGTTGGCACTAAATCCAATTTGGCAAAATCCAACAGCTTTTCACTCTCCATTGATAATTCTACAATCTCTCCATCTCCTCGGGTTAAGATTACATAGCCATTCTTGTACACACTCTAGTCACTTCACAAATTAATTGTAACTCTATCCTATTTTGGTTACCTCATAAACTTAAATTGTTCCAGAACTCAGCTGCCCGTATAATCACTAGAACCTCCTCCATTGAGCATATCTGTCCTGTTCTCTATCATTTACACTGGCTTCCTGTTAAATATCGAGTAGAGTACAAGATTCAGCTTCTCACTTTTAAAGCTCTTCACAATCTTGCACCCTCATATCTCTCAGACTTGCTTCATATTTACACCTCCCAAGCGTACTGTTAAATCTTCATCTGATTCCCTTGTTGTACCCTCTGTTCGTTTAGTCACTATGTCTGACTACTTTTAAATCACATCTTAACTTCTCTATTTAAATTAGCTTTCTGTGATTAAATTTTAAATTGTAATGTTTAAATAGTTGTTTGTTGTATTGCTGTCTTGATTTATGACTATCACTCATCTGTACGGTGTCCTTGTTTTGAAAGGCGCCTTTTTAAATATTTTTATTATTATTATTATTATTATTATTATTATTATAATGCAATATTGCCTAGCCCTAAACCAGAATCATGTGGACCTTAAATGCAAACATTATAATCAGTCTGATCTGTATCGCTGGCACCTGTCTTCTATATTAATATTTTTCATGCAATTTAACCAGGTTAGAAAAATAACAATCACTTCTCTCTAGCTCGTGGGAACACCACTGTGTGTGGAGAGTACAACTTTGCAGCTGATCCTGAAGCAGCTTATATTGTCCTGAATGAATTCATTTGCCCAATTTACATTGCAACCTGGGAGTTCACCTGTCACAGTAAATTACCCTGGGTGAGGTCTTAAAAAAACAACAATGCATATAGATGATTGTGTATGGTGTAAACTTGGATACACAGCATCTATGTGTCTGTTTCAGGAGTTCTGTGATGGTTGGCTGGCCCAGGACACCAATAAGGCTCGCTTTATGAAGCAGATCTTTGCGTACAGCATGGAGTTCTCCCACAGCGAGAGGATTGAGAAGGAGCTGGTGACGGGACAGGGATTCAACTCCTGTGATTCTTATGCCATGGCAGCGGCCATAGACGACACATATATTGTTGAAACCGAACACAAAGCGGTCACTGTGGAGCTGGCGGGGAACTGCTGCCGGGGAATGATGGTTGTAGATCACCTCGACCTTCTGATGAAGACTCACAGAGCCCACATCTTGAAGAAGGTTGATTTAGAGAGGTTTAAAGTGCTTATGATGAACGCTTTAAAATAAATGTTCATAAGCAGCCATGTCCATAATTGCATCATGTTATTACTAGATTATTTTTAGAAACATGTTTGTAGACAATTGTTTGCTACTGGCTATAGTACCTTATCAGTCACACATTTAAGGGGAAAAAAAAAAAAAAAAAAATTTTTTTTTTTTACTCAAATCATAAACCATTCAGAAAACACTTGGCACACAGTAAATTGGTTTGGATGACAAACACCTGTTGATTTTATTGGTTTTTAAATCTTTACATGGTTTAGCACCTCAATTCCTCTCTGACCTGTTGATAGACCATCAATCAGAGGTTCTTAGTGGTCCCTAAAACCTGACTAAGTTTAAGGCTGATTTATACTACTTTGTCGAACCTACAACATAGCTATGTTGTGATTGGTCTGCTAGAACCCCCTCCCTCAGGTTACACATGCTCCCTCTGCATATGTAATTGCACGTAGACGCGAACAACAACGCAGAAGTATAAATGAAAACAGCCTACCTACTCAAATCAGAACTGCTCCCACATTATCTATTTTTAAATCAAAGTTAAAATCATTTTTATTTAACCTGGGGCCATATGTATAAAGCTGCTCAGAGTAAAATTTTAGTCTTGAGTATGTTTAAATTCTAAGAGTGACAATTTTACTCTTATTACTAGACTTAAGAATAAGTGTGACTCATTAAAGGTTCCTGAGTGTTTAGATTAGGTCTCGGCTCCTAAATTATTTGAGAGATGAAGTGGTATCCTAACCTAGTTAGGAGTAACAAGATGGCAGCAGAGAGGAGAGACACACTTTCCAATGAAGATATGTATTGGAGTTAAATGATGACGACAGAGTTGAAAAAAAATGATAAAAGCTTGATCGTCAAGATATTCTTTTTGTAACTGACCTAGTAAGAAATATAATTTCTCCCACTCTATAAATCAATGCTCTAACTGCAGAAATTAAAGAAATACTCTATTGTGGCACTGACCACACCAAAAGTGATGTGCAGAGTGTTTTTTTTTTAAATGATACAAGTTTGCTTAAATATGAGGAAAATATTTGTATATTTATATATTTTTTTTAAAATATGAGGGAAGAACAAAGCACTAAACTTAGTGAAGGTATCTGATAAAATGATTTGGCAAAAAAGGCAAATTACAGCTATAGTTTTTAGAAAAACACAAAAGCTCAGAAAAAAAAGCATACATTTACTGCAACATAATCAGTTATTAATATTTTATTGATCCTTTCTTGTTTTTGCATGTGTTCATAATTTCTTTGTATGACAGCCTGGCCAAAAATTATACACTCTTATGAAATCTTTAACACATTTTTAATAATATTAGAATAAAGGGTGAATGTCAATTTTCCTCTGCCGGAAATCACTTTTGGCCACTATTGTATGGCAGTTCATTGACTGTCCATCTGATTCTCAAACCATGCAGCAAAATCAAGCCACTTTTATGAGGATTTCAGCTTCCCTGGAGTTGTTGGAGCACTGAGGGAACTCATGTTCACATCATTGCTCCAACTGTAAATGAGACGTATCAATAGAAAAGGATTCCACAGCATCAATACTAATGTGATAATTTTGCACAATGTAATTTTTTTAATAAATATAAATATTAAAGTTTCAATCTTAATTAAATGATTTTATTATAATTACATGATTGGTGTCATGCTGTTGTGACCTCACCCTTGCAGGCCCACTATTGGCTGATTCAGTGGTTGAGGGCGGTCATTTTGGGTTGACATCATTGTAGTCCTTAGTTTGCAACACTTAAGTGCCACATCAGTCTTAGACTTTGGTGGAAGTTGCTTTTAGCTTCTTTATAAAAGTCTCCTACTCTTAGACAAGTCCTACTTTTTACTAAGAATCTTTTTGACGCTTAAGTCTATTCTTAAGAGCATTTCTCTGAAGTTCTATACATACAGGCCCTGGCTTATAATTTATGACTCAAGTCTGACTCATTCTATGCTTTGTTTACTCGTGACTTTGTCTGAATTGTATCTAATGGTTATTAATTTTTGTACAGCACATTGGTCAGCGGTAGTTGTTTTCTATTGTGCTTTATAAATAAATGGAAAGGGATATAAAATACATTTTGATAAACTAATGTTTTGAATATTGTTCTCGTTTGTGGCTGCAGTGATTGGATGAGAGATCATTCAGAACTGGAAAGACATTTTATTTGATGAATTCTGACGTTGGTGCACTCATGAGCATCATGAGTCAAGGACAACTATTTTACAAAAGAAAAAATTGCTTAAAAGCAGAATATTTACAAGTGTGAGAGCTTTTTTCTTATGTCTTGGCATCTTCATACAAAACACATGGTGTTATTCAATCTCCCTTTCTGCCTCTGAATCGAGATCGGGTGTCCAGCTGTAATAAAAGAAAGAGGGATTTTATTTTTAAAAAATTGGACAGAAGGCAGTGGTGGTACACATTACCACAGTAACTTAAACCACAGTTTAAAAAAAAAACAAAAAAACATTTGTGATAGTACCACATAAGGTTTTTATGGTTAACTAACCCACAGCATACTTACCTGAGAAAGTACTAGGTAATATAAGGTAACAACTTGGGTTAAGTTTAGGTTTAGGAATAGGTTCAGGGTTAGTACCTACTTATTGCCCAGTTATTGTAATTACTATAAAAAGTACATACTAGGTATTGGTGGAAAGGAACTGTAAAATAAAGTATGTTACTTGAAACAAATCTAAAACTTACACTGATCACTAATCTTACACTGATCCTAATATTATGTTGGTCCCACTTTTGCTGCCAAAACAGTCCTGACCGGTCGAGGCATGGACTCCACTAGACCCCTGAAGGTGTGCTGTGGTATCTGGCACCAAGATGTTAGCAGGAGATTCTTTTAAGTCCTGTAAGTTGCCAGGTGGGGCCTCCATTGATCAGACTTGTTTGTTCAGCACATCCCACAGATTCCCGATTGGATTGAGGTCCAGGGAATTTGGAGGCCAAGTCAACACCTCAAACTCGTTGTTGTGCTCCTCAAACCATTCCTGAACCATTTTTGCTTTGTGGCAGGGCGCATTATCCTGCTGAAAGAGGCCACAGCCACCAGGGAATACTGTTACCATGAAAGGGTGTACATGGTCTGCAACAATGCTTAGGTAGGTGGTACATGTCAAAGTAACATCCACATGGATGGCAGGACCTAAGGTTTCCCAGCAGAACATTGCCCAAAGCATCACACTGCCTCCCCCAGCTTGCCTTCTTCCCATAGTGCATCCTGGTGCCATGTGTTCCCCAGGTAAGCGACGCACACGCACCCCGGCCATCCATGTGATGTAAAAGAAAACGTGATTCATCAGACCAGGCCACCTTCCATTGCTTTGTGGTCCAGTTCTGATGCTCACGTGCCCACCATTGGCACTTTTGGCGGTGGACAGGGGTCAGCATGAGCACCCTGACTGGTCTGCGGCTATGCAGCCCCATACGCAACAAACTGATGCACTGTGTATTCTGACACCTCTCTATCAGAACCAGCATTAACTTCTTGAGCAATTTGAGCTACAGTAGCTCGTCTGTTTGATCAGACCACACGGGCCAGCCTTTGCTCCCCACGTGCATCAGTGAGCCTTAGCCACCCATGACTCTGTTGCCGTTTCACCACCGTTCCTTCCTTGGACCACTTTTGATAGATACTGACCACGGCAGACCGGGAACACCCCACAAGAGCTGCAGTTTTGGAGATGCTCTAACCCAGTCGTCTAGCCATCACAATTTGGCCCTTGTCAAACTCTCTCAAATCCTTACGCCTGACCATTTTTCCTGCTTCTAACACATCAACTTTGAGGACAAAATGTTCATTTACTGCCTAATATATCCCACCCACTAACAGGTGCCATGAGATAATCAATGTTATTCACTTCACCTGTCAGTGGTCATAATGTTATGCCTGATCGGTGTATGTTGCCTTGCCAACTAACTGAAGTAAAATTAAATTAGTTTATTTCGTTGAATTACTATAATAGTATCTCATAGATACTAAAATAACACTGGCACAGTACAGATGCAAATAACATGATACTGAAATATTACCACATTTGTGCGTCATGGTATTCCAAGGTACTTCTACGTTTTATGAAGACCACCGTTTAAAAGTTTATACTTCAACAATGAATTGGTGTAGAAACAATCATATCATTAAAAAGTTTTTATTTGTGTTGATCATTATACCTAAAAAAAATACATGGCAATTGAATTTGAACTCTGTTGTCAACTGTATCCTTTAATATTATAGTAATGTATCAACTGACAAGCAGTTCAGAAAAGAAAATTGCGCAAAAATGTGAACGTATGTACTGACCATGGATCTCTTGCACTCAAAGAAAGCCACCTGCAAGCCTTTGCAATGTCCTTCCTTCAGACACTCACTGGGCTTTTTACCTTCCTGTGGACACAAAAGAGGCCAGCACAAACTTAGACACAATTTATGTAATTGTGATATTGTGAAACTAGTATGTTTTAAATTGTTAGTTTTATATATCATCCAATATACGTGTCCCCATCATAACAGGAATAGGCCATATGATGAGCAAAATAAATAAAATCATGACATAGACCAATGTTGTTGTGATATGCATGGTAATAATACATGACGCTTATGTTACCTTCACTACACAGTCATGCTGAAGGAGACAGGCTTTGAAATCCTCTCTTATTCCCGAGCAGGCGCGGCCATCGTCCTCTTTATCCTCGTAATATTTGGGCATTCTGTAGAGCTTTCATCCGAGTGAGTTTAAGCGAAATATGGATTGAGAAATGTGGCAAAAAACAAAACAAGCTACAGACAAGTCAAATGTGAGATTATTATGCAAGCGGCCATGTTAAATATGACGTAGGTGCGGAAGTGGAACCGAAATGCGTTGTGGGAATTGTAGTTCGCAAATGTTCCCTTTTTTCGCGCTTACAAACCTCAGCACAGCTCCAAGCATTTTATTGAAAACAGTGTTGAATTATACCATTGTATACTGTCAATAGTTATGCATAGATTTAAATGATTTATTTAAATGATTTATTTATCATTTAAATTATATGACCGTCCTGTAGCAGTGCAAGTATTTACATTGACCAGAAGATGGCGCTAAAATAATGATTTTGTCCCTAAAATATTTGTACACTTAAGCCACACTTAAAAAAAATACATGCATTTCATTGCTTTAGATTAATTGTCAAACCAAGTGGCAGTTATTTCAAAGAAATGCGGCACAAGCACATTTTTCACAAAAATATTTAGGCCCGTAAGACAAAAGTTTGAACAATTTATTTTTGTAAAATGTTAGTGGAGCATTTTTATAGCTAGTCCAGGAGTCAGTGCAAAAATGGTTCACAAAAGTTAGTTGTAGCACATTTGTTTGCAGATGCTGCTTGATATTTTGTTATCTAATGCAATGAACATTCATAGATTTTAAGTGTGACTTTGTGAGGCCACTGTGCATGACATTTATTATAATACAGTTGTAATAAAATATTTAGGCCCTAAAATGGCATAAATCATACATACAACACTGTTAATGTCACATCACAAAACATGAAAATGTAACTCAGAGTTGCATGGTAAATAAGTGTAAGATGAGGGGACACTACCCAGCAACCAATTTTGTGTTTAAAAGAAGTCTAATAGCCATCCAAACACAGCCCTGACGTCTAGGCTAAAACAAGGCAAAATTTGGGCTGTCAGTGAATATTTAATAACGTCTAACCATAGCCCAAGAATAGACTAGTCAACTAGAACATGAACATGTCAAAGAAATGAAACCAAACACCTTGTAATCACTGTTGACTTTGCTTACATGGTGGAATATCACACATCTCGCAGGTTATTTTGGCAAAAATGACATGTAACCAAATTCAAGGTTATTTTGGCTAGAAGTGGGCTACTTATAGCAGGACTTGCTTGCTGGGAATAGATGCAGAAAATGATGAAGTATGTCAAGACTATGTTTATTCAAATCAATGTCAGAGCTTGAAAGACAGATGAAGGCACATGAAAGTCTACAATGCACCACACAAGAGGAGCATGTTTCATGTCTGATTCATCTCAATGTAAGACAGAAGGGTGGATTTCAAGATGGACATCCCAGATCCCAAATGGGAAACGCCTTATGAGAGTTTAATAGAGGGCAACAGATACAAATCCATCTTTCAGTGCTAAAACAAGTGTGGAAACAGATCACTGAGCGTAAATCTGCAGCAATAAAAAAGGCAGCAATATGGTAAAACACTGAAAATCACTCCATTGTGTTTTCACTTGTCCATTCCCCCGAAGTCACTTCACATGAGCATGTAAAGAAGAAGGATGATACAGTCCTCTACATCAGGCCAAGGATTTACCTGGATTTAAACAAACAGTAAACAAATGCTATGACAGTACATTGGCTTTCGATTACAAAACACACATTTCTCAAGTACTGCGATTCACAAGCAGCTCCAAGTAGTCACAAAAATGAGGGTGTAGTCTATGTAACTAAAAAGGATATGCGCTGAGACTTGAAGCATCAAGGACATTATACAAGGACACATTATGTCAGGCTGAACTAAAACTTCCATATTATTAAAGGTATATACAATCACATGAGATGAGAGCACTTTAGAAAAATCTGTACAGCAGTTACCTCACCATCAAGTCTCTACTACGCCAGGAACTACAGGCAAAATCAAGAAGAACCGTAGCTTTACAATGTAATAAATGTACAGTGACAAAAGCAGCACACTCAATACGACTGCAATGTAGCCGTTCCATTCAACTTAGTACATTATAAATCTATGGTTCTGGTAATATTTTGCTTCAGACCAGGCCCACACAGAATCTGCACCACCTCGACTGAAAGCGTTGAACACTGTCATTCATAAAGTTCTACTCGTTTTTACATATTGTGGCTTATTTGATAGTTACGAAGCCATTAAGTGGATGGTGGGGGGGGGGGGGGGGGAGGTAAAAATATGTTTCAATGCTTATTGCGTTTGTTCGTTTGAAATTAGCCTATATTTCAAAAGTATTGCGTTCCCCGAGAAACGTTGCATTGGCTCGCAAAACTTTTGCATTCTCGCACACAAAAGTATTGCGTTCTCCTGAGAAACTTTGCATTTGCTCGCAAAAGCATTGAATTGTAGTTTTTCCTCCCGCCTCAAATTATTTCAATCACATTTTTCAACTTCACAAACTTAAACTGCTCGAAAAATAAACACAAATATATATTTTTCTCCCACCTCCCATATTATTTCCATCATAAAATGCCTATCGCGTTCCCCAAGAAACTTTGTGTTTGTTCGCAAAAGCATTGAAATATAGTTTTCCTCCCACCTCACATTGTTTCTATCACTGACGTTTCTCTGGGAAACCCACAACTTTTGTGATAGAACAGCACAGCATTGAAACAGTTGAAACTGAAACAGCAGTGCTTTTCAGTGCTTTGAGATATAATCTAATTTTCCCCAATCACCATGTCCCTTAAGGGGCTCCGTATATTGTGTTTTCAATACCCTCTCAAGCTTCATTAATCACATTTTACCATGCAGAAAAAAAATCAGCAGATTCCATCTGGACCTAATCGTGACTCACTGAACATTCAGATACTTGTGATACAGCATTGAAAGAAGAACATTTTCTGACTGACAAGATGAAAGCAGATTATTTGAGATGGAAAATGCTCAAACAAATGAAAAACATGAAAGATTCTGGAACATAAATATGGACATGTCATGCTCTAAAATTAAACATCCAACATAAATCAAACATATAACAAATCGTCCTGTTGCATGATTTAAGCGTGTTGGCAGGGAGCAAGGCAGTCCTTTACCAGGCCCCCAAAGGACGCTGGATGTTAAGGCACAGAGGTGGGCGGCCCTGCACCCCTCTGAACTACACAAAGATACAAACATCAACCATCTTCACTCGACTTCAAGCCACATAATAAATTTCCAATGAATATAAAATAAAAGCATTTACTTGTACAAATTAAAGATTTATTTCAAATAAATTAATTCACCTTCATAGATCGTCATAATAATAATAATAATAATAATAATAACAATAACAACAGCAATTAAAAATCTTCCGATTGAAAAGCCATGATTGATTGGTTGACAACAAACTGAAAAAAATCCACTCGTTGACCAGGTAGAGGCCTAAGATATGCTGTTCGTTTTAAGAAATATGTTTTTAGATTTTGGCAAAGTAGTCAAAAAAATTATAAACAGTTTTTTTCAAAATGTTCTTAACCGAGTGCCAACATCAACAACCTAAAACGAATACCTAAAAAAAAAACACCTTTTGACATTTTTGTCGTTCTACTCATTCATCCCTCAGCCGAAAATCCAGCCGTAGTCACCTGACCCAGGGTTTGAGGTCAGTTACAGTCTGTGATGGCAGAGCGCTGAGGACATTCTTCATCAGTAGAGGACATCAACTTATTCTCCAGCATTGAATCCTGAACTTCAAACCTTCATGACAGCAATGATTGCAATTCTTTTCGACACAAATTTAGTGTCTGGAAACATTCTGTCAAAAAGTGTCTTTTTTCTGTACAGTAGTAGTCACATTTACGCAACATAATTCAGGGAATAGTAAAAGGAAAAACAGTCTGACGACAGAAGGGAAAGCCAAGTAGATGAGAAGAGAAAGTGACGAAGACGAGGAAGACGAAATGATAAAAAAGTAAGGAAAAAGTAAAGTTTAAGAGGTGAAGAACATAACACGAGGGTTCCTCCACACGCTCTGATAATGTCACTGTCACTCTTGAAGTGTTGTAGATGCGAGCAGCACGTCCCTGTCTAGATGAGCAGAAGGCCTCAACCACTGGAGACATTCAGCTAGTTATCCAGGTATCCTCTTGATATGGATCTGACAAGAGACAGAAAGCAGATCTATGAAGAACATCATCATCTATGCAAATCCAAAAACATCTATGCATGTTCTGATTTTGGACGCATAAGATTTCTTTATGGGCAGGGTTACCCGTGTCAAAAACAAACCAGAAATCCATCATGTGTATCAAATGTCATAATGTGCGTAAAAATCTTGATCAATCGCTTCTAACATAAAAAGTCTGTGTTTACATAATATACACTATATTGCCAAAAGTATTGGGACACCCCTCCAAATCACTGGATTCAGGTGTTTCAATCACTTCCATGGCCACAGGTGTATAAAATCAAGCACCTAGGCATGCAGACTGCTTCTACAAACATTTGTGAAAGAATGGGTCGTTCTGAGGAGCTCATTGAATTCAAGCGTGGTACCGTCCATTCCTGAAATTTCCTCACTACTAAATATTCCACGGTCAACTGTTAGTGGTATTATAACACAGTGGAAGCAACTGGGAACAACAGCAACTCAGCCACAAAGTGGTAGGCCACGTAAATTCACAGAGCGGGGTCAGTGCATGCTGAGGCGCACAGTGGGCAGAGGTCGCCAACTTTCTGCAGAGTCAATAGCTACAGACCTCTAAACTTTGTGTGGCCTTCAGATTAGCTCAAGAACAGTGCATAGAGACCTCCATGGCCGAGCAGCTGCATCCAAACCTTACATCACCAAGTGCAAGGCAAAGCGTTGGAAAGCACGCCGCAGTGAAGACGTGTTCTCTGGAGTGACGAATCCCACTTCTCTGTCTGGCAATCCGATGGACGAGTCTGGGTTTGGCGGTTGCCAGGAAAACGGTACTTGCCTGACTGCATTGTGCCATGTGTAAAGTTTGGTGGAGGGGGGATTATGGTGTTGGGTTGTTTTTCAGGGGTTGGGCTTGGCCCCTTAGTTCCAGTGAAAGGAACTCTTAATGCTTCAGCATACCAAGACATTTTGGACAATTTCATGCTGCCAACTTTGTGGGAACAGTTTGGGGATGGCCCCTTCCTGTTCCAACATGACTGCGCACCAGTGCACAAAGCAAGCATAAATGTAATAATACATATAAACACACATATATTATGCAAACACAGACTTGTTAGATGCGATTAATCGATTTTACAGCCCTACGAGACAGTTTTGACTTATGGCTGGTTATAACAAAAATGCATAACATGGAAGAGGTATGATGTATGGCTCGATGCTTTATCACATCATACCTAAATTTCAAAGTATCTCTCAATATTTTAATTAATTAAAAGGGAAAATATAGTAATAACATGGTAATAACATGGTAATAACATCCAAAAATCTGATCAAAACATCTGTGAATGCACAAAAGAATGTCAGATACAATATGATTTTAGTTGAAAAATATTAAGTTACAATTATATTTTATAAGCTCACGTTCCACTGGGTCAAAACTGACCTGGGAATGCAAACGTGTGGCACTTTTCAGTAAAAAGTTTTTGAATGAATTAAATTAGGAAGGTTAAATACACCTTCAGGTTTATAAGATATTCAATAACAATGATATGATCCAAATTATTCACAGTGAAAGTATTAAGAGGGAGAGAGCATGTGTTTGGCCTTGGGTTGGGCAGTATAACCAAAATATTAAAACATTATGAGCAATTTCATATCAAAAGGAGTGGTATATCACAATATAGTTATTTATGCAGGAGATTCAATTAACAAATAGTTTATATATCAAGTAATCATGTAGTATTGACAATTCATTGATAACTGGATTAAATACTTTACAAATTAAAGGTATTTATTTATTTAGGCATTAATAAGTATTTATTTATTAAAGATATTTATTAGGCGTTTCTTTTATTTACAAGGTATTCCTTTTCTGTTTAATTTCCTGAAAGTGATGAAGACAAAGCAAAAAATAAGATTATTATAAGATTATTCATAACAAATAAATGTCCGGATGAGTGCAAAACGAGTTTCACATTATGCAACATTTGAATTAAAACAAAACTAATAATAATGAATATAATGCAACCTACAACAGTAATAATACAGCAAAATCTCTACTAGCATAGACTATGACACTGGCCAACCCTAAACTGGTCTAAAGCAAAAACAGCAAGCAGACCTCGCTAATAATGGCCCACACGGCGGAGTCTTTCTGGACCGTCAGACGTACAGCCACCACAGGGTTAAAGGCGGGCTCAACCGTCCCCTCTGCCACTCCTTTCTCAAACTGAGCTAAAGAGAGAGACAAAGAAAAAATAGTGTAACTTTAAAAGGGGAGACCAGGAGCGATTGTAACATTTTACATTTAGTCATTTAGCAGACACTTTTATCCTAGGCAAGTTACAAATAAAGAAAATCAGAAGCAATTTGAACAAGAGAACACTTTGAAATACAGCAATGCCATGTAAGCTAGAGAGCAGCACAGAAAAAAAACATGCAGTGGAAAAAAAAAAAAGAAGATATATATAGATATATATACATATATAGATATATATACATATATACATATATATATATATATATATATACATATATATATATATATATACATATATATATATATATATATATATATACACACACACACACACACACACACACACACACACACACACACACACACACACACATCTTACTTTTTTCAGCAAGGATGCATTAAATTGATCAAAAGTGACAGTGAAGACCTTTATAATGTTACAAAAGATTTCTATTTCAAATAATCCTGAAAAAAAAGATCAGTTTCCACAAAAATAGGCACAGGAATTAATTACATTTTAAACTATATTAAAATTTAAATTGTAATATTATTTCACAATATTACTGTTTTAATGTAGTTTTGATCAATTAAATGCAGTTTTCTTTCAAAAACATAAAAAAAAAAATCTTACTGAACCCAACATTTTGAACAGTCTTGTAAAATCTTGTATGGTAGCTACCAGCTCAAGTGTTAACATTTGCCAATCATGTTTGTGATAAAATAGCTACGAGTTTAAATTCAAAGACATCATGGTCACATGATCTAAAAACATAAATAAACAAAGAAACCTATTTTGACTTAAAAAGAGTTTTTGTTGAGAAATGAAATGTTTTCTCAGGCAGAGAGAGAAATGTACTGAGCGTAAGCTGAATAACTGTTATCATTGTAAAAAAAAAAAAAAAGCATAAGTCCCCCACATTTTCTAATTTCTTTAGTGTGTAATGTTGCTGTATGAGGATGAAAAGGGTCTGCAAAGTTACAAAGCACCAAGTCACTCCAAAGGGAGTTATTCTCTATATCAGTAAGCAGCACTGTTTCTGAACTCCCTGAAATGCCTGATTGTAGTCTTGAGTTTTCTTCCAGGAACGTACACACACAATACTCCTAATTTAAATAATTCCCGCCCAATGCATACGCAAAATAAAGGGGGCGAGGCCTGGATGAGTCGCGTTAGTAGTGTGTTGAAACTCGTGGTTATGGTAAGGGCCGTGACATTTCCGAAACACGCTCAAAGCGGTTGACCAATCACAACACACTAGTCCAGCCGACCAATCAGAGCACATTGCGCTTTTCAGATGGAGGGGCTTCAGAGACATGAACTACACAGAGCATTACTGACAGACTGGGAAGAGAGGATATAGTGTGTTTTTTGAGCATTTAAGCATGGAAGCCTATACTAGTAGACTCAAAAACAAAATCAAGACTGTGTTAAAGGGCATAAAGAGTCCCCTTTAAAGAGTCAATGGTCTCCCCTATTTGCAAGCAAAGCACAATTATTTGCTTCAAATGCAAAACCGCTGATTTGAGTGTGCATGCAATATCTCACCAAGTTTATAGAACCGATCCTCTGTTCGTTTGTATTTCTCTTTGGTCTTCAACTCAGCGTCCTGCAAGAGATAACATCCTCATTTAGAAGCACTTAAAGAGCCTGTGTGCAAGGGACCAGCGATATGCTAACAATGTTAGGCAACTGTGAGAGAAATATTTGTATACCATGATAAAATAATAAGTAAAACCAAGCGCACAAGCCCATTTATACAAACTCGGATGTATTACCAGCCTCATTTATTCAAGGAAAGTCTTCAAGAACAAACATCAAAGCCCATTTGAAGGCGTTTTAAGCTCTTTATCATAGCAGGATGGCAGTACACTGCCTCACTACCACGGTAGCTCAACCTGCGATTGACTAAAATTAGCCCAGGTGGCAGCGTACACAGGAGACCTACAACAGATATCCCTGTCAACTTGCTGTTGTTAGACTCTGACAAACCTGTCACCCTGGGGCTTGTTTGGACATTTAGAGGAAACCATATAAATATAATTGAGGATGTTTTTTGGGTTTTTTTACCGAAAAGGGCAGGATCTCGACAGTAGTGTTCTCGATTCTGTCTCCTGGGTGCTCCTGGTTTCCACTGCGAAAAAGGAACCTGCCAATCAAAGGATGATTGTTAATGAATATGCATGTACAGGCACAAACTCTTGAAAATTTGTCAACATGCATGTACAAACACTGGCAGGATATGGGCAAGCAAAGGCTGAGTCTATCTCACACTGAACGCACACTGGCATGCACACAGATAAGGGGTCTCTAAACAGGCCCCTACTTGAGTTGCTAATTAAATCCAGTTACACGCAAGTAAATTAACACTTCATCTTGTTAGCACTGTTTCTACTCAGAAGAACACTTTGAACAGGTCAAGGCTCTGTTAGACAAAGAAAATGAATGGGCAAAAAGCATTACTGTCTGTCCGCATCTATATCTGAAGTAGTCATCTCTCTGTCCCATGCTTAATGTCCCAGGACCAGTGCGAGAGAGTTTTGGGCCTTCAAAAATACAGTAAAAACAGTCATACTTAGGGATGAACTGATATGAAAACTTTGGCCGATACGATAACCGATAATTCTTTATATTTGTAAGCCGATAACCAATATATATATATATATATATATATATATATATATATATATATAAAAAAATCAAACACACAATTATAATGTCCTCATAATTTTATGTATCCTATATGACAGACTTGCGCTGCACGATTTCAATCATATTTCAAGCGATTCAAAACCATCACGGCGAACTGTGCGCATCTGAAGTGTCTCAGCTGAAGGAAATAATCCATTATTTATCGCCTTTAAGATATCGGCCAAATTCTCTTATCGGGCCGATACCGATAACAATAAAATTAACATATATCGGCCGATACCGAAATGGTGGCTGAAATATCGTGCATCCCTAGTCATACTGTGAAAAAGTATTACAATATAAAATGAGTGTTTTTTTATTTTAATATAGTTTAAAATGTAATTTATTCTTGTGAGTGAAAACTTTTCAGCATCATTCCTCCAGTCTTCAGTGTCACATGATCCTTCAGAAATCAATCATTCTAATACGCTGATTTGCTGCTCAAGAAACATTTCTTATTATTATTGTTGTGCTGCTTAATATTTTTGTGTAAACCGTGATAAACTGTTTGTACCAAACAAAAATTTAAAGCGACAGTTCACCAAAAAAAACATTGTAATCATTCACTCACCTCGTGTTATTCCAAACCTGTATGACTTTCTTCTGTAGAACATCAAACAAGATTTTTTGAAAAATGGTCAAGTACAAACAACATTGGACCCAACTGGCCTTCACTGTATGGACAAAAACAGTCAAAGCATTCTTTAATGTTCTTCAGAAGAAAGAAAGTCAAACAGGTTCAGATTGACATGAGGATGAGTAAATGATGACAGAATTCTGTTTATTTATATATGTCAGCAACTTAACAATATGTAGTTGTCTGACATAGGCCCCGATCAGACAGAACGCGTTTTTCAGGTTTGAAAACGCAAGGTGCACCGCACTGCCTTTTTTTGGTTGATGTTTTTTAAGGTAACCATCACCACAATGGAAGGCCCGCCTCTCCATTCATTCGACTGGACAATGGAAAAAAAACGCGAATGACGTCGGGCGCTTTTCTGCTCAGAGTTGTTTTTTAAACTTCAGGCGCTCAGAGTGCTCCTACAAAAACACGAGGCGCAGCAGGCGGTTAAAATGCAAGGCGTCCGGGGCACATAAACAGCGCGCAAAGCGCTCACTGCCAATAGAAAACTATTTAAAAAGGTGCCTCTCACTGCAAAAAACGCGTTCTCTCTGATCGGGGCCATTGAGTGTTTTTTTTTTTAAAATTGCAAAAATGATGTGGAAATGATCACAGCAGCAGGTATGGGTTATTTCAAAATAAATGATTTGTTGTAAACTGAAAAGAAAACAACATTTAAAGTAAATTCTAAATATATTTCTGTTAACACTTTACAATTAGGTTCCATTTGTTAACATTAACAGCATTAGTTAATATGAACTAAGAATGAAAAACACTTCCAAAGCATTTGTTACATTATATTAATTTCAACATTTGCTAATAGATTATTAAAGGGATAGTTCACTTAAAATCGAAAATTCTGTCATCATTTACTCACCCTCAAGTTGTTCCAAACCTGTGTACATGTCTTTGTTCTGCTGTACACAAAGGAAGATATTTGGAAGAATGTTTGTAACCAAGCTTAACATTCTTCCAAACATCCTTCCTTTGTGTTCAGCAGAACAAAGACATGTACACAGGTTTGGAACAACTTGAGGGTGAGTAAATGATGACAGAATTTTCATTTTTGGGTGAAATATCCCTTTAAAAATCAAAAGTTTTATCTGTTAATATTATTTAATGAGCTAACATGAACTAACAAATGAACAGCTGTATTTTAATTAACTAACATTAACAAAGATTAATAAATACTGTAACAAATGTATTGCTCATTGTTAGTTAATACATTAACTAATGTTACCATATTTTCTGACACATACACAGATACGATGCTAAAAATACAGGCACTTCTGGCAAGGCAACCAAAAATTCGATGTGCTGACCTAGATTTGGCCAGGAATTTTTTTTTTTTATAAAAATAAGTGTTTCCAAAAAAAAGAAGCAAGAAATCTAATTTCATAGAGTTCTGTATATCTGCTCAACAATGTTGTCTCTATTACATCTCTCTCTGTCTTCCTCTCCAGAGGTTTTTGGTTACAGAGTCTTATTTTAGAAGCTTCTCATTAGCCACCTCTACTCCCCCGTGAGGACAATGAGACATGGAGACGTGTGAATGATGTCTCCTGATTAGAGCTCTGTGAACATCACTTTTAGGGGAAGGCGAGAATTACAGCAAGAAATCATTTGGGTGTGTGTATGTGTATTAAAGCAATATGTATAAATTCAGCACTGGTCTGAAGTTTGGCCTGAATCTCTCTCACACCGGCCCCAGGTCATCAGGCCATCATTACCGCCCAGCCCTGTAAATGTGTGTGTATCTCTCTTAGTTGCAGACAGACTGACCTTTCTATGTTGACAGGCCGATCAAACCTGAACAAGACATAGTCTCCAGCCATTGGAGTGATGGCCCAGAAGAAATCCTCGCCCGTGTAGGTCTTCTCAAGCGTGTGGCCTTGATACACTTTAAGAGAGGTGGACACCTCCGCCGGTGGGTTCACATGAATCTTATGCAGTAGCGGTTTCAGGAAGTCTTTATCCTGACAGAATAGAAGACAAGTTATGACTGAAGTCAACAGGAAGTGCGGCTGATGGCCAAACTGATTTATAACAGTCCTTAATAGTAAAAACAGCAAGCGAGATTTGGGAAAAGGTCAGATATTTAAGAAAAAAAGAAACGTTGTGACAAGAAAACAGGATACAGGAGTAAGACGAGATGTTATAAGATAACAGGAAGTCAAAGTAGCTTTGTATGGAAGAGAATCAAACTTTAAGAGCACACTGTAAAAAAAAAATAAAATGTTGATACAACTTAAAAAAGTAAGTGTTCGTGATGCCTTTTCAAATTTTAAGTTTAGTCAACTCAAATTCCCAAGTTGTCTCTTAGTACAACTTAACATTTCAAGTTGACTAAACTTAAAATTAAGGCAGAACGAACACTTAAGTTTTTTAAATTTTTCTCTTTTTTTTTTTTTTACATTGCAAGAGGAAAGATTTGACAGTTGTGAAAGGTCATGAAGATCTAGCTAGTAATAATACCCATCTCAGATGATCTGATCGCAAGTTGTCAGCGATAAATACAGGTGTTCAAACGTGGTTTTGGACAACGATCACTAAAACTACATTTGTAATGTAAACAATAATTTGTCCTGGATAACAAATGAAGGTTCGCCTACTGGCTAATCACCAACATAGGTTTTAAACTTTGCTGGTTAGGTCATCCAAGAATGATGTTTATACTAGGAGTAAACAGTGGCTAGAAAAAATTACATTCATGAAATAAGAGTTACCGTGAGTTTCTGGATTTTCCCAGCAAGGGAGGAGTGCAGGCCTACATGCTGAAACAAAGAGGGCCTGAAACGAATGCGCAGACTCGACTTCTGTCTCTCACAGTGTTTCTGAAGAGAGAAAGAATGAAGAAGACACTTACATTAAACTGTAAGAATTAAGGAATAAAAATAGGGTAAAAGTTATAAATAGTGACATAATGTGTTTTTGTAGAGAGAAAGAAAAATCAGAAAAACAAGTTCCCGTTCTGCTCAGAGGTGTGAAAAGCCTCTCCCACTGCCTGATGCATCACAGCAGAGGAGAGTTCAGGGTCGCAGAAACACGCACTCGCAGGCAGAGAGTATTAACTTACGGCATCTTTCTCTGGGTTGCATACTTTGACCCAGAGTATGTGATCTAGCAGCCAATCGATGGGCTTCTCCTTATAAAACATGAAGATAAACTCCACGATGAGATTTAGATCTGGGGCTTGGAACATTTTACCTGAGAGAACAAAAAAAATTCATAAATAAAAATTTATATGTTAAAAAAAAATTATTCAAAAGTTTGGGGTTGGTAAGACAAAGGCTGCATTTATTTGATCAAAAATAGTATAATAGGACATTTTATTACAGTTTAAAATGACAGCACTAATTTTAATATATTTTGAAATGTAATTTATTTCTGTGATGGTAAAGCTGAATTTTCAGCATCATTACTCCAGTCTTCAGTGTCACATGATCCTTCAGAAATTCTAATATACTGATTTGACGCCCAAGAAACATTTTTATCATTGTTGAAAGCAGTTGTGCTACTTTAATATTTTTGTGTTAACTGTGATTTTTAATAATTCTTTGATGTATGAAAAGCATTTATTTGAAATAAAAAATCTTTTGCAACATTGAAAATGTCTTTAAATGTCCCACATTTAACACATCCTTGCTAAATAATCCACTTGTGTCCTTTTTTTACTGACACAAGTGGATTTACAACCAATGACAAGAAAGTCTTAAAGAGATAGTTCATCATCATTTACTAGTCATTCCAAACCTAACTATAACTATATTCTACTAGCTATAAGTAACTTTGCAACAACACGTCAACTTATTCTACTAACCCTAACCTAACAGTCTACTAACACCCTAATTAGAGTTACTTATTGTTAGTAAAATGTCTAAAGTGGATCATCGAAATAAAGGAGAAGCGCCTCGCTGCAGCCTGCGGTGGACATCCAACTCAGCCCACATCCAAGTGTGACATCAGAAGCCACGCCCATGTCCAAATACGTCAAACCAGTTCATCAGAAACTCCGCCCTGCAGCCGATTCTTAAGATTTTAAGATGTTAAATCACAGTACTGATTGCCTACACCAAACACTGATCCCTAAACCTACCCGTCACTGTAACCTTAACCAATGAAATTGGTGCAAAAGCTGCAGGGCGGGACCCTCACACCTAATTCTTTTTCATTTACTTCTTTTATTTCTCTTTTTATGACAGACTGCACTGAAA
This sequence comes from Coreius guichenoti, assembly GCA_039654105.1. Lineage (NCBI taxonomy): Eukaryota > Metazoa > Chordata > Actinopteri > Cypriniformes > Gobionidae > Coreius > Coreius guichenoti. The sequence continues at coordinate 29,924,621 of CM077172.1, read as the reverse complement.
CCCACTCAAAACCTACCCTTATGCCTAAAAAATCATTTTATTCTGGAACCTACATGCTGAAACCCACCTAAAACCTACCGTTACGCCTGAAACCCACTCAAAACCTACCCTTACGCCTAAAACCCTTTCAATCGGAAACCTACATACAGCAAATCAGGTTTCCGGGGTGACATTTTGGGGTTTGGGCGGGGTTGGATGTCCACCGCAGGATGCAGCCGGATCTTACTTGAAATAAAGTGTTACCAAAAGGGAATTTTTAAGAATGTTTATGTAACTCAAATATATATATATATATATACACTCACCTAAAGGATTATTAGGAACACCTGTTCAATTTCTCATTAATGCAATTATCTAATCAACCAATCACATGGCAGTTGCTTCAATGCATTTAGGGGTGTGGTCCTGGTCAAGACAATCTCCTGAACTCCAAACTGAATGTCAGAATGGGAAAGAAAGGTGATTTAAGCAATTTTGAGCGTGGCATGGTTGTTGGTGCCAGACGGGCCGGTCTGAGTATTTCACAATCTGCTCAGTTACTGGGATTTTCACGCACAACCATTTCTAGAGTTTACAAAGAATGGTGTGAAAAGGGAAAAACATCCAGTATGCGGCAGTCCTGTGGGCGAAAATGCCTTGTTGATGCTAGAGGTCAGAGGAGAATGGGCCGACTGATTCAAGCTGATAGAAGAGCAACTTTGACTGAAATAACCACTCGTTACAACCGAGGTATGCAGCAAAGCATTTGTGAAGCCACAACACGCACAACCTTGAGGCGGATGGGCTACAACAGCAGAAGACCCCACCGGGTACCACTCATCTCCACTACAAATAGGAAAAAGAGGCTACAATTTGCACGAGCTCACCAAAATTGGACAGTTGAAGACTGGAAAAATGTTGCCTGGTCTGATGAGTCTCGATTTCTGTTGAGACATTCAGATGGTAGAGTCAGAATTTGGCGTAAACAGAATGAGAACATGGATCCATCATGCCTTGTTACCACTGTGCAGGCTGGTGGTGGTGGTGTAATGGTGTGGGGGATGTTTTCTTGGCACACTTTAGGCCCCTTAGTGCCAATTGGGCATCGTTTAAATGCCACGGCCTACCTGAGCATTGTTTCTGACCATGTCCATCCCTTTATGACCACCATGTACCCATCCTCTGATGGCTACTTCCAGCAGGATAATGCACCATGTCACAAAGCTCGAATCATTTCAAATTGGTTTCTTGAACATGACAATGAGTTCACTGTACTAAAATGGCCCCCACAGTCACCATATATTATATACACTCACCTAAAGGATTATTAGGAACACCATACTAATACTGTGTTTGACCCCCTTTCGCCTTCAGAACTGCCTTAATTCTACGTGGCATTGATTCAACAAGGTGCTGAAAGCATTCTTTAGAAATGTTGGCCCATATTGATAGGATAGCATCTTGCAGTTGATGGAGATTTGTGGGATGCACATCCAGGGCACGAAGCTCCCGTTCCACCACATCCCAAAGATGCTCTATTGGGTTGAGATCTGGTGACTGTGGGGGCCATTTTAGTACAGTGAACTCATTGTCATGTTCAAGAAACCAATTTGAAATGATTCGAGCTTTGTGACATGGTGCATTATCCTGCTGGAAGTAGCCATCAGAGGATGGGTACATGGTGGTCATAAAGGGATGGACATGGTCAGAAACAATGCTCAGGTAGGCCGTGGCATTTAAACGATGCCCAATTGGCACTAAGGGGCCTAAAGTGTGCCAAGAAAACATCCCCCACACCATTACACCACCACCACCAGCCTGCACAGTGGTAACAAGGCATGATGGATCCATGTTCTCATTCTGTTTACGCCAAATTCTGACTCTACCATCTGAATGTCTCAACAGAAATCGAGACTCATCAGACCAGGCAACATTTTTCCAGTCTTCAACTGTCCAATTTTGGTGAGCTCGTGCAAATTGTAGCCTCTTTTTCCTATTTGTAGTGGAGATGAGTGGTACCCGGTGGGGTCTTCTGCTGTTGTAGCCCATCCGCCTCAAGGTTGTGCGTGTTGTGGCTTCACAAATGCTTTGCTGCATACCTCGGTTGTAACGAGTGGTTATTTCAGTCAAAGTTGCTCTTCTATCAGCTTGAATCAGTCGGCCCATTCTCCTCTGACCTCTAGCATCAACAAGGCATTTTCGCCCACAGGACTGCCGCATACTGGATGTTTTTCCCTTTTCACACCATTCTTTGTAAACTCTAGAAATGGTTGTGCGTGAAAATCCCAGTAACTGAGCAGATTGTGAAATACTCAGACCGGCCCGTCTGGCACCAACAACCATGCCACGCTCAAAATTGCTTAAATCACCTTTCTTTCCCATTCTGACATTCAGTTTGGAGTTCAGGAGATTGTCTTGACCAGGACCACACCCCTAAATGCATTGAAGCAACTGCCATGTGATTGGTTGATTAGATAATTGCATTAATGAGAAATTGAACAGGTGTTCCTAATAATCCTTTAGGTGAGTGTATATATATATATATATATATATATATATAGAATTCTATTATGGTGCTTTTAGGGGCTTGACAGCTCCTCTGTTGAGCTCTGTTGTGCCTCTGTTGTATGGCAAAGAGCAGTGGGATCATTCTTTAAAATCTTTCTTTCAGTGTTCCACAGAAGAAGGAAAGTCATACAAGTTTGGAACATCATAAGGGTGAATAAATGATGACAACTACACAAGCAAAGTGATATCGGAATAGCTGTTGGACAAATACTGATATTAAAAATATATAAGACACACCAATGAAGCCCAGCTGTGAGAACTCAAGGATCATCCAGTCCTCAGAGGCGAGCTGTAGGGCAAAGTTTTTCATTGTAGCAAAATAGTTGGGCTTGGCAACGATGTCATCCTCTAACTGTAAGAACAACAGGAAACAGATATGAATCATACAGAACAGCTCATAAACCAGATACATTTAGTGACACAAGCTGCACCTACTAAAAATATCACTTCTAACTAAACATCAACCCCAAGAATAAAAAATACCGCAAATAATAACAATCACTTCACACACAGACACTCTTGCCACTATTATAAGCACACACAAACACTAAGTTAAAGCATGTTGTCCTATACCCTTGAGTAACTTGAGTTAAAAAAAAAAAAAAAAAAACATGAAAGCAATACCTTTCCCCACTCCTAAGAGAGCACAGCGTGTATTGAGAGCACAAAGACATGGAGACACTGGAGAGATTTATTGGCACGGCACAGAAAAAAAATGAAACCAAAAAAAAAAAAAAAGAATGAAAACATTCAATACAGTCCAACACACAGACAGACAGAAGCACGTGACAATGAGAAAGACATGAAAGTTGAAAGACATAAATGAACATGAATACATGATTATGCTTCTTTTTTTTGTCTTTGGGAAAATGTGGAAACGTTAGGCAAGAAAGAAATTTTGAAAAACGCTGCTGAAAGGTGGATCGGACCGAGCACCAAAACACACTTGTAACCAATCAGCAGTAAGGGGCGTATCCACTCATGATGGGGGAGGAGAGAGAGCTCAGGGCACAAGACAGACATTAGCAGAACGACTACAGAAAGAGAGAGATGGCAGAGAAAATACAAAAGAGAAAAAAAAAAAAACATTAAAAAGAAGTTACGATCAGGCAGGAGGTAGGACCCGCGTTAATATTGGGAGAAGTTTCCAGCGCTGGAGAGACCTTAAGTATGGTGACCAGGAGGGGACATGTTCGGTTCACTTAGTTTTGTCATGGCCACGAGATCATTTTGTTGAGGTAACGACATCCTTATGTCATGGCCATGCGATGTAAAGTTGAGGGATCATATGTTGAGGGAACCATATATTTTTCTCATGGCCACGACTTTATGTTGAGGGAACGACATCTATTGATAAACTTCATTTGAATGCTTGCTGTCTATAAGCATCATCGCGCGCAATACAATATAATAGGCAATATGTTAATATAATCATTTCTTAATTCCACTCTTTTTCTTAATTAGAAATAAATATTATTATAGGCCTATCCATTTCTGATAATTCCAGGTTGCTATGGTCGTGCAGGTGGTTTACGCATTTAAACTACCGCGAAAAATATGTCATTCCCTCAACATAGGATCTCGAGGCCACGATTTTACAATACGTGACCACGACATAAGGATGCTGTTACCTCGACAAAACGATCTCGTGGCCACAACTTATCACGTTCCCACAAGTTAATACGTCATGGCCACAACAAAACTAAGTGAACCAAACATGTCCCCTCCTGGTCACCATACTTAAGGAGCGGGAAGAAGGCCTGAAAACGGACGCTGAGATTGCTTGATTTCTTCTCGATACGGGAGTAACGTTGGTTTTATGGTGTTTCACAGAACTAAGATATTAAGTAATATATAAGATATTAACTAAGATATTCTGGTATTAGGTATTATATGCTTAAATATACTCATGTGCCATCTTTACTTATTTGTTCATTTGCATTACTATTTTTATAAGCTTGGAACGTCTAAAACTCCTCCATCGCCCGTTTCAAGAATCAGCTCCCAAAGTATGTCAGAAAGATAGCGAGATAACACTCCTAATATATGGTTTTTCTTTTGATTCCCCTTTTAATGATCACTAAAACCCCTTAATCTTTTCACATTTGTAATATATTAGTTGCTTGGACTATCATGTTATCTAGGGAGCTGTTCATGAAAACGGTTTGTTTTTTGGAATGAAAGGGATGACTTTGCCATCGAATAAGTAGAAGAGCTAAATAACAATTAGACATTCGACCTGAATTATCATAGTAACACAAATTGCTTTCACTTGTTGATGACATTATATCTTCAGGCAGCAGGCACAGCATATTCCGCCATAGTCGCTGCCTGTGTTGCATAACGTGTGTGTGAATGTGGGGGCGGAGGCATCAAGATAGCGGTGTGTTCTTTTTTGGGTGGTTGTTTTGGTGATTTCAAATATCAACAGCGTTTACCAGAAATCGCTATTATTTGAAATATTTTTTTTTTTAAGTGTCTTTATGGTCACTTTTGATCAAAATAATGCATCGCTCCTAAATAAAAGTATTAATTTCTTTCTTTCCAAAAAATCTTACTGACCCCACATTTTGAAAGATAGTGTAAATGCAATAAAATACATTAAACGTTTTAAATTTGCAGTGTGTGTGTTTGTGTGTGTGTGTTCACTACTCACTGCTCCTAATGTGTGTGCACTAACTTGGATGGGTTAAATGAAGAGGCCTTCACGTCACTTCACTTAAATGACCCTCATATGTGATATTGTTTATATCCTTAACATAATTTGGGACAACTATGAATATAAAAATGCATTTAATTGTCAAAGACTTTGCACCACATAAACTGTGCCAGGTGTGGCTTGGGACATAAATATAATTTATATTATTTGCATAATGTTCACTGTAACTGATTTGCTGAAAAGCGGACAATGGTTGCCTAGCACTGGGATTATAGTTTATATCTTGCATACTGCCAAATTTACCAGTTGGCAGAGGCTTCTGCTTGGTCTCTTATATCATGTTATGGTTTTCATGTTTGTTTGTCCTCCAGATAGAAACAAATAAGAGGTGTCATGTCGATTTAAATCTGCTGCAACCATGTACAGCTGCTCTGACCATAGCGAATTCTTTCCCCTGATCATATTCCCAGCTGTAAAATCATTATCACTTCATATAAACAGAAATCCCAAAACCACGAAGTCACGTTCCCATGACAACCGCTACAGAGCCAAAGGCTGTCTTTAGGATATATCCAGATAAACAAGTTACCACGGCAACCCTTGAGTAACGAGCTTTTGGGGTACTTTATGTCTATCTGATTCTGAACTGAAGAGCTTCCAGTGGGGATCTGGCACACTAACTCCTTACACTAACTCCTAAGAACCCCTTAACTGAAATATGCACCGCTCGGGAAGCTGATTATAAGAGGAAAATTTAAATTGAAAGATATTTCAAAAGCATTTTAAATTTTACACAATGGTCTCAATTGTTCAACTTCAGGTCTATGTGACATGCTGTCACTTAGCCAAGACAATACTTTTGATTCGGCAGTATATACGAATGAGATATGCATTACAATCAGTAATATACTTATAATGGAGGTAAATAATCACTGAAAATATGCAGCTTTAAAAAAAATTCAAAAAAATGTAACCATAACCAAAAATGTAGCAAAGCAAAGTTATATCCAATCTTTCAACCCACGTCACAGGAAGTGAAAGTAAACCTGGTTACTTTCACCAAGTGGGGGATATTAAGAAGGGATGTGATGTAACTTCCTTAAAGAATATTTACAGCTAACTTTACAGCTAATGTAACCGAAGAAATAATGTGCTGTAACAACAATACATGCATCAGTGTTCACGTATTTATATACTTTTATAGTATTTTTTATTTTTAATGTTCATTTTAGTTCTTTAGTTTTAGTAATTTTGTTATGTGCTTTTGTCATTTCAATTTACTTTCATTTTAGTTTTAAGTATTTTTAGGACTACAACTTTTTTATTTTTTCCCCCCATTTTTTCCCAATACAGTTGGAAGCATTTCTAATTTTCATTTAAGTGTCTTAAGTTTTTCCATCTAAAATTTATATTTTATTTCAGCTTTATTTCAAAGCATCACATTCTGCTTTTGAAAATAAATAAATGTATATATAATTCTATTTACATGTTTATTTCCAAATAAAATAACAACACTAATACAAATCGCCTTAAATGCAAGAGAATTTGGCCATTATAAAAGGACAATTTGAACTTGTATATTCACTTTGACATTTAATAAAGATTACATTTAGATTACCTTTTAAGTTCATTTTTAAAAATGCTAATTGAATAACAGTGTTAAACGTAAAAATGTAAAAAAGGGGAACTAACCTGTGCAATTGAATATCCAATATATGTATGTGTATATAAAGTATATATACATCGATCAGGCTTAACATTATGACCACCTTCCTAATATTGTGTTGGTCCCCCTTTTGCTGCCAAAACAGCCCTGACACATTAAGGCATGGACTCCACTAGACCCCTGAAGGTGTGCTGTGGTATCTGGCACCAAGATGTTAGCAGTAGATCCTGTAAGTTGTGAGGTGGGGCCTCCATGGATCGGACATTGCCCAAAGCATCACACTGCCTCCGCCAGCTTGCCTTCTTCCCATAGTGCATCCTGGTGCCATGTGTTCCCCAGGTAAGCGACGCACATGCACCCGGCCATCCACGTGATGTAAAAGAAAACGTGATTCATCAGACCAGGCCACCTTTTTCCATTGCACCGTGGTCCAGGTCTGATGCTCACGTGCCCACTGTTGGCGCTTTCGGCGATGGACAGGGGTCAGCATGGGCACCCTGACTGGTCTGCGGCTATGCAGCCCCATGCGCAACAAACTGCGATGCACTGTGTATTCTGACACCTTTCTATTAGAACCAGCATTAACTTCTTGAGCAGTTTGAGCAACAGTAGCTCATCTGTTTGATCGGACCACATGGGTGAGCCTTCGCTCCCCACGTGCATCTATGAGCCTTGGCTGCCCATGACCCTGTCGCTGGTTCACCACTGTTCCTTCCTTGGACCACTTTTGATAGATACTGACCACTGCAGACCGGGAACACCCCACAAGAGCTGCAGTTTTGGAGATGCTCTGACCCAGTCGTCTAGCCATCACAATTCGGCCCTTCAAACTCGCTCAAATCCTTACGCTTGCCCATTTTTCCTGCTTTTAACATACCAGCTTTGAGGACAAAATGTTCACTTGCTGCCTAATATATCCCACCCACTAACAGGTGCCGTGATAAAGAGATAATCAGTGTTATAATATATATATATAATATAATATTATATTATATTATATTATATTATATTATAATATATATATATATATATATATATATATATATATATATATATATATATATATATATATATATATATATATATATATATATATATATACACACACACACACACACACACAGAAAACAGTTTCGATCCTCATACAGGTGATGTAATTGTTTCAGAGACAAATATTTTTATGTTTTATATGCAGAAACACCTATAAGCAAGCCATGCGTAGGTTGAAGAGTGTAAACACTAAAGCTATCAAACCATTGCTCTGTTTCTCTTTGTATTCTGACCAGCCTGAGACAACCACACTGACTCAACCAATGGTGAGTTGGGGCGGGACTATCCGTTTGCCAAACAATAGCAGATGGGGGAGTGTTTTGGGAACCTTTATGAAAAGTCATTCTGTTCAGTGACACTAGTGGTGCAGACATTAAACAATTCACCTTAAAAATTGGTCATTTGATTACCTGGACATAATAGACGCCCTTGTTGACGGCATACATCATTAGAAAGGAATAGTCCAAATTCTGCTTGGTCCTCCATCTACAAAGAAACACAAATACAATACATCATACATAGGTTAAAAAAGGGAGATACACAGTGCACATCCAGTAGCCTAAAAGCCAAGGTTGAATGTGGGAGTTAACCTGTCGATGAGTCAGCTGAAACTCTAAAGTAAAACTCTAGATGGCAGGTGTATGACGAATGTGACTGACAGTTACAGAAACCAGAAACACACACTCCAAAAACTAAATAAAGCGCAGGTTGAGGCTATAAACAAAAACACATCACTCACATGTATTCAATATAACCTTTGTTATTGATTTGTCCTTCGCAGTAAGGCGTTCAGAAGAGATTAAATATTCAAAATAATATTAAATACGAGGGGCATCAAAGACACTCATTTCCTTTGATCAAACTGAATCAGATAAGTGGATAAGAGGAGAGATTGTGGTACAGAATAAGAACTCAAAATCACACACTAAAAATCACACACACACAGTTATGTCAGATGGCATCACTGGGAACGACTTTTAATGCAAGTTGGTTCACTCGGAAGGTATCTTAGCAATGCTTCTGAAAGTTTAAAATCAACACTAAAACACCAAAACCAAATGAGAGTAAAATGTGTTTTGGCAAGTCATTAAAACAGAGATACAGTGGGGAGAACAAGTATTTGATGCACTGCCGATTTTGCAGGTTTTCCTATTTACAAAGCATGTAGAGGTCTGTAATTTGTATCATAGGTACACTTCAACTGTGAGAGATGGAATCTAAAACAAAAATCCAGAAAATCACATTGTATGATTTTTAAATAATTAATTTGCATTTTATTGCATGACATAAGTATTTGATCACCTACCAACCAGTAAGAATTCCGGCTCTCACAGACCTGTTAGTTTTTCTTTAAGAAGCCCTCCTGTTCTCCACTCATTACCTGTATTAACTGCACCTGTTTGAACTCGTTACCTGTATAAAAGACACTTGTCCACACACTCAATCAAACAGACTCCAACCTCTCCACAATGGCCAAGACCAGAGAGCTGTGTAAGGACATCAGGGATAAAATTGTAGACCTGCACAAGGCTGGGATGGGCTATAGGACAATAGGCAAGCAGCTTGGTGAGAAGGCAACAACTGTTGCCGCAATTATTAGAAAATGGAAGAAGTTCAAGATGACGATCAATCTCCCTCGGTCTGGGGCACCATGCAAGATCTCACCTCATGGGGCATCAATGATCATGAGGAAGGTGAGGGATCAGCCCAGAACTACACGGCAGGACCTGGTCAATGACCTGAAGAGAGCTGGGACCACAGTCTCAAAGAAAACCATTAGTAACACAATACGCCGTCATGGACTAAAATCCTGCAGCGCACGCAAGGTCCCCCTGCTCAAGCCAGCGCATGTCCATGCCCGTCTGAAGTTTGCCAATGACCATCTGGATGATCCAGAGGAGGAATGGGAGAAGGTCATGTGGTCTGATGAGACAAAAATAGAGCTTTTTGATCTAAACTCCACTCGCCGTGTTTGGAGGAAGAAGAAGGATGAGTACAACCCCAAGAACACCATCCCAACCGTGAAGCATGGAGGTGGAAACATCATTCTTTGGGGATGCTTTTCTGCAAAGGAGACAGGACGACTGCACCGTATTGAGGGGAGGATGGATGGGGCCATGTATCGCGAGATCTTGGCCAACAACCTCCTTCCCTCAGTAAGAGCATTGAAGATGGGTCGTGGCTGGGTCTTCCAGCATGACAACGACCCGAAACACACAGCCAGGGCAACTAAGGAGTGGCTCCGTAAGAAGCATCTCAAGGTCCTGGAGTGGCCTAGCCAGTCTCCAGACCTGAACCCAATAGAAAATCTTTGGAGGGAGCTGAAAGTCCGTATTGCCCAGCGACAGCCCCGAAACCTGAAGGATCTGGAGAAGGTCTGTATGGAGGAGTGGGCCAAAATCCCTGCTGCAGTGTGTGCAAACCTGGTCAAGAACTGCAGGAAACGTATGATCTCTGTAATTGCAAACAAAGGTTTCTGTACCAAATATTAAGTTCTGCTTTCCTGATGTATCAAATACTTATGTCATGCAATAAAATGCAAATTAATTACTTAAAAAAAATCATACAATGTGATTTTCTGGATTTTTGTTTTAAATTCTGTCACTCACAGTTGAAGAGTGCCTATGATAAAAATTACAGACCTCTACATGCTTTGTAAGTAGGAAAACCTGCAAAATTGACAGTGTATCAAATACTTGTTCTCCCCACTGTATATGCCAGTAGCCAATAACTTTATTAAAGGGGTTATATGATGCGATTTCTTGTTTTCCTTTCTCTTTAGTGTGTTATGTAGCTGTTTGTGCATGTATAAGATCTGCAGAGTTACAAAGCTCAAAGTCTCAAACCCAAAGAGATATTCTTTGTAAAAGTTAAGGCTCAGCCACACCTTCCTAAAAACGCTTAGTTCAAACACACCCCCACAAATCTACGTCAGTCTGTGGGGGCAGAGTTTCATAACACCGCCCAAATGTATACGCAAAGAAAGGCGGCGTAACTTTTATTCTCGCTGTAGTATTGTTGCCGCCTGCACCGCCATGTCGTGGAGACGCTGTTTTTTTTCTTTGTGAAAGCCAAACTACTTTGTTTGGCCTTCCAAAAGAGGGGACAATTAGAAAACAGTGGTTAAGCTTTAGTTACAACACTGTTCCAGAACAGTACAACCCAAATATTCCACTGTGTGCTGCGCATTTTTCTAGAACCTGGGAGAGTACAGGCCGGCTGATTCTAAAAAGTTGGGCAATTCCGTCTTTGCAAGTAACGTTACAGTCTGGCGCTTCTGACAGACACAGCCTGTAAGTATGTTTTCATTTTTTAAGAGTTTGCTACTGACTATTCAAACGCGAGTTTTGAGCAGTATAAAGTAGCGCTTGTTTGTCGTTTCTACGATAACAAATGCAAACTTACCAATCTGATACTTTCTGGTCCAGTCGCACTGGCAACGTTGATCGATCAGCTTGGTCATCTGCATCATCCGGATCAGATTCGGGCTCGAATTGATAAGGTAGGACCGACATTATCACCTGTCAATATTGCTGCGGGAGCTGGATGTTCCAAATATGGTAAGGACCGTGACATTTCCGTCACATGATTAAAGTATTCGGGCCTATCACAATGCACTGGATCGCTGGTCAATCAGAGCACACCGCGCTTTTCAGAACGATGAGCTTTGTAAAAATCTACGCGTTTCAGAAAGGCGGGGCATAGAGGAGCAACAATAATGTACGGTATGTGTAAAATAATGACTTTTTTAAACCTAAAACCGCGTAAACGCATTGCATTAAATCAAATACACAAAATAATGTTCTTTTGAGAACCATCTTATGACCCCTTTAAGAATTCCATGAATTGTAAGCATGATAGGCTGAAAAAAAAATTATGCTACCAATCATTCTACAAACCCGATTCCAAAAAAGTTGGGACACTGTACAAATTGTGAATAAAAAAGGAATGTAATAATTTACAAATCTCATAAACTTATATTTTATTCACAATAGAATATAGATAACATATCAAATGTTGAAAGTGAGACATTTTGAAATGTCATGCCAAATATTGGCTCATTTTGGATTTCATGAGAGCTACACATTCCAAAAAAGTTGGGACAGGTAGCAATAAGAGGCCGGAAAAGTTAAATGTACATATAAGGAACAGCTGGAGGACCAATTTGCAACTTATTAGGTCAATTGGCAACATGATTGGGTATAAAAAGAGCCTCTCAGAGTGGCAGTGTCTCTCAGAAGTCAAGATGGGCGGAGGATCACCAATTCCCCCAATGCTGCGGCGAAAAATAGTGGAGCAATATCAGAAAGGAGTTTCTCAGAGAAAAATTGCAAAGAGTTTGAAGTTATCATCATCTATAGTGCATAATATCATCCAAAGATTCAGAGAATCTGGAACAATCTCTGTGCGTAAGGGTCAAGGCCGGAAAACCATACTGGATGCCCGTGATCTTCGGGCCCTTAGACGGCACTGCATCACATACAGGAATGCTACTGTAATGGAAATCACAACATGGGCTCAGGAATACTTCCAGAAAACATTGTCGGTGAACACAATCCACCGTGCCATTCGCCGTTGCCGGCTAAAACTCTATAGGTCAAAAAAGAAGCCATATCTAAACATGATCCAGAAGCGCAGGCGTTTTCTCTGGGCCAAGGCTCATTTAAAATGGACTGTGGCAAAGTGGAAAACTGTTCTGTGGTCAGACGAATCAAAATTTGAAGTTCTTTTTGGAAAACTGGGAGGCCATGTCATCCGGACTAAAGAGGACAAGGACAACCCAAGTTGTTATCAGCGCTCAGTTCAGAAGCCTGCATCTCTGATGGTATGGGGTTGCATGAGTGTGTGTGGCATGGGCAGCTTACACATCTGGAAAGGCACCATCAATGCTGAAAGGTATATCCAAGTTCTAGAACAACATATGCTCCCATCCAGACGTCGTCTCTTTCAGGGAAGACCTTGCATTTTCCAACATGACAATGCCAGACCACATACTGCATCAATTACAACATCATGGCTGCGTAGAAGAAGGATCCGGGTACTGAAATGGCCAGCCTGCAGTCCAGATCTTTCACCCATAGAAAACATTTGGCGCATCATAAAGAGGAAGATGCGACAAAGAAGACCTAAGACAGTTGAGCAACTAGAAGCCTGTATTAGACAAGAATGGGACAACATTCCTATTCCTAAACTTGAGCAACTTGTCTCCTCAGTCCCCAGACGTTTGCAGACTGTTATAAAAAGAAGAGGGGATGCCACACAGTGGGAAACATGGTCTTGTCCCAACTTTTTTGAGAGATGTTGATGCCATGAAATTTAAAATCAACTTTTTTTTCACTTAAAATGATACATTTTCTCAGTTTAAACATTTGATATGTCATCTATGTTGTATTCTGAATAAAATATTGAAATTTGAAACTTCCACATCATTGCATTCTGTTTTTATTCACAATTTGTACAGTGTCCCAACTTTTTTGGAATCGGGTTTGTACATTACCGTTATTATCAAGTACAGACTTGATTCACTACCCAAGTGCAGCCTAACAGACCTGCTGTATTATTGGATAATATATGATACTGTTCAAAAGTCTCTTGTGCTCACCAAGGCTGCATTTATTTAATCAAAAATACAGTAAAAACTGTAATAGTCAAATATTATTACAATTTAAAATAACTGATTTCTATTTGAATATATTTTAAAAATTTAATTTATTCCTGCAATGCAAAGCTGAATTTTCAGCATCATTTCCGTCTTCAGTGTCACATGATCCTTCAGAAATCATTGCTGATTTACTGCTCAAGAAACATTTCTTATTATTATCAATGTTGAAAACAATTGTGCAGCTTAAACCGTGATACATTTTTTTCAGGATTCTTTGATGAATAGAAAGTTCAAAAGAACAGCATTTATTTGAAATAGAAATCTTTTGTAACATTATAAATGTCTTTACTGTCACTTTTGATCAATTTAATGCATCCTTACTGAGTAAAAGTACTTTTTTTTTTTTTCCCCCCCTTAAAAAAATAAAATCTTACCCCAAACTTAAACTCAAGCAACGCTGAAGTATTTTCTGTAAAGCTTCTTTAAAAACAATATGTGCTGTCAAAAGTGCTATAAAAATAAACTTGAATTGAAAACTTTTGAAAAGTAGTTTGGATAATATTATTTGAAAAAGAGAAAATCACTTACTGCTTTAATTTTTTACTAATTAGTTGCCATTTAGCTGAATAAATAATTGAAAATGTGGCTACATGCCACTGATTTTATTTAATTTGTTTTATTGCCATTTAATTTGAATAAAGCAGTGTTGAATAGCATATTCAGTGCTATTGAACATTTCTGTGGTATTGAGAATAATAATACTCGGCATTGGCACAGTCTATTTTTCAATCGTGACAACACACACAGAATCCAAGTTATGAAAGAGGGAGCGTGACACCAAGAGATAGAAAGAAAGAGATGCCCAGAGTGATTGAGATTAAATTGAGACAGCTGTGGATGAAAGATTTAGGAAGAGAAGGAGATGAGAAGAGGAGTCCTTTTAGGACAGAGTGAGAGAGAGAGAGAGAGAGAGAGAGAGAGAGAGAGAGAGAGAGAGAGACAGAGAGACAGAGAGACAGAGAGACAGAGAGACAGAGAGACAGAGAGACAGAGAGACAGAGAGACAGAGAGACAGAGAGAGAGAGAGAGAGAGAGAGAGAGAGAGAGAGAGAGAGAGAGAGAGAGAGAGAGAGAGTTGATGTCTTTGACCTTGAGCTTTACTCACTTCCTGTCTCACAACAAATCTGCAATGCCTCCCTCTCTGTCTTTCCCTCCAGAAAATCTCACTGACATCTCTCCCTCTCTAATCACATTTATGACAGTAAATCAGCTCTGACTCTGGCACTGAAATATGAGATCCGGCCTAATCAAAACTTTATTTCACCCTCACCACAGAAATTGCCCACAATTTCTATGGGCTCATAAATACGGTCACGTGCACCCGCCACAGTGATGGGCAGCACAAAAAAATAACAGACCACAAACAATACATCTATGCACACCACTTTAATTTTTTATCTAAATGCTTAAAATTAGATTTGTCAACAAATACAAATGACATCTTTTTGTAAAGACCAAAGATTTGCATCTCAACTCAACAGATTGTGACAAGGAGTGATGACTTTGAGGAAGCTCAAATATGAAGTATGTTTAAAATATGTTTACTATTTTTCTCACTACACAATTTAAGTTAAGTTATGCATAGGCATGTTTTTAGGGGGTGTAGCAACTCATAATGTAAAAACTGCACATAATGTAAAAACTGCACATAATGTAATAAGTATTGCATTATTATTGTAATAAAATGTTCATAATGTAATAATTTTCTCAAAACTTTTTACATTATGAGAAATGTATTACATTATAAACTCACCAAAAACATGTCATATTTTCATTATTGTAATAGCTTTTAAAACATAAAAAATAGTAGTATTCCCTTAGTCATTTTTTAAAAATATAAATCAAGTCTTAAACTACCTGCGAAATGCAACAGATTTAAAAATTCATGCAATTATTAATTTTATTAAAAATTATTCCTATATAGTACATTTTAAAAATCTAAATCCAGTCTTAACTTGCCTACAAAATCCATCAGATTACTGCTACTGCTACTACTACTACTACTAGTTTAAAGGTGTAAAAGTTATTTATCTTTCTTTTTTTCTTTTTTACAAAAATAAAATAAAAATCACACAACCCAACAGTTTTAGCAGGGGTGTGTTGTACTGTATTTTTAAACTCACACACACACACACACAGGTATATTGATACTGTTTTTTTTTGTTTGTTTTTTACAACATTGTAACAGTGTTGGTTTTTAACACTGTTTGTCATTTAACAGTAAGTATACCATATGTATACTAGAAGTAGAAGTAGAAATAGTAGTAGTAGTAGTAGTAGTAGTAGTAGTAATAATAATAATAATAATAATAATAGTAGCAGTATCAGTAATCTGGTGGATTTTGTAGGCAGGTTAAGACTTAGATTTAGATTTTTAAAATGTACTCTAAAGGAACGCCAATGATTTATGTTTAACAAACATATTATTATTATTATTATTATTATTATTATTATAATAATAGCATGAATATTTAAATGCTGCATTTCACAGGTAGTTTAAGACTGGCTTTAGATTTTTAAAAGTGTACTGTAAGGGAATACTAATATTTTTATGTTTTAAAAGCTATTACAATAATGAAAATATGACATGTTTTGGTGAGTTGATAATGTAATAATTTTCTCAGTGTAAAAATTGTTATTACATTATGAGCTCAAGATTTTATTACATTGAGAATTACTACATTATGAACATTTTATTACAATAATAATGTAATACTTATTACATGATGTGTAGTTTTTACATTATGTGCAGTTATTACATTATGAGTTGCTACAGGGGGGAAAACAACATGCATACTAAATGTTCAAATTTTTTTTTTTTAAAGAAATAAAACATTTTATTCAGCAAGGATAAATTAAATTGATCAAATGTAACTTTCTATTCATCAAAAAATCCTAAAAAAAATATTAGTTTCCCCAAAAATATGAAGCAGCACAATCATCTTCAAGCTGCGTTTACATGGACCCTAATAATCTGTTTGTAACTGGACTAGTTGCACAGTCAGAATAAAAAAGTCGCATGTGTAACCACATCAGTCGGAATGAGTTGAAATTTCATTCGGTGAAATGGTGGTTTAAGCCTTTTATAATCTGATAGAGAGGACATGTAAACACTTGATCGGATTGAAAACCAAAACTTGAAAGTTCTACACACGTGCAATGATGTAGGAATGGCACAATAACGTACGGAACTGTTATTGTTGGGTATAGTGTAATAAATGACTGCGGTGTCATTCTGAAATTCTCCTTCCACTCATCGTCTGTGAAGTGGAGCAGGACATTGTTGTCACAGCAGTCCTTGCTTCAGGCTCTCATCCACAGACACCTTGTTTTAGGAGCGGGAAGGGCCGTTTTTACTGCTTGATTAATATAAGCAGAATGGCACAAAGCTTCATGTACTCATCGTCATCTCCCAATCAGGACCCAAAATAGATAATTATTAAGTCTGCTTTTTAAAACCAAGAAAAGAAGTGATTGCAGGATGATGGTTAGTATGCACCAACAGAGGGAAACTCTGTATATGTGCAGTGAGCGCATGTCAAAGAATCAAATGAAGCTTGTGACATATAAACACGCACATCAACCCGATCACTTTATTTAGCAGTCATGTAAACTCTACATTCGGATTCATTAATCAGAATGCTTTCATTCCGAAACAAAAAGTGTACATGTAAACGTAGCTACTGATAGTAATAAGAAATAATTCTTGAGCAGCAAATCAGCATATTAGAATGATTTCTGAAGGATCATGTGACACTGAAGACTGGAGTAATGATGCTGAAAATTCAGCTTTGCCATCATAGGAATAAATTATACTTTAAAATATATTAAAATAGAAAACAGTTATTTTAAATTGTAACGATATTTCACAATATTATTGTTTTTACTGTATTTTTAAATCAAATAAATGAGGCTTTGCAGGGACTTCTTTCAAAAACATTTTAAAAATCTCACCAACCCCAAACTTTTGAATGGTAGTGTATGTTGCAATTTTCAGATAATAAATGAATCAACTGTAGGTAATAAATTTAGCTAGATGTTAAAATTTACAGTATGCAACAAGGGAACTGTTAATCACATAACCAGAAGTATGTACTTTCTTTCTAAGTATCTGGCTACTGTAGGGGATAATATTTCCTGAATACTTACTTCACCCTCTCCTTTGAGTCACCAAACGTCTCTTTCAAGTTGCTGAGGTCTGGATAGTAGCTGGCAGGGGGAGATATGACCTCCAGTAACCCAGCATTCAGTTCTGTGTAGAACCTTATGGACAATGACAATCAAGAACAGCAGTTAGCAAGGTATCTGAATCATTAGGTTAAATGTACAATTTAGATCGTCATGTAAAACAAAACTTGAGGAAGAAAATAAGATATAACTTACTCTTTTTCAAGGCCTGCAACCACACTGTTTACGTAATCTACATCCGTCTGTGAGGAAGCGAACATGAAGAACTGGTTAACACACACACACACACACACACACACACACACACACACACACACACACACACACACACACACACACACACACACACACACACACGCACACACGCACACACGCACACACGCACACACACACGCACACGCAAAGGCTTGACACAAATACAAGTGCAGTAACAACTGGAAGTAAATACAATGCCAGTGCCTGACAGCCTGGAAAACTATGAGAATTGGAGTGACTCTGCTCTGGGCTGTTTGTTATCTCAGTGAGGAGGATGAACTTGCCTTTTCTTTTCTCTTTTCTCACTGATTTTGTTCAGCCTACACCATGTGTGGGAGCAAGTAAAACTCCATCGAATGATGTGGAAAAGGATATCCTCTCTCTCACACACATGTGATAGAGTAACACAAGATCCTCATTAAAGGGTTCTTTAGATGCACTGCCACTGGGTGTTCCCTCTCTTAACTAAAGCACTCCGAACTAAAGACTACCATTGTTCCAGAAAGCCACAAGAACAGCTGATGACAGATCACACAAAGAACATCAACTACCAGACCTAACCACAGCCCACAGACACTGAGGCGGGTACAAATAAGCACTATAAGACAAATACTGAATTTATTATGCAGAGACAGGTAATGCATCGAAAACACTATATTAAGGGGTCCAACTAAACTCTTCTTCTGGTTGCCTTTTTTCCAGTGATGTAGATAAGCAAATGTACACGCCATGTTATGATAACCGTCAATTTTCATACCATGATATACAGTGAGACTGGTATACAGCTGCAACCCTATCATAATCAGTGCAACTCATCAACGCACAACACAATGTTGTCAATTATATCAACATGTCATTTCATCCAGTGTGCAAGAGGATGTTTCTAGAAAAACCCACTTCAACAAAGTAACTACATTCCGATTATAAATATTGAAGGAGTTTCTAATGCAGACTAATGCAAACTTATGAACGATTACATAGAAAGAACATTTATATTATAAAATAAATATTTTATTAGTAACAAACACTAGTAATTGGTATTTTGATGGAAACCACCAAAATAATATGCAACTAAGGTCATGGCATTAATTTGATCAAATACATGTTAACTGTTTCACAACTTCTTTTGTGTTGCTTGCTTAATATTTTTATGGAAACCATGACACATTTTTTCAGGATTCTTCAAAAGAAAAAGTTCAAAAGAACAGCATTTATTTGAAATAGAAAGCTGTAACATTATAAATGTCTTAACTGACACTTTTAAATTGTTAATCTATGTAGGTAAATACAATAGTGCTGGTAACAATGTCTGTTTGGCTGAAAAGACCACCTAATCAATTTCAGAACAAATACTGAGATATATATTAAATACCATCAAAAAGCTAAAATGTAGAGGTATAATTAAACAATATCACTCTGCTTTCTCTATGAGACTTACTAAACTCAAGATATTTTTTTCCCGCCCACTCAGATGTACAACAACTAGGTTGGGTATCGTTTGAATTTTAGTGATTCCGATTCGGTTTATCGTTTCCGATTCTTATTGATTCCTAGTTTTGATTCCAATAAGGGAAAAAAAGTGTCGATATCATTCACATTTATTATTTATTTATTTATTATTAAGTCTTTTTGCAAAACCTTTCATTTCAGCTGAATACCATGAACAGAAAAAACAGGCACAAGCACTTACACAAGGAATTTTGCCTAGGTTTTTAAACAAAAATACCACAGCAAAAACAACTAGCCTAACTAACATACACCGATCAGGCATAACATTATGATCCTAATATTGTGTTGGTCCCCCTTTTGCTGCCAAAACAGTCCTTACCTGTCGAGGCATGGACTCCACTAGACCCCTGAAGGTGTGCTGTGGTATCTGGCACCAAGATGTTAGCAGCAGATCCTTTAAGTCCTGTAAGTTGCCAGGTGGGGCCTCCATGGATCGGACTTGTTTGTTCAGCACATCCCACAGATGCTCGATTGGATTGAGATCTGGGGAATTTGGAGGCCAAGTCAACACCTCAATAAGAGGAATCTAATTTTTAATTTTATTAGGGGTTGCACAGACTAGTCGACTTTAATGCTCTGCCATGATGCTTTAAGCTTGACGTTGACTGGTCGCTGATCATGGCCTATAGAAGGTGCAACAAGATAAAAAAATCTTTGAAATCCACTTTTACACTCCATTTCCAACCATTGTCATCTGTTGACGTTGAACAAGTAGAATGTGGTGGTTGGTCGGTGTTGTATTTGTCCTGCCCCTCCTCCACTGTGATTGAACGGCTGGGTAAAAAGTGACAGTGATGAGTGCTGCGATTTACCCAAAGTTGAACACTCTTCAACTCTCGGCGACCGGTAAAAAAATGGCGAGCGTTTGGCGCTCAGCGTGAAATAGACACTCAGCGCCTTGTCGTGCTGCTGCCGTTTTAAAAATGCGGCGCTCCCATTGAAAACAATTGGAAAAATATGCTAGCTCCGGGAACAACATTGTGGCAACAGATGAAGCAAGAGACAAATCCTGCCAGGTCTGCATGTCTACTTCCCTTGCTCTGCCCTTCAGACAGCATCACAAAAGCATCAAGACCCCTGTTCTCAGCATGAGCCGCCCCCACCCCTCCACGGGTGGTAACAAGACAACAAACCCTGTTGACCCAAATCAACCATTCACAAAAGCAATGATGGTCTCAGGACCCAAATCTTACATTGAACAAGTGGAGATACAACACAAAACTGCTGAAACTGAACAAAAGTAAACAATTTTCTTAAAATGCTTTTTCCCAGTTGTCACTAACCCCATTAGAGCATTGTTGAGAACCACTTGATGCGTGGTGAGCATGGCTCAGTATTTCCCTCAGAACTACTTATTTACTATAAATCTTCACACACAGGAAGACAGACCAAGCCACAACCCTCACACACAAACACGCTTTCTCAAACCGAAAGAATGCTCACCTCTCCCACAAACACTATGATGACGCAGTCGAGCTTCTCCTCCGCCGAGAGTTTATCGATGAGTGAATGAAGAGTCTCTGACAGGTATGACTTTACTTTCCGCTTCACCGTGGGGATGCCCATCACCATGGAAACTGCATGGAAAAAGAGAACAAAAACTCAATTTGAGCCTCATAAACCCAATTCACAAGCACATCATGCAGTCATCGCTTGTCAGATGACAAACTACTCTAAATAACAGGAAATATGTTTGTTTAGTGACAGCCACACAAGACGAATATTTGACACGGAGGCTTTGGCTTTATTATTTTGACTAGATATCGCAAATCTGAAATAAGAAAGAGAGGGGGTTTCCACAGTTGCATAAGAGTGAAGTCCAGACATGAAAGACAAATATGGAGGTGCCCAGGGCAAACACATTACTCTGCTCTATTGTACTGCACCTCAGAGCATCATAACAATGTAATAATAATATTAACACTAATGTAATAATAATAAATTAATCAAAACTTTATTTTTAAGTAATAAATCAAAAATGTTCTTCCATGTTTTAATTTTAACAGTATAAAGCTCAGTTGTGCAGCACTTTGACAAAAAAGTTTGTTTAATTAAATTAAAAGATAAATTAAATTAATGTTTTATGTCTTCATTTGATTATCAGAAAATACACAACACAGAATTTGTGGGAAATCGTTTCATAGAAATGAAATTAAAAAGAAAAAAAAATTAATATGGTTGTTTTTATGAATTCAATTAATTAAGTAGCTAGTAGCCTAATATTTACTGGTAAATATTACAGTAAACAAACATCACAGACAATGGCAGACAGCAACCAAGACAGCTCTGGCATAATGTCAATAACACTTCTATAAATGACTTACAGTTTCTTTACAGTTATTCATGTATCCCTAAAGTACCGAAAAAAGGTACCGTTGGGTACCGGTACCGGTTAAAATGTGAACGTACCCAACCCTACTGTGCATTCCATAAAAATAAGAGGAAAAAAAAATTACACTTGAAACAAAATAACAGTTTTTTGTACAAATTGTATTGTTTTTCTTTTTTTTTTTTTCGGTACATGAAGTAGGGTGGACTGATAATAAGAACCTTCATGCATATCTTTGTGAGTTACTAAATTTCTTCATCCTTTCCTTGAAAAAATTACAAACTACTTGTTTGTAATGTTTCGTTTGTAATGGACATGTTTTAAATAGTAAAACTGGTCTTGGAATATGGAGAAGAAAAAGAAAAAGAAAAAGAAAAAGAAAAAGAAAAAAAAAAAAAAAAAAAAATATCAGTGATATGCATGCACTGCTTAACCAGGAAAAAAAATTAAGCACCGAGACAAAATATCAGCAACAGACGGGCACTTTTCATTCAAGTGCTGAGGTTGAGCTGTTTTTTGTGTCTGTGTGTGTCTGTGTGTGTGGGGTATGGATTTGAGTGACAGACCCTGACAGAAGCTCTGTCACACTTTATCAGCACCAAACAGAAGATGGTAAAATATGTCCTCGTTTTGTATTGCTTCCCACTGGAAGGCAGAAAAGAGTGTTTTGAGAGGGAACACCACGTGGTGAAAGAGTAAAGTAGGTTGAGGATCAAAGAGAGACAGAGAGAGCACATGAAGAAAAGGAAGCTTCTGCAGAGGTAAAGCACCTGAGACACCAAGACACCAAGAAAGAAAAAAAAATGAAAAGAGGAGCATTTAAAAAAAAAAAAAAAAAGCATGTTTTTAAGTTAATGTGCATTCAACACAAGTCAACCTCTCCTACGCCACATCTTCTCTTTCACAAAAGTAGCGTTTGGCCTTCAGGCACTCGGTTACATAAAGAGATGCTGAGCTGCACCATTCTCCCAGAATGCTCTTTCTTCTCTCCTCAGCAGCGGTATGGAGTCTTTATGCTTCTCTTTGAGACAGCCACTCAATGTGCCTTGAGACCAAACTATGGCAAATTATATCCAGACGGTCTCTAGGGATGTTACAGTGCCTTACTGAGGAGAAAAGGAGTGTTTGAGACAGTAGGAGGTTTCACTGAAACCCTGTATTGTTGAGCATTTTCATTTTCTAATGAGCATCATTCTCAAATAATCCTCTCAAACTTGTCAGACCGTTCTTTTTCATTGTGTATATCAAGAGTTTTCAACCTTTGCAGGGTTCAGGGACCCTCCATTCAGACTCTCAGCTAACCCCCAAAATAAAAAGATTTTTTAAAAAATGATTTCGCATCAATAATTGGTAATAACTTTCCTTAAAAGAATTAACAGCATTACATTACATATTAAATGACATGAAGCTCATTCATTGGATATGTTTTTAGTTCTGAATTAAAATTAGTTTTGATATTCATTTAGGGGCATAAAGACAAAAACATCATGATGGGGATAAACAAATTACAAGGATGAAACTTTTGAAATGAAAACCTTGAGGAGTTTGACATTCCTTATTATTATGCTTATTTGCATTGCTTATTTGAAAAAGTTTGTCTGTCAAATTAAAGTCATGCGGTGTGACCAAAAAAAACATGTGGTTTACACATGCCAAAACATGAAGAAATGAAATGCGCCAATGTCAGAAAATCTCTTAAAGGGATAGTTCAACAAAAATGTGTCATCATTTACTCACCCTCATGTTGTTCCAAAAGCTGTATGAGTTTGTTTCTTCTGCTGAACACAAAAGAAGATATTTTGAAGAATGTTGGAAACCAGGTAGCCATTGACTTCCATAGTATTTTTTTTCCTATAGTTACAGTCAACTGTTTACAAACATTCTTCAAAACATCTTCTTTTCTGTTCAGCAGAAGAGAGAAAAACATGAGGGTGAGTAAATGATGACAATTTTCATTTTTGGGTGAACTATCCCTTTAAAATTCTACCTTTTTATAAAGAGACATGGTCGTTGTAATAAGTTGTAAAATGTCATGTGATGCAACTCTCCCAAAACATTTTTAATAATTAATTTAAAAAAAAGTGCACATATTCAAGATGTAAAGAACATATGATATTACCTGATGGTTACACCATTTCTTCATCTTTGTCATTGACTCATATATTGCTCATTAAACCATTAATTAATGTTTATACAAATGTCATACTGTAAATATTTTTATAGATCTCCTCCATGGGCCTTTGACTTTTCAACTGTTTGCAAACCCTGGGTCTATATTGATAAGGGGGTGGTGCTGAGTGGGAGATATGGTGCACAGTCTCTAGGGTCTAGACAGAAGAAGATGTCCCCATTTACAGCACTAAAAATAGCCTCTCCTAAGCCACGATCTCATTGAGAAGAGCGGGACCGCAGACACGGGCACAAGCCAGAGTAGTGTGGAAAGAGGCGGCTGAGATTACGGTTAGCCAGTAGGGGAGGTCCGTCTGTGGGTTTGAAGGAGGCGGGCATAAAGCATGAGTGGGCTTCAGAGGTCCAAAAACAACGAGTTCTCACTGTTTTTCCCATATGCTCAGAAAAACAACCTCCTCGTGTGACAGGGGTCAGTCACACAAGGTTTTTTTGATATTCTCTAACGTCATTGTTGTCATTCACAGCAGTCTGTCCCGGCATAGGATGTCGCTTGTAATAAAGCCATCTAGCTGCTGACTTAACTCATCTGTCGTTAACCCACATACCGCCTGATACAGTATAGTGCGGTACAATGTGTCATACAAACAAGAACAAAATAGAGCTCACCACAAAAGAGCACGACAGCTCCAGGCTTATGGTATCGACTAGCCAGATCAGTGGATTGGTCACTACGCCAGTAAAAAAGTCTAGCCAAACAGGGCTGCAACCACTATAGACATTGAGGGGGACACGGACCCCACAATATGCACATTAACATTCAAGCGATTCTTAAACTTTTACATTTTGTCTCCCAATCTTAGGTATTTGGTTACAATCAGGACCACTATGCTTTGTTCTATTCAGCTTATGGATACAATAAATACTGCAGAAATGCATCAGAATGACTGTTTATTTCCTCCTTCCTCAGTCTCATTTCCTTCTTCCTCAGTCTCATTTCCTTCAGACAATTTATTTGAGATAATTTAATCCAGTAGTTCTCAAGTGGGCGTGACCCAGAAATGTGTTTCACATCCTTGCATGTCTGCACTTGGTAGGGTTTTGTAAAGCAGGGGGAGAAAAACAAGCAATGCAAAATGCAACTAAACAATGCAACTAATGTGTGCACAGTTCGAAAAGAAAAACAAATAGGTTTGACAACTCAAAGGGAAGAGAAAATTATTTTATATTTATATATTTAGCCCTGTGCTTGTTTATGTTTTGAGCTGGTAAAATCTCATTTGCTGTTGTTTGTGCATTTAGAATATTGACAGTTTTCTTGTTTAATATTGTAGTCAATATTAATGATTAAACGATTATAATTTAAAGATACAGTACCTGTCAAAAGTAAAAAAATAAAAATAAATAAATAAATAAAAATACAGTAAAACAATAATATTGTGAAATATTGTTATAATTTAAAATAATTGTTTCCTATTTCTATTGCATTATTTTTGTATTTTATTTGTTTTTATTTGTTATTGTTTGTAGCGCTTTGGGGTTCAGAAAAGCACATTATAAATAAAATGTATTATTATTATTATTATTACTATTACTATTACTACTATTATTATTATTATTATTATTATTATTAGAATATATTTAAAACTGTAATTTATTCCTGTGATGCAAAGCTGAATTTTCAGCATCATTACTCCAGTCTTCAGTGTCACAATCCTTCAGAAATCATTCTAATATGCTGATTTGCTGCTCAGCAAGAAACATTTATTATTATTATTAATGTTGAAAACAGTTTTTGCTGCCTAAAATTTTTGTGGAAACAATAATACCATTCAAACATTTGTGGTAAAAAAAAAAATAAAATAAAAAAAAAAAAAGAGATTAATACTTTTACTCATCAAGGATGCATTAAATTGATCAAAAATAAAGACATTTATAATGTTACAAAAGACATTTAAATGCTTTAAAATATATATATAAAATTGTATAAATAAGTTTAATAAATGCAAATAAATGCTGTTCATTGAACTTTCTATTAGTCAAAGAATCATGAAAAAGTATCACCATTTCCACAAAAATGTTAAGCAGCAAAAACTGTTTTTAACATTGATAATAATAAGACATGTTACCTGAGCAGCAAATCAGCATAAAATGATTTCTGAAGGATCATGTGACACTGAAGACTGGAGTAATGATGCTGAAAATTCAGCTTTACCATCACAGAAATAAATTATACTTTAAAATATATTAAAATAGAAAACAGTCCTTTTAATTTGTAATATTTCGTAATTTTACTGTTTTTACTGTATTTTTGATTAATTTAATACAGCTTTGGTGAGACTTCTTTCTAAACATAAAAAAAATTTAATGTTTCGAAACTTTTGACAGGTACAGTATGAAAGACATATTCTACTTACATTTAACAATACTATTAGTGTTTTTAAAGAAATCTAAACTTTATACTGTAAACTTTAACCTTCAACAGATTGCTGTCATCTAATGTTCAAATATTTTTTCATACTTTTGAATTATGAACAATTCTAGAAGTGTTTTGGGTTCCTGATGTGAAATCCAGTTTAAGGTTCTAAAGCAAAACCAGTTTGATTTAAACCACTGATTCAAAGCAAGACTGCCGTATAAATCAAGTTTCATAAGTCAACAAAAGATTTCAGAACCCCCCCGAACAAAAATTGTAAGTGGATCCTATTCTTGCAGCTTCCACCATTACTTCCTATACGTTCATGTCCTCTTATTTCCCATACTAGACCTGTCCTCTCCATAACCCTCATTGAACCCAGGAGGGCTTGATTCCTCTAATGAGAATCTGATAGGCCTGCTGTGGGTGTGTGAAGGAGGGACAAAAGGTCTCTGGGCCTCCATTCAGGGCCGCTGGCTGCAGCTTCAGCTCTGACACACTGACCGGGCCTGTGACAGCCCGTAGATAACAGGCGTGAAACACAATACGACAAGCAAGGACGCGGCAGACAGCAACACCCCGCTGTTTGGGTGAAAATGTGAGAAATGGAGGGTGAAAAAGAAATCTCATATGACAGCTCTGAGCCTTAACAAGGCCATAACAGTGATTTGCATTTGTCTAGTGAACTTGGCTAAAGGACAGTGAAAAGTAGCACATTTTAGTCATTAATCCATGATGGTTAAGTCATATTCAAAGCACATCCGAACTTCAGTGCTAATTTAAAGGGAACCCATTTTAAGCAGGTTCTTAATCAAGACTTCAAGTCTTGATTTTGTTTTTGGGGTCTACTAGAATAGGTTTTCATGCTTGAATGTTTAAAAAACTAGAGCTGGGCATTGTCACGAGTTTATGGTCACTAAATGTAACATTTCATGACATTGTTTACAAGCTGTTTTATTGACATCTTTCTGCGGCTGAAACACTGATTGAGCGATTACATGAGACATGATAATTCAGTAAGTTGTACTGTATCCTTCAACATGCCTTCAACATGCCTTCTAAACCTGTTCAATCAGGTTTATTTCATGCTGTAACTAGTAGTAAAGTGGAGAGATGATCAGTACTCGTGCGCTCCGCGCTGCCACTTCGTTTGATCTGAGGCGGCAACAGTGACAGTCACGGCCACATTAAAGAGAAATGGTATTATTGTTTGAATTTCATAATAAAATAGAATTTGAAATATGAAACATCAGATCAAAAGTAACTGTGTAACGGAGGCCAGCTAGTAGTCGCTGTGCGAGTAAACCTCACTCCTCTGATCTCAAGAAACACTCTAGCAACTGACACCAGAGGTTGCAGCCTTTAGCCTCCTTGTTACAGCGTCCGACTCTCATGCCGGCAGACCCGAGTTTGAGTCCCGCTTAGAGCGGGCGGTACGCACAGGAGGGGTTACAAAAGCACAAAGCTTATTGTGATTTATTGGATGGGAGGTATGCTAAATTGTTCATTCAACAACTGAAAAGAGCATAATCTAAAAGATCGATTCTTGGGATTTAAAAATCGATAGTGATTCATAAAAATGAAGAAAAAAAATTGACGAAATTGAGAAATCTCTATTTTTTACCCAGCCCTACAAAAAAAAAAAAAAAAAACATTTTTCACATAAATTTACATTGCTTCAGCACTTGTCTTCACAACCTGTCTGTAATGCTCTGTGTAGTTCATGTCTCTATGAAGCGGCTCCTTCCGAAAAGCGCAATGTGCTTTGATTGGTCAGTGGGACCAGTGTGTTGTGATTTGTCAACCGCTTCAATCGTGTTTCTGAAATGCCATATTACCATAATAGCAAGTTTTAACACACTACTAATGCAATTCAACCAGTCTTCGCCCCTTTTTGTTGCGCATGTCTTGGGCGGGAATTATTTTAATAAGGAATATTGTGTGTGTACGTTCCTGGAAGAAAACTTAAGACTACATTCAGGCATTTCAGGGAGTTCAGAAACAGTGCTGCTTACTGATATGGAGAATAACTCCCTTTGGAGTGACTTGGTGCTTTGTAACTCTGCAGACCTTTTTCATGCTCAAACAGCAACATTACACACTAATTAAAAGTGAAAATGCAAAAAAGCATAATAGGATCTCTTTAAAGAGAGTGCTATTTCAGTTGGTTTACGGACTTTCGATAAGATCACTGATAAAGAGTACTGGAATTAGAAAACTTGAAAAAGCTGATGAAGTAAGTTGTTTTGCTCACCTCCGGTACGTCCCTGGCCCACCTGTACGGCAGGGTGCAGACTGCCTTCATTGTTGAGCAAGTGAGGCAGGTGGTGGTAGATATTTGGCACCTGGAGGGGCTTCTTGTGAGCCAACTCCTTCAACAACTTCTGTGTCTCATCTGTAAGAAACCAGGAGTACTTCAACATTATTAAAGGATACATAAGCAAAACTAAAAAACAAAAAACAAATCCCAAGCAAAAAATAAAATTCAATACCCTAAAATTCATCAAAACACTTGTTTGATCACTTATTGATCCTCAGTACTTAGAAGCAGGTGAGAGTGGTTTAAATACATAATCCAAAACAGAAAGCAAACCACACTCAGGGTACAACGGAATTATCAAGTATAAGAATTATGTTCCTTAGAAACATAATCAACACTAAATTAATGTAATGTAATCTAAGGCAAGAGACGTGGCTGTAATTCTACTGCACATTTTTTCTGTGCTGACTATGAGCAAAAATGTGCAAAATGTGTAAAACTGAGCTGAAATTACAACATACCAATAGTAGTATTGGTTGCTGAAAGCATTATCAAATTAGTCAAAATATTTAATAATTGAGCTTACAAAAATGTTTAGAACTTCGAGCGCAACAATCAGGTTCTGGAAGTATATATCCCGTAAACGTAAACTTTTAAACATTTAAAGACAGTCTTTTACACTCTCAAACTACTTAAAGGGATAGTTCACCCAAAAATGAAAATTACCCCATGATTTGCTCACCCTCAAGCCATCCTAGGGGTATATGACATTCTTCTTTCAGACGAATATAATTGGAGTTATATTAATAAATATCCTGGCTAATTCAAGCATTATTTCATGACATCGTTTACAAGCTGTTTTATTGACATCTTTCTGCGGCTGAAACACTGATTGAGCGATTACATGAGACATGATACATGATATTTCAGTAAGTTGTACAGTATGTATCTTTCAACATGCCTTCTGATGTTCATTCAGGTTTATTTCATGCTGTAACTAGTAGTAAAGTGGAGAGATGATCAGTACACGTGCGCTCCGCGCTGCCACTTAGTTTGATCTGAGGCGGCAACAGTGATCTGTCACGGCACATTAAAGAGCGGCAAAACGGTATTATTGTTTGAATTTCGTAATAAAATAGAATTTGAATCAGATCAGATCAAAAGTAACAAAGCTTATTGTGATTTAGTGGATGGAAGGTATGCTAAATTGTTCATTCAACAACTGAAAACAGCATAATCTAAAAGTTGAAATATGGAAATTGTTCTTACAAAAACCCATCGATACACATCAGAAGGCCTTTAATAACCCCCCGGAGCTGCGTGGATTACTTTTATAATGGATGGATGCACTTTTTTGGGCTTCAAATTTTGGGCAGCCATTTACTGCCATTATAATTATAGCTTGGATTAGCCAGGATATGTATTAATATACCTCCGATTGTATTCGTCTTAAAGAAGAATGTCATATACACCTAGGATGGCTTGAGGGTAAGTAAATTATGGGATAATTTTCATTTTTGGGTGAACTATCCCTTTAATTTGTGTATATATGCAATAAACATAAAATATGTTGTTTCTATATACACAACCAACATCTTTAAATGAATAATACATTTCTCCATTGTTTCATTCAGGTTACGTATATTGTTTTCAATACTTCACAGGTTTGTAGTTCTTTCCTTAATTAAACCCGCTAAGCATGTTTTGTTCCGATTTTTAAATACTATGCTTTGCTTCAGTGTTCAAAGTTATAATTCACCTCACAGCTGGATTGCTTTGGTTCATGGCTTATAAGTCTTCAACGAAGACTTTTTTTAAAATCTCAATGGGGAAAATTAATAGGAAAAATACTTCCAGAACCAAGGCCACTGAAAAAGTGGACGGGCACTTTTGCACTCTATAATTATGCATCGATAATGAATTCCTTGAAGGAAGCAGCTATACAAAGCATATATTTGTTCCCACTAATTTATGTGGAACATTTGCCAGTTCACTGCATGACAGACAATAATACGTTGATAATGACACACACAACTCTTTTGTGTACTTGTTAACATGCATTAACCTGAGAAGTTGGAGAGAGCATCTTTGCTGCCGTTGGTCTCTGCGATGGCACGTCTGAACTGCTCGAGGATGGCATTGAGCTCAGAGGAGCGCTGAAGGGTTCGGTGCTCTGCCACGCGCAGACGCTCCCTCAGGGCATGAAACTCCCTCTGATAGGCTACCAACTTTTCTACAGAGAGAATAGGGAGTGGTGGACAGAGAGAGAGAGAGAGAGAGAGAGAGAGAGAGAGAGAGAGAGAGAGAGAGAGAGAGAGAGAGAGAGAGAGAGAGAGAGAGAGAGAGAGAGAGACAGAGAGAGAGAGAGAGAGAGAGAGAGAGAGAGAGAGAGAGAGAGAGAGAGAGAGAGAGAGAGAGAGAGAGAGAGAGAGACAGAGAGAGAGAGACAGAGAGAGAGAGAGACAGAGACAGAGACAGAGACAGAGACAGAGAGAGAGAGAGAGATAACGTGAGGCCAGAGTGAAGCAAGTCATCATATTTTTTCTTGAGTTCAGTTGTTCTCTAGGCCAGTGTTAAGTTTTGTCAACTAAAACTATTGAAAATAATTTTTGAAATAAAATAATTAAAATATAAGATTAGAAATTATGAAGAACTGAAATCAACACACAAACAAAAAAAAACTCATCCCAACCCTATTCCAGCCTTATTGTGCTGAACATTATTTGCATATTCATTTTCATATAGCCAAGACAAGGCTTACAAATCAAAAGAGCAGCAGATCATTTAAGTCCTGTAAGTTGCCAGGTGGGGCCTCCATGGATCGGACTTGTTTGTTCAGCACATCCCACAGATGCTCAATTGGATTGAGATCAGGGGAATTTGGAGGCCAAGTCAACACCTCAGACTCGTTGTTGTGCTCCTCAAACCATTCCTGAACCATTTTTGCTTTGTGGCAGGGCGCATTATCCTGCTGAAAGAGGCTACAGCCACCAGGGAATACTGTTTCCATGAAAGGGTGTACATGGTCTGCAACAACACTTAGGTAAGGTGGAGATGCTCTGATCCAGTCATCTAGCCATCACAATTTGGCCTTTGTCAAACTCGCTCAAATCCTTACGCTTGCCCATTTTTCCTGCTTTTTAACACATCAACTTTAAGGACAAAATGTTCACTTGCTGCATAATATATCCCACCCACTAACAGGTGCCATGATGAAGAGATAATCCGTGTTATTCACTTCACCTGTCATGAAATGTCATGCCAAATATTGGCTCATTTTGGATTTCATGAGAGCTACACATTCCAAAAAAGTTGGGACAGGTAGCAATAAGAGGCCGGAAAAGTTAAATGTACATATAAGGAACAGCTGGAGGACCAATTTGCAACTTATTAGGTCAATTGGCAACATGATTGGGTATAAAAAGAGCCTCTCAGAGTGGCAGTGTCTCTCAGAAGTCAAGATGGGCAGAGGATCACCAATTCCCCCAATGCTGCGGCGAAAAATAGTGGAGCAATATCAGAAAGGAGTTTCTCAGAGAAAAATTGCAAAGAGTTTGAAGTTATCATCATCTACAGTGCATAATATCATCCAAAGATTCAGAGAATCTGGAACAATCTCTGTGCGTAAGGGTCAAGGCCGGAAAACCATACTGGATGCCCGTGATCTTCGGGCCCTTAGACGGCACTGCATCACATACAGGAATGCTACTGTAATGGAAATCACAACATGGGCTCAGGAATACTTCCAGAAACATTGTCGGTGAACACAATCCACCGTGCCATTCGCCGTTGCCGGCTAAAACTCTATAGGTCAAAAAAGAAGCCATATCTAAACATGATCCAGAAAGCGCAGGCGTTTCTTCTCTGGGCCAAGGCTCATTTAAAATGGACTGTGGCAAAGTGGAAAACTGTTCTGTGGTCAGACGAATCAAAATTTGAAGTTCTTTTTGGAAAACTGGGAAGCCATGTCATCCGGACTAAAGAGGACAAGGACAACCCAAGTTGTTATCAGCGCTCAGCTCAGAAGCCTGCATCTCTGATGGTATGGGGTTGCATGAGTGCATGCCAACTTTTTTGAGATGTGTTGATGCCATGAAATTTAAAAATCAACTTATTTTTCACTTAAAATGATACATTTTCTTAGTTTAAACATTTGATATGTCATCTATGTTGTATTCTGAATAAAATATTGAAATTTGAAACTTCCACATCATTGCATTCTGTTTTTTATTCACAATTTGTACAGTGTCCCAACTTTTTTGGAATCGGGTTTGTATAAATAATACTAAAATAACACTGCTCTAAGCAAGGAAAATGAGAGGTACAATTAATACTCTTAATTATTTAAAATAATTCACCAAAAATTGATAACTTAAAGGGGGGAGGGGGGGAGGGGAGAGAGAGAGGAGAGAGAGAGAGAGAGAAAAAGATCAACAAACAACAACATGGGATTGTCTCAAGTTTAGGGCTGAATAAAAAAAATAAATGTTAAGAAACTGCAACTGTCCAACATCTAAAGTCAGCGAAAGCATTATTTTCAGGAACCAGACCTGCCTTTTCCTGATTCCATCAGTTTCTGTGAAACTTGGGTTTCCAGGAAGGTTATCTTACTGCTACTTATAGAGAGAGGCAGCTTGTGGTCTGAGGCAGTGCCAGTGGGAAGTGCCCTCTGCTACAGCAGATTAGCCTTGAGTCACACCGCCTGCTTTATTTGCAGACTCAACATGCTATGAGTCAGACCTCACCCTGAAACAAGACCTTGCATTTAATGCATCTGAAAGGGTCTCAGAGCTTCAGGAAGCTCAATGTTTTGGCTCTACACACAATGTAAACTGCCGCTGGTGGTTTGTATCTGACTAAAGCAAACGGTCAAACCAACTTTTATTTTCTTCAGAGGATTGAAAAGCTCATGGTTCAGTTTTTGTGAAGATGTTCATGTCCAATTTTCCATAAGACCATCAATGTCTCTGTGTAGAAATGTCAGACTCTCTTCCTACAGACGGGAGCCTGATCGCTTGAACTTCCGCTATGACAGATGGAACAATGACTGCGTGTTTGAACTCAGCAAGACCCTTCAGCTACAACTAGTGCAGGGTTTATATTAGGGATGTCACAGTGAGGATATTTTCACACCGATATATTACAGATATATACCCCTCAACACCGGGAGGGGGGCGGGGGGTTGCTTTTGAATGTGCGCTCGCTTTTCACCTTCGGTTTTAAATTCGCTATCACGCGTACTGTGTGTATAGGCCTATAATTTGCAGGCATCAGGGAGCTGCTTTCTATATCGAATTTGCGATCATCTGTGAATAGGGAGCAGTGGTACTGACCGCACATTTTACAAGATATTTGTCAATGACGCTCAGGATCTGTTGCGCACCAAATCCTCCGCTCTCGTCCTGTCAGTCATCTCTCCTTACTCTCGTCACATTATAAGTGAAATTTGTCTCCTGCTGTGACTCTGCAGCTTGTACTGTATGAAGCAGAGCAGACAATTTCAATTATTATTATTATTATTATTATTATATCATTATAATATTCTTTGTCCAACTGAACTAAATGGTGTTTCTATAAAAAAAGCAAAACGTCAGTGAGCACGGTGCCGCAGTGGGCAAGCACGACCAAACCAGTGGCTTGGCTTGCATTTTGGGTATCTGCCCTTGATGCACTTCTTTATAATTGGTTTTAAATGGGGGTTTCTTCAACTTTATGCTCTTTTTGCCCTGTTGACTCTTAAAATACTTTTCACACTCTCACTAATTAATGACCTAGTAATTTGTATAATAGTCTGTCTAACAATAGTACATGCATAAAATGACAACAGTGCAAGATTTATTTATTTTTTTGAAACGCCATGAACTTTTCTCCCACCTCTCAAATTTGAAACATATTTGCAAATAAAATGGCCAAGTCCTTTTGCCTTGCTAAGGCTAATTTCATAACTAACATGATGGTATGTATGCTCATTTGTAAGTTGCTTTGGACACGGTTTCCACAAAAATATTAAGTAATATCTAATATTAAGTAACAAATAATATCTTAATACAGTGGGGAGAACAAGTATTTGATACACTGCCGATTTTGCAGGTTTGCCCACTTACAAAGCATGTAGAAGTCTGTAATTTTTATCATAGGTACTCTTCAACTGTGAGTGACGGAATCTAAAACAAAAATCCAGAAAATCACATTGTATGATTTTTAAGTAATTAATTTGCATTTTATTGCATGACATAAGTATTTGATACATCAGAAAAGCAGAACTTAATATTTGGTACAGAAACCTTTATTTGCAATTACAGAGATCATACGTTTCCTGTAGTTCTTGACCAGGTTTGCACACACTGCAGCAGGGATTTTGGCCCACTCCTCCATACAGACCTTCTCCAGATCCTTCAGGTTTCGAGGCTGTCGCTGGGCAATACGGACTTTCAGCTCCCTCCAAAGATTTTCTATTGGGTTCAGGTCTGGAGACTGGCTAGGCCACTCCAGGACCTTGAGATGCTTCTTACGGAGCCACTCCTTAGTTGCCCTGGCTGTGTGTTTCAGGTCGTTGTCATGCTGGAAGACCCAGCCACGACCCATCTTCAATGCTCTTACTGAGGGAAGGAGGTTGTTGGCCAAGATCTCGCGATACATGGCCCCATCCATCCTCCCCTCAATACGGTGCAGTCGTTCTGTCCCCTTTGCAGAAAAGCATCCCCAAAGAATGATGTTTCCACCTCCATGCTTCACGGTTGGGATGGTGTTCTTGGGGTTGTACTCATCCTTCTTCCTCCAAACACGGCGAGTGGAGTTTAGACCAAAAAGCTCTATTTTTGTCTCATCAGACCACATGACCTTCTCCCATTCCTCCTCTGGATCATCCAGATGGTCATTGGCAAACTTCAGACGGGCCTGGACACGCGCTGGCTTGACCAGGGGGACCTTGCGTGCGCTGCAGAATTTTAATCCATGACGGCGTAGTGTGTTACTAATGGTTTTCTTTGAGACTGTGGTCCCAGCTCTCTTCAGGTCATTGACCAGGTCCTGCCGTGTAGTTCTGGGCTGATCCCTCACCTTCCTCATGATCATTGATGCCCCACGAGGTGAGATCTTGCATAGTGCCCCAGACGGAGGGAGATTGACCGTCATCTTGAACTTCTTCCATTTTCTAATAATTGCACCAACAGTTGTTGCCTTCTCACCAAGCTGCTTGCCTATTGTCCTGTAGCCCATCCCAGCCTTGTGCAGGTCTACAATTTTATCCCTGATGTCCTTACACAGCTCTCTGGTCTTGGCCATTGTGGAGAGGTTGGAGTCTGTTTGATTGAGTGTGTGGACAGGTGTCTTTTATACAGGTAACGAGTTCAAACAGGTGCAGTTAATACAGGTAATGAGTGGAGAACAGGAGGGCTTCTTAAAGAAAAACTAACAGGTCTGTGAGAGCCAGAATTCTTACTGGTTGGTAGGTGATCAAATACTTATGTCATGCAATAAAATGCAAATTAATTATTTAAAAATCATACAATGTGATTTTCTGGATTTTTGTTTTAGATTCCGTCTCTCACAGTTGAAGTGTACCTATGATAAAAATTACAGAACTCTACATGCTTTGTAAGTAGGAAAACATGCAAAATCGGCAGTGTATCAAATACTTGTTCTCCCCACTGTACGTGTTCAACATTGATAATAATAAGAAACGTTCTGAGAAATAGACTAATGCATGCATGCCTGCTGTAATACTCATCATCAAAATAAACCCATCTAAAGTCACATGTGATCACAACAGCTCACTGTGCTCAATACTATATTACTGATCAAGCTGAACTGTTACTGAACTCCTTTGTGGTCTGGGCAGACAATCAGCCAGTGCTATAGGGAAACTCTCATATACCAAAAGATAATGACTTTAGTATGTCGGAGAGAAAAGGCACTCCATCCAACAATCACAAGGGCATCAAATTACATGTTTGTTAGCAGATCAGCAGATTTTCTTAATACATCTGACACCATCGGCAAACAAAATGTAAATGTTAGGCCTGTGTTGCTGTAAAGAAAATGACATTACGCTGAGTGTGGGAGGGATGTGTTCAGGCTACTAGGTTGCAATCTAAATTAAGAAGGCACACTTTGAAGGGCCGCAGGGCTATTATGTGTGTCACTCAGACACACGCACACATCCACATAAGTTTAATAAGATGCACGGTGTTGCTGCAGCCCTGGGCAGAGAGCTTGTTGGGAGATGAGTGATGTACAAGAGAGAATAGATGTGTGCAGATGCAGCTGCTTCCATCCTTAAGGGCTTTACACAACACACAAGATGAGAGAAGTGTTTTGGCTCAAACAAAAACACGTTTACTGAACAGCTCAGAACTTATTGGGCCCGTTTACACCTGGTCACGTCATGCGTTTCTACTGATCAGATAGCTTTCTGTTTTGTTAAAACGGTTCCATTTTCACTTGGCTACATAAATGTGTCTGCAAAATGTATACAAATTCTAGCACTATATGCAAATTTAACATAGTTCACATCAACAGCAACAGATATGCGATGCATTTTATTTGCATTTTGATTTATCATCAGCTAATTTCAAGATCAAAGACCGCAATAGGAGAAAGAGATGCATCAGCACTGGTAAGATCAATTAGTCTCCATATTTTTTATGAAAATGATTGTGTTGACTGTCTGCGACTTGCTTTCAGTTTCAATCCGGATGTATTTACAATTGTCCCGTTTCATATGGAATGGGTCTCAGACCACCTCCTGAAGTGGTTTGAGTGATCGGATTTAAATCCGTCTTGAAAGCGTTTCGGAGGGCATTTACAACTGGTCTTTTCACGATCAGATAGCTATCCAATCAGAGAAATCGCATGAAGTGACCAGGTGTAAACAGGCCTAATGTTGCTTTGCATCACAAGAATAAATTACATTTTTAAAATATAAAGAATTTTTCAAAATATTACTGTTTGTATTGTATTTTTGGTCAATTAACTGCAACCTTGGTGAGAATGAGACTTTTCAAAGAAATTTCAGTGACACTTTCTCAACCCAAAGCTCCCTCCTCAGTACACTCAGACCATTCATGCCGCAAAAACATCAGAACCGGAGCACTTTACTGCCTGTGTTTACATATCGACGCCTCTGCAGTATTTAGTAACCTACCCGTCCTGATAAATGACATACAGTTTCACATGAGGCTAGCCAGCATGATTTATAGAAGTCTTGCAGTTAAAGTAGCAGCATGAAAAGCAATAAAACCTGTTTAATTCTAAAGCCCTGTTCACACAAGAACGTTTACACACACAGTTGTAAAGGAGCTTGTGTAGTCATGCAACGGTTTTCATTTATTGGTCGGTCTAGGTATACATAAAACAATGCATAAACATATATAATATAATTTAAGGATTGAATACTTTGCCTCTAACTTTTGGAGTAAACGCACAACGCCGAGGACAACTGTCTGGAGAAGTTGTAATGAACAAGGCCAAGCTATTACTAAGTCTAAGTCTAGGTCTGTTACTCCAACTTCACAAAAACAGACAATTTCAAAAATTGGTACAATTTCAGTCATACTAAATTGTTTGCACAAATTATTGTATCAGTCCAAATTAAATCAAAATTTTAAAGTGGATGTTTGGTATAGCTCAAGTTCAGACTATTGATAAATTTAATTAAACCTGTTTCATTTTGTAATTCCAGAAGTTTCAACTGTATATTCTTCAATAAAATAAATTGGTTATTGAGGAGAAAAAAAAAAAAAAAAAAAAAACATGAAATATGATTTCTACAGAGCCCATAATGGGACATGGTTATAGAAAAAAAATCTGAGGGATGGGAGGAAAAAGTATGTCAACGCTTTTGTGTTCTTGCGCAAATGTTTGCGCTTGTAAAACTTTTGAGCCCTTTGCGAGCGGACGCAACGTTCCTTGGGGGTACACAAAAGTGTTGTGAGAGAACGTAAAAGTTTTTAAATATATCCACTAGTTAAGTAGTCAGGGCACTGATCAGGGAATCAGTCAATGGGCTGACTCCCTGATCAGTGCCCTGACTACTGAACTAGGGAGCTGATTGAGACGCACCCTAAAACATTTGACGAGTACAAATACAGATACGCACTGGATCTTTTGCCAACTCCTTTCCTTAATTTCCAATGTGTTTTCGCTTCGGTGAGTAATGTAGCCAATCACAGACATGTTTGTTGATTTCTACAACGCAATTGGCCAATCACAGGTGTTGAAGTTAGAATCCACTCACCGCTCGAGTTTTTGTCCAGTGCTGAGTTCTGCATGTGCGCTAATCCTCTCTAAGTGTGGATATTGTGTAAATAAGAGACTCGCTGTGTCGTCAACTTCACTGATTAATATAACGGAACTTTGTGAGATCGCGTTCATTGAATGACTGACAGCTTTTAGTGATTATAAAGGGAGCGCTCTTTGCGCGTTGTCTAGGCCAGTGGTTTTCAAACCTATCCTGGAGGCACCCCAGCCCTGCACATTTTGTATGTCTCCCTTATCAGACACACCCAATTTAGTTCTTGCAGTCTCTACTAACGAGCTGATGAGTTGAATCAGGTGTGATAAATGAGGGAGACACACAAAATGTGCAGGGCTGGGGTGCGTCCAGGACAGGTTTGAAAACCACTGGTCTAGGCGATACAGTGGGGAGAACAAGTATTTGATAGACTGCCGATTTTGCAGGTTTTCCTACTTACAAAGCATGTAGAGGTCTGTAATTTTTATCATAGGTACACTTCAACTGTGAGAGACAGAATCTAAAACAAAAATTCAGAAAAATCACACTGTATGATTTTTAAATAATTAATTTGCATTTTATTGCATGACATAAGCATTTGATCACCTACCAACCAGTAAGAAGTCTGGCTCTCACAGACCTGTTAGTTTTTCTTTAAGAAGCCCTCCTGTTCTCCACTCATTACCTGTATTAACTGCACCTGTTTGAACTCGTTACCTGTATAAAAGACACCTGTCCACACACTCAATCAAACAGACTCCAACCTCTCCACAATGGCCAAGACCAGAGAGCTGTGTAAGGACATCAGGGATAAAATTGTAGACCTGCACAAGGCTGGGATGGGCTGGGCTACAGGACAATAGGCAAGCAGCTTGGTGAGAAGGCAACAACTGTTGCCGCAATTATTAGAAAATGGAAGAAGTTCAAGATGACGGTCAATCTCCCTCGGTCTGGGGCACCATGCAAGATCTCACCTCGTGGGGCATCAATGATCATGAGGAAGGTGAGGGATCAGTCCAGAACTACACGACAGGACCTGGTCAATGACCTGAAGAGAGCTGGGACCACAGTCTCAAAGAAAACCATTAGTAACACACTACGGCATCATGGATTAAAATCCTCACACAAGGTCCCCCTGCTCAAGCCAGCGCATGTCCAGGCCCGTCTGAAGTTTGCCAATGACCATCTGGATGATCCAGAGGAGGAATGGGAGAAGGTCATGTGGTCTGATGAGACAAAAATAGAGCTTTTTGGTCTAAACTCCACTCGCCGTGTTTGGAGGAAGAAGAAGGATGAGTACAACCCCAAGAACACCATCCCAACCGTGAAGCATGGAGGTGGAAACATCATTCTTTGGGGATGCTTTTCTGCAAAGGGAACAGGATAACTGCACCGTATTGAGGGGAGGATGGATAGGGCTATGTATCGTGAGATCTTGGCCAACAACCTCCTTCCCTCAGTAAGAGCATTGAAGATGGGTCGTGGCTGGGTCTTCCAGCATCACAACAACCCGAAACACACAGCCAGGGCAACTAAGGAGTGGCTCCTTAACAAGCATCTCAAGGTCCTGGAGTGGCTTAGCCAGTCTCCAGACCTGAACCCAATAGAAAATCTTTGGAGGGAGCTGAAAGTCCGTATTGCCCAGCGACAGCCCCGAAACCTGAAGGATCTGGAGAAGGTCTGTATGGAGGAGTGGGCCAAAATCCCTGCTGCAGTGTGTGCAAACCTGGTCAAGAACTACAGGAAACGTATGATCTCTGTAATTGGAAACAAAGGTTTCTGTACCAAATATTAAGTTCTGCTTTTCTGATGTATCAAATACTTATGTCATGCAATAAAACGCAAATTAATTACTTAAAAATCATACAATGTGATTTTCTGGATTTTTGTTTCAGATTCCGTCACTCACAGTTGAAGAGTACCTATGATAAAAAATTACAGACTTCTACATGCTTTGTAAGTGGGCAAACCTGCAAAATAGGCAGTGTATCAAATACTTGTTCTCCCCACTATATATACATTTTTTTTTTTTAAAAATAGGCCTATAATATATTCAGAATTTGAATAAAACTTTTGTTTTCCATTCTTGACAAAAGGCCACATGCACGCTTCAACATCTGCATATAAATGCGGGATTCACTCTCGAAATTGTGGTGACTGACAGTGATAAATAAATATTTATGTATCGAAATCAGACTCGTATAAAATGTCAGGAAAACACGATTCCTGGCTGCATGTCAATATCCATGGATCACTGGATCTTTGGTAAGTTGTAAGGAACACTATATCGAGCCCAACCTTTAGTTTAAACTGATAACCATTTGTTTTACTTGCGTTTTCCCCTATTATCTCCAGTCATGCTGCAGCTCTTCTGCCACTCAGCCCCAGCTGAGGGGACGTGTTCCGGCGGGAAATTGACGCAGATGCATACCCTCTATAGAAGACTTCTCAATTAGTTCTTTATTGCATTACAATATTATGCAAGGATCTACAAACCAGCCCTGAAGGACACTCAGCCCTTAAATCAGCATTACTGTAGTGCTTGTCTCAACCACAGAAAGTCCATCTAATATCCTGACAGACTGCAGCCACTCTAAATGGATTAGTACATAAACTGTTGCACATCCCACTAATCTTGTTATTTTTTTCCCTGCCCCACCATTCCTGCCTCTTTTTTCTTTGCGTTGTTTCTCTTAGGCCTTAACCCAGATGTATAGAGTGTGTGGGGGACATTTTCTGCATTTCAGATATAATACAGAAGCATACAAAACTTCCAACCAAGTTTAAAAATCCATTTGGTGCTGAATAAAGCTTACTTTACTGAGAGCTGTTGATTTACATAGAGAGGACACAAAAATGGACATACTGTCCAATC
Source organism: Coreius guichenoti (assembly GCA_039654105.1). Lineage (NCBI taxonomy): Eukaryota > Metazoa > Chordata > Actinopteri > Cypriniformes > Gobionidae > Coreius > Coreius guichenoti. Next base: position 29,882,844 of record CM077172.1, on the reverse strand, counting down.
ACGCTGTCAACCTGCCTGCCAACAGCATGGTACTGAACCGCACTAAGGAAGATAACCTTAACCCTGCACCAAATGGGTTTTAAAATGGGGGCACAAACATATTTGATGTGTCGATGCACATTGTCATATAAATCACCAAAATGCAGTGTATTTGACAACAGAAAACAGCATTTGCAACCCATTAAACTTATATAATGTGACATATGCCTGATTGATTTTATCAATGAGAATTTGGCTGGAGCCTGAAGAGGTGAAATGCTGTATAGTCATCTGGATATAAATCACAAAATAAACCCTGTGTTCACTATAATGACTGGGTGCCTGTATTAACTCACTTACACTGCTACTTGAGAGACATGAATCTTGCACAGTTATGTAGGAAATCAGCTAAATAGGACAATTGTCATTTATAGAGGTTAGCAGTTATTATAGAAAAGGAATTCAAAAAATTCTGCGACTGACCAATCAGAATCAAGTATTTTAAAGCAACATGTAATAGTATTAAGCTGAAGTCACATTAGTGACTCCGAAAGTCACAAGCAATAAAGGTCCATTGTCCATGACTGCATGAAGCACTGCTCACACTGAACTTGCCTTCAAACCAAGCAGCTTTCTGTTGGTCAACACGGTGAATTTGCATTAACAACTTAAACATTGGCGAAATATGAGTGGAGAATTTTTTTGTTCAATCATAGAACACTCCAGAATTGGACTGAAGTGGATTTCAATTCAAATGGTGAGATTTTGGCAAGCAACAGTACATGTGAACGCACCATACTTTTCACTAGCTATGGAGTCTTGGTTATAAAAAGATTTGCTTCAGAGGCAGAATTACGACAAGAAACTATATTTTTCAAATTTATTTAAAGGTATTCAAAAAAATCAAATTGTTTTCAAAATGACCACAGCATCAAGTAACACTTTTTGCCTGTGGTATCAATTTTACAATCTGCACATTTATTATTGTTGACATTTATTATGTATTATTGTAAATCACTGTAAAAAAAAAAAAAAAATTCTTAGTATAGGCTATACAGGGAAAAACTGTAATACAGTGCAACAGTGCCTGCCCACTTTTTCAGCGCCGTTGGTTTCGCAAGCGCTTTTTCCATTCTTTTCTCCCATAGTGATTTCAAAAAAGTCTTTGTTAAAGCGGCATAAGCTATCAACCAAGCAACCAGCTACGAGGTGAATCATAACATTAGAAACTTTAATTTGAAGCAAAAAAGTATGTGAAACACTGACAAAAATACAAAAGGTAGAAGACTGTACTTAACGGCTTTAGTGAGAGAAAAAAAACTACAAAAATCTAATGAAACATTGCGAAAAGCATAATCGAATTAAAGCTGCAAGCAGTGATGAAAGGGCCCTCGCACCCGGGAGCACCACCACCCGGTGGCCTCAGGAAAACAGCGAATAGTGGGTGACATGCATTTAAGTGGGTAAATATAGGAGAAATATGGCAAAGTCACTTCAATGTACCACACTTCCTGCTGCCAGCAGGTGGCGCTTTGACTATAACCGAATATTGGCATGTAGATGTCTTCAGGCCTAGACTATTGTCAAACGTGTGAAGTTTGGGGCAGATAGGACACTGTATGCCTGAGTTACAACAACTTCCTGTTTTGTGGCATAAATCGCATACATTAGCACTTAGCCAAGTTTTGCTTGATTTAATGTGTTAATGTGTTGGGACTTGATGGCATATTTAAATGTGTTTCTGGGAGGGAATACAGTGTAAAGCATGCCATTTCCTGTTGCCAGCAGGTGGCGCTATGACTAACTAATATTGGCATGTAGATGTCTTCAGGAAAGGACTCTTATCAAACATATGAAGTTTGGGGCGTATCGGACATTGTATGCCTGACTTACAACAGCTTCCTGTGTCATGGCCAAACATCAGATTTTATCAGGCCGCCACGGACACGCCCTTCAGCGAAAACTCAAGATCTTCACAATTTAACGTTGCAAAGGCCTTTAGATTAGACTGACCAAATATGATGTTGTTCTGGTTAAATCACTATGAGGAGTTAATCACAGTGTAAAACATGCCATTTCCTGTTGCCAGTAGGTGGCGCTATGACTGTAACTGAATATTGGCGTGTAGATGTCTTCAGGCCAGAACTATTATCAAACGTGAAGTTTGGGGCAGATCGGACATTGTATGACCGAGTTACAACAACTTCCTGTTTCATGGCGAAACATCGAACTTTGTCAGGCCGCCACGGACACGCCCTTCAGGGAAAACTCAAGATATTCGCAATTGAACGTCGCAAAGGCCTTTAGATTAGACTGTGCAAATATGATGATGATCTGATTAAATCTCTAGGAGGAGCTCGTTAAAGTACAATGTCTGGAAATGGCAAAATGTGCAACAATTTTGCAAAGAAAATTCAAAATATCTCACTTCCTGTTTGTTTTCAGATTTCGTACCAGGAGACTTTTTTGTAGATATTGGACTGTTACATGTGTCTCCCAAATTTCATACCTGTACGTGAATCGTAGCGGGAGGGGCACTTCGTTGAAATTTTGTAGGTGCCGCTATCGAGCCATTTTGCCACGCCTAATTCTAAAACCCATAACGTAAATTTTCACCACTTTTGACGCGTGTGCAAAGTTTCATGAGTTTTCGAGCATGTTTAGGCCATCAAAAATACGATTCATTTGGGAGAAGAATAATAATAGGCTGATCAATTACAATAGGGTCCTCACACCATCGGTGCTCGGGCCATAATTAAAAACGATGGAGAAATATAAAACTACTCATTTAAAAGTGTTGATTATATAAACAATATTTTTTATTTTATTGTAAAATATGCATATATATTAAAATATTTAAGTATTTTGAGAGCGTAGGGAGATCGTCTTGATTACGTCATTCGCGGTGGTTCATGGGAGTGGGCGGAGCTAACAAAATCTTTTAGCGTTTTGACTCTCTGATTGGTGGAATTTTCCTTACAGCATCAAGGTTAATGTAGTTTTTCACCACGAATTACGCTGTTAAACATGATTATTTTAAAACTAAGTTGAAATATTGCGGGCTGGCGGCTTCAACGGAAGCAACTATCGATTAACAACCTCACAGTAGCTCACAGTAAGTCTGTCTTTAAAGGTTTATAAGTTATCATTAAAAATCAATTTCCCTATGTAGAAACTGAATGGAGTTTTAACTTCCAATGTAACTTCCAAATGTTGCACTCTATAGATATAACCTTACATTTTATGTAAGTTCACAGTAAAATACTGTTAAATGTACTAATTTTGGAAGTAATATGAATAAACCATCTTATAATTTACAGTGAAAAGCCATAAACTGACATTCCCAGAATTACCTTTGACTTTTTTTTCTTTTTTTTTTTTTCATTTTAATAACTGTTTCTTCTTAGTTTTTTGCTATCATTTATGTACATTAGGGTTAAGTTACATCTTTTGTTAAATTTTATTATTACAGTATTTTAGTGTCGCGTGTTACCATGATGGTGTTTTGTTTTTGTGTGTATGGCACTGTGTGCACCTTCTATATTAGTATTTACCTCTTGTGGAAAAGCTACTTGTGATAAGCTTCATGTTTATGATGGTTCATGATTCATCATGTGTCTCTTTCTGGTAGTACTGTTATGGTGGTTGTCAGTATATATAAAAGGTACAAAACAGATATTAGTAGCAGTGTGGCCTTGCTAATTCAGCAGAAATGTGCTGTTGGATTTATTGGTTTAAATTTTTTTTGTAAATTACAGTTTTAAATTGTACAAATGTTACAGGTTGTTCTGTAAATTTAAGTTTACATATGGTATTTTAACTGAACTATTTGGGCAACCACAGCTGGATTTTTTTTTTTTTTATGTAAAAAAAAAAAAAAAAAAAAGACGATTTTCTGGTTTTAGGTGAGGACAGTGCAGTGATGATGACCGTGTGACCTGTTCTTTTTTCTCTGCAGCTGTGAAAGCTCTTCCCTGAGCCCTTTAAAACTCAAACACACTTCAGGAGTGCTGCTCCAGCCTTTCTCTCTCCACCCTCAGGGAGAGCACTGAAATTTGTCATAAGAAAAAAGTCACTCACAGAGGACATCAGGGGGAAAATTTAACCTGTGGAACAGAACAGAGAAAAGAGTGCCTTCAGAGGGACTGGCTTTGTTCTGTCGTATGATGGAAAGACGCACTACAAAGCACAGAAGATGAAAGTCCATAGGCAACAGGAAGAGCAAAATAAACCTGCTCAAGCCCACGCAACAAGCAGTAGTGAAGAAGACTTTCAAACCAGGTTCATGAAATATGTGCCAAAATGCAGTTCACTTCCATCATGGCAATATAAGCTGATGTTTTCAAGGGGCCAGCAAGTCCAGAAAGCTTTCATGAAAAAGTTGCATGTTTTTTGGGTGACACTCCAGGAAATTTTAACCATTTAGAATAACTTTTGAGTTTGACAAATGGGTGTGATATTAAGCAGCACAACTGTGTTCAACATTGATAATAATAAGAAATGTTTCCAAATCAAGCATATTAGAATGATTTCTGAAAGATCATGTGACATTGATGACTGGAATAGTGATGCTGAAATTCAGCTGTGTCATTACAGGAATAAAATACACTTCAAAACATAAATGGACTAAATAATTGCTCTAGATAGGCAAATTTTATCTAAAATGTAATATAACTGCCTCAAAACACCGTGAGGGCCCTCCAGGATATGCCGGTAGTGTGGGATTTCACTTTGTCCATTGGGAGTTGAGTGGAAATGGGCCAGACCGCATTCAAGTTTGCTAAAGCAATGACAATATACTAGCTATTTAACCGACAGCCAGTATTATCCAAAAGCCATGTCAGCTGATAAAGAAAGTTATTGCGTTTTAAACATACATTTATAAAGATAAACATTTTTATTTGGAACAACATGCACCAATGAATTATTTCATTTTAAACCAGAAATGTGCATTAAGAAATTAAAAATGGCCAAAGTTGATTGGATCTTGCACCAGATGCCAGACTAACCCCACAGAAAACAGATGAGATCTCAAAACTGAAGAGTTTATCATTTTTAAACAGGCCTCTAGCTGCTTTAGACTGGAATTTAGAGTAAGCTACTTTTTAATGATGAATACTGACTGTTAGACAGAGGAACAGGAAGTTATTTAAACAAAGTTGCAGAACAGGCACAAGCACTTTTGAGAATCACTGGGACAAGGGTATACAACAGCACAAGGTCATCAGGGTGTATGTGTGTGTGTTAGAGAGAGTGTATTTAGAGGACAATCACATGCTTTTGACACATGATTTTTAACAAGCACAGAGTGCAGAGGTCAAGACCCAAAGGGATACGCAAAGTTCACAACATGTTCCTTCTGTCGCATACACAATAAATGAGAAAGAGGGAGAGTTTCTGCTGACTGCAGCCAAGATCAGCTCGCCAAAGGAAACAAACCCACCCTCTTTACTTCCTCCTCTACGGCTCATTCACTGTAACCCAGTGTTCGAATTGTGTCAAAGCTCTTGTCAAAGCTTTGCTCCGCATCGTTATGAATACTCGAGCAGCTGTGCGCATTTTACTTTCGGTTTAGAATTAGCTATTTAATTAAAATTAAAAATCAAATGTCGATTAACCGCTGGGAAAAATTCTTCACCGTCACATACCTAGTGCAAGTGCACAACGCTTTCGAGCTTTGGCGGGCGCTGAGCCAGAGACACATTTAAATACATAAGTACTAGCAAAACAATACATTTATAGATTGTAAAATACACAGTGATGTCTATGGAAGCGGCAATAACAATCTATTAACGACGTGATATATTAAATCAGATACACATTGTGTAGCCTAAAAGTAGCCTAACTAAGTTTACTCTATTTTTCTCCCATTTTACCAGCCACTTACTTTCATGTATTTCAGGAGAAGTGGATGAATTGACGTGTTGTAAATCTGACAGATCCGATTCTCTGAACTGCGGCGCGAACTAACATGGCGACGCCCATCACGCATTATAGATCAACTAACATGATCGTTATCGTTATATTTTTCAACAACAAAACACATTCACTTACATGTAGGCCTATTTGAGAATCGGAATATCAGGTAGTTGATGACATAGCCAGCAAGTTTGTGAATATTTTGAATAAAAAATGAAAAATAAAATAAAAGCGAAAAATGCCATACAGTGGTGTCACATGAAGGGCATGACGCTTTGTTGTCACCCGCTTTAAATTTATGCTTGTTGGATGCAATGTCCAGATTAAAATATTTTGCAAATATCAAGCTTTTAGTCACGTCAATCTTTACATCAATGCAAAACCAGCATATAGAAATCAAGAGAACGATTCCTCAACATGCAAGGTCATTATGATTAATATAAAAAAAAAGGGTGCGACCAAATTGTAAGTCGATGCGACCAACTGAGAAAGTTAGTCGCACCAGAGCAACCAGTGGGAAGAATGGGTCTCATTCACTAATAATTGCGTGGATTCTTTCGTATTTGTAAGCACAGGAGAACTTCTCACGAAAAATCTCCGCCTGATTCACAAAACGTTCGTACGCACATGAATTTGTTCTTAACCTCGTTCTGATGTTAGTGAATGTGGAGTATTCTAAATGAGCGGCCGCGTGCACGAGGTTAGTCATTTGCATAAAACACGCCCAAACATATCCATATTAGGGCTTTCCGCACGCGCTTTCCTTAGAGGCTTTCGTCACTCTCATTTAAACTTGACGCTGTTTGCAGACGTGCTCTCACCCGGATCCTCGAGCAATGCCAAGTGTGCCATTCTCACCAGTTCTCACAACAAACAGCTTTTATAAAGACCCAGATTACAGAGCTCTCATTAACCAGCTGTACACACACGTATATCTGCGTTATTCAGAGAAACCTTGCAGCTGAAGCTATAACGCAGCTTTTCTTACTCTTTAACTGTATATAATTGAATGTATTTAAGATGAAATTAAATTGTATTATTTAATAATTTATATAATTTCATTATATAATTTTATATATGGATTATATAATACAATTAATGCAATATACTTCAATGTAATTAGTCATGTTAGGATGAAATATAACTTCTTAACACGATTAAAAGGCCATACAGAGTAAGTTTTTTTTGCGTACGTGTGGTTTCAGTTGTTCCTATATTTTTTCGTGAATTTAGGAAAAAAAAAAATATTATGAAATCTTTGGTGAATTGTGATTTGTTCTTAAAATCATTTCACACACAAATTTGTGCGTACGCATGCTTAGTGAATGAGACCCAATGAGTCTAGAGCCCTGAACAGTAATACCATATTGCCCTTATTTATTTATAAATATCTTTAAAATGTTCCTTTCTTTTTCAAATAAATGTTCAGCAATTTTGTGTATAATTACACACACATGCAGCATACGTGTGTGTGTGTGTGTGTGTGTGTGCGCGTGCGTGCGTAATTACACACAAAATTGCTGAAAACTTACTTGAAAAAAATAGACATTTTGAAGATATTTATAAATAAATATTATAATATAATCAACAATTATTAATTTAAATGTTAGAAATTTTACACAAAACTGGCAACAATAAAAAGGAAATGCACATCAGCAGATTATGAAATCAAATCTGATCTTTTACTAAACTTTGTTACTCCCACCATGAAGCCAGACCGATGACATCAGTTTTCACATTCAGAGTGAATCCATAAGTTTGGCGATAGAGATCATGTTTCAATTCTTCACCACTAGGCTTGTTTAAATGACTGAAGCTTAACAAAAATAGCCTATGAATGAGGGAATAAGGAATGCAGACAGCGAAAATGTGACAATCACTATGCTAGTCATATGACATGTGGGTGAATTGTTTTGGGAGAGAGAGAGAGAGAGCCATGAGCAAGAACAAAGGGAAAGGTAGGGGTTTGGAATGGCTGGGATACAAATGCAGTTCTCAGACCCTACAAACAATGAATGAGCCACTTCATTTTTCCTCCTCTCTTTGTTAGCGCCTGTACCGGGAAAGCAAGCAAGCGATGGCATTCATTAATTGCAGGACATGAAGAATGATGGAAATCCTCTTTCCTAATCATTTGAGATACAAGAGAGTGCCTAAAACAGTTCTGCACATGACAGAGTATGTGTAAACTTACAAAAAAAGGGGCATGTACAAACCCGATTCCAAAAAAGTTGGGACACTGTACAAATTGTGAATAAAAAAGGAATGCAATAATTTACAAATCTCATAAACTTATATTTTATTCACAATAGAATATAGATAACATATCAAATGTTGAAAGTGAGACATTTTGAAATGTCATGCCAAATATTGGCTCATTTTGGATTTCATGAGAGCTACACATTCCAAAAAAGTTGGGACAGGTAGCAATAAGAGGCCGGAAAAGTTAAATGTACATATAAGGAACAGCTGGAGGACCAATTTGCAACTTATTAGGTCAATTGGCAACATGATTGGGTATAAAAAGAGCCTCTCAGAGTGGCAGTGTCTCTCAGAAGTCAAGATGGGCAGAGGATCACCAATTCCCCCAATGCTGCGGCGAAAAATAGTGGAGCAATATCAGAAAGGAGTTTCTCAGAGAAAAATTGCAAAGAGTTTGAAGTTATCATCATCTACAGTGCATAATATCATCCAAAGATTCAGAGAATCTGGAACAATCTCTGTGCGTAAGGGTCAAGGCCGGAAAACCATACTGGATGCCCGTGATCTTCAGGCCCTTAGACGGCACTGCATCACATACAGGAATGCTACTGTAATGGAAATCACAACATGGGCTCAGGAATACTTCCAGAAAACATTGTCGGTGAACACAATCCACCGTGCCATTCGCCGTTGCCGGCTAAAACTCTATAGGTCCAAAAAAGAAGCCATATCTAAACATGATCCAGAAGCGCAGGCGTTTTCTCTGGGCCAAGGCTCATTTAAAATGGACTGTGGCAAAGTGGAAAACTGTTCTGTGGTCAGACGAATCAAAATTTGAAGTTCTTTTTGGAAAACTGGGACGCCATGTCATCCGGACTAAAGAAGACAAGGACAACCCAAGTTGTTATCAGCGCTCAGTTCAGAAGCCTGCATCTCTGATGGTATGGGGTTGCATGAGTGCGTGTGGCATGGGCAGCTTACACATCTGGAAAGGCACCATCAACGCTGAAAGGTATATCCAAGTTCTAGAACAACATATGCTCCCATCCAGACGTCGTCTCTTTCAGGGAAGACCTTGCATTTTCCAACATGACAATGCCAGACCACATACTGCATCAATTACAACATCATGGCTGCGTAGAAGAAGGATCCGGGTACTGAAATGGCCAGCCTGCAGTCCAGATCTTTCACCCATAGAAAACATTTGGGGCATCATAAAGAGCAAGATGCGACAAAGACCTAAGACAGTTGAGCAACTAGAAGCCTGTATTAGACAAGAATGGGACAACATTCCTATTCCTAAACTTGAGCAACTTGTCTCCTCAGTCCCCAGACGTTTGCAGACTGTTATAAAAAGAAGAGGGGATGCCACACAGTGGTAAACATGGCCTTGTCCCAACTTTTTTGAGATGTGTTGATGCCATGAAATTTAAAAATCAACTTATTTTTCCCTTAAAATGATACATTTTCTCAGTTTAAACATTTGATATGTCATCTATGTTGTATTCTAAATAAAATATTGAAATTTGAAACTTCCACATCATTGCATTCTGTTTTTATTCACAATTTGTACAGTGTCCCAACTTTTTTGGAATCGGGTTTGTAGAAACATCTATAAGATGTAAAAAAAAATAAGACAGATCATAAAAAATAGATATTGTTCTGTCCTGAAGAAGCTCAATAATAGATATTCCACAAGACAAAATATTATCTGAAATCAGATAAATAAAATGATCCTGTTTAAAAGTTTACATACCTTTGGTTCTTGATATTATGAGTTGTCTCCTTGAACGGTAATCTGGCCAGCGTTAATATGGATGTAAATAGAGTCCAAAACATTTTGTAAAATCTCATTCAGAGTTGGTCAAAAACGTATGGAACCACATCGCATTTGTAGTGAAAACATTAATCCATCCTGATGTGTCCCAGAAAACAGTGAATGACTGCCTTTGCTAAAAGAGTTTTAAGAGTTTTCAACTTTTTACACACTGCTTCACAAGAAAAATATATTTCATATGTTATGCAACTTTCCGTTAAAGGTCATGCATGTCAACTCAAAAAAACTACAAACAGTTGATGCTCACAAAGAAAAAGAGTGGCGCAGGGATGGCGTATTTTTGTAGGCCAAAACCCGGAAACAAGTTATTGCTTCCATCGTCCTGAAGTCAATGGTTTTTTTTGAATAGGTTTTTTTAGTTAAATGCTTGAAATAAGGACTGTGGTTAACGCAAGCAAGATATTTTCACATTTTATTCTACGATTTAAAGTAAATCAGCAATACTCTCTTGTGCTTTTTTTAAAGTCCCTGTAAAGTCAAAATTAAACATGTGTTCTGAGTTTGTCACACCACAGATAAATGTAATAGATAGAAACTATCCGGTGTAAAGTCACTGCAGAGGCAGGTGTTGGTGGTGATCCTCAGCTCTCCATCAAGGTAGCTGTTCACAAAATTAATCCACCTCTTCTTGATATCATTGTTTTTGTTTTGTAAATTGTAGGCTGTAGTAACTAACGGTACTGACAGTAACTCGCGATCGAGCGGGCGAACTGATGCGAATGTGCTCTAGTTATGATAGTGTTAGAGGAGGTGCCAGGCTCAGTGGCTCCAGTGCGTCATCGAGCCACCATTTTAGCCCCGCCCAAAAAATCCTGAACACAGCAATGGTGAAAAACAGTTTAACGGTCTAACTTCACAATTCAGTACTACACAGTTCACAGTCTTTGTAACGTGTTTCAGCAATACATTTCTAACATTTATAATGTGTTTAGAAACAAATCTCAGAATTGCCTTTACAGGGACTTTAAAGCTTAAAAGCAAACTATTCTAACTCAAACTTTCAGGGAAAATGTTTTTAAACAAAGGTTGAAAGAGTTGTTGGAAGATTAGGGATGGTGACGTTGAAGTCATGTGACTGTGGTGTAGTTCGTTTATAGCCTACATATAGCTTTTGACTTTTGCCGATTGTATTTTCGCTTCAAAATTAACAAAAGTTATGTTCATTTGTGAATATTTTCACGATGAACAAAACATGTAAGAATCATAAGCTTTTGTTAGTCACAGACCTTATTTTCTGCGAAAAGTCCAAAAACCAATGGAAAAATCCTATTGGGTTTTTGTTGAGGGAACCAGGGTGATTCAACTTCCAGACTGTACCAAGTAAAAATAACTATAAACTGAACTAAAAAAACTAAATAACTGAATAACTTAATTCAGTATTTTGTCTTGTGGAATGTATGTAAATATCTGTTGTGTCAAATAGCTTCATCAGGGCAGAACTAAAAAAAAAAAAAATTGATGATCCATCAAATTAAAAAAAGATGAACATCTTGTAGATTCTGCAAGCGGTATGAGCAGAATTCTGTATTTATATAAACAAAAACCGCCATAAAATAAACAGATCAATGATGAAATATGAGAAAGTGGACAATAATCAAATAGCTGTAAATCTGATGAGTAATCACTTTAAACACACACACACCAATGCAGTGTCCATCTGGAAAACGCCCAGTCAGGCCCACTGCGCAAACAAGCATCTACAAAAATGAAAGCACTGGTATTATGTTGCCTGTAGTAGCTATGTTTGACTAAAGTGAGCACAGCAGAAAAATAATCCAATCCTATTCCTCCAGAGGGAATGAAATTCAGAGTAAAAGTGATCTAAAACCATGAACAAAATTACATAAACATTACTGCATTAAATACTGGTTCACTTGAGGATAAACATGGTTTGTGCTGACAGAAATATTATGTGTGGTAATCTGCTGCCGTGAACATGGGACATTAAGAGACACTAGCTAAAGAACATTTACATTGAAACACTCAAAGTTAAAGTGAAATGTTAATTAAATCAGAATCAGCCTATAAATGTTCATTTTTGTTGGGCTTATGCAGTTCAATACATGTTGACAAAGGACAATCTTTACTAAGGCTGCCTCCAACTAAATATTTTCCTAGTCGACTACTAGTCATATAAGCCATTTGTTGACTAGTCGTCTGTTTATGATATTAACTTAATTACTTAAATACATACCATTGGAAAATGGTTTGAGTTTCATTTTTGAGATTCATTTTTTGATATGTAACATTGCTGACACCGTTCTACATTACAACGAAATACTAAACAATAATAACGAGGCTTTAAAATATAAATTAAGCACTAATGTGCATGCATAAAGCTTAAAACATTTTAATAATTCCTAAACTGATTCACCATGCCAACCTAACCGAGCTAATGCCTGGGCTCCATTAGCCATGCGCTGTCATTGGATTAACCATCTCTGTCAGTGTAATATGGGCTTCTAATGGCCGTGACACACCAAGCCGACGGCAAAGAACTAGCAGCGCCAAAAGTTGTGTTGTCACCTTGCGTCGGCTGCATCTGGGGCAAAAAGCTGTGCTTGAACATACTGCAAAGACTGCAGCTGACTGCCAACTAGAACGTGCATTCTGCACCTGCGTGTATGGAAACAGCTGTCTACATCAGCAGGTATCAATAGTCTATATTTGTCTTCCAAAAAAGAAAAACAAAACTAGGACTGCAGATATACAAACTGTAAACAAAGCAGTAAGCAAATTTTGAAAAACGTTGTTGAAAAGTGGATCGGACCGAGCACCAAAACACACTTGTAGCCAATCAGCAGTAAGGGGCGTATCCACTCATGATGGGAAGAAGAGAGCTCAGGGCACAAGACAGACATTAGCAGAACGACTACAGAAAGAGAGAGATGGCAGAGAAAATACAACTTCTTCACTCACACTTCGCTTTTATTCTCATGCACTGACCCGCTTGCTAAACTGAACCGCCAATCAGAGTTCTCTCCGTTACTGACAGCCGAACGCAGATTCAACATGCTGAATTCAACTCCTGCCGACCTGAGCCCAACTACAGCCAACGTGCAACTGCAAAAACTAGCCTGACAGATGCTCACCAACAGGCTGACAATGGCCGATGGCAGATCTTCGGCTTGGAGTGTCACGGCCAAGCGGCAACCTTCCGGTCTCTCTCTTGAATCCAACACGGAAGTGACTTAAACTGCAATTCATCGACTGGCCACTAGAGACAGGCTCCAAATGTTAGACCCCCCATGTGAGGGGGATGAATTTTATTATAACTCGTCAGTTTAAATTATATTAAGCCTTAAAGTTCTGCATAATTAAGGGCGGGCCACTTGAGTGACAGGTGGATTGCTGCTGCTGTCACTACTAGCCGTTTGTCTGCTGTCTGTTAGCCGTCACATCACCTCAGCTAATTCCAGCCGCTGAACTTGGCCAACCGTCAATATCTTCCATTCCAACCGCCAATGCCCCCAACTAGCAACCTCTATGCTACCAGTAGCATATAGCATTAGGTCCTTAGCTCGACGTGATCAAGTTAGCTCCACCCACGCCCCGTCTCTTTGCCTATTTTCGGTTATCCGGGAGTGACGCGCTGCCAAGATGGTGACAGCCAGCTCCGCCCACTTTGGGCTTCAAAAATGCTCTTCAGAAACCTACGGGTGATGTCACAGACACTACATCCATTGTTTTATACGGTCTATGGTCACAGCCCTAAGAGACAACTATACAGCAAGTATATCAAAAAATAGGGATGGGAATCATCAGGAATATACCAAATCTGATTCAGATTACACTTATTAATTCTATTAGTAAACTACCATTCAAAGGTTTGAGGTCATTAAGATTTTTTTGTGTTTTTGAAGAAAAGTCTGTTATACTCACAAAGACTGCATTTATTTGATCAAAAATACAGTAAAAAAAAATGTTTTGAAAAAATATATATTAATTACAATTTAAAATAACTTTCTATTTTTTTTTATTATTATTTGAAAGAAACTTTAACTATTTCACTCTACCTCAAACTTTTGAATAGTACAGTGAATAAAGTGATCGGAAAAAATAAAAGACTAAAGTGGCCTTTCTTACAAGGACGCGGATTGTCATTATAACAGCTTTTTTTATGTATGCAATAGCTAACTACTTAAAAAAAAGGGGGGGGGGGATATGATGGTACCAGTCTGCAGTACATAATCTAAACAACATGATAAAGCCTAAAGCTAGCTTTTATTTCAATATATAAAGTTACCAAATTACTGACACGTAGAGGTTTATTAACATAGTAAAGTTGGCATTGGCTATAAATTGCTAAATTAATTTTTACACATGTATGAAGGAAACATCACCTGCATAATAACCCTTCCTTAAGTATTTTAGTACAATGTTTAGGACCAAATGTAATGAAACCCAGTCTGTTCCAGTATTTTCTAGTTCTTAATTCCCAAATCCCAACCCTACACATTTTATACCTACATACCACCTGACATGGAGTGTGTGTGTGAGAGTGTGTGTGTGTGTGTGTGTGTGTGTGTGTGTGTGTGTGTGTGTGTGTGTGTGAGAGAGAGTGTGTGTGTGAGAGTGTGTGAATGTGTGAGTGAGAATGTGTGTGTGAGAGTGTGTGAATGTGTGAGTGAGAATGTGTGTGTGAGAGTGTGTGAATGTGTGAGTGAGAATGTGTGTGTGAGAGTGTACACACACTCTCACACACACATTCACACTCACACACAGAGTGTGTGAGTGTGTGAGAGAGAGAGAGAGAGAGAGAGAGAGAGAGAGAGAGAGAGAGAGAGAGAGAGAGGTGACAAAGGGAGGAAAATAACACCTGCCAGGAATAACAGCACAGAAGTTCAAGTGACAGCTCTCGAGAACTGCAGCCGTTGGCACCGGAAAAATGGCCCGCATGAGGTGGTGAAACTGAAAAATGTCAAGGGCTGGAAATATACAAGGACTCAACGACAATGGTTGCGTTCTCCAGCCTAATATGGAGGAAGAATGGTGGAGGAAACCACAGTGATAAGAGTATAATGATGACTCAATGAGGACTTGCCTGAAACGCTGAGAGCAGAATGATCTGGAATGATCTTGGAGCCAGAGCAGGGAATTGTGCAACAACCATCATCTTGTTCAGAGTAATGTTTATTAATGAGAGCATCATCAAGTCAGAGAGATCCGGTTCCTCACATGCTGAAACTCTTGCTCTCAAAGTCTCAGAGTTCATTGGCTTTCTATTGTAAACCTTTATTTCTCTCTCAACAGTGTGCTTAATACGGCCCCCTCACTCTTCTCTTGACAGGACACGCGTGGGCTCTTCCCAAAACTAAACAATCCAGCCCCAACAAAAGCACAAGCAATAAGTATATGTGATGAGTGTTGAGTCTCTCCTCTCCGTGAGCTCCATTAGAAAACTGTGCCCTCCCTCACTGCTTCTCCTAGGCTAATCACGCCTTCCCCGGCCCGCTATTTTTGGCCCATTGTACTTTCCACACACCCTGAGGATGCAAAGCCTCTATGGGCTCAGCGGAGGAGAAGAAAAGAAAATAGGAGGAATAAGCCGATGGTGCAGTTAATTTTAACCTCTAGTACTAGAAATAGGAGAGCAAGTGGAATGATGTAAGGTGCCATCTAATTATTAATTTGATTTAGCGGTCAATTTTATCCAAAGTAACTTCCAGCGAACATATTAAAGGGACCCCTGGAGCAACCTAGGGTTAAGTGCTTTAATCAAAGGCATAATGAAGTCACAGATCAACACTTATGGGCTCTGAAGCTATAACCTTTCAGTTAAGAGGCCAGATCTTTTACCATGCCACAGAAAACTACAGAAGCCGGTACTTAAAAATATTGTTACTCAAAACAGATGTACAGTAAAAACAGTTATATTGTTAAATTTAAAAAAAAAAATTAAATAACCATTTTCTATTTGAATATACACAGATCAGGCATAACATTATGACATTATTCCTAATATTGTGTTGGTCCCCTTTTGCTGCCAAAACAGCCCTGACCCGTCGAGGCATCAATGAGCCTTGGCCGCCCACGACCGTGTCGCCAGTTCACCACTGTTCCTTCCTTGGACCACTTTTGATAGATACTGACCACTGCAAACCAGGAACACCCCAGAAGCTGCAGTTTTGGAGATGCTCTGACCCAGTCATCTAGCCATCACAATTTGAACTTTGTCAAACTCGCTCAAATCCTTTTTTTTTTTAAATCAGCATTTATTTGAAATGGAAATCTTCATTATAAAAGTCTTTACTGTCACTTTAGATCAATTTAAAGCATTTTTGCTGATAAAACTATTGATTTCTTTCAAAAACAAATTCTTACAGAGCTCATACATTTGAACCATAGTGTGCACTGTTTTAACATGTTACATAAAAATTACCAAAATACTTTAAAATAATGTAAGTAAATATAAGTTGTTGCTGTGGTATTAAAACAGCATGCAGCAACGATCGTTAAGTTGAATATAGAATCCCCTCCCCCTTTCTGTTTCACTATATCTGAACAAACACTAACATGTGACATTTACATTAAGGCTGGGCTTGTCATGAAACAATACATATGTGATTCAATACATCACAATACCATAACTGACTTTCTATTTCATGTAACATTCACTAACGCGAACAAATCAACTACTCTGACAGGTAGCTAAAAATGAGCAATGCAAGCCAGGAAGACACCCACAACAACTGCAAAGATGTTGAACTTCTAATCAGGCTGAACTTTAAGCCTTAAAGGGAAATAACAGTGCAATCAAGACTGAATTTGCAAGATTGTAAATTTGTTTGCCCAACGCCCAAACAAAAAGTGAACACCACTCAATATCATGCAGAGCAGGCCTGACAGAGCAGCAAGTCAATAAGAGAATTATTCAGACCTGAGTGGCATCGAACTATGTGATAATGAGTCACTACATAACATCAACGCCCTCCACGACCAGGCTTATGAGGCGTGTACATATGTGGGAGGCTTTCATGTCAATGAATACAGTGACCTTTCTCTCTTTTCCCTTCTGACTACAATATTCATCTGCTAAAGTTATGCATCACATTTTTTAGATTTAGATTTTTTTTAGAAGCTGACACATAAGTGTCTCTTTGTACCTTCAAGCTATAAGCAGGATCTTCAACAAAATTAGCCTTAACAAGATCAAGGATTAACAGTTTCCCAAAGACAGGTTGAAAGTGATGTTATAAAACAGGTTTTTGGGTGAGAGGAAATTTAACATTCCTCTCCAGGACTGTGGTCAACTATACAGCCTTGAGTCAAAAGGTTAATTTTGTAGAAGATCCTGTTTATAGCTTGAAGGTACAAATAGACAAATATAATATATACAGTAATCTAAACGTCTGTACAATGTGAATGTCTGTACTGCTTAATAAAATGGTAGAGGAGAGAAAAAAAAAAAAAAAAAAAAAAAAAAAGAGATGTCAATGTAATTACAGAATTCAATTCACCAAAATCAAACAAACAGATTTACAAAAATCTCCCAAGTACCTATTATAAAGAGCAAAAAGTCACTCAACCTATAACTTGCATGAAAATGGAATGAAATATCTGTGATAACACAGTGCGTGTTATGTTCTCCCAATGTTTTCCCATTTGTTTATGTTGGGAATGTAAATGATGCGGAATGCAAATTGGTCAACCTCTACATTTGGAAAATCTTGCATAATACAGAAGCGAAGATTAGATCAGAGTTTGGCCAAGATTACCAACAAGCACTGTATGTTCTGCTTTATACAACTCTAATCAATACAGGGATGGATTTAACTACAGATTGATCGGCCATAGAGCAATGAGCTGTCACAATGTTCACCCGAGCTCATTGATTTCCAACTAGGGTACTTGGGGTATTACTCTAAACTTAAATTTCCAACATTAAGACATCTCCAGAGTTCCCTTTAGACACTTTATGGCCAGAAAATATGAATTCCTTTAAGGTCAGTGTCAACTAGTGCAGCTAACTGGATGTGTTCCCTTAACCTGTGGTGCCCATTATCAGTTTATTGATCCCCTTTTGTGGGGTTTAAACATCAAGCATCAAGCACCTTGCAAAATATTACCACAGTATTCAGTAGTTTAGTTACTACAGTAGTTACTACACTTAAAAGCTGCAATAAAATTTGCACACTACCACTTTCATAAAAAAAAAAAAAAAATGGAAATTAAACAAAAAAAGTCTGTTTTAAGGAACTGCATATTTTGCATATTCTGTTCCTCTAAATTGATTAGTGAAGCGGCATTCCAAGCATGTCGATATTTAATATAAAAGCATAAGAGTAGTATGCTATTCAGAATTCAGCCTATGCGACTAATGCTGAGGAAGTCACACAGTCAGTTCTTGTGTTCATATGTAGGTGGAAAAAAACAGTACATGAAAAGAGTATTATGTCCGAATTCACAGTATTCATAAAGTCAAGTCACCTTTATTTATATAGCGCTTTATACAATACAGATTGTTTCAAAACAGCATTAATTTCCTGTGATAACAGGAAAATTATGCATTTTGGATGTTGTTCAGCTGAAATCAGTTCAGTGTTGATTCCGTTTCACTGTAAAGATCATAAATTATTAATTTAGTTTATTTCATCAAAAAATGATGTCATCGGCCAGCTCAGTTCAGTTCTCATCCAACAGCGTCAGTACAGTCAGATCAATAATATTGTTGAATATCAAGTGTCCCCAACTAAGCAAGCCAGAGGCGACAGTGGCAAGGAACCCAAACTCCATCAGGCGACAGAATGGATAAAAAAAAAAATCCCTGGGAGAAACCAAGCTCAGTGGGGGGGGGGGGGGGGGGGGTTCTCTGGCCAACGAATGAACTCGGCGTGATTATGATTCAGGCAAAATCAAAGTAAAGCATATCCGGCAAGTGCGTTTCCAAATGGACACTTTTCTATCCCATGAGGCTACTGTAATTTTGAATGGTGGGGAAACAAGAGACGTTCTTATTATTGGGAGATACGAGGGTTTGTGGCTCTACCATTGGAGAAAGTGTAACCGCTAACTTGGATCACATGTGCCTTGATAACCAATCACATTACAGCCTTAACGTCATTGAATTTCGTTCATAGTGCGACAGTCAATAACTGTTTGCAGATACCATAGAAATGAATGAGAAGTGCCGTAAACTGAATCATACCTGTCCCGCAATTGTCCGTGACCTCATAGAACAGCATTTTTTTCGGTGTAAACTAAAAATAGATCAATCCAAAATGAATGTTTAAGAGCTGCATAGCTTTCCCTGCTTACCACAGCGTTAAGCTTTTTTTTTTTTTTTTTACTTCAAGTGGCTTTGACTTAACTGACGCTGTAGGTCTGTCACATGATATTGACAAATGTAGTATGTCCGGATTTTATTCATGCTACTTACATTCATACTATATAGAACATACTTTTTTTTTTATCAGTAGCTAAGTAAGTTCTTCATCAAATGTACTACTACTGAGACAGTATGCGATTTCGGACGCAACAAGTGTTTTATTTTACTCCAGAGTGGGTTTCTCTCACTAGAGAGACAACTGAAAAACCCGGAGCTGGAGAGGAGTGATTACAGAATGATTACAGAATGATTTGAGTGGGCAGCGGGGAAATCTCTGTTGATCCGTTCCACATGTACACGACTTTCAAGACCAGATTTTAGTGATGCTTGGTGAAGTTTGTTTGTTTGTTTCTATTGGAACTATTTTCTTTGGCCAGAGAAGTAGTGAACCAACTAAAAGGCCAAATTTATTCTGCACTGTAAATTTACTGTGCAGATTAAACTACTGGATAATAATAAAATGATTGTTGAACTTTCGTATAAAACTTGCACTTGCAATTGTGGTGTAGTACTGAATATTAAAACGCAACATTCTTGCTCGTGTGATACAGCATAACTGAATTAATCTCTGAGATGAGCTCACCTTTGCCATTTTGCCAAGCCGTGTACCAGGACAGACTGAGAAACGACGTGAAGAAAACAATCGCAGTGGCAACAGTTCCATGTCTGAGCCTCATCTCATTTCAGCGCCTCCCCGTGCAGCTGCCTCTGGTCCTCCTGATCCAGACGTGCATACGCGCTTCAGAGGAGCGGACAGGAGGTTACGGGGCCCGGATCATATACTGTCTGCACCGCGGTCCTCCTCCTCCTCCTCCCCTCGGTCGCTGCTGGAGTCACGAGGCAGCCCAGCGGAACTGATGCATTTCAAGAGAAAAATGTGCAATCCTCATGCCTGCCGTTACTGGAAGAGATCATGAATAAATGAAAAATCAGGGAAAGGCACAGAGATCGACATGAAAACATACACTGTCCTTGGTTTCGGTCTTTTTTTACACCGCATTGATAACAACATAGTTAAACTGATAGCTGTTTAAATATGTATGCAATCATATTTCTGAGGAAATGAATCACCGAGAGACATACAGAAATACTGCAGAGGAAATTAATATAGGGGGAGGGGTGATTGAGTAAAATAAAACATTGAATGGTTAGGAAAAGCCCCATAATTCAGGGCTGTAAAATAAACAGAGTTGACTACCTGTCGGAGGACCCCAAAATATGTCAGACAGGCATGATCAACAGCCCCAAGTTCAACACTTCTTACCTTTCAGTCTGTTATTGAACAACCAACCGGCCCGGCTCAATCTCATAAGAACTATCCAGCAAAAAAAAAAAAAAAAACGACCAGAAACACGTTTTGTAATGTTCGTTAAAATAGCAAAATTAGACGCACGGTCCAGCCAGAATCTTCAGTGGTTGACGTGATCTCTCAATCAAGCTTTGTTGAAGACCACACCCACAGAAAGCTACGATCGCCCACCCAGAAACATGATTGGCTTGAGTCATCAGACCGCGCCCATCGATGACGTTGATTGGCTGGAGTTAGAACGCAGCTCCTGTCTGCCGCCACACGGCGAACTGAACCCATCGCACATTCACTCAAGTATTACTTATTTATTTACTGTTACTATTTTTGTTGTTATTTTGTATTTATTTGTTGTGTTTTTTTTCACAGAATAAAGCATAAAAAAACACTCACTCAAGTACTTTTACAAGATAAAACATTCTGTTTAAATTATTGAATGGCCCTAACTTCCGGCTGAAATGTATTCCATTGTCAAAGTACCAGTACCACCAGCAAGTATTTCTATTTATAAAAGTTCATATGGCACACATACTAACCAATAGCAGTTTTCATTGAACATATTTTTCAATTAAGGAGATATTATATTTGGAATAAGAAGGACACTGAATATGAATATATAATGAAAATTGAATGTTGTATGTTTGTTGTACAGTCAGTAGTCAGTCATTAAACTTTAAATTCACATTTTTAAAAAATCCATAAGAGGAATCTACATACTGACTGGAAGTGGTTAAATAATAATGATATATTTAAATTTCATGTTTTTTTATTTATTTATTTACTTATTTTATTTTACAGTTATTCATATTATTAGTAAGTTGAAATGATGACATTTTTCATTTTATATATTGTAAAAGCTACCCATACCCAATTTCCATTTTCCTGAGAATACTTATACTACTCATATAATAATACTACTCATTTATAACAAAAAAAAAAGTCATGTGTCATATTTACATATATTTAGATGTGCGTGTATGCCATGTATGCTGTCTGAATGTGGGCGCCAGAGGGCACACGCATTTAATGAATAATTGATTGGCTTATCTGACCTTCACTGTCACTGATAGCTTGTGGGCCTGAGCCTTTATTGTATGCAACCATCTCTCATTCTTTTCATTTATCTTTCATATCTTTTCATTTAATTTCCGCTAATCCTGTTATTTTTAAATGTAGTGTCATCAAAAGTGGTATTACTGTGACCCATACCAATTGCAGTCTGTATTTAAGCCTATGCTTATGCTTTTGTCTTTCCTAATCTCTCATTGACGTATAGACTGTGACCTTTCTCCCTAGTCTATTTTTATTTCTATGCATATCTCTTCCTTTTCAACACCAAAGCCTGCAATTTAGTCATATATTCATCTGTTTCTTTTTGTGTAACTAAAAGCAGTGCTACCCTAGATGTGTGCCTTTGATTATTTTTACTCTGACTCACATTGAAAACTTTAATTCTAGCTGTTTCTCTGTATGTCTCACAGAAAAGTATATTTTAGAATAAAGTGGAGATGATTAATTATAACCTGCACAATTTTTAATTTTACTCAAGCTAGATACTGTGTTACGCAAGACAATTTTACTGAAGTCTCTTAGGAATACTATTTTAAGCTTAATTCTGTATTATATAATCACATTACTCCAATCAATCCTTTTTGTAATCTACAATATTAGTCCTTCATTTACATCAAAAGACTAAAACGCAAACCGCAAAATGAGCAACTGCCCCTTCCACACAATATATAATTTATCAATGTTTTTACTTTATTTGTGCAGCACATGTATATCATTGTGAAGAGGTTTTGCAAGGCACAGACAGCTATTTGAGATATTTCATTAAGATGTCAATTACATTGTAATTGCGTTAGGTAGCATTACATATGAGGTCATGTACTGTACAGTAAGTCACTGTTCTTGAGAAGTTAATGCAGACCCAAAATTGAACTTGAAATGTAGGAAAGCATTAGATGCCATAAATACAACTGAAAAACTCTCTCTTTTGGACACAAAAGCATAACTTGTATTCCACACTTCAGCTGTTAATGAAATATCAAACCTTCAGACCTCACAAAGTGAGTCTCATAGAAAACAAGCAAAAATCTCAACTATTTATATCTACCTTTTCTTTGTGTAATGAAGTATTTAGTACAGAATTTACATTTCTTTGTAAAGGCCTATGGTAGAAAGGTTAAGTATAAGAGATTTGAATGTTTACGTTTATTAAATTAATAGCTTTCCTTTCAATACAGTGTCTACATAGCATATATGTGATAAACTGTCTCCAACCTTTAAAGGGATAGTTCACCCAAAAATGAAAATTTGGTAACCAGAGAGTTGATGGCACACATTGAAAAAAAATACTATGGAAGTCAATGGGGTCCATTAAACTGTTTGATCACCAGCATTCTTCAAAATATCTTCTTTTGTGTTCAACAGAAGAAAGAAACTCATACAGGTTTGGAACATCATGAGGGTGAGTAAATGATGACAATTTTCATTTTTGGGTGAACTATCCCTTTAAGTGCCCCTATTATGCTTTTTTTTATGCTTTTTTTTGACAATTTTCATTTTTGGGTGAACTATCTCTTTAAGTGCCCTTATTATTTTTTTTTGCAGATTTTACCTTTCATGTAGTGTGTAATATAGCTGTTTGTGAATGTACAAGGTCTGGATAGTTTCAAATACTAAAGTGCAGAATAGGAGCAGATAAGAGCAGAATAGGATAAGGGCAGAAGAGGCTCTCAGAAAGGAGGGATTTAGAGAGACCAAATCCTTTATTGAACTGTTTCAGACACTGTGAGAAAAGAGCTGAAGCTACATTGTATATTATGAGAAAATTAAAGTGGTTTTTGGCCTTGGATGCATGCATGCCTCCAAAACAAAATTAGGAATCTTTAAAAATAGCATAATTGGGGCACTTTAAGTAACTGTGGAATTATTCTATCGATAATGTTAGGCTTCCTTGAACATAATTCATACATTCAACAAATCCTCAGGAACATGTTAGGAGCAAAATCCAGAGGCACTGAACCGGTATCATGGCCAGGACAAAAGCCACTAGTTGGAAGTAGTTTGTAACAAAAACATAACCACCTTCTGTCCATAATCAGTTCAGTTCTGCTTGTACCTTGTTCATTATAGGATGCTGCCGTTTTTTCTCAGAAAGGTGTCGCTTTGAAATATTCTTCAAGCGGAATGACAGAGACTCCTCCAACCCAGTCCTGCAGCCAAACTTGCTGCAAAACCAATTTCATGAAAAACCACTTATGTCCAGGGGGCCACTTCTTCATAACAGGATGCCTAAACAAAGCACACGCCAAAATTAATACAAAAATTATATATATATATATAATATATATTTGCAGACACACTGCTTACCCAACTAAAAAAGAAATAAAAAAATCTTATATTGGTTAGTATCATATCCTTACAAATGCAATTGCATTTAGCAAAACATTTCAGATATAAGTAGGTGCACAATTGCATCAGATACAAAAAACAGAGGGAACAATCTTTAATAACTCACAAGAACATACAGGAGAAAAAAAAAAAAAGCTACTACACTTAAAACATTGATGAGACCGAACAACTGAAAGAACTGAGGGCTTATGCCTGGTACACAATGTATGATTTTGGGCTGTCCCAAATGAAAGATGACCAATCATGGCAATTTCTATGGTCGTGGCTCCTAAACTTTGGTCCTACGCCTAATAATGAGAGAGGTTCAAAGACGGCCATTGTCACGGTCTTGCGGCCAAAGATGGCCTGCAATAATTTTCTGACAATGTAAGAAGTTTAGCATGATCACCGCACAGTGTGTTTGCTACTATTACCTACAGTGGGGAGAACAAGTATTTGATACACTGCCAATTTTGCAGGTTTTCCTACTTACAAAGCATGTAGTGGTCTGTAATTTTTATCATAGGTACACTTCAACTGTGAGTGACGGAATCTAAAACAACAATCCAGAAAATCACATTGTATGATTTTTAAGTAATTAATTTGCATTTTATTGCATGACATAAGTATTTGATACATCAGAAAAGCAGAACTTAATATTTGGCACAGAAACCTTTGTTTGCCATTACAGAGATCATACGTTTCCTGTAGTTCTTGACCAGGTTTGCACACACTGCAGCAGGGATTTTGGCCCACTCCTCCATACAAACCTTCTCCAGATCCTTCAGGTTTCGGGACTTTCAGCTCCCTCCAAAAATTTTCTATTGGGTTCAGGTCTGGAGACTGGCTAGGCCACTCCAGGACCTTGAGATGCTTCTTACGGAGCCACTCCTTAGTTGCCCTGGCTGTGTGTTTCGGGTCGTTGTCATGCTGGAAGACCCAGCCACGACCCATCTTCAATGCCCTTACTGAGGGAAGGAGGTTGTTGGCCAAGATCTCGCGATACATGGCCCCATCCATCCTCCCCTCAATACAGTGCAGTCGTCCTGTCCCCTTTGCAGAAAAGCATCCCCAAAGAATGATGTTTCCACCTCCATGCTTCACGGTTGGGATGGTGTTCTTGGGGTTGTACTCATCCTTCTTCTTCCTCCAAACACGGCGAGTGGAGTTTAGACCAAAAAGCACTATTTTTGTCTCATCAGACTACATGACCTTCTCCCATTCCTCCTCTGGATCATCTAGATGGTCATTGGCAAACTTCAGACGGGCCTGGACATGCGCTGGCTTGAGCAGAGGGACCTTGCGTGGGCTGCAGGATTTTAATCCATGACAGCGTAGTGTGTTACTAATGGTTTTCTTTGAGACTGTGGTCCCAGCTCTCTTCAGGTCATTGACCAGGTTCTGCCGTGTAGTTCTGGGCTGATCCCTCACCTTCCTCATGATCATTGATGCCCCACGAGGTGAGATCTTGCATGGTGCCCCAGACCGAGGGAGATTGACCGTCATCTTGAACTTCTTCCATTTTCTAATAATTGCGCCTTCTGTTGCCTTCTCACCAAGCTGCTTGCCTATTGTCCTGTAGCCCATCCCAGCCTTGTGCAGGTCTACAATTTTATCCCTGATGTCCTTACACAGCTCTCTGGTCTTGGCCATTGTGGAGAGGTTGGAGTCTGTTTGATTGAGTGTGTGGACAGGTGTCTTTTATACAGGTAACGAGTTCAAACAGGTGCAGTTAATACAGGTAATGAGTGGAGAACAGGAGGGCTTCTTAAAGAAAAACTAACAGGTCTGTGAGAGACAGAATTCTTACTGGTTGGTAGGTGATCAAATACTTATGTCATGCAATAAAATGCAAATTAATTATTTAAAAATCATACAATGTGATTTTCTGGATTTTTGTTTTAGATTCCGTCTCTCACAGTTGAAGTGTACCTATGATAAAAAATTACAGACCTCTACATGCTTTGTAAGTAGGAAAACCTGCAAAATCGGCAGTGTATCAAATACTTATTCTCCCCACTGTACAACTACTGACTAGCCAATAAAAATGCAACATGAAATGGCATATTGACCAACGCGACATGGCCCTTAAACTTAAAACTACTTACCTCAAGCTCCATTTTCAAAATTGGCATGCCAAGTTGGCCTCTTTTCCCTAGCCATGACCGTGTCCATATATTCTCCTCTTTCACTTCCTCCTCTTTTTTCATCGCACATAAAAACCACAATTGCCAAAGTGCGATTTATCTTGCTCTATTTGTTTACCACTAGCGCATGCTGATGACGTTTTTTTTCTTCTACACTAACTTGCATCGTAGCCCACGATCCAGTGGGTGTCATCATCATACAGTCTACATACATGTCGTACCCAAGTTTATTAGATCCATGTCATACAGTGAGATTTGTAAATGATCTTACAGGATTGCCGAAATCGCACAGTCTGTAGCAGGCATTAAATACACAGGGAGATTAATCAGCGTAAAACAGAACATGTGCAGGAAGTAATTAACAGCCTGGAAAACTAATGATAACTGGTGAAACACAGTGAAAACGAAACCAAAACAGAACATAACAGAATAAACATGTTACAGTTCACAGCTGTGTGACTGTATTATTTACAATTTGCATATTACCTGGAGAACATAGCCTCTTTGGCAAAGTCAAGCTCATCTGGTCCCACTTCTACCATTTTACCAGTCAAAGTGAGTCTAGCACATCTGGGGTCCTCAGGGTCATAAACATGCTTCCTTTTGCAATAAAATGTGAGCACAGAACAAAACACATCAATTAAATCATTATACAAAACACATTCAGTGACTAAAGTGGTCCATGTCAAAGATACTACTTGTTTTGATATGTAGATATGTATTAAATGTAAAGGAATTTAATTCCAACCATATATGCAAGTAAACACACCTGCAGAAATCTCCCTCTGCCTCAGAAAACGTTAAGGAGGCAAAGGGGAAGCTGCGAAGATCCGTTACAGTGTTGTCCATTGGTGTCACATAAAAATAAGGAACGCCAGTGCTGTTGTCAGGTGGACCGTCACTGACAGAGAAGATGTTTCCAAACGGAAGTCCTTTGATCTAAAAAGGGGAAATAAAATGGCCTAAATTAAAGACATTTTGTACATGTACATGTGATTGCACTTAATACAGTGCTTCTCAACCTTTTGTCCACAACATTATTCAAAGGCCCCATGACTTTTCCAGTCGTACATGATTCACTGGATAAGGATTAAAGTCACCATGAAATCAAAATGGACAAATCTGTTTTTTTATGGAATACTGCAATATTTATTATAAGCTATTTATCCGTGCACACTGCACATCATTGTTTTGTTTTTTTAATTTAGGTGCCCTCGTAATATTTAATAAAAAAAATCCCTCTTGCTGTGACATCTCTTCTATGATGACGCATTTACTGGCGGAAGGGCGGAATCAACCTGTCACTCACATGACATCACAGCAATAGCAAACCACAACCATCCAATCAATTCCCGATGGACAAAAATAAGTCACGCCCTACATTTTTTTTGTTTGAGAAGCTGTTTCATTCATATGTTCGTCACAATAGGTAAAATAAGACTATTGCAACTTCCGTTTCTTGCCGACTTTAAGGATAAGGATTTTTTAAAGCATTTTAAAAATTTCTACCCAATAAAATATTTTTGAGCTTGGCATAAATAAAGAAAAAAAGTACATTAATTATAATTGTAAAAACGCCAATGGGGCCTTTAAGGGATAATTCACCCAAAAATTAAAATTAGGCTACCCCATGATTTACTCACCCTCAAGCTATCCTAGGTGTATATGACCTTCTTCTTTCAGACGAATACAATCGGAGATATATTAAATAATGTCCTGGCTCTTCCTAGCTTTATAATAGCAGTGAATATAGGATGAGATTTTGAAGCCCAAAAAAAGTGCATCCATCCATCATAAAAGATATCCACACAGCTCCAGGGGGTTAATAATGGCCTTCTGAAGTGAAGTGATGCGTATGTGTAAGAAAAATATCCCTATTTAAAACTTAAACTAAAATAACTAGCTTCCGACAGACGGCCGTACGCATCGATTTACGGCGAAAGAGTAAATCCAGACCTGACGCATGACATATTGACGAACACGGAAGCGCAGAGGATAGAGCAAAACAAAACACCGGTCACGAATTAGAAGTCTAAAATGATGTCGGAGGATTATAAGATATAAGAGAAGAGGAGATTGAGTTTGTTGCCCAGCCCTATTTGTTTGAACCGCGAGAGGCGTCAAAGCTTACGCTACTCCTACATCACGTCAGGGGTTACTCTTTTAGCGTAAGTCGACTTGCGTAGGCGGTCTGTTGGAAGCTAGATATTTTAGTTTATAAAGTTTTAAATATGGTTATTTTTCTTACACAAATGCATCGTTTCACTTCAGAAGGCCTTTATTAACCCCCCGGAGACGTGTGGATTACTTTTATGATGGATAGATGCACTTTTTTGGGCTTCAAAATCTCATCCTCTATTCACTACCATTATAAAGCTTGGAAGAGCCAGGACATTTTTTAATATAACTCTGATTGTATTCGTCTGAAAGAAGAATGTCATATACACCTAGGATGGCTTGAGGGGGAGTAAATCATGGGGTAATTTTCATTTTTGGGTGAACTAACCCTTTAAGATTGTATTAATTTACATGAGTTCGCAGGTCTAGAAAACACTTTTAAAATGAGGTTCCCTGTTCCTGGAGCACCAAAAGTACACGTTCAAACTCTTCCTAATCAAACACACCTGATTCCACTCATCAGTTTATTAGTAGAGACTCCAAGGCCTGAAATGGATGGGTCAGATAAGAGAGACATCTGCTGAATTCGGTACTGCATAGTCGCACTCGCATACTACTCGTACTATTTTTGCCATTGAATGTTATGTGACCCTGGACCACCAAACCAGTCATAAGTTGCACGGGTATTTGTGGCAATAGCCAACAATACATTGTATGGGTAAAAATTTTTTCGCTTTTTTTTTTATGCCAAAAATCATTAGGATATTAAGTAAAGATCATGTTCCATTAAGATATTTTGTAAATTTCCTACTGTAAATATAAAAAAATGTATTATTATTAGTAATATGCATTGCTAAGGACTCCATTTGGACAACTTTAAAGGTGATTTTCTCAATATTTAGATTTTTTTGCACCCTCAGATTTCAGATTTTCAAATAGTTGTATTTCGGCCAAATATTGTTCTATCCTAACAAACCATACATCAATGGAAAGCTTATTTATTCAGCTTTCAGGTGATGTATAAATCCCTTAAGACCCTTATGACTGGTTTTGTGGTCCAGCGTCCAGGGTCACATGTTAAAAGTAGTACGAGTAGTATACTAGCATGCGGCATAGTACTAGCATAGTATACTCGAATTCAGCCATCTAAAATGTGTAGGGTTGGGAAACATTGCCCTGGTTGAGAACCACTGGCTTTTTTTTTTCTTTTTCTTTTTTATAGCTGTAAATATTAGAACAGAGCTGCAACTAAAGTTTACAGGAAAGTAGATCTCCCGACTCAATGCACCATAGTAAATAAAGCATCACCTGTTCCTGCGTGGAGATGGTTGCCAGGTGACCCCAGTCGCTGTAATGCATCATATATCGCGCTACTCTCGCCGTCTCCTCGTGCGGGGGAGGCGTAGGGATGCTGGACGGCGCCTTCACCTCCTCCATACGGTATGAGAACACACGGGACGCTGATGACACATCCTCGCTTTTCGATATCTGGTCAGGTTTCTTCTCTGAACCGTCCCGGTACACAGAGGACGGATAGGCTTGTTTCCAGATCCCGATATTGTCGACGAGCACAGCGGGCGCCTCGTCCGAGTGCGTGTCCAGCTCTTCATCCATCACATCATTGGTGACAGCCCATGAAACCGAGCTTCTGATGGTGTAACTCTCACCGACACATAATAGTGTCTTTACCGCAATGACAAGATGAAGTAGTTGCATAGTGTTCAGATTCACTAGCGCTGCGCCCTTTCAAACTGCATGTTTGTTTCGCAACTGTAGATATGGCGTTACGGTAGTGGCCTGAAACTTTGTTGCGTCTGAAACAGCGACACCACCTGGACCGCCTGAGAACTGCACCTGGCTGACCTTCACCCGTGCCGTTAACTTTCCTAATGCCTTAAAAGCTGTATCTTTTTTTTTCTGAAGTTTTATGGTTATATTTAAACTTGAAAAAATGTGAGATCTTGACTATTCATGACAATACACAAAATTTAATTTATAATATTCCAGTCAAAAATAAGATCACATACTTGGGAATAACTATTACAAAAGATTTAAGGGACAGGGAAGAAAATAATATTCAAGTTGTTGTGCAAAAAAAAAAAAAAAAAAATGAATAGCTGGTTACAACGAAATATTAAAATTTTTGGAATAATTTTATTAACAAAGATGGAAGGGATATCAAGATTAATTTACCCAGCATATTCATTAGCAGTACCAGAAAGGTGCATTAAGGAAATAAACCGAATTCATTATAATTTTATTTGGAGCAATAAGAAGCATATAATTCGAAAAGGTGATATGGTAAAATTGGCAGAAGAAGGAGGGATGAATGTAATTGATTTTGGGGCAATGAACGGAGTTATTAAGTCAAGATGGCTACAAACATTTTTAAAAGATGAAAAATCCTTATGGTTTAGTCTTCCTTTTCATCTTTTCCAAAGGGTAGGCGGAATTTCTTTTCTTTTAAGATGTGATTTTGAACCATTAAAACTGCCTTTTAAGTTATCTGATTTTCATATGCAGGTGTTACTATACTGGAAAATGCTGTACAAGCATAATTTTACTCCACATAAGGCTATAATTTAGAATAACAGATGTATTTTACATAAGAGGAAATCTTTATTTTATAAAGACTGGATGGAAAAAGGAGTTTGGGCTGTAATACATTTAATGGATGAAGATGGTAATCTTAAAATAAAGTTTAATTTGGATTATTCATATAGACAATATTCTTTAGTTGTCAAAGCTATTCCTGTAGCTTTGAGAAATCTAATTAAAGGTATGTTACAATACTCTTCTGTAATTCCCACGCCTCTGGATTTGTTTATTGACAAGTATAATTTCTTGGATGAAAAATGTAATAACAAGGTTTTGAGATCACTTATTACAAAAGAATAT
Source organism: Coreius guichenoti (assembly GCA_039654105.1). NCBI lineage: Eukaryota > Metazoa > Chordata > Actinopteri > Cypriniformes > Gobionidae > Coreius > Coreius guichenoti. Next base: position 29,851,714 of record CM077172.1, on the reverse strand, counting down.
TTTCCTCTTCCTGTTAAAAGAAAAAATCTATCTCCAAGGTCTTCCAAAGTTGACAAAGTTAGAACCAGATACTTGTCATTTCCTTTGTTACATAAAATGAAAGAAGTACACTTCAAAACAATTAACAACATTTATCCATGTAACGAATTTCTAAGAGTAAGGTTTAATTTGGATAGCAATGTCTGTACATTTTGTCAAAAAGATATTGAATCTCAGGAACATATTTTTTATAACTGTACGATTGTTAAGCCCTTTTGGGACAGATTGTATGAGTGGTTGGAGACAAAAAATGTAATACCTGCCTTTGACTATCATATTGTTAAATTTGTTGTCTTTTTGGACAACAAAGACATTGAATTTTTGTGTAATAATGTGATGATTGTAGCCAAGTTTTACCTACACAAATGTAGATTTGTTAAAGTTTCTCCATGTTTTGAGGCATTTAAAAATGACTTTAAAATTTTATTTAAATGCTTAAAACAACTAAAAATGAGGAGTGCCTTAAAGCTCTCTAAATTACTGGCAATATACAGTGGTGGTCAGAATTATTGGCACCCCTGGTAAATATGATCACATATGGCTGTAAAAAAATAAATCTGCATTGTTTATCCTTTTGATCTTTTATTCAAAAAATTCACAAAAATCTAACCTTTCATTGAAGTAAAAGAATTGAAAGTGGGGGGTTAATCACATTATGAAATAAATGTTTTTCTCCAAAACATGTTGGCCACAATTATTGGCACCCCTAGAATTTTCTATGAGTAAAATATCTCTGAAGTATATTCCCATTAATATTTACATTTTTTAGCACATCAGGGTGACTAGGAACATGAAATTGTCCAGCTATTATGTCTTGTTCCACAGGAGTATAAATATGAGGAAACACAAAGGCCAAATTCCCTTAATCATTCATCACAATGAGTAAAGCCAAAGAATATAGTTCTGATGTGCTTCACAAAATAGAAAGTGGCTGTAGGAAAATAGCATTGAAAATTCCCATTTCCACCATCAGGGCAATAATTAAGAAGTTCCAATCAACTAAAGATGTTACGAATCTGCCTGGAAGAGGACGTGTGTCTATATCGTCCTAATGCACGGCGAGGAGGAAAGTTTGAGTGGCCAAAGACTCTCCAAGGATCACAGATGGAGAATCGCAGAGATTAGTTGAGTCTTGGGGCCAGAAAGCCTAAAAAAAAAAAAAAAAAAAAAAAATCAAACAACCCCTACATCACCTCATGTTGTTAGGGAGGGATTCAAGAAAAATCTTTCTTGCTCATCCAGAAACAAACTCCAGCATATTCAGTTGTCAGACATGACTGGAAATTCAAAAGGGACCTGGTTCTATGATCAGATGAAACTATAAAAAGAGCTTTTTGGCAGCAAATCCACCAGATGGGTTTGGTGCAAACAGGGACAGAAAGTACCCCATGCCCACGGTTAAAAATACAGCTGGATCTTTAATGTTGTGGGCCTATTTTTTTGCTGGAGGTCCTGGACATCTTGTTCAGATACATGTTATAATGGATTCTAGCAAATACCAACAGATAAAAAATCAAAACCTGACGGCCTCTGCTAGAAATCTTATAATGGGCCATGGTTGGATCTTCCATCAGGACAACGATCCAAAACAAACATAAAAATCAACACAAAAATGTGTCACTGAACACAAAATGAAGTTTCTGCCATGACCATCCCAGTTCCCTGACCTGAACCCTATAGAAAATGAGTGGGGTGAACTGAAGAGAAGAAGCACCAACATGGATCTGGGAATCTGAAGGATCTGGAGAGATTCTGTATGGAGGAATGGTCTCTGATCTCTTGTCAGGTGTTCTCCAAACTCATCAGGCATTATAGAAGAAGACTCAGAGCTGTTATCTTGGCAAAAGGAGGTTGCAAAAAGTATTTAATAAAAGGGTGCCAATAATTGTGGCCAACATGTTTTGGAGAAAAGCATTTATTTCATAATGTGATTTACCCCCCACTTTCAATTCTTTTACTTCAATGAAAGTTTAGATTTTTGTGAATTTTTTTAATAAAAGATCAAAAGGATAAACAATGCAGATTTATTTTTTACAGCCATATTTGATCATATTTACCAGGGGTGCCAATAATTCTGACCACCACTGTATATGGATTACAATATTGATAACACAAAATAAATATAGAACAAAAAAAGGGGAACATTTTGATTGTACCATGGTATCCATCATTTGGTAATTTGTCATTCCAAATGTGGTATTATGGTGGTAATTTGACAATTTTTTTTTTCATTTTTTTAAATATATTTTATAACTAGTATAAAAGTCAATATTGATATCACTAAATATATAGAATTTTAAAAATCCATTCTTTTTTTATTGATTATATTCAGTCGATACAAAAAATGACCATGGTATCCATAGTTTGGTCATTTGCCATTTCAAATGTGGTGACTTGGTATTATAAAGAAAAACAGAAATGAAACAGAGAAAAATCCTAAAAGTGTCTTACACTGTTTAAAGTAGATCCCATGTTCATTTTTATTTTAAAACAATATTTATTTTGTTTGTTTTTGATATAGATTTTTTTTGTACGATAAATTACAAATCACAGGTCTCTTTAGTAAGTTGAATTTATTGGCCTAAGAAGTTGAGTTGGTATTTTCAAAAGCAAGCTTAAAGTAATTTGATTTATTCTTTACAGCCACACATTTAACATAAAATAACAGACATCTAGGTGTCAGAAAATTAACAGGTGATACAATGTCACAAAAATACATAAAATTATTGGATGGAATTCATGGAAATAAATAAAATGTGTAATTGGAAAAGAAATAATCAATTAATATTCAAACAACATTTTCACAAGAAAACAATGATACAAGGTGTTAAACCTGAGAAACAATGAGCAACATATTACATGGGAGATAATTCTATAGTTGTTCTGTATGTGTCTGCACACGTGAGTGGGTAAAACATAACATCTTTCTCTATTCCTGAGATCTCACTCAGGGTGCTTTTGCTAGTCTGAACCTGAATCTGTTTTCCTCATTTTCTTTGTCCACCTCTGATCTATGTATTACAAAATACACAAATGTGTATTTACAAAATGTGGTGTATTTACAAAATAGCTGTTAAAGGCACAATATGTAATTTTTCACCGCTAGAGGTCGCTTATTCAAAACAAAGGCGCTTGATGACGCCTTGAATTCGTGGAGCTTTTATTATGATACAGTCGCCGCTTCTGCTTCTTCCAGTCATGCGTATGTGGGGTAAAGCAGTGCTGTTTTATCATATTAGATACATTTGAGTGTGTTGAAAGTTGTTATAATGCTACTCTGTGCGTTCGCTCAGACACTTGTTGCACACTGCAGTAAGCTAGATAGATATTAGGCATGGTAAAACATGGTACTCACTGTAAATCAAGAAAACAAGATTTAAACAATAAGAATTAACTGTGTTGAGCTATATAATAATGATTAGTTTTCTGTCAATGAATGTATACAAACAGTTGCTCACCTGTCTAATAAAACACATAATATATTAAAGTGTCTTTGGTGTTTCCATGGTTTCTACAAAATAAAAGCGGAAATTGAGGGCAACATGGGTATGATGTCATTTATAGGTGACGCACAGACACGGTCCGTGTCCTGATTAAAATTGCTTATTTCTCTGGATTTAAACATTCTTGGAAACATTTGGGATAATGTAAGTACACAAGTCAACAAAATATATAACATTGTCCTAGTGGTTTTTGAATATTTTAATCCAAAAATCTTACATAATGTGCCTTTAACCAGTGTTGCAAGAGAATGTGGCTTTAAAACGCTCACAGTATACTTCTCCCTTTTGTTTTATTTCATCACCAGTGTTGGTACCTATTTGCTGTGCATACTTTCATACTTCACATGGAGAGAATGCAAGCACCTCTCAAGAGAAGGTTTGAGAAGGCAAACAGTATTAAGATGAATGACTGCTGAATGTTCAAGTTTTCCTTAATAATATACATAACCAATAGTGGTTCATCAAGACCACACTGCTTTAACATCAACTTCAAAATCTACTGAAGTTCCACTGAACCATTAACTTGAGTGCAATTCTTTGGATTCAAGTTTAGTATGAAAATGTCCTCAGATCCTCCTTTTCAGCCGTATACACAGACTCAACCGCATCCAACTCAGAATTTTTGTCTTGCACTTGTAAACTCTTCCTCCATGTTTTTTTTTAGTCCATAGTCTTATCACTCCATGCCAGGGATTTCCTCTTGGCCAGCTCCATCCAGGATGGTTGGGCACTGTCACGAACAGACTGCAGAGGAGATGATGATGGTGATGATGAAGGTGATGATGATGGTGGCACTGGTTTCTGCTGCCATTTATCCTCTCTGTCTGTTGACCTCATTGGAACAGAAGAGACTGATGCTTCTAGAAATATCAACACCAAGTATAAGCATATGACTGAATTGTAGCTATCATGTAAAACTCATATTGTATCTCACACTTATGCATTGACACACTTGGGTCGAATCCTGTGCTTGTACCTGAGACTTTTGAGATCGGTCTGAGAGGAACTGTTGATTGAGATGTGCTTCGGGACTCTGATGTGGCTTTCTGCTCACCTGTCTATCGAAATAAGTAAAAAGGAAATCTTAAACTATTCACAAAACAAAACACCACAAACAGAATATGCACAACTGCCCCAGATATTGCAAATCCTTTAATTTTATATTAATAATTAAAGCTCAAATGTCTGTTATGTTAGCTTAATCTGCTCTGGCCACTATAGGGGTTGATAGTAAAACCTGAGGTGTAGAGTTGGGAAGAAGGATAAAGGGAAGTATGGAGAGAACATGCTTTGTTGTTGATGCAGTTCTTTTTATTAGTTTCTAGCATAAGAGTAAGACAACATTTTGGCGACGAGGATGGCAGCACTCAGTTTACCAATGCCTGCTTTGTTTTTGCCATGCCCGGGTCAGCCCTTGGTACCGGTTCATACAAACCCGATTCCAAAAAAGTTGGGACACTGTACAAATTGTGAATAAAAACAGAATGCAATGATGTGGAAGTTTCAAATTTCAATATTTTATTCAGAATACAACATAGATGACATATCAAATGTTTAAACTGAGAAAATGTATCATTTTAAGGGAAAAATAAGTTGATTTTAAATTTCATGGCATCAACACATCTCAAAAAAGTTGGGACAAGGCCATGTTTACCACTGTGTGGCATCCCCTCTTCTTTTTATAACAGTCTGCAAACGTCTGGGGACTGAGGAGACAAGTTGCTCAAGTTTAGGAATAGGAATGTTGTCCCATTCTTGTCTAATACAGGCTTCTAGTTGCTCAACTGTCTTAGGTCTTCTTTGTCGCATCTTCCTCTTTATGATGCCCCAAATGTTTTCTATGGGTGAAAGATCTGGACTGCAGGCTGGCCATTTCAGTACCCGGATCCTCCTTCTACGCAGCCATGATGTTGTAATTGATGCAGTATGTGGTCTGGCATTGTCATGTTGGAAAATGCAAGGTCTTCCCTGAAAGAGACGACGTCTGGATGGGAGCATATGTTGTTCTAGAACTTGGATATACCTTTCAGCATTGATGGTGCCTTTCCAGATGTGTAAGCTGCCCATGCCACACGCACTCATGCAACCCCATACCATCAGAGATGCAGGCTTCTGAACTGAGCGCTGATAACAACTTGGGTTGTCCTTGTCCTCTTTAGTCCAGATGACATGGCGTCCCAGTTTTCCAAAAAGAACTTCAAATTTTGATTCGTCTGACCACAGAACAGTTTTCCACTTTGCCACAGTCCATTTTAAATGAGCCTTGGCCCAGAGAAAACGCCTGTGCTTCTGGATCATGTTTAGATATGGCTTCTTTTTTGACCTATAGAGTTTTAGCCGGCAACGGCGAATGGCACGGTGGATTGTGTTCACCGACAATGTTTTCTGGAAGTATTCCTGAGCCCATGTTGTGATTTCCATTACAGTAGCATTCCTGTATGTGATGCAGTGCCGTCTAAGGGCCCGAAGATCACGGGCATCCAGTATGGTTTTCCGGCCTTGACCCTTACACACAGAGATTGTTCCAGATTCTCTGAATCTTTGGATGATATTATGCACTGTAGATGATGATAACTTCAAACTCTTTGCAATGTTTCTCTGAATCTTTGGATGATATTATGCACTGTAGATGATGATAACTTCAAACTCTTTGCAATGTTTCTCTGAGAAACTCCTTTCTGATATTGCTCCACTATTTTTCGCCGCAGCATTGGGGGAATTGGTGATCCTCTGCCCATCTTGACTTCTGAGAGACACTGCCACTCTGAGAGGCTCTTTTTATACCCAATCATGTTGCCAATTGACCTAATAAGTTGCAAATTGGTCCTCTAGCTGTTCCTTATATGTACATTTAACTTTTCCGGCCTCTTATTGCTACCTGTCCCAACTTTTTTGGAATGTGTAGCTCTCATGAAATCCAAAATGAGCCAATATTTGGCATGACATTTCAAAATGTCTCACTTTCAACATTTGATACGTTATCTATATTCTATTGTGAATAAAATATAAGTTTATGAGATTTGTAAATTATCTCATAACTCGAACTCGGTGTGCAATGTGACTTCAGTGATCGTACGGACGAGATGATACGGGATCAATAAGTGGAGAAAGCATCCTCAGCACGCATTTGCGAGCAACTCTTTCTACAGCCACAGTTAACAGTGAAGAACACAATGCTGTTAGCCGGCCAAACAAAGATCACTGTGGGGCATGCACAAATATTAGATGCGGCAGCAGTGCACAAGCTTAAACCTGCTCAGTGCGGAGTGCTACAACGTAATCGGAAATACCACAGAAAATCAAATTGTAGTTGCTTTCGTTGTGGGTCTACCTCTTAGGTTGCCAATGCTCCAAATTGCCCTGCCACTAAAGCTAAATGCAAGAACTGTGGTAAAGTGGGTAATTTTGCAAAGGTTTTCCACTCAGAGAAGAAAGTGCAAGCACTTGATGCCCCTGAGGTTGAGGTTTCTGAAGTTATGCACATGCTTGAAGTAGATGGGAAACCCCTGCATGATAAAATATAATGCACTGTGACCATTGGAACTGATGAAGTGAGCTCTGTTTCCATTGAGCTCCTACACAGGTTTCACTGTTTCCATCCTCCCTCAACACCTTCATAAACAGCATTTCAGTACATCTCCCTTATAACCCCCTCATGTAAAACTAGTTATGTAAACACAAGGGGCACTGCCTGTACTTGGTTGCCTACCTGCGCATGTAACATAGTGGTATACCCTCCTCTCCTACCATGGTAAGAAAAGTGACAGCTGCCATCACAACGGATGCGCTAAGTGCTTTGTCCATCAGGAAAAACTAAGAGAGGCGACATAGCCTGTACAGCAAAAACTATGCAGAATTCCCTTATCAGTTAGAAATGCAGTTTCCAGAAAACTACAAACGGCAGGCATCATCAAGCAGGTGGCTTTTCAAAAAATGATAGTAACAATACTGAAAGGTCTCGATGGAGTCCAGAACTACCTGGATGAAATGATTGTGTTGGACGCGCTGCATCCGAGCATGATCGCAATCTGCAGGCTGTTTTAACAGCACAACGGCATGCGGGTCTCACACTGAATCGAGTGAAATGCAAGTTCAGTTGCACAAGCCTTCCTTACTTGGTATACACTATTATTACACAAGGCCTGCTACACAACCACTGCCACATTCAGGCTATCCTACAAGCACCAGCCCCCACAGATCCAGCCAAACTACGCCCATTCTTAGGACTGACGTCCTGGTATTTGCAGTTTGTGCCAAACTACTCTTCAGAGGTGGAGCCACCAAGGGCATGCTTAAAGAAAGTGGGTGTTTTTAGTTTTAGCTTTGAGAAATTGAAGGAGTTCATTGTGAACAGCCCAGCTCTGGCAATCTTTGATCTGGCACTAACATACTTTAGTAACCTGTAATGCCGGATCACAGATTGCCGTAGGTTCACCCTTCATACGGACCAAGGTATGGTCTAAAGGTGTGGGCCGTGCTGGAATATGCATCGCAAGATGGTCCGCACACCTGCTCTGCTTCAACAATGAAGTGTTGTACACACCAGGATCTGAAAATGTCACAGCAGACTGCCTCTCACGCCTACCCTTACCCACCTGTGAGGATGCTGATTCTACCATCAAACCTGCATGGTGGCATTACTTTCTGCTGAACCATGTGCTCTGTCATTAGCCCCGTTTCCACATTTGTCCCAGGAACTGTTGCCCCCCCAGACCTGTTGCTGTCTGCGTTTCCATCGCGGTCTAAAGTACCATGAAGATTAGCGGTGACCTAGGACTGTGCGCGACTTTCCAGTTCCCGCTGGATTTCGTCCTCTGCATATAAGCTTTATAAAGCCTGAACCTCGTTGTCGGTCCATCGGTCATATTTTTTAAACTCCATTGTTGATTCGAATAGCAAACAACTCTTACTGCACGCACCGCAACAGACTTTTAAAAATGCTGCGTGGAGTCAACCAATAAATATGCTGCATGAACTCAACCAATCAGCATGTTCAGCGCCCAAGTCCCACCCCCAAAAGTCCCTAGTTCCTGGGGAAAGTTCCTGCAGTGGAAACACGGCTACTGGAAGAGTTTTCCAAAGAATCCGCTGCTTGCTCTGAACTAACAGCTCTATGGCAGCAACTACTTACAGGCTGGCCTAAAAACAAGAAAAACCTTCCACCTGAGCTGGCATCATACTTTTATATCAGGGATGAACTTGCTGTACAAGACAACCTGGTTTTAGAAGTTCATACTGCTTGGTGGTGCCCATATCCCTGCATGGGGCCCTAATTAATTTAGCTCATCAGGGTCACCAGGGCATTCTCAGGACCAAGCAGCATCTTTGTGACGTGTATTGGTTGCCTGACATGGACCACTCGGCCCAGTCCGCAAACTCCTCATGCCAGCTTTGCCAAAGCCACAACAAAAGTGCCAAAAGACATATGCCTCCCCTCCCCAATGTCTAGGTTGGACTGGACATTGTCGGCCTATTCGAGTTAGGAGCCTGGGATTGCAGGTATGCACTCACTTTAGTTGACTATTACAGCAAGTTGCCAGAAATAGCATTCACCAGCAATGTCACTACTGATACTGTCACTGACTTCCTTGCCACAACATTCAGCCATTTTGGCAACCGTTTGGAAATTGTGATTGACAATGGTACAATTTACATCTCTTGCCTTTGCTGATTTCCTTGCAAACAGGAATATCAAATATGCTTGTGCCTCCCTGTAATTTCCTCAAGCTAATGAGGCTGTGGGGCACATGAACGGCAAGCTTGGAGGGTAGCCCTGGAAAACTTCTGTGAGAGATTTCTTGCTGCATTATCATGTTACACCTCATGTCACCACTGGTGTTTCTCCCAGTGAACTCTTCCTTGGATGCAAACTGAGAACAACCTTGCACATTCTACCCACTGGGCCCTTTACTTGTACTGATGCTACAGTGCAAGCTTGTGTCCATGCCCGCCAGTCTCAAGTCAAAACCTACACTGACATCAAATGCGCAGTGAAGCCATTTGTGTTAAGGCAGGTTGAAAAAGGGAAGGTCAAACTTCTGGGGGAAAAAGGACAGGACACGTATATCCTTGATGACAGGAAAGTGTGGAACACAATACACCTTTCATCATGTCCTGGCCAAAGCCATTCAGATAATGACCCTACAGAGGTATCAAAGGCAGTTGTTACACCGGTAGCTCAAAGACAGTCCAGAATTAAACACCCACCCACCCACACATGCACACCATCACTGTTAAGTTGTTAATTTTTAGGTGTTAAATGTTTGATGTTAACTTGAAGTATCTACTCTGTTCTGTTATTTCTGTGATCATATGTGTTTGTGTTAAGATGTTTTGAGGTCCGCAATTGTTGCTGGATAAGAAGAAATATGCATTTCTTTGTGTTATGGAATAAGAGACCTTAATGTACATTCTACACAGATAACCTTGATGATTTAGGTATGTTTGAATCAGTTGTTCTGTTGGTTATGATGTTGTTCAGGAATTGATTAAGCTATTTAAAAAATATACCTTGCAGTGGGGAATATTCTTTTGGGGCTTAATGTTATGTTGGCTTAATCTGCTCCAGCCACTAGGGGTCAGTAGTAAAACCTGAGGTGTATATGGAGTTGGGAAGAAGGATAAAGGGAAATATGAGCTGTGTCCCAATTCAGAGGCTGCATCCTTTGAAAGACTTGGACTTCAAATGCCATGCCTTCGTATCCGGCAATTTCTCTCAAAATATCCTGTCGTCACCAGCACGCAATGAATTCTGGGGTAGGGTAGGATGTGGAGGATCCATCTGTTGTATCCTTCATTGGCCGCGAAATAAAGGATGCATTTCGAGACCGCATTTGAAGTAGCCTTCGAATTGGGACAGCCTTCATCGCGCCGCTGTGATGCAATCGGCCTTCGAATGTGGCCTTCGAAGGATGCAGCTTCTAAATTGGGACGCAGCATTGGAAAAAACATGGCTGCATGCCTGCATCCAAAATTGCATACTTCGCTACTATACGGTAGGCAAAAAACATTATGTGACAAAACAAGCATGTTTGAATTCACAGTACACACAGTAGAGTAGGCAAAAAGTACTACCTACTACTTCTGGCGAGATTCTGAAGTGTACATTCCATGAGGCCACAGGAGAGGAATGTGAATGGCAGTAAAGCGACGTAACTGACGCTGGTAGGCCACATGATAATGCATGGTTGCTGTACATCCGGATTACATTCACACTACACTCACACTATATGGAACATACTTTTTTAGCGGTCATGAAGTTATTACTTATTCAAAATAAGTACCTACTTATAAGAAAGTATGTGATTTCGGACACAGCCCATGCTTTGTTGTTACTGCAGTTCTTTTTATTAAGAGTAAGATACAACACCGCCCATGGGGCTTTTGTGAGAAACATCTAAGTGATAAGACCATTTTTCAGTTCAAAGTAAGCAGTTTAAACTCCAGGTGGTTTCTTTTTTCAGTTGAACGTCTTGTTTTTTGCTCCCATTGTAATCATTAAAGTCTCCAGATCTCTCTGGATTATGAATTTCTTATTTTGTGACTTTTGATTTGCAGAAACTTGATTGTATTATGATAACTGGCCTAACTTGTATATATGTACACTACCATTCAAAAGTTTGGGGTTAGAAAGTTTTTACTTAGTACTTTTTTTATTCAGCAAGGATGCATTAAAATGATAAAAGACTGACAGTAAATACATTTATAATGTTACAAAAGACTTTCAAATAACTACTGACTATTTTAAATAAATGCTGTTCTTTTAAACTTTCTACTCACCAAGAAAAGAAAAAAAGTATCATTGTTTCCACAAAGGTTGGCACATCTGTTTTCAACATGATTTCTGAAGGATCACGTGACACTGAAGACTGGATTGATGGTTGCTGAAAATTCAGCTTTACCACAACAGGAATAAATTACATTTGAAAATATACTTAAATAGAAAATAGTTGTTTTAAATTGTAATAATATTTCATAATATTTCAATTTTTACTGTATTTTTTATCAAATAAATGTAGCCTTGGTGAGCATAAGACATTTCTTGCAAAAACATTTAAAAAAGGCTCACGAACCTCAAACTTTTGAGCAGTAGTGTATGTTGTAATTTTTAGATAATAAATGAGGTCATTTTAGATAAGCTACATGCTAACACTTAAAGTATGCAACAAGTAATATGTAGGATGAACTAAACTTAAACGTGTCCAAATAACTCGATTCAATCATGTTTATCCTACTTGAAGTATGTGAGTAGACATAACATGTTTCCATCATGTGAAACCACTGTCCGTGACTGAATCAGTTTTAGCCAGAGATATTTTTTTGACTGTAGTTTTATTTCTCTGGCTTATATATGACTGAAGAAATCAAGTGTGTTTGGAGATTGCATAATAAATGATACCTTGGTTGCAGCAGTTGTTTGAGTCTCCCAGCGCTGCACCAGCGAGGTCTTGTTTCCTAATCCTGCTGCCCATACTGGTCTGCCATCCTCGAGCCCAGTCCCCTTGCCTTGAGGCACAGACACCCTGTCAGCTCCCCCCTCATTCTGAGGCTGATCCTTTGACACAGTATTGGCAGACTGTTGGGAGACTAGGTAGGATGTTAACTTTGGGCTTGAAGACAAATGTGGATAACCTGGGGGAGGTGTGGGACACAGTATAGCCTGTGTGGGGGTCTGTGATGCTGCTCGCAGTGGTGATGACTGTGGTGCACATGCTTGTGCACATGCCGTGAGTACGGCTTGAGTGGTGGATTGTACGTTTGATGTACATGATGTAACTGTAGACTGAGTTGGTTTTGTTGTTGAATTAGTTTTGGACTGAAACTGGACTTCTCTGGTACTTTCAATTTGAGATTGGCTAGTGGTTGTCTGAGTTGAATTTGCTGATGTTTGGCTAGTTGTTGCTCTAGTCTGAGGTTGCATTGGAGTGAACTGAGTGGTATATTGAGTGGATCTTCCAGAGGGCTGTGCAGATGGCACTTGTTTTGTTTCTGTAGGTCTCAAAGGAGGTTGTGTAGCTGTCGGCTGGCTTGTAATGTTCTGAATGATTCTTGGATTGGCTTGCGAAGTGGATGTTTGCATTTGTGGTTGTGTTGTGGTCAAGGTTGTTGGTCGTGATTGCAAGCTAGGAAACTCAGGCAGTCTACTGGTAAAAAGCTGTTGTAGACTTCTGGTCTTCTCTCTGGCCATCTCCATCCAGGACACCTCTGAAGCTGTAGATGTTGGTGCGTTCTCCTGAGAGGACACTGCTGTAGTCTCTTCTCGAGGCAAGTCTGTACCTTCTTTAGGAGGTGAAGGTACAATCTTAGTGTCTTTGCTGGCTGGTGATGAGGGCTGAGGAGGTTCTGAAAATACGTAAGAATATCTATTTATCAAAACACCATGCAGCTTATTTCAGTCAAAACCACCCATTTACATGAAAAGAGGTGATCTAACCATAACCAACATGGGTAACATGGGAGAATGTGAAATTGGGTATGACTTTGAAACACAGTGGAAAAGATGTGTTTAAAGATATGTTGTTTACATGCTATTAAGACTCTCAAACAAAGCTAAAGATTCTATAAGTGCATCCCAATACAAGTGTGGAATGTTGGACACTTCATGCTCTCAACTCCTTAAATAGCGGAGGGGGAGGAACTCTGATGTTGGATGACAAAATAATCCTTACAAAATTCATACACTAGACAGTTGAGTACATAGTGCATAGTATGTCATTTTGGACACAACTTATGATTCTATGACTCAAAAGATTCTGATTCTAGAAATCAAACACTTTTGTTTAGGGTTGGGAAGCAAGATTTTTTTTCACCCGTTTAATTAGAATATACGCAAGTAGAGAAAAGACTATTATAATTTAAAAAAATACAATATCCAATGACGTTAGGTTCCATAAATGGTTTTCACACATACACACCGTTGGTGTGATTAGTGTAGCCCGACTGCAAAAAGAATGACTCTTATGAGTTGATATTTTTCAGTGTATCAAAATCACAGCTTCCAATGAAATCAGTGCAGTTACTTATTGTACAAAGAGTAGTTAAAGAGTAGTCATTTTCCAAAATATTTACAAAATTAAATATGTTACCACAATCTTTATAGTTAAGGGCAATTATTGGATTGTAATGGAGCATTAAGAAACCAGAATCCTTAAATTCTTTACGATTCCCTAGCCTATTTTTCTAATAATCATGTATCACTACTCACTGTACTGTTCTGCTTATTGCTACTCTTTTTAAATTATACTAAAATTGACTAATCATTAATAAGGAAATAAAGATAATAAAGACTTTATTGGTTTAATGAATTAGTAAAGTCATTTGTCAGTTCAATCAGAAGAGGTATAACTTGAACAGAGATGTATGAGCACAATCTGCCATTTGTTTACTCAGTTGAGTGACCACTATCAGTGTAATTACAGACAGAGTCAGATGGGCACAGTTAAACATTTGGACAAAGCAGCTTTCTAAATGCTTTGAATCAGACAAGCACACAGACTGTTTCCTGGTATGACCTGAAATATCATCCTCATACGATATGGAGCTGTTCACATTTGTCGTAATTGCAAACTAAATAATTCAGAGGATTAATCTCCAGGCACCATGGGAAACCACAAAAAGAAACTCACCAGCATGTCTGAGAAAGCCAGCTCTCTCTTTGTCTCTACAGAAACCCTTGGGTGGTGAACTGGAGAACTGAACTGAGGTTGAGGACTCATCGGCTTGGAGAGAAGGGTTTTTGAGTTTAGCATGGAGTCTTATAGACCCTGGGCCAGTGTGTTGATCTTCAGGTTCTACGTAACTGGTTGAATCAGACTCTGAGGCCAGAAGTGGAGTCGGCAAACTGACATCAACATTGTGGCGTTTTGCCTTATCTTCTGATTGAGCTTTGTCCAAACGAAACTTTAGCGAAAGAGAGGTAGAGCGAAGCTTCACTCCAAATGCATTTGTAGTCTCCCTCTCTTTTCCCGCAGTCATGTCTTCCATCACATCCTCAAATGCCTCTTTCGCCAACTCCTGTACTTCTTCCTCAGTAGCCTCTACACCAGTCTCCTGTATCTTGTTGTCCTGACTCTCCTCTTTTGTTGGTATCACTGGATCGGTGTCTGTTTTGTCTTCCTTCTTTGATGCTGGTGGTAAGTTAGCACATGGGTCTTTAATTGTTTTCTCAACTTGTGAACTAACCTGTCGTTCTATCTTGAAATTTAAAGAAGGTTTAGTAGCTTCTGCAGCTTCTTCGTTAAGTCCAGCTTGCCTAACTACTCCGGTGAAGCTTGCAGTCCTCAGCCGCTCTTGATTCTTGTCTGAGGAGACATTGAAGTGGAATGATCCAGACACAGTTTTCTGTCGCTTTATGGATTCTCTTTGAGGGTGATCTTCCTGACTAACAGCCGACATTGTGTTGACTGGCTGAAGAGTCTTGGACTTCTGTTTTTCATCTGTAGATGGTGCGGTTCTTCTCAAAGATGATGGTCTTAGATTTACTCCACAAATCACGTTGGCTGGAGCATGAGTAGAGGCCAGACGATCTTCTATATTTACTGCATTCTGAACACTATATTTGCTCAATGTGTCCATCCTGTTTTGTATTTGCATAGCATTAGAATTCTCATCTTTCACAAGACTCAGTTCTGGTGTGGTACTCACATTTGGTCTTACAGTTGACACAAGGTTACTTTGACTGTTCTTGAGAAGTTTGGAGCTATTGAGCATCTCACCTACTTCTCCTTTTCCCTTTCTATCAATTTGATCCACTGGGATTGGTGGTTTGGCTACTGGCGACTCAGCTGGAGACATCTCTCTTAGGTTAGGGCTCGGAGGTGATGTGGATAGGACTTTTCTCTCAAGCTCAGGTTCAGCAGAAACTTGTCTACTATCTCCAGCAGTCTGCAGAGACATTAAAGGTGAAACTGGAAAACTCTTGATCTGGGAAGCCGTAAGCCTCTCCCCCGGGCGCAAGACCTGAGAGGAATAAGAGCGAGCGCGTGGTATCTCTTTTACGAGAGCCAGCCCTTCCTCTTCCACCCTCATAGTCAATGAACAGTCCAGATTGTTCAAACTCTCAGATCGTGCTCTGCTTCCAGTCTGCATAGGAAATACAAGGTGAGAGGAAAAAATAGGTAAATATCATTAGGAAAAGCTATTAAATATGAACTGTTATATGGAAAAGGAAAAGATCAAAATTTCAGTTTTTCCAAAACCATTAGAGTACTGCAGGAATAAGTCGTAAAACCCGGAAATGAGACAGCATTTTTGCACTTCTGGTTCCATCATCCTGAAGTCATGTCAATGGATTTTTGGTTAAAAGCCTGAATAAGGTCCGTGTTTAATACAAGCTTGTGGTGTTTTCAAGTTTTGTTCTCTAACAAAAAATACATTAGTAATAGTCTAGTTTTTCAAGAAGTTTTCACGTCTTGAAAAATGTGGTTGCTAACAAGTGGCTAAATGGGAGGCTAAAGTGTTCATGAAATCAAAATTGACCCTATTTACTTTGTTAGCACACATTACTAGTCATGTGGGGAACAATTAATCTGTGCAAGTTAATACACAGAAAAAAAAATTAGTTTTGACGTGGTAATCTTTAATCAAAATCTGAAAATTTGCTTCCGCTCTGGAATGGTGTTCCTTCTCTAATGACATTAGTTTGAAAGCTTGGGTTGAATATCCTTAACCACCCCCCTCCAACCGTCAGTCTGCTATGAGCGAGGGATGGAGAGGAGGTGCACTAAAATAAAACCCCGCCCTCTATTCAATATTCCTTTTCACTTGGAAATATGTCACAACACTGAAGTAAACACTGGTTGCAACTTCTGGTTCACTGGGACTTTAAACAGAGGTTGTCGGCGACATTAAACGTCATGAATTTTACAACCTAGTTGTAGGATTGCTGCAATAGTCGGTGTTGCCGGTGTTCAGGTGAAACACCGGTTACATCACTTGCCCACCGCGGCACCGCCCCCACCGTCGTTTTGATTTTTATACTGTAGTAATAAAATCATTTAGTTCAGTGAGAGAACAGACACTACAATTAAAAACTGAACGTGACTGCTCAATACAGTGTGAGCTGAAACAAGAGTCACAGCACAAACGCAGCAGGAGACAGATTTCATTCATCACGAGAGAGAAGAGCTGACAGACAAGATGATTGCGGAAGATTTGGTTTCAAAGCGAAATGTAAAAGCGGCTATTTAAGTGAGTTTGTCATTGTACTGTTTTGTTGTTATGTTTTTCATTAAGAATAATAGGCTAAATAACCCACAATTCAAGCAACCCGGCCCTGAATTGGCGCTAATTCTAAACCGAAAGTAAAATAAGCACGGCCGCACGGGCATTCATTCACGGCTGCACTGTCATTCATTCACAGCAGTCATTCACGGTGTGTGTCCAGTCTGGCACGTTTCAGTTCATGCCTATGGAAGCTTAACTTTCATAGGAATTCATTGAAAACACTCGCTTTGCTCCGCACCGCTCCGTTATGAATGCCCGAGCAGCCGTGCGCATTTTACTTTCGGTTTAAAATTAGCCCCCGCCAGTGATACCGGTTTTATCGGTGTTGTCACACGTCGATTAACCGGTGGGAAAATTTCCTCACCGTCACATCCCTACCTAGTTGTGTTTATAATCAAGCTCTTGCAAACTATTGTAACTCAAACTTTACAACTTTTTAAGTAACGATCAAAAGACTTGTCTGAAGCTTAGTGGTGGTGACGCTGAAGTCGTGCGTCCATGGTGTAGTTCGTTTATTTCCTAACTTTAGCTTTTTACTTCTGCCAATTGGATTTAGGCTTCAAAATTCAGTGGTGTAAAAGCGGTATTCATTTGTGAAGATTATCGTTATGAACAAAATGTGTGAAAATCTTAAACCTTTGTTTATCAAAAACAAAAAGCTTATTTTCTATAATAATTCAAAAGCCAATGGAAAAATTCAGTTGGGTTTTTGTCAAGGAAACCAGGGTGACACTAACTTTCGGTTTGTCCTACAAAAATACATCATCACTGCAGCGCTCTATAGAAATGGATAATATGTTTAGAAAGGTCCATGAAAAAGACACTGAAGTGATCACCCTCTTGTTCTTGACACTGGCCCTTTGGTTCTTAGGTTTGAGGGACATACGGTGACGGGCAGCAGAGTTGTCCAGGAGGGAAGTGAACCGTGGAGGGGTGCTGAAGTCTACCCCTGAGCCAGGGGCAAGTGGGGAAAGGAGTGCAGGTGCTGGGCTGATCGGTCGAGGAGAGAGAGGCTGTGAAGAGGCCTGGAAGGTGAAGAGAAGCACAGAATTAACACAATTAAGCAAGAACTGGTAGTTCCAGCAGTAATGGAGACACAAAATGAATAATAGGTTTAGCTACAAAACTCATGCAGATGTCTGATCAATGATTGTTTAGTCTGAAAGGCCAAAGCTGTGCAGATTTACCAATACATACACATACATTACAAGACACTACGTCACAATAAAGATACTGGGATACTGCTGCTATATTATAGAACAAGCACCTTGTTCGATATGCTCATGTATAGTCCTTCACCGCGGGACACTTCAGGGGGGCTACGAGGAAAGCCGTCATCTTCTGAACTTCCACCTAAGTCTTCACAACGTTTAATGGGCAACAGAACAGGGGGAGGACCTAGATGCATCTTCTGCTGCTGGAGTTTAATCTGATCAACCGGGGGGAAAAAAAGACCTTTCAACTTCATTGTCTTAATAAAAACAGTTTGAAACACATTTGTCAATCACACTGATGTGTCTTTATAAAGTGTGCAATACTTAAAGGGGACATATCATGAAAATCACTTTTCCGTGTTTAAGTGCTATAATCTACCAACTCAGAACACATGAAAAAGGACAACCCAGTAACTTTGTTTTGATAAGCCTTTTTCTACAAGCATGTGAAAAAACGAGCTGCTCAGATTTCTCTCCCCTTCTGACGTAGGAAGGGGATCTATTATAAAATTACCGCCCCTTAATCTGCACGTTTCCACCCACGGCGCTGATGGACTGTTCTGTATTAGCATAGTTTCCGTCTTCAGTCAGTTGTACGCTATCCGCCATTTTCTCCGCGCTCGAGCAGCTTTAGCGAGAACAATGTCTTGTAAGCAATGCAGGTGCATTGCCTGAACAAGGGACAATTCAAGGCAGGTTTTGCTAAAAAGTTAAAGCTCAAGGATGGATCAGTACCAACTGTTCGTGATCCAGCTTATAGTCTCCGGAGCGATACTGGTCACGCACGGCAGTAATGAACGGGAGAGAATGCACTTTATTACAGTTTATCTGAGTTGTTTTACGGACATAAAGTTTACCAGTTTATTAAGCACTCCCTGAAAAGGCATAAGGTCTGTATATATTTGTTTACTGTTAGTTGTAAGTGTTTTTGTGTAATTCGTTGTGTATGCTAATGATAATGCAAGGGAGAGAGAGTGTTTATGGATAAGACTTTAATGCGCACTTCTTGTACTGTGTTTTATTCAGCTCTTACAGTGATTTTCTGGAGTGAAAACAGACGCTTCATCTTTTGTGTGATGAACAATAAGCTTAATAAAACTCATCAGTAATGTTTTGGCCATCATTCGGACGGGTCTGCTACAACATGCTTCTACTAATAGTAGATAAAAGCAAGATGGCAACATAAGTTAAAACCTGAATTAAACTAAACTATACCTGTTCTCAGTGGCGTGCACAGACCAGAAATATGGCGGGGGGTGGGGGGGGGGTGGTTCTCAGGCTCTGTAGGCATTATTGTCCGAGTCCGGTTCGAACTGAACACGTTAGTTTCTGACATGTTCTGTTGTTGTTGTTGCACAAGCTCTTAAAGCTCCGCCCTCTTCTTGAAAGAACAGGCAGGGAGCAGCAGCTCATTTGCATTTTAAGGGACATACACAAAAACAATGTGTTTTTGCTCACCCCAAAAAAGTAGCAATTTTAACAGGCTATAAAACATTATTTATAGGGTATTTTGAGCTAAAACTTCACATACACACCCTGGGGACATCAGAGCCTTATTTTACATCTTGTAAAAAGGGGCATAATATGTCCCCTTTAAGCTAGAACAAATGTGTTTTTAGAACAAATGTTACCGAGTTGTGTGTGTGTGAGTTTTGTGTGTAGTCACCTGAAGAGCTCGAATTTTGCCATGAATGTTCTCTTGAGACAGAATTCTTAGCGGTTCAGTGTCTGAATGACTGTGCTCTGCCTGAAAAATGCTGTCATGTGAAAATGCCCGGGATCCCATCATGGAGCAACTTTGAAGAAAATGTAAGAAGCAAAGAAGATGTAAGAAGCAAAGAGGTCTCTTCTGAAAAAAAAGTACACTTTACCATACCTTTAAAAAGAGTACTTTTTGGGAAAATAATATACTTTAAAGGAATAGAACTGAATAGGAACTGAATGTTTAATAGGAACTGAATATAATGTTTTTGGACACTTAATTTCATGTTAATTGCAATTAAATGAAAATGTATCATAGTTTAAATTTATATTAAATGCAATTATAGCTGAAGCACTAAAGTAGGTACTTTTTTTACATAATTACTATTGTCTTTGAAATATGGTTAGGGTGTACTGCCGAATGTACTAACAAGCATTTATAGTAAACTAAAATATACTTTAATGTCATTCTACTGAAACTTGTATGTAATTTATTTAAATACATTTGTAATGATGCAATTTAGTACATTAAATAGATTACCTTTGATTGTAATATCAAATAAAACACTACAGTTAAAATTAATATTAAGTACATCACATGTGCGTTAGCATGTTAGTAAACATCAAAATAAGTGTACTTCTTTAAAGCACATCAAAAGAGTATTAAAACATGATTTAAAATGTACTTTAAAGTTAAACTTAAAGTGTACTTGTTAATAGTGTACTTAAGTGTGTAAAGAAACAGTCAACTCTCTTTAAAGGGATAGTTCACCCAAAAATGAAAATGTTGTCATCCCTTACTCACCCTCAAGTTGTTCCAAACCTCTACGAGTTTCTTTCTTCTGTTGAACAGAAAAAATATATATTTTGAAGAATGTTGGTAACCAATGAGTTGATGGTAGCCACTGACTTCCATAGTATTTTTTTTCCTACTATGGAAGTCAATGGCTGATTACCAACATTCTTTAAAATATCTTCTTTTGTGTTCAACAGAAGAAAGAAACTCATAGAGGTTTGGAACAACATGAGAGTAAGTGAACTATCCCTTTGAGTACACTTAAGTGGCCTTTTATTTCATTAATACAATTTTTTAAACACACTTTTAAGATTAAGCACACTACAATGCACATTCAATAAAATAAGCACACAAAGGATCATCAGATCATCCTGAGCTTTAAGTGGTTTCAAAGTAACACTATGCATGTGTGAGTGTAGATTTTCTTAAGTCATGCCATGCTATCAATCAATGTGAACACTTACTCTGAATCTTCCATACCCCATGTGATGTCACTTTCAGACTGACTCTGCTTCATACCACCGTCGTCCTCTTTCCTCCTTATCTTCCCAAACAGGCGTGACTTAAAAGACTTTAACCTAGACTTCTTCCTTCCTAAACATCAAACATATCATGCCTTTAAATTAATTTCTATATTACAGTAAACCGACAGTGAAATAAAAGAGACAAACATATACTTATTTATTCTTTTTTAGAACTGCCTATACTGTGATAACAGCATTGAGCCTTATTGAAAGACTTCTGACCTGTTAAGTCGTCACTGCCTTCTCCCTCTGGGTCTCCTGAAGCCTCCAGAACATTCATCTTCACCGGTTACAGCTGTTAATGAGGACAGTTACACAGAAATCAGAGAAGATAGAATAAGGAGTAAAAAAGAAATACATGTGGGGTTGGGAAAAACGTCAGTGGAATTGTCAAACGTTAGATTAGTAAAAGTATGGAAAATTGTTGTTTAATATTATTAACTGTTAATTGTTATTCTTAAACTCACAACAAACTAAGAGAGCTGTTCTTCAAAGGAGAACAGCAGAAGAGTATATTGTCATGTGAAATACTTGAGGTACAGTATGTTATATCTCTGATGTGGAAACGAGGCTAAATTCTCTCTGCTTGTGATTTGTATCTGATAAGAGAATGCTTTTCTCAACCCAACAGAGACCAAAGGTTCCTTTTGCAGTCATATTTTCCATGTGACCAGACGGGTGTTTTCATCTGCACAACCGACAATTATGTATGTTACAAACATACTACTGTTCAAAAGTTTGAGATCATTAAGATTTTTATCAAAGAAATTAATAATACAGCAAGGATTCATTAAACTGATCAAAAGTATAGTAAAGACATTTATAATTTTACAGATAATTTCTATTTTTAAAAAATCCTTTTCTTTTGAACTTTCTATTCATCAAAGTATCCTGAAATCATGTATCACAGTTTCCACAAAAATATGAAGCAGCACAACTGTTTTTAATATAGATAATAATGTTTCTTCAGCAGCAAATCAGCATATTAGAATAATTTCTAAAGGATCATGTGACACTAAAGATCTGAAACTATTTAACTTTTGAACAGTATATAAGTAAATGTATGAATCACATAAAGCATATTATTAAAAGTGGTAATCTTTCCTCATTGTCACACAGTCCTTTTTATTTAGAAACTGTGCTACTGTACTAAACCATGCAGCACAAACAAGAAAAATGAAAACAGTCACTTAATGTCAAAAAGGTTTCCAACCCCTCTGAATTCCTCCAGTCTTGTTCACATGGAAATTAAGTGAAATGTGTGAGACTGTGTTCTTATTTTGGACAATGTGCGTCACACTTATTTCAATCTTATGGCCGTCTATATCCTTTATTATGACAACAAACCTTTCTTATCACTGACCATGACTTGATAACGCAGATATGCACTAACAGAAAAAAAAAACATGCAAAGTCCATTGAGTCCTTCCCTTTTAAAGACATCTGCTGTCTATTGTGAAATAAACTCAGTATGTACAGTATGTAATCAAATAAATCTAAATAAAATAATTTTGGGTACACAGGATTGAATTCTTGTGTGGTTAAGGGATTTTCTTAAAAACCTTTGGGGGGGGAAAAAAAAAACCCTAATGCACACTATGCAGTGGATAAAAGAAATGATGAATACATAATCAGCATGTAACAGCTTGTCAACATGTGCCATTTTTCCTTAGTCGAAGCATTCACTGCCTATGTCAAAAAAGGCTGATATACCTACAGTAGCATCAGACACAGATCACATGGAATATGAAGATAATCTTTGGGCTGGATGACATTGCATAGAGATCACTGTAAGGTTTCACTGAGCACTAATCCTACAACTATAGAATAATCTTAAACTTCTGGCACAGCCCAAGGGAAAAAGGCTGAAATGCTGCCATGACAAATAAACACACACTGTGGCAGAAAAACAGTGGACCCAGACTGTTCAAAAGTCTGGGGTAAGATTTTGCTTTTGAAAAAAAAGTCTCTTATGCTCACCAAGTCTGTATTCATTTGATTAAAAATTAAATATTAATACAATTTAAAATAACTGTTTTCTATTATAATACATTTTAAACTATAATTTATTCCTGGGATAATTAAATATTAATACAATTTAAAATAACTGTTTTCTATTATAATACATTTTAAACTATAATTTATTCCTGGGATGGCAAAGCTGAATTTTCAGCATCATTACTCCAGTCTTCAGTGTCACATGATCCTTCAGAAATCATTGATTTGATGATTTGGTGCTTTAGAAACATTTCTTATTATCAATGTTGAAAACTTTGATGAATGCTTTGATGAATAGAAAGTCCAAAAGAAACGCTTTACTGTCACTTTTGATCAATTTAATGCATCCTCCTTGCTGAATAAAAATATTAGGTAGCATTTTATTTTACAATCCTGTTCCCCATGTACATACTATGTACTTATTATATCAATTGCAATAACTGGGTAATAACTAGAAACTAACCCCGAACCTACCCCTAAACCTAACCTTACCCGTGTGCAGGCACCCACGATCAGCACCAATGCTACATTTTTCTATATATTCTTACAACATGTATTCTTTACTTCAATGAGCTCATTATTTCTGCCTTAAATTAATACATTGTTTAAATTAATACATTGTTAGCTAACTGCATGATTTGTATATGTACATTTCTGAAATACATAACTCAGACACAGTCACCTTGATAACAGATCGCTCTAAATTGTAATGTAGACACATGCATTTTCTGTAAAGCTGCTTTGAAACGTTATGTATTGTGAAAAGCGCTATACAAATAAATGTGAATTGAATTGAATTTCAGTTACCTTATATTACCCAGTACTAAGTACATGTAAGTGCATGCACTGTAAAATAAAGTGCAACAAAATATTAACTTTCTTTTTCTTCAAAATCTTACTGACACCAAGCTTAGTGTACATTAATACTAATGATTGACTTTACTGTTTAAGTAATTCATATTCAGTGTTGGGCAAGCTACTCTGAAACTGTAGCTTTACAAGCTACAAGCTACTTGTAAGTTAAAGTAGTTAAGTTACATTCAAGCTACCCTTTTGAAAAAGTAGTTAGCTACACTACAAGTTACTATCAAAAAGTAGCTAGCTACATTGAAACTACTTTTCTTTTTTCTTTTCTTTTTTACAATGACATTGTCACAAATAACTGAATAATTGTTAATGAAGAACGTTATAATATTTGGGGTTTCAAGCAACATAATGCAATGTAATTATGATATCAAAGAGTATAGGGTTGCTTGACTATTTCTTTTCGTTTCGAATTGTTTCGTTTAAAAGTGGACATTTCAAGCTTTCTATACACATATGTCTGTGAGGCAAGTAGCCTGCTGAGTTTCGGTTTATTTATGAGACGCGCTCCAGTTCATGTGCAATGCAAGTGATCGCTCCGGCGCCTCCATGTCACGATTATTGTCTGCTATAGTCTATTTGCTTCTTATTTATTAAATCCAGGCAATTGGCTGATGAAACATTGATTAAAATTAAGATACAATTTTTACAAAACGAAATTCACTTTAAAGAAAGGCTTTCTACAAAACAAAACTTAATGAAGTGGTCAAAATCATTTCTGACCCTACGTCTTTGACATATATTACGCATTTTTGCACTTTTCATAATCAATATAGCCTAGATGAAATTTAAAAATAACATTATAATATTTAAACATAAATATGAAAAGAAATACATTGTTTAATGGCTACAACAAGTATAGAAGGATACAGTACAGATAAATTTCATGTCTGAGCGGGATTTGAGCGAACGTTGTTTTACCGGTGAGCGGTTCATGAGTGGAACGCGCCTGCATAGAGTGAATTATTGAGCTGAGCGTCACACCGCTCTGCTTCGCTCATTACAGGCTCGTTCTCATCAGAACCCAGAACGGAATGTAGCTTTTGGTCACGCTACACCGCTACTTGCTGGATAAAGTAGTTAGCTACTGGAAAAGCTACACTGTTTTAAAAGTAACTGAGCTATTGACAAGCTACTGAAAAATGTAGTTAAGATATTATATACAGTGTAAATTATTAAATAGATGTGAATGATGATATACTGTAATTAATTACCCTGGACAACAAAGCATAAGTACTTCAAATAATATTAAGCAAGAAAAAAGACTTACTTTGACACTGAAAATCCTTCTTTTTCCTCTTTTCCGTTATTTAGCTTTTGTTCTCGTTTTTAAAAGAAACACATGTCCTTACATCCAATGAACCATGACAGTTCTTCCTCAGTCACAAACATGCAGAGAGATGGAGGAACTGGAAAACGGACCGGAGAAAGGGCAAAATCCGGATAGGAACTGGCAGAAGAGAAAGCAAGGAACAGGTAAAGGAAAAGCAGGCTCTGACAAAAAGCCACATTGATGTTTGGTAGTAAAGAGTTGGACATACACTGACTGTCAAACTCTGTTACATTTCTAATACATGCTTTTCCTGCACGCTTAAGCTCTTTACTAAACACTAAACAGCTTTTGGAGCACTGAGAGTGTGCTGCTGCTGGCCAAATGCAGAGCTGAGCTGATGAAGGCATCAGTCAATACAACACACCACAAGCACTCGACCAGCAAGAGAGTGTGTGTGTATATGTTGATAGAATAAGCATAAGGAAGTTGTTTGGTCCAAAATTAACATTAACAGAGCGAGTCAGGCCTACAGCAGGTAGCCAGGGCATCACGTCTGATTTATATACCTCTTGTGTTTGTAAATGATTTGTATAAGAGATTGTTGAAAATATCTCTAAGACAACGAACAACTGTCGTCTGTGTCATTTGCATAAACACGTCAGAGTGGTTACGTTTTTGTATGCAAATCATTTAAACACTGTCACATTCGATTTAAAGGTTGCTATTTAAAGATAGCAAAGAATTTATACTGTATATATACTGCTTGTACAATTCAAATGTATGAGTTTTTAAGAAATAAATCCTATTATACATGGACACATTAAATCGATCAAAAAATGACAGTAAAAACATGCATAATGTTACAAAAGATTCCCATTTCAAATAAATGCAGTTCTTTTGAACAGAATCCTAAGAAACTGTAACACGGTTTCCACAAAAATATTAAGCAGCACAGCTATTTTCAACATTGATAATAATAAGAAATGTTTCTTGAGCAGCAAATCAGCATATTAGAATGATTTCTGAAGGATCATGTGACACTGAAGACTGGAGTAATGATGCTGAAAATTCAGCTTTGCCATCACAGGAATAAATTACAGTTCAAAATGTATTATAACAAAGTAGTTATTTTGGATCGAAATAGCATTTCACAAATGTACTGTTTTTATTGTATTTTGATCAAATAAATGCAGCCTTGAATAAGAGACTTTTTTCAAAAACATTAAAAAAAATCTTACCAATCCCCAAGTTTTGAACGGTAGTGTAAATGCAACACATGGAACAAATATGGGGTAAAATATTGTACTAGTATTAGCCATATTACTTGTGACAGACGAATTTGACGTCAGCAATTAGATATGGAAAGCATTAGAACCTTCCTTTTAAAATTTGATATGCCTATTTTGCTGTCCTAACTATACAATTTGTTGCATTTTATTATTAATATTTATCAGGGTAGAGTAGTCAGTTGAGAACCACTGCTTTAACAAATCTATTAGCATCTGACTCTAATTATCAGTATTGTGTATGACAAGAAATAAATAAACAGACGGTGCTAATCTGTAATGCTGAGATCATAAGCATGTTTAAATTTGTACAGTTAGGTGATATGGTGGAGTTAAGCAGATGATGTGCTTCATTTCCTTCTGTGCAGACTGTGTAGACAATGACAGGAGTTCTCAACTCCCTCCTGTGTTACTATAAGTAACTGTGAAAGTAGGCTACAGCCTATTTGAAATGTTTAAAAGGTGAGATAAAGAAATGACAGACAACTGGCTGACAAAAAAAGTACTCAGCCCATTGTAATCATGCACATGTACATCTCCATTATTGACTTTTTAACCCTAAAAATGTTACTCTCTCATTTAACTACCCATTATCTCTAAGGATTGAACGTTTTGTTTCCAGCACTCCACAAAGCACAGAGCAGCTTTGCCCCAGATACATAAATCTGTGTCAGGATCCAGAGTTGGCCACAAATCCCTCTCCTTTCCTCCTACTGGACAAAAGTCAGCTCAGCATCTGGGTGACTTTCATCCAGCCTACATTATGCGCCTGGCCTTCGAATACAATCCATCTGTCAATTTACATTTTTATATTCAGACATGCATATTGAGGGGGTGCAAAAGTAATCTGCACATATTTCTCATTTTATGTAAACCAAATTTTCCAATGAACATTTTACTACTGCTGAAGTGACAATTTCCTCCAGTTATTGCAGGACAAGGAAATATATTACCATTGCAAGCTAAATTGTTTCAGATATTTCTAGCCTGTATGCATTTGTCATATTCAGATTTGATTTCATATTTTACTTTTCATTTCCTCTTAATCAGCAGGATGGTCTATGCCACAAATTTTATATATATATATATATATAAAATTGGCTGTACTCAGTAAGTCCACTTACACAAATGCTCCAGCAGTGGTTTTGAATGTAGGTTTCAAACACCTTTTTTCACACTAGAATACATTCTGACAAGAGTCAGGAGCAAGATTTTAGGTTATATTTCATGAATGTCAGGGCAAGTTGTCATCTGTTTTTAATTTTCTCATTTTAATTTCTAATTTATTAAATATAAATTATGTTATTGTTTTGCTGGTCAAAATATTGGTTTTCTATTTTGTTAACATTTTGAATTTTTTAGATTGTTGTATTGTTTAGATTTTCATTTTCATTAACATTCATTTTATTCTGTGAAATAACAACTTTATGTCTACAAAAGCTCACTTTAAAAAAATATCAGCTGGAGTCAAACAAGATTAATTTAAAGTTGTTATATATATATATATATATATATATATATATATAAAATATTATTTACACATGCGGCATGTAGTCAAATCATTATCATCATCAGGGTGAATTTCACAAAACCTTTAAAGAACATTTCACTTCAAAATCATAAGAAATATTTTTTTCAAGAAAAAAAATAAAATCAGGTGTTTAATAAAAATTAGAAGTGTTTACATATATAATATACATTTTTATAAACACTTCTAAATTCGTTACTAAAATACAACAAAAACTTAAAAACCAATAACAACATTGTATTACAGGCTTAATTCTCATGAAAATAGTCATAATTAAAAAAAAAAAATCAAAAATAATCTTAATATGTCCTGGATGTGTTTCATGAGATTCACCCATCATGATTATCATCAATCCAGTCTGTTCCCTTGAGAGATGAATAGTGTTATTTAGAGACAACGCTCTATATTTTTTTCATGAACTAAAATGAGGAGCACATATCGAGTCGAGATTAAGGGCGATTATAGATTTAATCTCCTCCTGCAGAGAATTCATGCGTGTTTCATTGTAACTAATGGTTTCTAATATGACAGGCAAAAGAAGTATCTCAGACAAACATGTCCAAGCAAACAAATACAACAACTCAGCACCGTCTGCTTTTGATGTAGTTATTGGTATCACACCGCGTCATCAGTCAACAGTCTTTCCCTTCACAAACAGCAATTACAGTTTGAATGCCCCGTATCCAGTGGTCCATATAAATTTTACTTCATATAAACAGATATTCAAAAACCCATAAAATACTGTGGGTTATCGTTTTTAAAATGAGTGTGCACGTCCCAATATTGGATATTAGTACGTTTTAATTAAAAAAAAAAAATTTTTTTTTTTTTTTTTTTTTACCGTAACCACTATAACAATATCTTAAATCAAAATTAACACAACTGCCATTATGACTGTCCTAAAACTTAATATAAATAAATGCAGTCGCGTATACTCACATGCTGATGTAAATCATTGAGAAAGTGAAGTTGATGTGATCTCTGCCATTCACTCGCTCTTTAACTGAGACGCTGGAGCAAAACACCGTCATATCAAGAGATGCGTGACGTTGAACACAAGGTGTAATATAACGCAAATCATTCCCTTTTATAGTATGACTGAAAGTTCATCCAGTGAACACAGGATGGCGCTGCTGTTGTACAGAATATATATTTAATCGAAATCAGCATAGTAATTAAAACAATAGCCTTACAAAACATTTTTAAATAATGGCACATACTGGCGACGAAAATATTTTACACATTACTAACTTATTTACAACTGCACTTCGGTTTTTAACCATAATTAAAGAGGCAGACCAGATAATAAACCAATAATATCAGTATGTAAAATGTTTAAAAACAGCAGAATAGAAGCAATAAAGCAAGAGTAGTAGGTCTCAGGAGCCTCTGCATATTCCCCTGCAATTTATATCAGCACATTATAAAAAAAGACAATACAATCAGTTCGTCTGCACAATAAAAATAAAAAGCTTAAAATGGGATTGAAAGGCACAATTTCCAGTCGTCCAGGTAGGTGTGTGAGGACTGCATTTGAAACAAAGTCCCATAAACATGCCAGACAGTGGAGAAGCTTCTAAGGCAAGCTTTTTAAGATGAAGTCTTCTTAGTGTGTTTAGTATGAAAAACGTCCACGGTGGTCTCATGACACTCTCTCAAATCATAATCACAGTATCCTACAGAGAAGCGACCCTTAAAAAAAAGAGAACATTTTTATATTTTTATATATCTCTTATGCAAACACTCACAAATAGATAACATTTCACAGGTATAAATGCTTAATGAACATGATTATATTAGATACCTTTGGTTTTTTGAAATAATCGAGTCCCCTGCCGATCTTAATTATCCAACCATTATTAAACCTGAGGAAACAAAATGAATATAGACAATATATAGACAATGATATGACATTATGCCCCAGTGTGTTTACTGTAACATACAGAAAATTATGTACCTGATCTCCCTGTCATGAATAGTAGAGGAGTACTGAATGTCCAGAGAGATATTTTGACTCTGTAGCGACTGCTTTATTTCTGCCAGGGCACTGGTTTGCGGAGCGGAGCCGTCCTGGAAAACCACATGATTAAGCCAATGTACAGTATCCTAACTTATACCACTTATGTACAAAATGATAAAACTTTACCTCTTCCTGTGAGGTCAGAAGGTGAATCGTCTTTACTTCACATGGACATTTCAGCAGCATTTCACAGAAACGAAGAAAATTATACAACTGCAAAGCAAAACATTTGTAATGTGTTTCACTCTGTAATACAGTTCATTTGCATCTCAGCATTTTATTAACTCCTAAATCTAGGAGCGTCACTGAAGTCTCTACCTGATGGACATGCCGTACATAGGGGTCCTCCACCCAGACTTCTGTCAGCCCGTCTCTGATGTATGGTTTAAAGAGGGATTCATAGCTGAAACCAGTGGAGCTGTCAGCTATCTTTATCTGCTCATGGTATTTACCCTCTTACAAATAACAATGAAAAAAAAAATTAACAGCCAATGTGAATAGTAAAGGTTAATTCAACCAAGAGTTTTCCATCATTTAGATGCTACAGACCGACAAATATGATTATCCCCACTCTAAAATTGAAAAGGCAGCTTTATATTTTCGATACCCAATTTATACTGTGAAAAAGTAATATTATAATTAATATGTGTAAAGTATTAGTTGGAAAATATATAGTTTCTATTGTTACATTATTGCATTTTTTTCTACTCATATTACTGTACTGTCTGATGCATTATTTATTTTAATCAATTGTATTTATTTTAGTGCTGTCAAATCGATTAAGCGGCGATTAATTGCATCCAAAATAAAAGTTTGTGTTTACATAATATATGTGTGTGTACTGTGTATTATTATCAACATATAAATACACACGCATACATGTATATATTTAAGAAATATTTGCATGTATATACTGTATATATATTTATATCATTTATATTATGTATAAATATTATGTGTGTACTTATATATACATAATAATTATACACAGTACACACATATTATGTAAACACAAACTTTTATTTTGGTTGTGATTAATCACGATTAATCGATTTGACAGCATTACTTATTTCATATATTATTTTTAAAAATATTTTTCCTATAAACTTTTCCACAGACAAAAAAATGTTTACACTGTTTTTCTATAAACTTTTTTCGTGAGTTTCGAAGTCGTCATCTGATCTGATTCTACAGGATTTCCAGGAGAAGTATATGTCGCATTTTTTAATGGTCCACCTGGAAACAAACCTCCTCATGGAAGAAGAACAATGTCGCCATGTGACAATGAGCGCTTATCAGGTTCAACTAAATGCCGAATTTTCAAAATTATGTGAAGTATATGTTCACGACATAGACTTTTGAAAATATGTCCAAGAGTTTTACACGCCGGTCTGTTATTGTAGGGACATCGACGTTACATTATCATGCCCCTAAACTTTACATGTCAGTCAGATGGCCTCTGGGCGATCCTTGGGCAGTAAAAGCTGAGATGGAGACCAGACCTTCTGCCATCAGTACGAAGGTCTGGCTACGCGAGACTACCCTAGCCAGTGTTGGGGGTAACGCATTACAAGTAACGCGAGTTACGTAAACAGATTACTTTTTTCAAGTAACTAGCAATGCAGGGTTGTTGTTTTTTTTTTTTTTTTTTTTTTACATTTAGTTACTTTTTCAAATAAGTAAATCAAGTTACTTTGTTTTCCAATTTATTAACTGACACCTCTCATGTCCCCATGCAATATTGTAATGCATTACTTTTAAAAGTAACACTGACCCTAACACTGCGGCCCCCTTGTGGTCCCCGGAGCCCAGTTTAAAATCCATGGTTTAACCACTTTCTTTACCTTCTTTCAATTTGTTCACATGGTCTTTGATCTGTTCTGCTCGGTCCATGTAGCCCTTGATCTTCTCTCTGTAGTGGACCTTCTTTGAGTCATCTTTAACAGCTAGGAAAACAGTGATTATATTCAGACTACCATTTAAATCCATCAGCAAAAGAGTACATTTACCATTTCCAAAACTTTGGCATACCTCTTAGTACATCCAACAGGAGCTGGATCCCTTCCTGGTAGCACACCAGAGCCTCCTGTAAGCGTGAGCTGTGATCAAGCTCCACAGCTCTCTTCAAGACAGAGATAGCAGAGCTCTCCATGCCTGGGAGGAAATCATGAGCCATGTCTGCTTTCTGTGATGGCTGGAGCGACAGAAGAAGCAGCAGTGCTAAAGAATACAGTCCGGCTGACAGTGGTTCTTACATGTGCATTGTGTTATTGTGTAGTCCTAGCAAAAAGGGAAAAAATAATAATTATGAGAAGCACATCAATGTCAACACTATCCAAGAAAATAAACCCTTGAAAGCATTCAAATTTTGTGGACCTTCGTGATCCAAAGTTACACTAAATCAGTGGAAGCACATTTACTTATTTAAAATGAATTAAAATAATGACGCGAATACAACTTTCTGAGCGTTTTTAATCAGGCGACACTGTACGTTTCCTGTAGGAACTAAGGAACTAAAGTGTGGATACATCCGTGTCTATTATCTGAAGGACCAACTTCCGTTTCCGTTGACCGTAGGTCACTAATAAAAGTCATAATTATTATTAAAAGTCAATAACATGGTTTAGCCAATTACGTTATAAATTATAAAAATCCATCGTTCAATAATTTATTGCCCAGAAACATACTGAAACTATAATATTAAATGCACATATTTGTTAATTTGTCACGAAATGTACTTGAATTTAAATAGGCTAATGCTCATATATTATGTTATCATTATTATATCAGTCCATTTAAGAACATCATATGTTTTTTTGTTTTTTTTTACATGAATGCATAGGTAACACTAATGTAGCAAAAATAAATGCACTAATTAATAATAATAATAATAATAATAATAATAATAATAATAATAATAATAATATACAAACAAATAAATAAATGCAACACAGTTAGCTCCAGTTCCTTTGTGTTGTATTAGTCAATTTGCTTACTTTTGTTATCATTGTCAGACTGGTCTTTTTGTGTTTGGAAGTTCTCAAAGATATAAAATCACAGTATCGTATGGAGAGCCAGCTCTTCAAAAACATACTTAAAATAACAGGATTCTGATGTAGGCCTATCAATGATATAGCATGATTTTACTGCAAGCAACAATAATATTAACTGATTTGTAGAAAAATAATTTATAAAACAAAACAATATGTAGTTTGTGTTTATATTGGTATAAGCAATAATAGTAGCAAAATAATTGAAAACATCTATTCTTCTATTGCTATGTATATATTCAATCTCACTATTGGTATAAGAAGTTGTACTGTAGTAGCTATCAGTCATGATATGGTTTAAAGGAGGAATAACGTTATCAATAATTTAATCTGTGTAATATAACATTCACCCTCAGAGATATGATAAAACAGAAATATGATAGGAGTGAAAGGCTAAGGATTAAGAAATGTTTAAATGCAACAGTTAATGTGAATTCGCAAATCTAGTATTCAAATATGATTCAGAATGAACTGACAATAATGGATGGAACTCATTTTCATCTTATCTGAATTCTCACCACAGTCAGAAAATCAAATGGTGTTGACAGCCCAAATGTTGACAAATGTTTTTATAAATTATTTAATATTATTCAATAATATTCAATATTATATTTAAAACTATATTCGGGTTAATCACACATGTATTGCATGTCATAGCCATTTTGCTTTATGTAGTTCTTAACTTAAATTGAGGGAAATTATCTTAACTGTGTGAGGACATATGATCGTGACACAGAAAATAAGGGCACAACTACTTACAAACCTAAAACTCACCAGAAGAATATAGATATATAAGAATATAGATATAGGCTAGAAAAAGGACATCCAGGATAATGTCTGACTTTGCTTGAGTTTAGATGATTTCATAAATATCTCACAGAGTTACAAAAAGTATGTGCAACCCTTTTTTAAATGAACCCTTTGACACAACAGTATTTTTTTTCTTTCAAATATAACATATTTTTTTTTCTTTTTTATCATTTTAATAAGACAGTAAATAAGAATACATTAATGTTTAGAAAGTGGAAATGTGGTTATTTTTCAAAACTAATGGCAAGTAAAAATGTTTAGTCTCTTAAGAGTCTGTGAAATACCCAACACTCTTCAAAATAAAGGTTCTAAAAGGGGGTATTTGCATCGATACCATAAAAGAACCATTTTTGGTTCCCCAAAGAACCTTTAATTGAACAGTTTTGAAAAGAAGAATTTGAATAATCTAAAAAAACCTTTTCCACTATAAATAAACTATGGATAAAGGTTCCTCATAGAAACATAAATGCCAATAAATAACCTTTATTTGTAAGAGTGGAAGGTTTTGAAATGGCAAATGAGTTAAAACATGTATTTTGCATATTTATTTTGGCCTTCTATTATTACTCATTGAATCTAGTTTGCATGGACATTTTCCCTCTCATCATTGCTCCTGCTTGTTCATAAAGGGGCAACGATGACCACAAACAACATCAGAACATGTGAATGAAAAGCTGGCTGGGCTGCTCCAACAATTTTAACAGCCGAACAAGCCAGTTTTATTCACTGTTATGTGGGTGTAGTAGGGGGTGTTCTTTTAATGTACACAGTTTAAGAGTTGGGTGGAGCCGTATTTAGTGAGGAAGCATTTTATAGCTTAAATGGCTGAGAAGATTGAGTGAGAGCAAAGGACAGATGTGGTCAGGGCAGCTGTGGTGAGGAAACCTAAAGCCTGCTGTCTGACCAGCACCACAGTAACAGCATACTTCCCATTCTTCCTCCAAACCTCAGACCAGCCACGCCATTTCCTCTCGCCAACTGCCCAGAGCTTCCTCCTGCTTTGGCATGAATGGAGGTTGGGAGAATGTGTTCAGTCAGTCTGTGTACAGTTGTAACTATGGAATGTAATTCATTACCATGTCTTTGTGGTGGATCTTTTTATTTTCCATGGAATGGCGTCCTTAGTAAATACGTGGTCATGAGATATTGTAGCATATGTATAGTTCACTGCATCCCGCTACCATAAGAAGGAAACTGTGTGTCTAAAATAGCATGTTTTCCTTGAAACTAAAAACAGATTGGCCTGATCAGGGTGAAGCTATGATAGATGTTTATTAGAAGTTAATTTCGAGTTACCCAGAAAAACTGAATATTATTCAACAGAAGACATTCTGGGGGGAAGAAAAAACTGATGTGAATAAACAAACAAAACTGCAGATGTCAGTGCATTATTACTTCAAGTCAGACTGATCAAAAAGGTAAGTCGAGATTGTGAGTGTTTTCATTTAAGGGTTAGTTCACCCAAAAATGAAAATTCAAGACTAAACAAGATAATAACACACAAGTGTAAGTGATCAGAACATGATTAGTCCAGGCAATGGGTTATGAGAAAAGTAGTTCATGGTGGGATAAAGAAGATGGAAGGAGTGCCCTCTGGTGGAGATCATGGGCACTCCAGCTGGTGGTTGTGACAGTTTCGAAGATGAACGAAAGTCTTACGGGTTTGGAACGACACAGGCATGAGTAATTAATGACAGAATTTTCATTTTTGGCTGAACTAACCCTTTAAAAAAATTTATTAATTTGAATCATTTGTTTGTGAATCGGGCTACAGATATAATTTTGTTTGTTTTTGCAGTGCATGAGGTTCAGGAAACACTGCTGAACATGCTTGTGGTAAGTCATGTCAGAAATTTGCAGGCCTAAATATAAGTTCCCTATCGATAATGGTCTCGCAACATTGCGACGCTATGAGGAAATCCCATTCTCCGAAAATACTGAAGCCTGATTGAATTGACATAAATGTGGTACGTGCATCCATGAGTGGGTTGCCTGCCTGGGCCACACCTACGCTGAAGCAGCGCTCATTGAGACAGTCTTACCTCGCTGTGCTCGCTCCCACCCCCGCGTTCCCCAGTTCTCTTCCCCCTCCTCTCACGAGCTACTAGGAAAAAGCTGCGGAGTCGCGAGGCTGAGCAAACGGCACACAGTGAGCTTACGTCGGCCCAGATCCGCGTTTCACTCTCCCCACAGCGAAAGGATTCGTTTCACCCCCGAGGACCAGCGCCCCCCTTCTGGTGTGAGTGGCCTGGTTTCATTTGGTGGGTCCAAGGAGAATGATGGCAATGATGCCATGTCCCTGGCTGCCTCAGATGTGAAGGAGTGGTCAAAACTCGTGGAGGATTCTGCCACCCTGCCACAGAACAAGCCAGATGATTCCCAGCCCGGGCTGGACTCCGAGCTCGTCCGAGTCCTCTCCAAAGCCTTTGAGGAGCTGGGGTTGAAATGGTCGGCCCCAGCTGAACCTGCCCGCAGTCGCCTCGATGAGTGGTTCCTGCAGCCAGGGTGCCACCAGTGAGCCCCCGTCAGAGGCCAGCCCCATTCTTTCCGGGAGTATATGAAGAGCTGACTTGGCGCGCCACCTACTAGGCTCACGTCCACTCTTCAGCTTCTTCCACCCTCACCTCTGTTGATGCCCAGGAGCAGAAGGGGTATAAACCCCCCCTCCCCCCGCCACCCACTTGAAGAGGCCATCACGGCACACATCTGTCTGCTCACGGCCCATGGATGGAAGACACGTGCCACCTATCCCTCTAAGCCCTGCAGAGCCACTTCTGCCCTGCCGGCCACACAGATGGTCAGGTAGGATCCGCACTCCACATGATGGCGGTCCTTCAAGTCTTCCAGGCCAAGTCTTTGCACGCAGAGTGCTGGACTCTGAACAGCAGCGCAAGCAGTCCTCCTGATGCATCAGGAGTGAAGAGGAGGCAGCCCAGCTTCGGTTGGACCCGCCTCTAAGTGACTGTGTTCGTCCCGTTCCCCTCTGTTTAGTTCTGGGTGATGGGGACTTTGTGTTTGTTGCTAGTGGTTGTATTGTTCCACCAAATAAAAAAAAATAAAAAATAAACAACTTCACAAAAAGGGCATTTCTCCTCTTCTCACTCTCAGCAACGCAGGGGTCAGCTTCCCACCGCAGAGCATTGTCCTGCCACTTGCAGCATTTCAGCCTCTTGCCGCCTGTTGGCATGCATGCATGGCATGTCTGGGTTTTACAGCCGCTACTTCCTCGTTCTGAAGAAGGATGGTGGCCTAATGAGACAGACGTTCAGAATGCTAACCTTGAAACAAATCCTTTTGCAGATTCACCCAGGAGATTGTTTTTTATCAGTGAACTGAAAGATGCATACTTTCATATCCAGATAGCCAATAATCACAGGCCATTCTTCAGGTTCACATTGGAAGGAGTGGCTTACCAGTTTACAGTCCTACCATTTGGAGCAGGTCGGATGGACGACGGGCATCACAGATCCAATAT
Source organism: Coreius guichenoti (assembly GCA_039654105.1). Classification (NCBI taxonomy): domain Eukaryota; kingdom Metazoa; phylum Chordata; class Actinopteri; order Cypriniformes; family Gobionidae; genus Coreius; species Coreius guichenoti. Next base: position 29,814,409 of record CM077172.1, on the reverse strand, counting down.
ACTGTTATGCATTTTCTTTGTCAACTGTTTACGTTCACTTAAGATATAACTGACTGGGTTCATGAGAATATTTTGACATATTTTTGTGTGCATTTGTCCGTTCAAGTGCAAAAAGACGCGTATGGAACTATTCAGTATCGCATATTATTCAGTATGAGAGGGGGCTTTCTGTGCGCATGCTTTGGATGTGTGCGCAGCACAGAAAACACAGTGTGAGTCTTCTTGCGTTTGAATGGTTTAAAGTCATATTAAAATACACACAAAGGAATCGATAAGAGGAATCAACATTTTTATTTCATAACAAGTATCCCATTCCAGAATTGGAATCAATTTTCGATTCCCAGCCCTATGCAGGCCTGGCTGAAAATTCAGCGACTCACTGCATCATTCAAAGCCGGGGGTCTCTATCCCCTCAAGGCATTTCAGAGGTTGCTAGGCCTGATGGCAGCAGCTTCCTAGTCATTCCACTGGGCCTGCTACACATACGGCCGCTCCAGTTCTGGCTGAAAGCCCACGTCCCACCCTGTGCTTGGCGAATGGGATGCTTGAAACTCAGGGTGACCTATTGCTGTGTTAAGGCTCTGGCACCTTGGAGGACCCCCCAGTTGTACCTGTTGGGAGTGGATTTGGGACTGGTCTCCAGAAGGATAGTGGTCACGACGGACACCTCCAACACGAGTCGGGGCGCCCTGTGCAATGGCAGGCCAACATTCGGCACCTGGTCAGGTCCAAAGCTCTGCTGGCACATCAACTGTCTGGATATGATGACAGTGCTCCTGGTGCTTAAGGCTTTTCTGCCAGACCTGAGAGGCCATCACGTCCTGGTCCAGTCGGACAACATGACAGTGGTCGCTTACATAAACCACCAAGGAGCCCCGAAGTCGCGCCCTCTGAACAGATTTGCAAAACTCCTCCTGTGGGCATGTACAGTGAGGGCAGTGCACATGCTGGGCAAGCTGAACCAGGGTGTGGACATGCTGTCCCGGAGCGGGGTGACTCCAGGGGAAGAGACTTTCACCCCCAGATGATCTGGAGTTTCTTCGGGGAAGCAGAAGTAGACCACTTTGCCTCGAAGGAGAAGACTCACTGTCCGATATTATTCTTGATGTAGAAGGATGCTCTAGCCCACGAATGGCCGAAGGCATGTCTGTATGCCTTCCCTCTGGTGGGCCTACTCCCACAGTTCATCAACCAGATCAGGGAGGACAGACAGTCAGTCCTCTTGGTGGCCCCACTATAGTAGAGCCAGACCTGGTTCCCAGAAATGGTGCAGTTGCTGGTGGCAGAGCCCTGGCCTATTCCACTGCGGAGGGATTTCCTCTCCCAGGCAGGGGGCTCAATCTGGCACCCCTAGACGAAGCTATGGAGCCTTCATGTGTGGCCCCTTGATGGGGGAAAACACCATTTCGGACATAAGAACCACATCTTCAAGGCGCCACATCTACAAGGCACCTCTACGCCCTTAAGTGGTCTGTCTTTTCCGACTGGTGCACAATGCGAAATCACGACCCTGTAACTTGTGACATGGTGTAAATTCTTTCCTTTCTGCAAGAGCGGCTGGACGACGGGCAGACCCCGTCCACGCTCAAGGTCTATGTGGCAGCTATTGAGACGTATCATGCCCTGATTGCTTGCCAGTTGGTGTGTAGGAACGAGCTGGTCATTAAGTACCTTAAAGGGGCCCAGAGGTTAAATCTGTCTCACCCCAATATGGTTCCAACCTAGCCACCATCCACCGTCCTCAGGGCACTTCAGGGCCCCCCGTTTGAGCTACTATAGGCACAGATTCTGTCTGCTTGAGGGCTAGTCTATGGTGTGCTGGACACAATCAATTCTGTTTAAGAGTATCGCGCCCCCCGGACAGTGGTGCTATCTATATGGTTTTGACTTCTGCTGGCCTAAACCTAATTCATTTCTGGGTGGTTTCCTTTGTAGTTTGCAGCCCTGCCTAGTTTCCCTTATGCCAGGCGCCACTGCAAGTAATTCCACTGTCCAGTGCATCCACTGTAGTAGGCCCACGGAATAGTGCCCCATCCCTGGGCCAGGCTCGCAGGGCTTCTTCTCTGCCTTTAGGCTGGGACAGTCCTGCGCTAATAACACAGCACTGTTGGATTGTGTTCCCCATAGTGTCAGTTAATGTCGCAATGACTGTTATCGAAAGGGAACATTTCGGTTACTAACGTAACCTTGGTTCCCTGAGATTACGAGACTATTAACTACCTTGTTTACTAAATTTGAAAACTTATTATCAATATTTCTGACAGCATGCTTGCACCACCAAACAAATCTCACATTTGTGTGACTTCTCCAGTTATTTCCACTCTGCGTCCCATAGTTTGAAACGAGTGTTTGAAGCCTTTCATCAGTACTGTGGGCACATGCACACTATTAAAAAGTGTCTCCATAGTTTAATACTCTTTTTTGATACCATTATGGATTTTCTTAATCTAAATTGTCTTTCTCCTCAGTACAGAGTTGTTCACAAACTGCATGTGCAATACAGAGATGCTTCAGCGCTGACAAATGATAGAAAACATTTGCAAGTTTTGGTTCCTACAATGAATTGTATGTAAATATCCTCCTTCAGTGCTCTTTTTGTTTTCTATCTCATAAAATATCTTGTTACTATTTAGGTGTGAGAATCTGCAGCAAACGATTCAGTGCCTTTCGAATTAATCAAACTACGTAAATCACACATTTTTAGCAAACCTGTTTGGCCGATTAGATCCGCGATCTGGCGTCTCTAGTTGTGATTCTGTGCAGCTTATAGAAAACATGCATGACATGATTGCTAAAATATTGTCAAGGAAAAATGATTCTTAAATCGATATAATATTATCTCCATTGTCAGACAAGGATTTATTAGTAATATTTAGTAATAATAATAGTCTTTTCTTCCCTATTTTGACTGATATATCAGAGTGAAACGGCTTATCGAACACGGTGGGACTTATCGGGTGGGACTTGACTTTGTCAATTGGGAATTGATTGGATGGTTGTGGTTTGCTATTGCTGTGATTTTATATGAGGTTGATGACAGGTTGATCCCGGCCTCGCAGCAGTAAACATGGCATGTCACTGCAAGAGGGAGGGGAAGTTATTTTGATTAAAGATTGCGAGGACATGTGAATTAAATTTTAAAAAAATGATGTGCGCTAATAAACCATTTATAATAAATACTGCAATATTCCATAAAAAAATTTTGATTTCATCGTGCCTTTAATGCTCCTTGCAAAACTACTCATGAATAACAGAGGGCAGCATTACACAACACACAGGCTTTGAGTTTGAGGTGCAGCTCATTGTCCAGCATAGCACATCTGTGTACTTCACCCATACGAGTTCCTCTGCCTTAATGTTTTTTCTGGCAGCAGTTGCCAGGCCAGCAGCAGCCATGATGCGGAAATGATAATGGACAGTGGTCAGAATGGTAGTAGCTGTCAGACTTGTTTAGAGAAATGTCTATCCCCTTCCTATTTCTTTTTCTTCCAACCACTAAGTTTGTGTTCTGCTAAAAGCATGAACGTTAGGCTGCATCTGCTACGGGGTGTTATGGACTGTCTTGTTCATTGAGAATGTTCTCCAGGGAAAGATAAACCAACACCAGTGAAACCAGAGAGATGTTTATTCATTGAGGCTTTATTCATCAAGGCACCGGCAAACAATGAAAAGTCTAATATACACATTGAGAAAGTAAAAATATTAATTGACATTTTTGTCAATTAATACCTTACAAATTCGAAAATACATCATGTTGTTCATGCATTTCGCTAACCATGTCATTTCACCTGATTAAAGAGTATATAAGCACTAAAGAAGATAATGTATAAGAACTGGACAGAGAAAGAAAAGGAGAGAGATGTGTGAATGAGCGGTAGAGTCCGAGCGCCAGGGTGACGCAGGCGGCCGCAAGAGAGGGCTTATAAAATGTGAATCATCTTGCACCCTGTTTTTAGCCAAACCATGAAAATGTTGGAATGAAAGGGCACTTAATTTAGACTCCTCTTTTTTAACTTTTCTGTGGCTCACAATTCATGCATGACAGCAAGTAGACCGGATTTTGGGAGAGAAGGCAATGGGAACAGTTCGGCCAGGGGGCGGCACCTTACCCAGCACTCAACTCTGGAGCCTATTAGTGTGCCCACATAGCTGCCATCTTCAATTTACTGCCACAGAAGAGGTGAGGAGAGGAGAGAAGAGAAGTGGAGATGGCAGTGATGCTTGCTGACAAGTATCTGTTGAAACAGAAAACAGTGTTGCTGCATTTGCTTACATGACTGAACTAATGTTTCCAAAAGGGACAAATAAAGAGTGTGAACTGAGCTGAACTTCACTTCACTTGCTAGTGAATTTTTATGTAATGCATCAGATGAACATTTCCCTGCATGGTTCACAAAGGCTTGTACACTCCATTCAACATTATTTAACATTTGTGGGCTATTGATTCACCAAAATAATTTCAGTGAAAAAACAATCTGCACCATACTGTAAGTGTTTGCAATCCAGTTTAACCAGGTATAGCTAGGGTAAAAATCTGAACTACTAGATACAGTGGGGAGAACAAGTATTTGATACACTGCTGATTTTGCAGGTTTGCCGACTTACAAAGCATGTAGAAGTCTGTAATTTTGATCATAGGTACACTTCAACTGTGAGTGACGGAATCTAAAACAAAAATCCAGAAAATCACATAGTATGATTTTTAAGTAATTAATTTGCATTTTATTGCATGACATAAGTATTTGATACATCAGAAAAGCAGAACTTAATATTTGGTACAGAAACCTTTGTTTGCAATTACAGAGATCATACGTTTCCTGTAGTTCTTGACCAGGTTTGCACACACTGCAGCAGGGATTTTGGCCCACTCCTCCATACAGACCTTCTCCAGATCCTTCAGGTTTCGGGGCTGTCGCTGGGCAATACGGACTTTCAGCTCCCTCCAAAGATTTTCTATTGGGTTCAGGTCTGGAGACTGGCTAGGCCACTCTAGGACCTTGAGATGCTTCTTACGGAGCCACTCCTTAGTTGCCCTGGCTGTGTGTTTCGGGTCGTTGTCATGCTGGAAGACCCAGCCACGACCCATCTTCAATGCTCTTACTGAGGGAAGGAGGTTGTTGGCCAAGATCTCGTGATACATGGCCCCATCCATCCTCCCCTCAATACGGTGCAGTCGTCCTGTCCCCTTTGCAGAAAAGCATCCCCAAAGAATGATGTTTCCACCTCCATGCTTCACGGTTGGGATGGTGTTCTTGGGGTTGTACTCATCCTTCTTCTTCCTCCAAACACGGCGAGTGGAGTTTAGACCAAAAAGCTCTATTTTTGTCTCATCAGACCACATGACCTTCTCCCATTCCTCCTCTGGATCATCCAGATGGTCACTGGAAAACTTCAGACGGGCCTGGACATGCGCTGGCTTTAGCAGGGGGACCTTGTGTGTGCTGCAGGATTTTCAAACAGGTGCAGTTAATACAGATAATGAGTGGAGAACAGGATGGCTTCTTAAAGAAAAACTAACAGGTCTGTGAGAGCCGGAATTCTTACTGGTTGGTAGGTGATCAAATACTTATGTCATGCAATAAAATGCAAATTAATTACTTAAAAATCATACAATGTGATTTTCTGGATTTTTGTTTTAGATTCCGTCTCTCACAGTTGAAGTGCACCTATGATAAAAATTACTTCTACATGGTTTGTAAGTGGGCAAACCTGCAAAATCGGCAGTGTATCAAATACTTGTTCTCCCCACTGTATCCCTGTTTGATTAACAGTACTTCAAGACAGTTGCTCTGTATTACAAGTTTTCTGAAATGTTATGTTTAAATTGAGTTGGGCATTATCTCAAATCTTCAAATTGACAAGTGCCTAAAAATGCTTTTGCCTGTAGTGTTATATACTGTAGATATATCACGATATAAAAATGTGACAATATGTATCAGTAATGTGAATGATATGTTTTGCAATATAGAGTTAGTTTTATCCAAGACTCAACTGTTTTAAAAAGTATAGTTCACCCAAATATGAAAATTCTGTCATCATGCACTCTGCACTCATTTGCCCCTGCTGGTCATAATATTCTGGTTTTTAAAAGCATCTTTCTCCATTGACAGCCATTCAGAATTGACTGTGTATTCTGTTAAATAATTTCTTAAGTAAAATATATACAGTATTACAAATGTTATTCTATTACGTTGTTCTATTATATTATATTAAATAAGAGGTTCTCAACCTTTTTGACTCCAAGGCCCCCCATTGGATAAGGATTTTAAAAAATGTTCTACCTGATAAAAATATTTAAAATCTTGACACTAGAAAAATGTATATTCCATATCAAATTGCCATGTTAAGTTTTAAAATTGTATTCATTTCCATGACTGTTCTAGTCTAGAAATCATTTATATTAATATAATATACAGGTTTTCCAAGACCATGGGAATCGTTAAAAAATCGTTAGTTGTTTTAGCTTATGCCCCTTAGTGGAAGTTTTCTTAGGCCCCCTGGTTGAGAAATTATAGCTTTGGCGCAAGTTCTTTCAGGAAGACTCTAATGCCACATCATTCATTCATGATTATTAGGTCTGGCCAATCACTGCTTGACACTTAGAGTATATAAGTACTGAACTCTCTGTTTTACATTTGCAGTTGATGACACTGACGTTCCCCTCTATCCTCCCCACCACCATCAGTTTAGTCCCTGTCCATCCATCAGGGCTAGGCTCCGCCCCTGCCTTCATCTTCAGGCAGGACCAGCCGAATCTGCATCCCCCAGGATTTAGACTAAGGACGGGGCCTACGCCAAAGAACTTTTCTATACAACTAGACATGAATCATTGTAGCTTGGTACCATCTGTTAATACTTCATGGAATAAAAACCATGTAAGTGTTCACCTGCCCTCTGAGTCTCTCTGGTAGAACCACTGTTTTAGATGTTTCACCAGTGCCTGATTCTCTTAAAAAGTAATAAAGGGACTTATATTTGTCCCTGTCTGCTGCCTTTGACGTCAGAGCTTGGGATATGTAATTAGCCAATTGGTATTGTCATGACGCAATTTTCCTGCGGCTCCAGAGTAAGTCACAAAGCATTTATGGCTTGAGTGATTGGCTCAAAAACATACTTTTTTGGTATGAGAAAGTGTTTTGCTTTATATAAAAATGTAGAGTCTCTCCAGTCTTATGTTTGATAGTTGAAGTCCTCCAGTGCATCAGTTTTTGTCTAATGGTAGTGCACTGCATCTAGCACTGCTGTGAGTGCTTCCTTTATTTCATTCACTTCTTGCTCTTTCCAAGGGTAGCTTGTTGACAAATTAAGACGTGTCATTTCAATTTAAGGCATGCTGCACAACTGCAGCGATCTTTCCTTGCGCACATAGTAACACACATTCGCATACTCTCAGTGTATAATAAGCACTGTAACAGTGTGGTTTGCATTTCCCCATGTGCAATCGTGGAGAAGCCACATGAAAAGGCCTTGGTATTAAAGGACAAGTCTTGGTTGGGAGGGATTCTGTCATGCAACAAGAGTGTGTTTTTCACTTTTTTCCCTCCGTTTTGGAGAAATTCATCCACCCCATTAGACAGGGTAACCGCACATGAGTCCTGCTTAAATGGCCCTCGCCACCAGATTGCGAAAGGGAAGAGTATGGTGCTTTAGATTGTCCGACACTTTCATTAAGGCTTAATTAGACATGACACATCTTTTTGATTATAGGAGAAACATCTGTTTACATGTGTGTATGTGTTCACAGGCTTGTAATCAGTGATTTAAGCCAAATGAATGATAAATGTCATGTAAAGGAATAGTTTGCCTAAAAATGACAATTTCATCATGTCTTTTGAAAACTGTATGACACTAGAGGAGGTATTTATAGCATGATATCCAAGTTGCTCTTTTCCATATGATTAAAGTAAATGTGACCACGGCTGTCAACACTCACACAAATAAAGTTTCTTTATTGACATCTATGATTCCATGAAGAACCTTTAACCTTTCCATTGCACAAAATGTTCTTTATAGTGAAAAAACGTTCTTTAGATTATTAAAATGTCCTTCACACTAAGAAAAAAATGTTCTTTTATGAACTGATTACTAAAAGGTTCTTTAGGGAACCGAAAATGGTTTTTCTATTGCATCGCTGTGAAAACCCCCTTTTGGAACCTTTATTTTTAAGATTGACGGCAAGATGTTTGGTGAATAATGGTTTACCTTGGTCTGTTCCTCACACAAAGCTATTATATGGCTTCAGAAGACTTGGAATATAACGCACAAGTTGTAAGGTCTTTTATGATGCTCTAATGGACCATTTTTGTCCAATTTAGTCCCCATCGGCTTTCAAAGAATGTACATGAGGGTGAGTAAATTATATTAAATGACAAATTGGCCATATTTCCCTATTGACAACTGTTGTTTATCCACTGATGGCTTTATTCAGCTATCCATCCATCCATCCATCTGGCCAGGGATTTATTACCTGCTGTCTGTCTTTCTTCAGACAAGACAGAAGTGCATGAAGACAAGAAGAGGCCATTATTACAGAGAATCCCAGAATAGACATCTTTTTATTATAAGCCTGTCCAGTGCTAGCGGTGAAGAAAAATTACAGGGAGTTCCTCTAACACATAAAAAAGGTTGCTGCGCTGAAACCAGGAACCTCAATAAAGGTTGCATTAGAAAATCTTTAGTTTCCACTCTCCCCCAAATTTTTGAGAAATCACTTTATTTCTGCCCACTTTTTCATGTGCTTTGTTTTATGTTGAGTTGCAGCAGACTGTTTTGTGGCTTCTCTCTCAAGCCTGTGGAAAGAAAATACGCTCACTTGTGGCTTATTGGGATGCCACTCCTGAGCCTAACATCTGCTTAGAGGAAGATGTTGAAAGGGAGAGGGGTACGGCATAAAAAACCTGCTAATCTTGTGCTCAAATTTTCAGATTCATGTCATGTGTTGAGTTGAAAGACAAAAACAGCCTTTCTTGGCTTTGGTGAATACAGATCACTGGGCCTTTAGATCTTTAGATTCCTTCATGATTCATTTGATGTTTTTGTGACAGACAAGTGCACATCAAAGATGAGTGGCTAGAAAATGTGTCCATAAACAGTGATTCACACCAGATTCTTGATTGCACATTTAGTCACATCCTTAAATGCACATCTGTCACAACGAATAATGGACAACAGATGGAAGAAGGCCTATGAAACAAAAAAACTAAAATATTATGATACCAAGTTTTATATTTACGTGATCATCTTCCTAGTTTACATATCCAATAAAACATTCCAAGAAATGACGCAATGACTTTATCAATTGGCGATTGGCTATTTTATTTAGAAGGTGGGACTTATTCTGCCATATTCTGTGTTGCACTTTCTCCCAACCATAGTAATATGAGTACACCGTGTTTGTATAACTAAAGTCTTTGGAGTTATGCACTTATGACTGCACATGTGCATTGGCTGGTGAGATGACTTGCCTTAAAGGGACTTTGATAATTGCAAATTTAGGACCGAGATAGTTCCTTATTAGGTGATCAATAATTACAGAATGAGATTATCCTCATTAAGAAATAACTATGACAAATTATAAAGAAATACCAATTAATTGCCACGGGTTGTAGTATAAAATAAGCGCACAAAGACAAAGAAATCCAGGAAACAGTCTTTAATATACAACGTTTTCAGACTGTTATAAAAAGAAGAGGGGATGCCACACAGTGGTAAACATGGCCTTGTCCCAACTTTTTTGAGATGTGTTGATGCCATGAAATTTAAAATCAACTTATTTTTCCCTTAAAATGATACATTTTCTCAGTTTAAACATTTGACATGTCATCTATGTTGTATTCTGAATAAAATATTGAAATTTGAAACTTCCACATCATTGCATTCCTTTTTTATTCACAATTTGTACAGTGTCCCAACTTTTTTGGAATCGGGTTTGTAATAATCCACAGAATATAGAACAGAATAACGGGGAAACACATCCACAACACTAAGACATGACCGGACAAAGAACTGAACAAAACAGGGAGTATATATACACAGGCTAAAATGGAATCAATAGTCAAGAGAACACTCTAGAAAATTAGGCCACACAGGCAAACAGATAAAACACAAAGAAACTAAACCAAAATAGAGCATACGCTGTAACAGTTCAACTGAGGAGGGAAGGCGGGGGCTCCGGAGGAGGACGAGGAACAGGAGAGGGGCGAAAACAGTCAGGGGTGGGCAAAACAGTCCATGGGGGAATGGAGACAGGGAGGAGCCAGGAGCAGAGGGAGCCGGATGATGATCCAGAGTACAGCCAGGAAGGAGGCCCATGGTGGCGCTGAGGCAGGGAGGATGAAGGACGATGGAGACGGAGCCAAAGATGGTGGAGCCCTGGGCGCAGACAGCAAGATAGAACTGGGTGACACCGCTGGTTCTGGCGGCCGCGACAGAACCGCAGCGACGACCGTCTGAGGAGTAACCGGGGTACCAGAAGGCTGAGGTGGAGCCAGAGCAACTGAGGGCCGAGGTGAAGCCGGAGGCATGGTGGAGCCAGACGGAGTGCAGCGGATGGCTCGTAAATCCGTGGCGCAGGTGAGGCGACGTCTGACCGAGGTGGAGCCAGAGGATCGAGGGAGACCCGGTGAAGCCGTAAGGCCAATGGTCCCAGGTGGAGCCTGGGAAGGGAGGAGCCAAGGCGGAGGAGTCTGGACGACAGGCCGAGGTGGAGTGACGGGATCAGCAGCAAGAGGCGAGCCAGGGGACACCTTTGTCCAGGATGCCGGAAGTCTCGAGGTGGATATACACCACAGAGGGGAGGGGGAGGAGCCGAGGAACTGACGGGAGACAGCGGAGACTGGGCAGAGGAACTGGCTGAACTTTGAAGAGGAGGTGGGAGAGGGAGGCTGGGAGGAATTATAGGAGACGCAGGAGACTTGGAGCTGGGCAGGACCAGCGGGGACAGGAGAGACAGGGTAACATCCTCTTCAAGCAAATCATCAAATAGTTTAGAGGTCAGCAGTAACTCATCCTCACTGGCAGGCGTGTGGGTGGGGCTCCTTTCCCCTCGAACTCCACGAGGACTCACGATGACGGACGATGTTGCCGGCTCACACACCTGGCCAGACATCTTACAAGGCTCAGGCTCTGAGGTGATAACTTGCCCCGTCCTATTCTCCAGCATGGGCTCGTGCATCGTGGCAGGCTCACTGTCTGCGGTGGGCTCATGCAAATGCTCCATGCAGCAGGGTGATGGCAGGCTGGACTCTGGGTGTGGAATGGGGCTGGTGATGTCCTCCTTAGCCTGGCAGATGGTAAGTGTTGATGCGTTACATACCAGCACCCACTCCACAAACGCGACAAAATTATCCCGGGAACCGTCCACTGGGAGACTTGGACGGCTCGCTTAGGCTAGAGTAGTAGAAAATGCAGAGCAAGCCGTTCGGGTAGTGAATCAGGTATGCTAGATGAATGAAGTCCAGAGTATGGTCCTCCAGTGGACGGTCTCTCTGCTCCAGGCAGAGTAACTGAACTGCAGGCAAGTCCATGGTGAAGGCGGGAGAAAAAAACGCTGCAATATAATAATCCACACAATATAGAACAGAATTACGGGGGAAACACATCCACAACACTAAGACGCAACCGAACAAAGAACTGAACAAAACAGGGAGTATACACAGGCTAAATGAGTTAATTAAAAAAACGACTGTTGAACAGAATCAATAATCAAGGAAACACACTAGAAAACTAGGTCACAAACAGATAAAACTCAAAGAAACTGAACCAAAACAGAGCATACATGTTACATTAATTACTAATCACAACATTAACGTGTCTGAGACGTGAGCAATTGTCTCTGAACATGGTCATAAAATGCATCACTAATTACTCAATTGTATAGTCACACTTCAAGAACTACTAGTGATCTGGAACATTTTCACTGTAAAATAATAGTATTTGTATGGAAGCATAGTTACCTAATGACGGACCATTATTCTAAAGTGTTACCATTTGCTCCACAGACAGACAGACTTTATTCATTATTCTACCCTGTTTGTGGCCATAAGCCATTACAAAAGACTGTACAACTAGGTTCTGATCAACTGCAATTAACTACTATCGGTATGTGGGGAAAGCGAGCAGTCTGGCGGTGACGCTGGGCATTGTGGGCCACTCCCTACATGCTGCTAATTGGTGTAATCACTGCAGTAATGAAGTATGGCGGTTTCTCCAAGTGTGATTACAGGTCATCAGCTCGCAGAGGAAATGAGGGGTTGGGGAGCTGTGGAATTCTCTGTTATATGGGTGTTGGTGCTCGTTTACGGGATGTACGCATGAGGCGTGTGCTGTTGTTTTGACGTTGTCGTCTGACGGCTGGCTGGTGTCAGGCATTTGCCAGGGAAGTAAACAACTCACCCTGTATGGGCACAGGCAGCCTTTGATATTCACAAACTTCCTTATTGACCCTTATCAGGATTTGGAAATTCTTCACTTCTGACAGGATAATGTGGCGAGAGTGTGTTCTTGTGCAGTCCGACTGTTTTCTACAACACAGCATGTGATGTGACATACGCAGTTGTGTCAACTATTTCCCACAAAGATAACATTTATGAGCTGACATAGCTCAGTAAGATTTGAAAGCTTTGAAAAATAAGGTGGCAATAAACTTAACACAACTGAGTATAAAACATTTTCTGACTTCATAAAAGAAACATGAATGTCGGAATTGTATAATGTTTGTTCACTGTACTAAGCTGTAGAGTAGACATTGAACCAATATTCACAATATTCAGCTTTACAAAGACCACTTCTTTACAGATATAGTTCACCAAAAAAATGAAAATTCTGTAATCATTACAATGACTTTGCTTTTTATGTGGAACATAAAATACACACTTACTATATAAGAAAATATTTTATATACAGAAAATTTAAGGATTCAGTCAGGCGCTTCATATATACAACCTTTTACGGGGTTCCCATCATGGGATCATTTTATGGATTTAATTTTAATTAATTTTTTATTTCTCCTTTTTAGATTTATTTAATTTCTCCTTATATAGAACCTTTTTTGGCATAAAAGTTCTTTTTAATTTGAGTCAAGAACTCTATAAAGAACTTTGAACCTTTTTTGTGAGATATTTTGAACAATGCTGGTAACTAAACGTTTTGGTTACCATTGACGTCCACTGTATGGACAAAAAACGAACACTGTGACATTTCTCTAAATATCTTCCTTTATGTTCTACAGAATAAAGAAAGTCATACTGGTTTGGTTTGGAATGAAATAAGTAAGTTATTTTCATGAGAATTTTCAATTTTGGGTGAACAATCCTTTAAATCTTTACATATTTTGCCTCAGTCTTGAATATTTGGTTACATTTGTCTCCATATGGTTTCCTGGCAGCGCACAAATCACTCTAAATTCAGTCTCAATGCTATTTCTACCAGTTTAGAAGCAATGGTCGTTCTTTCCATGAAATCAGTTTTTTTTTTTTTTTTTTTTTTTTTTTTTTTTTTTTTTTTACTCTCCTATAATATGGTGTCTTCAGCATAGTTTATTTTCCCTGCCTCTCCCAGGGAATCCTGAATCACGTTTGGTGTAATAATGATAAACTTGGTCTCATTCTACAGACCTGAACACAAACAGACATTTAGGACAGCTCACTGTCAATGTTTTTTCATGTATATGATGAATGAAAAAGGACATTCATCATCAAAGTCCAGAGAGAGAGATATTTCTGGAGAATAACTTTCCCTCATCTGAAATGATGGAAAAGGGGTCTTTTTTTCTAGGTTGTTTAACGTGGTTAACCTGTCCTCTGGAGAAACCGATTGTCCTACCTTCCCAGCTAACCACTTTTCAGCCTATCCTGAGAAAACAGACTATAGAGTGATAAAATATGAGCACAAAGTGATTTATAATCATCTCGAACATGCCTTACAAAGGACCTTCACAGAGTTTTAAAAAAATATTTGAGCAAAATTTCCTCTTTGCTTATCTCTGTAAGGTTTGTAATACCATGAATAGATTCTGTAAAACTCTGAATACACATCACACAAACATGTATCTCTGTATGTTTATAAGTTAGAAATAGATTCTCAGAGAAATTTGTTTTCTGTGATCTCGTACAGTGACACTTTTCCAACGGTCAATATTGACCTGCACGGTAATTATAACCCTCTGAACACTGCCGACCCAACAGCCTTACTGTCAACAGCTAGTGTTCGGTGTTTTCATTTAGATTACATGATTAAAAGAGAGTTCATTCTGCCATAAATATTTACCTCTACTTATAGCAAAAGGTTGACAATTTTTTAAAGCAATAATTTGTTATGTCCCTCTCTGAGTGTTTATAAGCACAGTTCTATTGATTCATTTAAATGCAATGAACTGACTTGTCCCAGTCTTCCCTCTGCGTGTCTGGCTGTCGCAGACTTGTATTGAAACTGTGTAGTTCTCTGCCTTGTCAATCAATGGGTAAAAAGCAGTTAAATCTCTCTGTTAGCCATACATGTAATTATAGCTTGCCAAAATGTTACTAAATATGCCCTCGCTGGCTTTCTGGTTTTGTTTTTTCCTCCCCTTTCGCCTTTTGAAGGAGTTCTAATTGGTGGAGACAGTGTGTCAGGATTAGAGGCTGGGAGTTTTAAACCCCAACACCCCCCGAAACCACACACACCCCCTCCTGTTCCCTGCTCGGAGCTGTACTACGGGCTCTGTGAGGGACATACAGGGCTGTGTGCTAGCTGTGGCCAGCCTCTCAGCACCTCTCCTCTGATTCTGCTCTGCACCTCCAAACCTACTTCTCCACAAAGGCCACAGTCAATATATTGCTACATATGACGCAACGGGCATTTCAGGGAATTGTCGTTTATTTTCAAGTTTGACAGTCGTTGATTTACTCAGGAACTAGGACAAGCAAATACCTTGATCAAGCAGTGATGATTACCATAACCAAAGCTTAAAATGCACACAATGATGGACTGGGACAGGCCAACGCAATCTCTTGGCAATTCGTAACTATTTTACGTTTTGGCAAATTGGTGGCTAGTTTGATTTTGTACAATCTCATTCATATGTTTTTGTACGATCTACTTACACCTCAGTTATGTTTATGGGTAAGGTTAGGGGTGGACCTTCACCCCTTTTTTTTCTAAAAATCATACATATACGAATTCATACAAAATCGGCACATCATAAAATCGTTACGTTTTCCTGTGAGATCGGGTTGGGCAGGCACTATAGGTTCTGGGACAGGTGTATGAGAGCAATCAATCAGCCTCTTTCATCACCTCCTCCTTCTGGACTTGTCGCCTCATTTGGGGTGCGAGGAAGTTATTCTGCCTTCCCGTACATAGAGCTGCTGCTGTCCATCCAACTTTGCCAGAGCCAAGTCAGAAAATCACAGAATCCTTGGTGTCTATAGTGACTTACTTTCAATGCTTCTCCTGCTGATTAATTAGGCTAAAATGAGAAGAAATGTTTAGGCCTATTTGTTTACTGGTGTGCTATGACCACAGAAAATGATTATGGCCCATACCTCAGTGAGTATATACAAATGAATTATGCGTATTCAGCAATGTTCTTACAATAGAAGTCTTTGGGGGTGAAAAAGCACTAATGTAAAGTACGTGATTTAAAATCTGTTAGCCCTCTGGGCACTCAGTTCCACGTCTATGTTTGTCACCGTAGTCACAGAAAAATTGTTGCGTGAATGTTAATTGCACTGTCCTAAAATCTCTACTAGTGATTATCCTGAGCTGTGACATCAAAGGTAGCATAAAAAATATATGTCCATTTCACAGTTTCAAGGGATAAGTCTGCCGATTTTCAACCGACTTTGTATAGACCTTATTCGTCATGACAGGTATGAACGTGAGGGATAGACTTACCATGTTTTCAATGGCATCCGCTGTAAAAAGCGGTATAAAGCTCCAAGATCACTTATAATTTTCGCCAGCTCATATTGTCTGGGGTTTTTTTGTCTAAAATTTCTCTGAAAGATATTTTTGCAGTGTTTCAGCAGAACAATCCAAAAACATTAAATAACAGTACAACCCACTGAAGAGATGTACAGTATGTCTATCCCTCACAGCCTCACTTTCATTCCCGTTAAAAATCAAAGATGGCGCTGCAGTGAATAAGGTCAATTGCTACAAATTGGTAATATATGTAAATGAACAATGCATACTCTTTCTCTGTGATACCTGCATCCAAATATACCCATTTATTTGTCTGCAAAAGTCTGCCAAATGATGCAAAATTATGCATTTTTTGTCATTTAGTGAACCTTTGACAGCTCCAGGGCTTTTGTTAAAACTACAGTTCAGTCATGACAACTCTGGATAGTTTGTAAAACATTTTATTAATGTAAATGGAATGTACATAGGTTTGGTCTTGGCGGATCTGCTATGCTGCTGCTGCTTCTGCTAAATGCTCAGAACCTAAAATGAATGGAAACATGCTGCAGCTGCTAGAGAGAGGGAGACCCCTGTAGCAGATGTGGTACTGGGGAGGTGGAGGAGTAGTATAAGAATTTGCATAATGCACATAGTTAGTGTATTTGATTGGATGCGTCGTGTAATGAATATGTGAAATCGATTGGCTGTGGAAGTTACATTGAAACAACTAATCAGAAGAGTTTCATGGCTGAACTATTCATATCAAACTTAGCCTAAGCATTTTTGTATTCCCACCCATGGACAGTCGGGCCAGCGCCAAAACCAAAATAAGTGCATTATGGGTGTTGAAGTTTTTGGAAAAAGGGAACACCACAGCCCTTTTTCTCTTGTCATAGCACTAATATTTTGTTTTTCTTTTCACGTTTCTACTGCATAAACAATCAAGTCTTAATAAAAGCCTATCTTGCCAGCAGTTGAATTACCCCTTAACAGTCCTCAAAAAAATAAAATAATTTTTAATAAATAATAATTAATAAATAAACAAACAAACAAACAGGGACTGGCAAAGCATCATCTATAATATTATATGTTGGTTTACTGTATATCCTGTATATTTACTGTATATTTATATACACTGATCAGGCATAACATTATGACTGTTGAATAACACTGATTATCTCTTTATCACGGCACCTGTTAGTGGGTGGGATATATTAGGCAGCAAGTGAATGTTTTGTCCTCAAAGTTGATGTGTTAGAAGCAGGAAAAATTGGCAAGTGTAAGGATTTAAGCGAGTTTGACAAGGGCTAAATTGTGATGGCTAGACGACTGGATCAGAGCATCTCCGAAACTGCAGCTCTTGTGGGGTGTTCCCGGTCTGCAGTGGTCAGTATCTATCAAAAGTGGTCCAAGGAAGGAACAGTGGAGAACCAGCGACAGGGTCATGGGTGGCCAAGGCTCATTGATGCACGTGGGGAGTGATAGAAAGGTGTCAGAATACACAGTGCATCGCAGTTTGTTGTGTATGGGGTAGCATAGCCGTAGACCAGTCAGGGTGCCCATGCTGACCCCTGTCCACCGCCGTAAGCACAATAGTGGGCAAGTGAGCATCAGAACTGGACCACGGAGCAATGAAAAAAAGGTGGCCTGGTCTGATGAATCACATTTTCTTTAACATCACGTGGATGACCGGGTGCGTGTGCGTCGTTTACCTATGGAACACATGGCACCAGGATGCACTATGGGAAGAAGGCAAGCCGGTGGAGGCAGTGTGATGCTTTGGGCAATGCTCTGCTGGGAAACCTTCCTGCCATCCATGTGGATGTTACTTTGACACGTAGCACCAACCAAAGCATTGTTGCAGACCATCTACACCCTTTCATGGAAACGGTATTCCCTGGTGGCTGTAGCCTCTTTCAGCAGGATAATGCGCCCTTCCACAAAGCAAAAATGGTTCAGGAATGGTTTGAGAAGCACAACAACAAGTTTGAGGTGTTGACTTGGCCTCCAATTTCCCCATGTCTCAATCCAATCGAGCATCTGTGGGATGTGCTGAACAAACAAGTCTGATCCATGGAGGCCCCACCTCGCAACTTACAGGACTTAAAGGATCTGCTGCTAACATCTTGGTGCCAGATACCACAGCACACCTTCAGTCTAGTGGATTCCATGCCTTGACGGGTCAGGGCTGTTTTGGCAGCAAAAGGGGGACCAACACAATATTAGGAAACACAAATTGTTTTGCCTGATCGGTGTATGTTTTAATTGCACATGTTGCTTGCAAAAATATCCTCCTTATATACAGATAATTTTGAATGGTTATCAATGGAGAGAGATGCATTTTTTGCGCTTGGCCCCTTACAAAAAAGTGCATGCTTAAAAGTTATTGAGTTTGCCAGCTTTTCAGAGTCATTGCATGAGTTATTATAACTTTGAACAGACAAGCTAAGTGCTTCTATCACATCAGTCCCATGCAAATTCCTTTAATGTTTATGGCCATACTTTCAGTGCAGTGTAACAGTTTCAATTTCATGGTTCTGTAGGCTATATGCCCCATAGACTTCCACCATAAGAATTCCATTGTATTTTTCCTTTGTTTTCATAAACTGAGGGATGAATTCTTTTTTTAGCCACAGATGCTGTCAACAGAGCCAAAATTGTATTGCAGTCATAATATTCCTGTGAAATCACATCTAAGTAATGTTATATTATCAAAGCATCAGAAAAAGAAAATAACTGACTCGGCAGACTTGTGAAGTGACGCTTCAGGTGAACTCTGTGGCCTTTTTGACAAATGGCACTGCAGAATACTCTCCATTAGCAAGCAAATTCACTCACTGACTGTTTGTTTAGGTCCATTTTAAATTCAATTCAATGAAACAATATGAACAATCAGCAAAATCTCTGGGAGCCAGCTAAAGTAATTATGTACTCAACACAATAAACACATGAACAATGAATGAGTATGTTTGGAGTCTCAGAGTGTAAATATCACTCCCCTCGTGCCCGTTGCTCTGCTGGACAGACCCCCTGATGGGCTACTGGAGCCGTCTGTACTTTTGAGGTGCACATGGAGTTTCCCATATTAATATCAATCATTATAGTTTAGATTGAGCACTGTCTGAAGTTTTTAAATACTGTCTTTTATGCTGTTTGTGACGATTATCCACACAACATGGCATTACAGCGATCAGACAATCAGCTCTTCTACAATCAAAGTGAATATTCATAAAGCTTAACACACATATAGAGACTAGTCTATAATTTAATACAATTATGCAGTGATCAACCTGTCTTGGTACTGGCTAGAAATAATTGATTCCAGGTTCACAAACACTGTGCCTCTCCATGACAAATGACCCTCACTGCATGTACACTAGACTGTCTGTCACACACACTAAAATACATTTAAAATTATATCTATACTATGCTAACTACATTGCCTCGTAACTATTTCTGACTCAGAGTTCTTAGGAAATGAGGGTAAAACTGGTTTGCATTGTGTTTGTATATGTTTTTTTCTCCTTTTTTGCTTTGTTCAAAGTAGTGTTGCAATTCAGAGTTCAGTGGACCAGAGGCTGTGCTGCTATCAGAAAGGAAGGGCTACGAGAGGCCAGTCCAGCCACAGAGCTGATTATACTGCTTACTTGCTCGTGCTCTCTCTCACTCATTCTTTCTCTCTGCCCTCTTCCCTTTATTCTACAGGTTAAACATTTACAGACAAGCTGTCAATAAATGTTCAAGCTCTTTGATAATGTGAACTTGTAGAGGTGATGCAAACTTGTCCATTGAGAGAACTACTGCACGGACACTGAGGGGTCGTTTACACAACACCGTTTTCAACTAAAAACGGAAAACTTTTTTTTGTGTTTTGGCCATTTGTTTACATGACAACGCCGTTTTGGGGGCCTAAAAACGCAAACTTTTGAAAACGGATTTCATAGTCCAAGTTTTTGAAAACGATACCGGTATCGTCTCCATGTAAAGTACAAAAACGTGAATCTGTGAAAACAGTGAAGGCATGCACATGTGTATTACGTGTTTAGTCTATGCGCGTTTGGCGCGAGTGCTTTGTAAAAGAATGCGTATGTGCGCAGGTGCGTAGTCTTTCTTTACAAAGTGACATCGCCAACTACTGGCCTGACATGCATAATACAGCGTTTTTAATTGTTTTCGCGGATATCTGTGAATGGGGATGGTTTTGATAACGTTGTCATCTATACAAAGAACAAACGTTTCCGTTTTTAGTACATCGTTGTTGTGTAAACGTACCCTGAAACTGCATAGGTCGAGATTCAACAGCAGGTTCTTATCCAGTTTCCAAAATTTTGTCACACCTGCCAATGATGAGTGAATTGCGAAAATTTACAGTACCTGAAAATTTCTTATTGGCTATGAAATTGTATTTTCTGCAATAAAAAAAATAAATACATATGCATTTTGTATCTAAACTCTTAAGAATGACTTTTCGAAGTTGTAAATAAAGATTATTGGAGTTGTACAAGAAAATGCTATTTTAGTCTTTCTACTTAATTTAACCCAGCTAACAAAAATATGCTCTAAAAACCTTGTTAACTGTGGCAAGCAGGGCGGGGCCGAGAGCCATGAGAGAACGGCGCGAGGCCGGTGGCGTGATTGATAATGAGTGTCACCTGCGCGCCATACCAGTCTCGTATCTCTTACGGAGGAGCTACGGAAGCATAAAAGGAGGAGCGACTACAGTGAAGGACGAGAGAAGACCAGGCCAGGATTTATGTTATGTTTTGTTTATGTTTTATTATGTGTGTGCGGCAGTCGTCCGTGAGGGGCTGCCACTTTTACTTTCATTTTGTGTTTATTTGTGTTTAACCGTTCAGTAAGGCGGTGGGCTGGAGTGAGTTGCCGGGGGGGAGGGGGATTGACAAACCCGCTGCCGGCCGCCTGGGTTGTGGAGGGGCGGCTGCCGTCCGTGAGGGAGCGGAGGAGTCGCCGCCATTTGCCTGAGGCCGTAGCCTGCTGCCGTCTGTCATGATGGGGAGGAGCAGGGAACAGGGGACTCCTGCCGTCCACCAGGTGGCGGAGGAGTGTGGAGCCGTCCACCGAGGGCTATCCAGCGCCACCACCAGGCATCGCGGAGGAGTTCACCCAGCTGGTGGGGGACCGG
This sequence comes from Coreius guichenoti, assembly GCA_039654105.1. Classification (NCBI taxonomy): domain Eukaryota; kingdom Metazoa; phylum Chordata; class Actinopteri; order Cypriniformes; family Gobionidae; genus Coreius; species Coreius guichenoti. The sequence goes on along the minus strand of CM077172.1, from coordinate 29,793,384 downwards.
ATGGCAGTGCGTTTTGGGAACCGGACAAGAATTTTTTTTTTCTTTTCCTCTCTCGTCTCTGTCGCTCCTCATGCTTCCATCTCCATTTCTCTCACCTCATCTGTCTTTACCCCCAGGTGCCGCGGCCACCGAGACTGCCCCGCATCACCTGCGTGCCGCACTCTCACGGAGGCGCTACGGAAGCATAAAAGGAGGAGTTGACTACACTGAAAGACGAGAGAGGACCAGGCCTGTATTTATGTTATGTTTTGTTTATGTTTTATTATGTGTGTGCGGCAGTCATCCATGAGGGGCTGCCACTTTTACTTTCGTTTTGTGTTTATTTGCAATTAAAGTGTTTAAGCGTTCGCCGGTTCCCGCCTCCGTCTTCCCATAACAACATACCTTGTTACATTAACGTTCCCATTAAGCTATGAATGTTCTCTGAATGTTCAAAATGTCCAGTTTTTTAAATGTTTTTTTCCCGTGGCTATACAGACATTAAAGGGGCTGTATATAGAAATCAGAAACCCTTATTAGCAACACCAGTGGCCATTAAGTGAACTGCAGCCAGCAACTTATTTCTCGTGCTCGTATTTATAAGTTGAAGTCGTGTATTCCCAATTTGTAAATACATCGGGTGCGTTCAAGTCACATTAGTTGGAGCAAGATGGTGGTGTACCTTCTCTTATTTATTAACACAAAAATACAGCAGGGTTTTTAAACTCTTCTCGAAAATGAAGAACAAAGAATATGCATCAGGTGTGTTTTGCTTTTTTATGTTTTTAATTAATTTATGAAGCCACTGTAAACTTTGTTACATATTATATTGTTATAATACAATGCTATTATATTTTTTTTGTAGGCAAATAGCTTATTTTGTTGTAAATAAAAAAGCCTGACGATAGCCATGTTTCCATCCAAAGTTGCGAATTTAACTTATGCGCAAAATTGGAATATCACATAAAACATTTGTGAATAAAGCAGCATTTCCATCTCATGTGTTCAAGAGAACAAAATCGCCACTTCCTGGTATATTGGCACAAAATATCTGTAATAAAAATGGAATTTGCTGCAATCGAGGAAGCCACTGTGGTGGCTGGTGTTTGGGAATGCAATCATGTGAGATACTTCTGGGACGCCATTATATCAAATCATTCTGATGACAGACTTTGGCTCAAACCAACATTTTGAGATGCTGTACAATAAAATTGGTCCACTGGTTAGTCCAGTTATCCAGTCACATCCACTGTTGAGGCAAAGTCATGTCAGAATTTTGTTGTGAAACATAAAAATCAGTCTACATGCTTTCATAGACAACCTAGGAAGTCAGGGAAGGTCTAATTTTTTAAGTTGCGTTACTAGCTGTTCACACATTGTCAATAAAAAAGCGATTAATACATGACAATTCTTACATATAGCCCCTTTAAGGGAACATACCATGTTATCATTTTGCAAACATTATGAGAATGTTACTTTTGAATGTTCTCTGAACATTCTGAAACAAGAAGCATTTAAAAAACGTTGGATGAACATTCAACTAAAAAATGTTCCATGAACTATGTATAAATAATGTTTTTGTGCTAACATTTTGAGAACATTGTTAAAAACCAGATAACTTTGAACGAATGTTCTATTAACGTTACTGGAAGAATGTTTGTTCATTACTTTGAAAGAACTTTGCCAGAACTGTAACCAAAGTTCTGAGAACATTAGCTGGGTAATTCAGTGTGTTACTTGCCATTTCTTTGTAATTAATTTTAAAATTTACTAGCAATTGTGTGAAAATTGTTTCTACACAAATTTCGTTTTCAGTGTATGATAATGGAAGTGCTTTTTTCATATTTGTGACATACTTTTCTGGTTAAAACCTATCACAAAAAGATCTTTTTTTTGCTTACATAGTCTTGTTTTGACGATTTTAGGTGGGGGAAAAAACTTTAGGTAGATCACATAAATCTAAAATAAGATAGGTTGAGGTTAAAGTGAGGTAAACTTTAGTAAATGGTTTGTAGGTCTTTGATTTGAGTCAGTCAGGTAACTAAATGAGTGAGATTCAGATTATAATTTGTAATCCTTGTAAAGCGCGCCCAATCGTCCCAGTGACGGCTTCCGATAAACGAATGAAGATTTCTGCGCGTTCGGTCTTTTCAGCGGGGCAAAGTAATTTAATTCCAATTTACTTTTATCTGACTCCATTTTATCATGACCTCGAATTTAGGTTAGAATGCCGATTGGTTATTTGGTCATTTGTATAATAGTTTAACTACACATTTGATTATTCTGTTTAACCCTTTGTTGAAATTATACCCGTTCATCCGAATCCCAATAACACTTTGAGTCTCGCACCAGCCGGGTTTACGATCTCTTTATCACAAACTCATCAGTCTTGGTCATTAGACAGAGCCGATTAACTGATATTCTAGAGGCCCGTGCTCCACGTTGCTCATTCTAGAATATTTTATCTTCAGTCCCCATAGATCTGAACTCACTTAATTAATGCAAGACTATATCTAATCAGAAGCCATGACCATTACCATAGAACCAAGCGACCAACTTAACTTCCTCTAATGGTAACTTTACATAATCATGACGTGGTTTCCCACGTACACGTAATTAGAATAATATTACAATAATCAAGTTGAGGCTCACCCTATTTAGATTGGTCTAACAACTTTTTGTTGCTCTAAACAGAAGACCTATTTGGTCTACTAACCTCTACAGTCTAAGTATACGTAACTAATGCCAATGTGTTAGTTGCAGCTCTAAAACATCAGTCTGGTGTGCCCTTATGCTTCACCCGAAACTGTGTTCTAGTCTGTTACTAACCTGAGCGTAGATTTGCGGTGTTATTGACCTAACATAATCTACTAGTGTTAATAATTCCAGAGTAAGTCAGAATAAATCAATGTAACAATTTATTATTAGTCAGGTAAATGTATCATGCCAATTACATAATCAGTTCAAAGATAATCAATACATAACATCAAATGCTCTGAAGTAAAGAGTAAAAGATAGATTCCTGACATCTGAAAATTACATAATTACGGGCTGACCTGAGTAAAGGATCGCGCCCTGACCCTTCTGCAACATCCCTTAAATACTCAGACCAAGACAGAAACTCCTTTCAAATGTAAACATGAGTTCACAATGGGAATTTGCATTAATCAAGTCCTGTAGACCTGTAATTTACACCTTATTGAGGACAGGAGGTAAAGGCCGATTGGCAGAGGACACACCCACCACAATAAGCAAAATATCTCTAAACTCTTAAAACCTTTGTTACCTTTTGCTTTACTTCTGTGGGAATGAGACCTTTGTACCAGTCACACTGAGACGTTTCATATGATTCCAGACATGTATAATACTGTATAGTACTTGTTCAAATTAACCCATGTAGATTTTGGGTGAATTATAGAGGAGAGATGGGGGAAGAGGCAGTGAAGGGAAAGAAATGTAAATTAAGGCAATTCTTGGGTGATCAACTTAGTGTGATGTCGTCTCGGATGGGGATGCTAAATGCACAAGAGAGAGTTCAAATGTTAATTTCCCGAAACATCCTTTGTTTTCTCTGGAGTAGTCGTTCCTTAGCCCAGACGTCCCGGCATCTTACAGTCTTACATCCTTCTTATAGTTGATAAAGTTGATATAGTTAAATCATATATCACAGTGCAGTTTCTTTAATAAGGTTACCAGCCAATTGGCACATAAAGCCACATTATTTACTCACTAAAGCCATTTTTTTAACTCACATTTGGCTCTGAGCTGACTACTCTTCTATCTCATGCCATTCCAGTCATTAGTTTTGTTATTTTTAAATGGTGTGAGAAACTCATTAGATTGTTACAGATGGGTTAATGTGCCTTGTGCCAGCAGCACACCAGCAGCCACAGCTGGGTTGGATCGAGGCTGTTTCTTTCCTACACAGCTGTGCACTGAACTGACCAGGGCGCCCATCGCATTTGCCCTTTAAAAACCACAGTGGACCAAATCTCTCTCTCTCTCTCTCTCTCTCTCTCTCTCTCTCTGTCTTGCATACCCACTTGACAAACATACAGTTTCTCTGCCAGTCTAGTGTGGCCTTGCAAGTCCTCTCTAAAAATACTATTAGCAACAAAATACAAGGATTATATAAAAGCATGAGTATAAATGTATAAATATAAAGTGCATAATGAATGTATTGATATTTGCCGTTTCAGAGTTGCAGTTTCCTCAGGGAGTGGCGAACCAGAGCAGCCGGGACACTCTTTAAAGTGGTGCGCTGGGATGTGGGAATGTGCGCTTTTGGGCCGGAGTGCTGAGCGATGCAAGTGATTCTGGCTCTCGCTCATATAACATCACTGATCAGTCCCACTCAGGCTATACCTTTAATTTCCAGAACTTTCCATATGCATTCATAGACTGTAATATTACTGTGTTAGAGGAATAGTTCATCCACGAACTTAATTTATCCTTTTAAGTTACAGGTTATTTCTGTTAATCTCTTCTCTCAGCCTTTTCCCCTCTCCTTCAATCTCTTGTTCAATCTTCTCTTCATGTTATTTTATAATGCCTTTGATTTTTTTTTTTTTGTCTCATTTTCTTCCCCTTCTTTACTCCTCTCTAACTTATAATTTGTCCAGGAAGGGTGTTTCTGTGAAGATAAAAGATATGTTGACTGAAGCACAGGAGACAATACTATTAGTCATTATTATAACTTCTGATTAAATTGCAATTCCGGTGAATTCTGTTGTTCTTACAGAAGTATTAAAACTAGCGTGATTGAACCCCCGCTGTTGACATTTGAAATCTGCGAAGATCACAGAGCGATGTTTTGGTTTCAGTGCATCTGTACACTGGTCACTGATTGCGCTTGCCTGTTTTAAATCGCTACTGATGACAAATTGTGGCTGAGGTGGGACTGTTAGCACACGCTAGCACAAGAGTACCAATGAGTTCCAGCGGCTGCATGGGAGTTGCCATTATTACTTCCTTGAGATTTTAATCTTTTTGTGAACATGAAGTTTGTTCAGTGAGTCCCCTCCACTTTCCTTCCTATTGTGAATTCGAATTTCAATTGTGAGTCTGCAAAGAACACCTCCACCCATATCTATATGCGGAAATAAAAGTTTGATCATTTATAGATATCCAAAAATATAAGTGGATTTTTCCATTCCTTTTAGTCCGATAGAGCAATTAATATTACACCTTGGCTTGTTCATTAGAATAGTTGTTTTTAATTAAATTGGTTATGCAATCTATTTCTTTTAATTATAGCATGGTCTTCTTTACTACTATTTGCATAATGATTTTTTGTCTTTCTTGTATCTATTTAAAGGGATAGTTCACCTCAAAATGGAAATGTTGTCATAATTTACTTGCCCTTATGTTGTTACAAAACCTGTATGACCTTCTTTCCTCTGTGGACCACAAATAAGAGAAATTGTGAATATTTTTGTCCATACAATGAAAGTCAATGTGGTCCAATGTTGTTTTGGACACCATTGATATTCATTCTATTGACAAAAACAGAAATATTCTTCAAAATTGAAAAAAACTGTTTTTTCTTTTTTTCTTTTTTTTAAAAGTCTCTAATGCCCACTAAGGCTGAATAAAAAAATGATTAAAAACAAATACAGTAAAAAAGCTCATATTATGAAATATTTTTACAATTTAAAATAACTTTGTTCTATTTTGATATATTTTAAAATGTAATTTATTCTTGTGATGGCAAAGCAGAATTTTCAGCATCATTACCCCAGTCTTCAGTGTCACATGATCCTTCAGAAATCATTCTAATATGCTGCTTTGCTGCTGAAGAAACATTTCTTCTTATTATTAATGTTAAAAACAGTTGTGCTGCTTAATATTTTGGTGGAAACAGTACGTTTTTTTATCCAAAATTATTTGATGAATAGAAAGTTAGATATTAAATATAAAATATTTGAATAGTACTGATTCTTCTTTTTTGTTCCACAGAAGAAAGTAAGTCAGTTCAAATATATAATTGCAGGACATGCTGACTGATTATTGCTAAACAACATAATAAAGAAATAACAATAAATCACATATGTACGCAAATATTAGCCGGCTGTAAATATCCTGACCGTCCCCATCTCTATCACTCATCTAATTTTGTGTTTGTGTAAATCCTCTCTTTGTCCCTTACTCACCCTTCAAACCTTGCCTCAGACGAATGTACTATGGGAAAATTTACTGTAAGGCACAGGATATACACACAAACCATGAGGACAGAAAATGTGTCATGAATCAAGTTGTGGTGTTTCTTGGAAAACCCTGAATGATATAAGCTCTCTCTGAGAGCAACAAACAGTCAGTCTGCTTTAAGGTGTATGTGTGTACACTGATGTGTGAGTGTGCATTCATTGCAGTGTGGTATTTTTGTCCATTATAGCGCTAAGTGAGCATGTCTGTGGTAAGACAGTGTTTACCTGTGGTCAGATTAGCTATACTGCAGGCCTGTGGGTCTCCCTCTGTATATAGCTGAGACAGGGAATGTGAGGGGACCTGAAGACAGACAGGGAAGAGGTTAAAATTAGCAAAAAAAGGACCACTATGTTGCTGTGCTGATCATAAACAGCATTTAACAGTCCAGGCGGAGATGTGGCCGTGATAATGAACTGATTCATCGTCACAGCGTGTGCTAATGGCTTACTAAAGAGGGCAACTGAGACAGAGTTGTGGAATGACAGTATTTTAAGGAATGATGAAAGGATGTTGCAGTAATCCTCTGGTGTCCACTAAATCATTAAACTGAGGAAATAACCAGGTACCACAAACTGACTATATCCTGTAGCTGTAGGCTGAGGGCCATTGCTAATGGGGTGAAAGGTGGGAATGATTCTAGGGGCCCACATATCCAAGGATGCCACAATATTTCCAGTAGGAATGCTGTAGGGTCTAGTGTAATTAATTCAGTGGATTTGAAGCCACAATAAAACGAATGAATCCACAAATTAGGCGAGAGGCGAGAGAAGTTTATGTGGGGAGAGAGTCATTTGTCAGGAAAGAAACAAAAATCAGCTCACCATAAAAGACAAGAAAGGAAGGAGAATGAGAACAAGAGCCATTTAGAGACACAATGACTTTAATGTGTGGGGTCAGAATTTTAATATATGACAAATCACTTAACTTTTTAATTGCTATTTGCTCACACTGTCCCTTCTGTCCAATATCTTATATTAAATATTAGGACAAAATATGACACTTATTACACTTACAAAATCACAAACATGTATTTGAGCTTTGTGCATTCTCAATGTGTTACATTGATTAAAGGTTTAATGAAAATTCTATTACTGACTCACCCCCATGTCGTTCCAAACCCTGTAAGACTTTCGTTCATCTTCGAAACACAAATTAACAGTGTTGGGGGTAACGCATTACAAGTAACTAGTAACGCATTGCTTTTAAAATTTACAACAAAATATCTGAGTTACTTTTTCAAATAAGTAATGCAAGTTACTTTGTTTTCCCATTTATTGACTGATAGCTCTCCTGTCCCAATGTTGAGAGTAATCGTAAGTGCAGAGGTGTTGTGTGTAAATATGATGGTTATTGTACGTAAATGTGAAATGTGAGCATGCATTTACTCATCTCACTTGCACAAAAAAGATTCAGTATTCATCACAATGAATAAAATCAGTCAAATGCAAAATAAGAATACTACACAAACCTTTATTGGAATGACGAACTATGCACTTTATTGACCAATGTACTTGCTGCTGACCTTCGATGATCCAGTTAAACCATAAGCAAAAATGACTTTAGATTTTTTGTTTTTATTGGTGAAGTGTTAAACTTTTTTTTCTGCTGTGTCCTGTTCTTCCGTTATTCAGAATAGCAGCACAGCTGAAAGGTTTGTTTGAGCAGCGCCCTCTACTGTATGTGTGTGAATTTGCATTTCCTTCAGCCTGAGGCTTATTATTTAAGTTTTGGTGTGAAAGGGTCTTTACATTTGCCCAAAAATAGAACTTTTTTGTTATTAAAAAAAAACAAACAAACAAACAAACAAACAAGCCCAGCCCAGGTGAGAAAAGTAACGCAAAAGTAACGTAATGCATTACTTTTCTTAAAAAGTAACTAAGTAATGCAATTAGTTACTTTTTAAGGGAGTAACGCAATATTGTAAGGCATTACTTTTCAAAGTATCTTTCCCCAACACTGCAAATGAAGATCTTTTTAATGAAATCTGAAAGGTAGTAAAGAAAGGTCGTAAAGACATCAAAGTAATCCATATGACTCCAGTGGTTTAACCTCAATTTTATGAAGCAACATGTAACGTGTGAGCAGGGATGAAGTGGAGTGAGAATCCAAATGCAGCATGAATGATTTATTAACAAACAACATAAACAGTAGATCCAAGAACAAGGGTATCCAAAAACAGGCAGGAGCGCAACAACAGGAACACACATACAGGAGCAACGACCGACAAACAACAACTGAAGCACTGGGGTATATATACACAAAGGGAAACAAGGTTAACAAGATAACAAGGGGGTGTGGTAAATGGGGAAACACCTGGGAAGACTACAAAGGACTACAAAACATGGCACAAGACAGGAAATAACAAAAGAGTCCACAAACACACAGGGAATTTATGACAGAGCCCCCCACTTAAGAGCGGCTTCCAGACACTCACAAGAAAATGCCAAAACAAAGAGTTCAGGAGGGAGGTTGAGTGGAGGTAGACAAGGGGAAGGGATGGTGGGAGCATGGGCAGACCTGGGCCTGGAAGCGTGGGCGGACCTGGGCCGTGGAGTAGTTCAGGGAGCCATGGCGGATCGGACAGTTCAGGGAACCATGGCAGCTCGGGCAGTTCAGGGAACCATGGCAGCTCGGGCAGTTCAGGGAACCATGGCGGCACAGACCCTTCAGGGTCAGCCTCCATGGATGGGTAGCCCCCTCCCCAAAATCTTCTTGGGAGGCACTACGGACTCTGGAGCGAGGACAGGAGGGACAGGAGGCGGAGCCCTCTCTGGACTCGGGGCGGAAGGAGGCGGAGCCCTCTCTGGACTCGGGGCGGAAGGAGGCGGAGCCCTCTCTGGACTCGGGGAGGAAGGAGGCGGAGCCCTCTCTGGACTCGGGGCGGAAGGAGGCGGAGCCCTCTCTGGACTCGGGGCGGAAGGAGGCGGAGCCCTCTCTGGACTCGGGGCGGAAGGAGGCGGAGCCCTCTCTGGACTCGGGGCGGAAGGAGGCGGAGCCCTCTCTGGACTCGGGGCGGAAGGAGGCGGAGCCCTCTCTGGACTCGGGGCGGAAGGAGGCGGAGCCCTCTCTGGACTCGGGGCGGAAGGAGGCGGAGCCCTCTCTGGACTCGGGGTGGAAGGAGGCGGAGCCCTCTCTGGACTCGGGGCGGAAGGAGGCGGAGCCCTCTCTGGACTCGGGGCGGAAGGAGGCGGAGCCCTCTCTGGACTCGGGGCGGAAGGAGGCGGAGCCCTCTCTGGACTCGGGGCGGAAGGAGGCGGAGCCCTCTCTGGACTCGGGACGGAAGGAGGCGGAGCCCTCTCTGGACTCGGGACGGAAGGAGGCGGAGCCCTCTCTGGACTCGGGACGGAAGGAGGCGGAGCCCTCTCTGGACGGAAGGAGGCGGAGCCCTCTCTGGACTCGGGACGGAACAGGACAGGTCGTGGACAGGAGACGTCTCTGGACGTTGGTCGTGGACGCGGAGAGGAGACGTCGCTGGACCCTGGTCGCGGACAGGAGACCTCGCTGGGCTCTGGTCACGGGACGAGACTCTGGACTGGCGGGTACTGCGGGAGTGCAGTGTTCCTCTTCTGCAACTCCCACAGTGAATACAGAACCACTCAGTTGCAGTGCCAGATTGATATAAAATTCCAGAGTCCAATTAGGGTTGTGCAATGGCATAGCTGAACTGAGCGACTCCGATAGCCCCCCCTTAAAAATCATGAGGCACACCTCATCCAAAAAAGTCAAATGTGCCAGCTCAATAAAGTCCATGATGTACTCCTCAATAGGCCTCAATAATCTGTGCTGCTGGATTCATTTTGGTCGGTCGTTCTGTAACGTGTGAGCAGGGATGAAGCGGAGTGAGAATCCAAATGCAGCATGAACGATTTAATAACAAACAACATCAACAGTAGATTCAAGAACAAGGGTATCCAAAAACAGGCAGGAGCGCAACGACAAGAACACACATACAGGAGCAACGACCGACAAACAACAACTGAAGCACTGGGGTATATATACACAAAGGGAAACAAGGTTAACAAGATAACAAGGGGGTGTGGTAAATGGGAAACACCTGGGAAGACTAATCAACATGAAAAACTACAAAGGACTACAAAACATGGTACATGACAGGAAATAACAAAACACAAACACACAGGGAATTTATGACAACGCGAAAAAACATAATTTACCACTTTATTTACAAAATTCATCTCTAACGCGCATTCATGCAACAACGTCTACTCTCGCGTCAACACAACACGCATGGATCGTGGTGCTCTTGTTAACGGGATTTGGAGATTCTTGGTGAATTATGCTTTTTTGCACAAAAAAAGCATTCGTGTTGCTTCATAAAATTGAGGTTAAACCACTGGAGTCACATTACTTTTATGATGTCTTTACTACCTTTCTGGAGCGTGAAAGTGGTAGTTGCGTAGACTGTCAATGGAGGGACAGAAAGCTCTCAGATTTCAAAAGATCTTCATTTGTGTTCCGAAGATGAACGAATGTCTTACGGGTTTGGAACGACATGAGGGTGAGTAATTAATGACAGAATTTTCATTTTTGGGTGATCTATCAAAGTGTGTCCTGGCATCCCAATAATTCACTAAAAATGTAAATATGTCCCAGTTTCAGGTCTCAGGCTCACTGATTCGAAATGTTCTTCAATCTACCATGTCTGTGTTTGTGGTTTGCAATATAATGACACTGCAGAGAAAGAAATTACAGAAATGTACAGTATTTGCTCAAAATTTGTGTAAACTGAAAATAACAGGGTGAGGTGTTCAGATATGGAGAGTTTGTATATATATATATATATATATATATATAGATAGATAGATATTGTTTTGCAATATTGTAATATTGACAAAATCTAAAAATTGCTCAAGCAGGATTTGAACTCATATAAGCATATACGCGGCATGTGTCAGAGCACGTGCACCATCCACCAGACCACATCTCTGCCTAAACTTGCCTTAAAAAGGTTGAGGGGCCTAGAGAAATATACAGTCTGGAGGCCCAGACTCCCTAGCTACCGTCCCAGATAGGTTACATCTACAGCACTAACGGTTTCCTTCCAGGCCTGGGCCGTGGATTGACAGAGACAGACACAAACAGATAGACTAGGAAAGAGAGACTACTGTGGGATAGATGAGAGTAGGATGCTATCCCTCCCTTCATCCATGTCAGCCTGCTGCTACTGAAGCGTATAGTGTGTGCACTTGCGCACACTTTCCGCTAGCTTGTCCCCAGCTCCAAGCAAGCACCCTCTAATTAGGGCTGCGGGCAGGCCTGCAGTCTTTGAAGCTTGCAGCAGCACCGCAGCAGCTCGCCACAGCCGGGGTGACAGCGGCATCCCACAGAAGATCACGAGACAAACCCATACAACATGGACACGCAGGATCTGTTCTGTCTTATCCTCACCGTTCCCCCCTTGCGTTATTGCGCAATGCTCTCCCTCTCACCTTTCTGTCCTCTTGTTCTGTTCTTCTCCCTCACTTATCATCATTCTTTTTCATTTTTTCCTTCTCTTTCTGGTGTTGTAGCACCACCTTTCAGAACTTTTTTTTTCAATAGATCCACAAGTTTCATTAAGATCAATCCAACCCCATCACTTTAAAGCACAAACACACTCAGGTATGAGCACAACTAAACAAGCTTGACAGCTTCTGTCAAACTTAATATCTCACTCACTAAAACTCATTTGTACTCTTTCCTTTTTCCTCGGTCTTGCCTCTCAGCAAAAATTGAGGCCTAAAATCAATTTTTTTTGCTTGTGGGCTCTATGTCAATACTGGGCACTGAATGTTGATGTTTACCTTCATTTTAGCTGTTTAATCATATTGTCACAGCCTATTTAAAGGAAACAGGCTGTTAGCCAGTACACAGCTGGCAAGGGCAGCAGCGGTATAGTAAAATATAAATATAATAAGAACGTTTTTGAGTTGGTGAATCCATTCTGAGCAGTGAAACATCACCACAGTGACCACAGCTGTGGCATGCGTGCAGGAAAAAAGCAGCCCAGGCCTCTGAAGCCTGAGAGAAGAACCCAGTAGGACCAATAAACAGGCAGAAATGTGCAGCATGTGCCCTACTTCATTTTAAACGCTGCCATTAGCATGGATCCCTCCACAGCTATCACTTACGCAAACAGAACTGGACATCATCCTCATCATGATTGCCAGCTTTATTGTTATCAGCATCCCCATGAACCACAAACAGATTTGACTTTTCTGAGTTCTTTTAGGATAGGCCACAACCGGAGCGACATCTTTACCTGAATTCTGGTGTATGGACGAGCAATACATTTGAATTAGACTTGCATCAGTTAATAACAAAAATTGTTTAATCCCATACACAAAAAGCTTCAACAGAGGTTATTCTAGAAACGGAAGCACTGAAACCCACCTTTCATCTCATCATCTTACAGTATATTTAGCCGAGAGTAAAGGTCACCACAGCCATGGAGGTGAGTGAGGTTTAAGCTCAACCATGGGGGGGGAAAGCGGTTTCAGGTCGGTTAGGAAGGTAAAGAGAAACATAGAGGGGGGAGGTCCCACAGGCTGCTATTGATGCATTGAGTTATTCAGGGCTCTTGACTTTAGGCCTCAATTACAGCCATTTGGCAGGAGCACTAACGCGTGGAGACGCGGCTGTGGCGAGTCCGGTCCACACTGCCTGACCCTGTGCTTGTCCCCTGGGCAGTGCTTTGTTTTTTTAGCAGGCGGCTAGCTCAGTCTGCTTTTAGCCTCTGCTTTTATACATCTCTGGTATTATTTTTTCCCTGCTTGCTCCAGCTGTGACTGCCCCAACCACTCCTCATGCTTCACTGCATGTGGAGGGATGGAGTAATCGGACATTGACGCTGCACAGCTCTTTGCATGCATGAATGAATTCTGTGACATCTCCTGCCTCTGGTCCAATCAAAATAGAGGCCTCCAGAGACTTCAGAATGGGCCCAGTTGTCACTGAATGCTCAGTGAAGTTGGGATTCAGGTGCACTTAACTGAAGTATACACTATGCATATGAACTACACCACCATGTCATCTAGTGTAGGAATTTTAGAGGGGTAATTTTGTCTCAATTTTAACGTTTTTCAGTGTGAACACACAATCAGCACTACTTATGCTACAATATGGCATAGAACAATAAAGAAGTCTGCAAAGCCTTTCACTCTCAGAATTTTTTTTTTACCTTTTAGGGGTACAACAGCTTGTCACTGGGGCAGTACCCTCAAATGGACTTCTCTGTACCTTATTTAACCCTAAAAGGTTCGTGTTAGTACGTTAAGGGTCCATATTACCACTTTAAGGCACTAATATGCACCTTTTAGGGCAGGGGTGTCTAGTCTCATTCGTTAGCTCAATCTGCCCCAACACAATTGACTAAGTTTCTAGCATTCCTGAAGACCTTCATTAGTTGGTTCATGTATGTTTAATTAGGACCTAAACTCTGCAGGATATTAGCCTGCAGGAGCAGGATTGGACACCCTTGTTTTAGGGATAGATAAGGTACAAAGTTGTCCCTTTAAGGGTAATGCCCAAGTGACAAGCTGTTTTACCCCTAAAGGGACCATTTTTGCACATTTTTTCTGAGAATGATTAAATGGGAAATTGCCTGAAGAATGAGTGGAGTATGGAGGCTGTTAAGACCCTACGAGGTTTATCATGCAGTTTGAGGGCGCTGCCCCTCTTTTCCCTGAGGTTGTTAGGGACAGCAGGAAGTGGTGAGGGAAAAAAGCTGCTATTACCTTGAGGGGAGTGAAAGAGCGGCTCACAGAACACCGAATCCCACCACAATCCACAAGAACGCCATTCCGAAGGACGAAAACAACTAAAAACAGAGTTGTTTACCAGTTAATAGTGGAGAAACACCAAGTTGCCCATGTTCTTTCTCTCTCTCTCTCTCTCTCTCTCTCTCTCTTTCTCCTCCTCCCCCTCAGCACTCACTCTCCCTGTCCCTCCTGCACACCCTTTGTTGGTTAGTTCCGTGGGTAGCCCTGGTGCCCATGTGAGAACCCAGCAGACCCAGTTCACTCACCCCACTGACAGCAGATGAAAGGCTCCCTGGCTGGCATTATTTGAAAGGCACCCATCTCCCTCTGTTTTGGCCCGGGTGTCCTCTTATTTCACAGGGCAAATTAATAACTCTGCTACATCAATGGACTCTCGCTAAAAGAGCCTGGGCTGGCGTCTGAACCACTGCCATCGCCCGGTTGACGGGGAACAGCCGCTGATGTGCTGCCTTTAAGGACGTGGGCTCTTTTCTTGAGGGCAGAAGGGATTTCTGACTGGATGTGACCACTTCTGAGGCATTGTCAACAGCCAAGTTCAATAAGCAGGCCTGCAAGGAGCCATGTCTTTATTTACGTCCATCAAAGGGAAGAGGACACGCTCCGTGGGATCCACACGCTCTGTAATTGTCTCTCTGTGATCTCCAGAGTCAAGATGCAAAAATTTGAAAACAAGTTCATCCATTGCATTCCATTCATTCATACTGGTAATGCTTAGGCGTACCTGGATCTCATGAGGACTTGTGTTTCTGTAGATAAAACCATATGTGAAAGGTGAGATCGTGGAAGTATGTCACCTAGTTTAGGGAAGAGTTTGGCAAAAGTTCTTCAAGACCTGAGTGACTGTAACTGAATTATTATTTCACATTAAGAATATATTTAGATTATTGATCCAGCAGTGGGTAACACTGTTGCACACAGCCTGGGACTCCTGGCTGAGCTCTGTGTGGAGTTTGCACATTCTCCCCATGTTGGCATGGATTTACTCCGGATACTCCTGTTTCCCCCACAATCCAGAGATGTGTGTTAATGTGTGTATGTCTATGTGTGTTAGCCCTGTGATTGACTGGCCATCCATCCAGCATGTTGATTGGTCCAGTTAAGGTAGAAAAAATGTAGAGTTTGATATAAATACTGGCAGGAAAGGAATAGAGGAGAGAGAGAATGAAGGAAGAAGGGAAAGAACAAACTATACTAAATTAATGGTTTGAGGAACCGGGCCATGATGGTGAGAACGAGGGATGGGTAAGATGGTTACACACTGACCTGTACCAAATGGTGGCAGTGAGTTTGATTGAAAGAGGGACAGTAGTGTTTTCCTCACCCGCTCAATTACTCTCTTTAACTCCCTGTTCCAAATGAGGACACCAAAACCCCAAACCTAAAATACTTTGATATTTACAGACATAAATAATTAAAAAATAAATCAACACCAAACACCACGTCTGTTAAATTTGCTTTTGAAATGGGTACAAAACCACTAGCCCCTTTCCGGCAAATATTTGCAGAGCTAATTTGGAAGACTTGGGTCTGTTTCCTTTGCCTCATTTAAAGAGAAATTGAACAGAGTTCGAGTGTCGTGGATATATCTGTTCTTAAGGTGCTGACCGCTGGCTACATTCACACAGTCATCACTTGTGTAAGTGGAGCGTCTTCTCTCAGTGCTGTAGAATAGAGCTGCTCCTGTGTAACCATCTTCCAAGCTATATGCTACCGACATACCAGCTTCATCTTCAGTTTGAACAGTGAACCCCTCATGCAGGTCCCACCACTACCCATTACCTCAGCACACACTGGAGCTCTGTATCATAATATCCGATACAAATAAGAACCATTGAGCAACTGATGTGCATGGAACCCGGAGACTGTAATATGCAAACCAAAATTTTCACAAAATTATATATATATATATATTTTTTTAAACAGAAATTTTGATTTAATGATGGTTATTCACTTTTAGAGTTGAGTAAAAACTGTGAAAACAGCTACCCTTCATAGCTTAGTTTTTTTTTTATTATTACTGTTGTGATGGTAAATATAGATGTACACACACACACACACACACACATATATAAATATCATGAATTAAGTCATGAATATGGAGAGTAATTAGATTTAATAAGTAAAAAAAAAAAAAAAGTGATTTTTTTTTAATGACCTGACACAGTCATGAGGGGCTAAAGGGGTCACATGATAACAAAATGGCCTCCATCATGTTTGTTACACCACATTTCCTTTGATCCGGTTGTACAAAGAAGTGTTTAAATATTAATAATCATTTTAAATCGAAAATGATTTGTGGCTTATCTTTAAGATAGCATTGTCATTGCCAAACTATTTATGCAAACATTTCTTTTTTTTAAAGAATGTCAGCCTTTTCTCTTATTTGCAGTCTAGACAATATTAAGCACCATTTTGACTTTTAATTGATCTATGTAATTTAGAATAACTTAATAGATTAGAAAAAAAAAAATTTGACTCATAAGCAACATCGTTACACCTGTCACCAAAACTGAACGGTCTAAACAAACGGATCTGTTCTGATCAATAAATGATCAATCATTCAAATGAGTGCGCCAGGTTAGTCGAGTGTGTTTCCTTAAGCATATCAGTGTAGGGGAGGGTAACAGTTGCTCACGTTTGTTTGAGGAGCAGCCAGGCTCGTTCTCTATTTGTGGATCGATGAATGGGAGAGTCTGAGTCCACAGTTCTTCCCCGAGACTTGTGTTTGCCCAGCCAGGCGCTGTGAAGCGTCAAAGGGAGCCGGTGGGTATACGACGCACCCAATGTGACCCATGGGGAGGAGTGGCAGGCAGGGATAGAGAGGGGCAAAAAACTGGCAGGGTGCGGTCTCAGTGCGCCGGGCAACTCAGATCACTTGACGTGCGCCAAAGGACGTGCTCATTCAAAGACAGCAGCCGCAGCAGTCTCTCTGACAGCTCTCCCAGTGTGCGTCGGAGTCACCCTGTATCTCTCTCCTAGAATCTGTTAGATAAATAAATGGACTTGCCTGCTCACTCTCATTTCGGTGATTTTCTCGAGAGACCAACGTTTCGCATTCTATGGGCACTGAATACTTGGTATCACTGGATCTTTTCTCCGGCGTCTCTCCATGACAGCCTCTGCGTAAAGCCACTTTTACGCACGGATGATGGCGAAGATAAGGGTGATAAAGAAGTAGAGGTTTTGTCCTCCCCATATTTTACCCCGTGGGGGGGAATAAGGATCTTGCGGGGGGTAGTTTCTCATTGAACGGCGAGCTGTGCCACCGTACCACTCCGTGTCGGAGTGCCTGGCGGGTTGGGGTGGAATGCGTCTCCCCGTGGTGTTTGGGCTTCTCGTCGGCTGCGCCCTGATTTTCGCACCTGTTAACGAGGGCTGTGGGCCGGGGAGGGGACATGGGAAAAGGCGGCCTCCAAAGAAACTGATACCCCTTAATTACAAGCAGTTTATTCCAAACGTAGCCGAAAAGACACTGGGAGCCAGTGGGAGATACGATGGCAAAATCACCAGGGAATCGGAGCGCTTTCACGATCTCACACCGAACTACAACCCCGATATCATCTTCAAAGATGAGGAGAACTCAGGTGCGGATCGACACATGACGCAGGTGAGCGACACTTGGATAATGCAGCTGGAATGAATTCAATTATCTGCCCATTAGAAACACACTCAATGGTTTTGATTCGATTGCGAGCACATTAAACCTGTTGTTTAGCGGTGTGCCCTTTGCTCAGTCCCACCGACGCGCTCTTATCGATCTTCACAGCTTTCAGAGGAATTGATTGCTGACAGCGGTTTGTCTCTTAGAATCACTTCTTTGATGGTTCTTGGGTTCAGCACATAATCGTATGCTTTTAAAACAAACGGTTTTAGCTGTTTAGGTACTTGAGATTAGTTATGATTCTTTGGTAATTAAAAAAAAGTCATTGATGTTACATTGCAGGTTCTTAGCATAGGTATTGGTTTCTTTAAAGCAGAAAATAGATTGTTTACTAAATGACTAAAGAATAAAAAGTTCTTTGCAGAACTTACGAAGGTTCTCATTGAACCCAAGTTTACCCGTCCAAGGATAATCTTGGACCTGTCAAAAACTTGTTGATATGTTCATGTGCTCTTCGCTTTTACGCAATGGCTCTGAATTTATTTTGCATGCAAACGATGTAGAAATAATTTTGCTGTCATACTTTACCAACATAAATTAATCAATCATCTAACACCAACAAGAGAACTTAATTAGAATAAACGTATTTCTTATGTTAACCCACTCTAAAACGATTATTAAATATAAGTCCACTTATGTTTCAAAATAAGTAACCTTTCCATTTAGTGTGTGGTTTATTTAAGCAATTTATAAATCAATCATAAATGACTCATGGATTTGAAATTATGACTCTTATTTCCTCTCCAAATCATGGAACAGATATTGCCTAAAATTGTGGTTAGTTACAGTATATCTGTGCTTTGGCAATGAACACTTGTTTCCATGCTGAAATTTGAATTTGCTGTTAAAAGCAAATTTGTCTTGTGTATTATAAAGGATGGTAAATGTGGCTTGGTTAAATGAGTAAAAGTGAATCACTCAACATTTTGGACACATTTTGTACCTTGGTCGCTGAAAAAAATACCTGTGGTATGGTAAAAATAAGTCAGTATATATTTGTGGTTTGAAGCATCACTCAGTTCTTCTCCTCGTGATTCAGTAATTTGTCATTATGTAATGCTTTACGTGGGCGCTTTTGAAAACAAATTCTTCAGGCATAAAAGAGAGGTGCCTGGGTTAAAAACAAAAACTGTGGCATATTGTCTGACACGTTAATGTGGAAAAAGTAGGACTACAGAAACTCTTTAATTAGTTAATATAAGAACAAATGCTAATTTATTTAGGAAAGCAAACCTATTAATTGCTGGAAAGACACAAAACACATAGGGAAGTTAAATACTCATGATAATATCTAAAAAGTGACTTAAAAGGGATCAAATGCATCTTTATATAAATACGATTTAGAGATAAGCCTGTTGATTTATTTCACATAATATTTGTGGTGTTATACCCATACACTTCACCTGGCGATCATTTGCAGAGCTCTGAATGTTGTCTTGCCCTGTGATGTATGTTTTTTGTCATTCAGTCTGTTTTGCCCTTTGGAGTTATAACTTGTCTTGTTTGCGTATTTCTTGCAAAACTCCACGCCATCATCTTCCACGTGTGTAACCCAGGACATCTTTCCTTGTTGCCTTCACAGCGCTGTAAAGATAAGCTGAACTCTCTGGCTATCTCTGTGATGAACATGTGGCCCGGGGTGAAGCTCAGGGTGACCGAGGGTTGGGATGAAGACGGCAATCACTTTAAAGAATCACTGCATTACGAAGGAAGAGCTGTCGATATCACCACCTCCGATCGCGACCGTAATAAATATGGCATGTTGGCACGTCTAGCGGTGGAGGCTGGTTTTGATTGGGTCTACTATGAGTCCAAAGCTCACATCCACTGCAGCGTCAAGTCAGGTAGGACTGAGAGTACATTAATCACTCTGTTTATTTACATTATATACATATATAATATGTAAATCCAATGTACTGTATACACTCTTAAAAATAATGGTTCTTTATTGGCATTGATGGTTCCATGAAGAACCTTTAACATCCATGGAAACTTTCCACTGCACAAAAGGTCCTTTATAGAGGAAAAAAGGTTCTTTTACAGAAGAAAAAATGGTTCTTTTAAGAACTCTTCACTGAAAGGTTCTTTGGGGAACTGAAAATGGTTCTTCTATGGCATCGCTGTGAAAACCCCCTTTTGGAACCTTTATTTTTAAGAGTGTAGAATAATATAATATCACATTCAGCCAACACTTTATTCATTTAACTTCAGTAGTTTTCATTAATAACTGAGCAATATTGAATGTATTT
The DNA here is from genome assembly GCA_039654105.1 of Coreius guichenoti. Classification (NCBI taxonomy): domain Eukaryota; kingdom Metazoa; phylum Chordata; class Actinopteri; order Cypriniformes; family Gobionidae; genus Coreius; species Coreius guichenoti. Next base: position 29,773,510 of record CM077172.1, on the reverse strand, counting down.
TAACTAGTGCTTCCATAGGTTAAACTTGGAATATGATCTGACATTTTCTTGAAACAGGTTTATGACTGATGGTAGAAAAGCGTTCAGTCTGATCTATGGTGTTTGAACTATAAAGACACTCCTGACTGAAACGTTCATATGTGTTCCGTGTGCAGTTAAATCAGGTGTGTCCTATTGTGGTTAAGTTGGTCAGTTCTCATTAACTTGGGTGAGATAAGTGGTAGACTTGGGATGAAGGTAACAACAGGTAACAGACCACATCATTAAACCTTAAACACCTGCCTCTACCTGAGTCACCGGAGACCAAATTATTGGCCAGACAACCAGGAAAGTAAAAGTGCACCCATTGTCTCTTCTGGCAGTTTTCTCTTTTGACCTGCATTATAATTTTTTTGCATGGTAAAAATGACCTATTGCGCAGCGGATCAGGCTTTTGTAATCTCATTGAAGATGGGTTGAAATAATCTGTTTCCAGCTTAGAATTTGAGATTCCATTTTCATTCAACACTCACATAGACAAACACGCATACATAATTTCACACAATACAACACAAAAGTTTTTTTTCATCTGTGCCACAAAAAAAAAAAAAAAAAAAAAAACCAAACCAGCAATAATACTCCTCCTTTATAATATTTATTACTGTAAATGTTTTGGCTAATTTGTTTATCTTATCACCTAGCTACTAATAAGAATCTGGGAATTTTCAATTTAACTTATTTTACATTAATTTTAAGAAATTCTACGAAATTCCACAGATTTTCCAAAGTGCATAAACTGCTATAGATTAATTTTGGGCCTGGCTATAACCCAGATTTATGACTTAAAATTTCAGTCTTTTTTTTTTTTTGTCTGTAGAGTATTTCACCACTGCTAGAGAGGAATGGGACCTGTGTGTGGACATTTGTGAGGCACTTCTTTTATCTGTCTGATAGAGCATGCAAACACAAGCAAGACCTTTTGTCTGCTTATGCTTTATCAAAGTCCTCTATAGGTGTGTTCTTCAGATGGCTTCTTCAACAGTTACTGCTAGATTTCAGGCACTGACTTCAGTGTAAACATAAGAAATATGCAGTTTACCATAAGGTACATCATATATTTCATATACTTCATGTACATTTATCTCTTATGTTTATACTGAAGTGCCTGAAATATCATGTTCTTACAGATTCTTTCTATCTCGAAGATGAACAAAACCATCTGTTCACACACACACACACATTTTATATATATATATATATATATATGTGTATATATGTATGTATGAAGTGTATAGGGGTAAATATGTATGTGAGAAAGAGAGAGAATATGCCTTAAGAAGTAGGCCTGGCTGTTAAAGTGTTGTGAGATGATTAACCAACTCCTTTGTTTTCCAGACGGCAACTCTGTTGTCCCCTTTCTCAGATCTCTTATCTCAGCCTATCTTATCACCTGGCCTTGGTACTTACCTTTCCCAAATATTTGTGTAGGAATCAACGGAGACTTAAGACTCATTCCGGTTTTTGTTGTGCATATGTAGCTCCAGACCCCACTCACTTCTTTTCGGACAGGAGTCATAGAGAGCTGAGATGGTTATTTATTAGCTTTTATTGCATTTTTACCCACTGACCAGAGTCATGCAAAAAGAAAAAAGTAATTAGCTTGAAGGATGTCGCTTGAAATGTTTGCCTGCGCACGCCAGGTTATTTTGCCACTGCAACTTTCAGTTTGATTGGAGTTTTATGGGTTTACAATGAGAGCGGGAGTGTGTTTGTGCTTGGGTGTGTGTGTTTTAAAGATTGAAGATTAATCTGAGGAAGGCATTGTGCCATTTGAGCAATCCAAACCCAATCTTTAATGAACACACGACCTTTGGAATTGTTTTAGGCTACTGTGCACATCTGCTGTCAAGGAGTCGCAATAGAGAAAACTGCAATTTTATTGCTCATTTCAATCATTATATTCTCTCTATGTCCATTTCAGAGAACTCTGTGGCTGCTAAAACCGGCGGTTGTTTTCCTGCATCGGCTCTTGTCACCATTGAGGACGGAAGCGTGATGACCATGGACAGCTTACAGCCTGGAGAGAAAGTACTCGCTTCATCAGAAAGTGACGGCAGTGGGATACTCATCTACAGCGAAGTCATCGCCTTCCTGGACCGCGATCCTTCCGCAGAGAAGCAGTTCTACACCATCAAGACAGACTCGGGTGCTAAACTGAGCTTGACGGCGGCCCATCTCCTGTTTGTATCGGAAGGGAACTGCTCAGGGCCTGTAGTGAGTGCAGAGCTGAAATCTGTATTTGCTAGTGACGTGCTGCCAGGTCAGTGTGTGGTGTCTGCACAAGGTGCAGGACAGCAGGGACAGCTGTCCCGGGTCACTAGGATCCAAATACAGGAGGACAAGGGGGTTTTCGCTCCACTCACCCGCCATGGCACAGTGGTGGTCAATGGTGTCGTCTCCTCCTGCTATGCGGCCTTGGACCAGCACTCGCTGGCTCACTGGGCTTTTGGCCCACTCAGGGTACTTTATAACTGGGGAGGGCCAGTTGGACATCAGGCTGTGGGGATACACTGGTATTCCTCACTGCTGCACTGGGTTGGGACTCATGTGCTGGATCCAACACACTTCCATCCTTGGAGCATGATGGACAATGATAGATGAAAACAAGCAGGAGGAATGAGAATGTCACTAGATTAAGTTTTGGAAGGATCTAAAAGAGAACGAAGAGAAGAAAGTTCTTAAGTGAAGAACCCAATCATTTATGACCCTGAATAGACTTAAAAAACTAGAAGGCTGCAGCTATTCTGCGGGTCGACCCTCGTTTGAGGAAGCGGACATGGACGTGACAAAATTGATCTTAAAAACCCATATTTAACACTTTTCAATGGGTTTTCTATACTGCCTACACTGGAACATTATCACGAATATACCAAGACGCACACACATCTACTCAGAATCTCTTGTTCAGTCTCTTTCTCTCTTCTACACACATACACATTCACTAAACATATCGTTATAGCCGTTGAAGTGAGGTAACTATAGATGAATTTGCTTTACTCAGGTATGCAGTGACTCAACCACAGGCGATCAGACCAACATGGCCTGATAAGGTTTGAGACGGAGGAGGAAGTTGTGTTAGAAAAGAAACAAGACTGGAAGGTACACACAAACACACCCACTTTACAACTAGGTTAAAACTAGGCCTTTAAAACATCAGGAAAATATTTTCAGGTTTAGGTTCATAATAACAGTTTTGCATTTATTCATATGGTCAGTTACATGTTTCTCACTGTAAAGGTAGAGGTGTCTTTCTCAACTTAATCAAGTATTTAATGGTCACATTGTACACTGTATTTCTCCATTTGGCATACATAAGGGTTTTGAGTACTTTTATGAAGGCTTCATTCAAAGAAATTAAGAGTTTACTCTGTGCAATGTGTAGCAATGTTATAAGAGTTTATGCCAGTTTATGTAGTCCTTATGTGTGCTTTATGCAGTAATACTCAATTTCCCATACAACTTACTGTATTTATCTGTTTTGTGGCATTATTTACATTTTACTTAAAGATGTCAGAAATTATATAATATTTGTAAAACTATTTAAAGATCTATTTTTCAGAATTAAAGATTACAGAAATATCTGCCTTTGTCTTTTTTTTAGTCTCTTGACAAAATTGCTTTGCTCTCAGAAGTTCACGCTAAAATGTATAGTGTATTAAGTGTATTAAAGGGTTAGTTCACCCAAAAATGAAAATTCTGTCATCATTTACTCACCCTCATGGCGTTCATCTTCGGAACACAAGTGAAGATATTTTTAATAAAATCTGAGCCAGTTCTGTACTCTCCACTGACAGTCTACACAACCACCAATTTGACGCTTCAAAAAGTTCATAAAGAGATAATAAAACTAAATCAAAATTAGTGTTTTAGTCCAAATTTTCTGAAGAGACACGACTGCTTTAACAGATTGAATTTAGGCTTTTATTCACATATAAACATTGATCAGCGAACATAAACAGAAGCTCAAAAGAACCTGCTTGACAAACAAGAATGAACCTCAGTGGTTCTTGCTGAAGTTCAGACTACTGTATAACACACAAGAATGAACCTCACTGGTCCTTCCGGAAGCTCAAACGTGATGCGTAAAATGAGAATGAACCTCATTGGTCCTTGTAGAAGATCAAACATGCTGTGTAACATGAGAATCAACCTTACTGGTCCTTGCGGAAGATCAAACGTGCTGTGTAACACGAGAATACACCTCATTGGTTCTTGCAGAAGATCAAACGTACTGTGTAATACACGAGAATGAACCTCATTGGTTCTTGCAGAAGCTCAAACTTGCTGCATAACATGAGAATAAACCTCATTGGTCCTTGCGGAAGCTCAAGCACGCTGTGTAACACACGAGAATGAACCTTGTTGGTCTTTGCGGAAGCTCAAACGTGCTACGAAACATAAGAATGAACCTCATTGTTCCTTGCGGAAGCTCAAACGTGCTGCGTAACACGAGAATGAACATCATTGGTCCTTGCGGAAGCTCAAACGTGCTGCGTAACACACGATAATGAACCTCACTGGTCCTTCCGGAAGCTCAAACGTGATGCGTAAAATGAGAATGAACCTCATTGGTCCTTGTAGAAGATCAAACATGCTGTGTAACATGAGAATCAACCTTACTGGTCCTTGCGGAAGATCAAACGTGTTGTGTAACACGAGAATACACCTCATTGGTTCTTGCAGAAGATCAAACGTACTGTGTAATACACGAGCATGAACCTCATTGGTTCTTGCGGAAGCTCAAACTTGCTGCATAACATGAGAATAAACCTCATTGGTCCTTGCGGAAGCTCAAGCATGCTGTGTAACACACGAGAATGAACCTCGTTGGTCTATTAGCGGAAGCTCAAACGTGCTACGAAACATAAGAATGAACCTCATTGTTCCTTGCGGAAGCTCAAACGTGCTGCGTAACACGAGAATGAACATCATTGGTCCTTGCGGAAGCTCAAACGTGCTGCGTAACACACGAGAATGAACCTCATTGGTACTTGTGGAAGCTCAAACGTGCTGCGTAACACACGAGAATGAACCTCATTGGTACTTGTGGAAGCTCAAACGTGCTGCGTAACACACGAGAATGAACCTCATTGGTCCTTGTGGAAGCTCAAACGTGCTGTGTAACACGAGAATACACCTCATTGGTTCTTGCAGAAGATCAAACGTACTGTGTAATACACGAGAATGAACCTCATTGGTTCTTGCGGAAGCTCAAACTTGCTGCATAACATGAGAATAAACCTCATTGGTCCTTGCGGAAGCTCAAGCATGCTGTGTAACACACGAGAATGAACCTCGTTGGTCTTTGCGGAAGCTCAAACGTGCTACGAAACATAAGAATGAACCTCATTGTTCCTTGCGGAAGCTCAAACGTGCTGCGTAACATAAGAATGAACCTCATTGTTCCTTGCGGAAGCTCAAACGTGCTGTGTAACACGAGAATGAACATCATTGGTCCTTGCGGAAGCTCAAACGTGCTGCGTAACACACGAGAATGAACCTCACTGGTCCTTCCGGAAGCTCAAACGTGATGCGTAAAATGAGAATGAACCTCATTGGTCCTTGTAGAAGATCAAACATGCTGTGTAACATGAGAATCAACCTTACTGGTCCTTGCGGAAGATCAAACGTGCTGTGTAACACGAGAATACACCTCATTGGTTCTAGCAGAAGATCAAACGTACTGTGTAATACACGAGAATGAACCTCATTGGTTCTTGCGGAAGCTCAAACTTGCTGCATAACATGAGAATAAACCTCATTGGTCCTTGCGGAAGCTCAAGCATGCTGTGTAACACACGAGAATGAACCTCGTTGGTCTTTGCGGAAGCTCAAACGTGCTACGAAACATAAGAATGAACCTCATTGTTCCTTGCGGAAGCTCAAACGTGCTGCGTAACACGAGAATGAACATTATTGGTCCTTGCGGAAGCTCAAACGTGCTGCGTAACACACAAGAATGAACCTCATTGGTACTTGTGGAAGCTCAAACGTGCTGCGTAACACACGAGAATGAACCTCATTGGTACTTATGGAAGCTCAAACGTGCTGCGTAACACGAGAATGAACCTCATTGGTCCTTGTGGAAGCTCAAACGTGCTGCGTAACACGAGAATGAACCTCATTGGTTCTTGTGGAAGCTCAAGCATGCTGCGTAACACGAGAATGAACCTCACTGGTGCTTGTGGAAGCTCAAACGTGCTGCGTAACACACGAGAATGAACCTCATTGGTTCTTGTGGAAGCTCAAACGTGCTGCGTAACACGAGAATGAACCTCATTGGTACTTGTGGAAGCTCAAACGTGCTGCGTAACACACGAGAATGAACCTCATTGGTTCTTGTGGAAGCTCAAACGTGCTCCGTAACACACGAGAATGAACCTCATTGGTCCTTGTGGAAGCTCAAACGTGCTGCGTAACACGAGAATGAACCTCACTGGTTCTTGTGGAAGCTCAAGCATGCTGCATAACACGAGAATGAACCTCATTGGTCCTTGCGGAAGCTCAAACTTGCTGCATAACATGAGAATAAACCTCATTGGTCCTTGCGGAAGCTCAAGCATGCTGTGTAACACACGAGAATGAACCTCGTTGGTCTTTGCGGAAGCTCAAACGTGCTACGAAACATAAGAATGAACCTCATTGTTCCTTGCGGAAGCTCAAACGTGCTGCGTAACACGAGAATGAACATTATTGGTCCTTGCGGAAGCTCAAACGTGCTGCGTAACACACAAGAATGAACCTCATTGGTACTTGTGGAAGCTCAAACGTGCTGCGTAACACACGAGAATGAACCTCATTGGTACTTATGGAAGCTCAAACGTGCTGCGTAACACGAGAATGAACCTCATTGGTCCTTGTGGAAGCTCAAACGTGCTGCGTAACACGAGAATGAACCTCACTGGTTCTTGTGGAAGCTCAAGCATGCTGCGTAACACGAGAATGAACCTCACTGGTGCTTGTGGAAGCTCAAACGTGCTGCGTAACACACGAGAATGAACCTCATTGGTTCTTGTGGAAGCTCAAACGTGCTGCGTAACACGAGAATGAACCTCATTGGTACTTGTGGAAGCTCAAACGTGCTGCGTAACACGAGAATGAACCTCACTGGTTCTTGTGGAAGCTCAAGCATGCTGCGTAACACGAGAATGAACCTCATTGGTCCTTGCGGAGGCTCAAACGTGCTGCGTAACACACGAGAATGAACCTCAATGGTTCTCGCGAAAGCTCAAACATGCTGCATAACACGAGAATGAACCTCATTGGTTCTTGTGGAAGCTCAAACGTGCTGCGTAACACACGAGAATGAACCTCATTGGTTCTTGCGGAAGCTCAAACGTGCTGCGTAACACAAGAGAATGAACCTCATTGGTGCTTGTGGAAGCTCAAACGTGCTGCGTAACACACGAGAATGAACCTCATTGGTTCTTGTGGAAGCTCAAACGTGCTCCGTAACACACGAGAATGAACCTCATTGGTCCTTGTGGAAGCTCAAACGTGCTGCGTAACACGAGAATGAACCTCACTGGTTCTTGTGGAAGCTCAAGCATGCTGCATAACACGAGAATGAACCTCATTGGTCCTTGCGGAAGCTCAAACGTGCTGCGTAACACACGAGAATGAACCTCATTGGTTCTCGCGAAAGCTCAAACATGCTGCATAACACGAGAATGAACCTCATTGGTTCTTGTGGAAGCTCAAACGTGCTGCGTAACACACGAGAATGAACCTCATTGGTTCTCGCGAAAGCTCAAACATGCTGCATAACACGAGAATGAACCTCATTGGTTCTTGTGGAAGCTCAAACGTGCTGCGTAACACACGAGAATGAACCTCATTGGTTCTTGCGGAAGCTCAAATGTGCTGCGTAACACGAGAATGAACCTCATTGGTTCTTGTGGAAGCTCAAACGTGCTGCACAACATGAGAATGAACCTCACTGGTGCTTGTGGAAGCTCAAACGTGCTGCGCAACACGAGAATGAACCTCACTGATGCTTGTGGAAGCTCAAACGTGCTGCGCAACACGAGAATGAACCTCATTGGTTCTTGCGGAAGCTCAAACGTGCTGCGTAACATGAGAATGAACCTCATTGGTTCTTGTGGAAGCTCAAACGTGCTGCAGGAGAATGAACCTCATTGGTGCTTGTGGAAGCTCAAACGTGCTGCGCAACACGAGAATGAACCTCATTGGTTCTTGCGGAAGCTCAAACGTGCTGCGTAACATGAGAATGAACCTCATTGGTCCTTGCGGAAGCTCAAACGTGCTGCGTAACACACGAGAATGAACCTCATTGGTTCTTGCGGAAGCTCAAACGTGCTCCGTAACACACGAGAATGAACCTCATTGGTTCTTGCGGAAGCTCAAACGTGCTGCGGGAGAATGAACCTCATTGGTTCTTGCGGAAGCTCAAACGTGCTGCATAACACACGAGAATGAGCCTCATTGGTTGTTGCGGAAGCTCAAACGTGCTGCGTAACACACGAGAATGAGCCTCATTGGTCCTTGCGGAAGCTCAAACGTGCTGGTAACACGAGAATGAACCTCATTGGTCCTTGCGGAAGCTCAAACGTGCTGCGTAACACATGAGAATGAACCTCATTGGTGCTTGCTGAAGCTCAAACGTGCTGCTTAACACACGAGAATGAACCTCATTGGTCCTTGCAGAAGCTCAAACGTGCTGCGTAACACACGATAATGAACCTCATTGGTTTTTGAGGAAGCTCAAACGTGCTGCCTAACATGAGAATGAACCTCATTGGTTCTTGTGGAAGCTCAAACGTGCTGCGTAACACGAGAATGAACCTCATTGGTTCTTGCGGAAGCTCAAACGTGCTGCGTAACATGAGAATGAACCTCATTGGTTCTTGCGGAAGCTCAAACGTGCTGCGGGAGAATGAACCTCATTGGTCCTTGCGGAAGCTCAAACGTGCTCCGTACACACGAGAATGAACCTCATTGATGCTTGCTGAAGCTCAATTGTGCTGCGTAACACGAGAATGAACCTCATTGGTCCTTGCTGAAGCTCAAACGTGCTGCGTAACACGATAATGAACCTCATTGGTTTTTGCGGAAGCTCAAACGTGCTGCCTAACATGAGAATGAACCTCATTGGTTCTTGTGGAAGCTCAAGCATGCTGCGTAACACGAGAATGAACCTCATTGGTCCTTGCGGAAGCTCAAACGTGCTGCGTAACACACGATAATGAACCTCATTGGTTTTTGCGAAAGCTCAAACGTGCTGCCTAACATGAGAATGAACCTCATTGGTTCTTGTGGAAGCTCAAGCATGCTGCGTAACACGAGAATGAACCTCATTGGTCCTTGCGGAAGCTCAAACGTGCTGCGTAACACACGATAATGAACCTCATTGGTTTTTGCGAAAGCTCAAACGTGCTGCCTAACATGAGAATGAACCTCATTGGTTCTTGTGGAAGCTCAAGCATGCTGCGTAACACATGAGAATGAACCTCATTGGTCCTTGCAGAAGCTCAAACGTGCTGCGTAACACACGATAATGAACCTCATTGGTTTTTGAGGAAGCTCAAACGTGCTGCCTAACATGAGAATGAACCTCATTGGTTCTTGTGGAAGCTCAAACGTGCTGCGTAACACGAGAATGAACCTCATTGGTTCTTGCGGAAGCTCAAACGTGCTGCGTAACATGAGAATGAACCTCATTGGTTCTTGCGGAAGCTCAAACGTGCTGCGGGAGAATGAACCTCATTGGTCCTTGCGGAAGCTCAAACGTGCTCCGTACACACGAGAATGAACCTCATTGATGCTTGCTGAAACTCAATTGTGCTGCGTAACACGAGAATGAACCTCATTGGTCCTTGCTGAAGCTCAAACGTGCTGCCTAACATGAGAATGAACCTCATTGGTTCTTGCGGAAGCTCAAACGTGCTGCAGGAGAATGAACCTCATTGGTCCTTGCGGAAGCTCAAACGTGCTCCGTACACACGAGAATGAACCTCATTGATGCTTGCTGAAGCTCAATTGTGCTGCGTAACACGAGAATGAACCTCATTGGTCCTTGCGGAAGCTCAAACGTGCTCCGTACACATGAGAATGAACCTCATTGATGCTTGCTGAAGCTCAATTGTGCTGCGTAACACGAGAATGAACCTCATTGGTCCTTGCTGAAGCTCAAACGTGCTGCGTAACACGATAATGAACCTCATTGGTTTTTGCGGAAGCTCAAACGTCCTGCCTAACATGAGAATGAACCTCATTGGTTCTTGTGGAAGCTCAAGCATGCTGCGTAACACGAGAATGAACCTCATTGGTCCTTGCGGAAGCTCAAACGTGCTGCGTAACACACGATAATGAACCTCATTGGTTTTTGCGAAAGCTCAAACGTGCTGCCTAACATGAGAATGAACCTCATTGGTTCTTGTGGAAGCTCAAGCATGCTGCGTAACACATGAGAATGAACCTCATTGGTTCTTACAGAAGCTCAAACGTCCTGCGTAACACGAGAATGAACCTCATTGGTTCTTGTGGAAGCTCAAGCATGCTGCGTAACACATGAGAATGAACCTCATTGGTTCTTACAGAAGCTCAAACGTGCTGCGTAACACACGATAATGAACCTCATTGTTTTTTGTGGAAGCTCAAACGTGCTCCGTACACACGAGAATGAACCATTGGTTCTGGGTTCTCGCACGTCAAGCAAACATGCTTGAGCTTCCGTTTACCACAGCTGATGTGTGAGTTGATGAATGTTTATATGTGAATAAAAGCTTAAATTCAGTCTGTTCATCGTATAAAGCGATCAAGTCTCTTCAGAAAATTTGGACTAAGCCGCTAGTTTTATGATCTCTTTATGAACTTTTTGTAGTGTCAAAGTGGTAGTAGCGTAGCTGTCTATGGAGGGACATAAATCTCTCAGATTTCATTAAAAATGTCTTCAATTGTGTTCCAAAGATTTTTGGGTAAACTAACCCTTTAATACAGTGGCTCTCAAACAGCCTCAAATTAATATATTATTATTAATAAGTTAAAAATATCTAACTTAATTAAAACGACTTAATAAATAACTTAATAAAAATCTAAAATTGTGTTGGACAATGGGGGCTTTGAGTCAAAAACCACTGTATTCTAGTCATAAACATAATGCAATTTATAAAAAGCAAACCAGAAAGGGACAAGTTAAATACAATTTGAAAATTAAAATAAAATATGGGCTAAGCTGCAAAAATTCAGCCACTGCCAACACCAGAATCCTTGTCAGGTAATAAGCTAGACATCTCTGGTACTGTCACTAGCACCTCTTCAACAGTTGGGCTTCTGCAGGCACAGGAGAGGACGGTTCTAAAGCCGGTCAGCTCCAGCACTTTCATCACAGACGGAGGCGGGTCATACACTGCGTCTGGACTTAGGCTGTATCCCTGCTGCTGATCAGCGAGAGACAGAATCTTCTTCGTGCCTTCATGTCGCACCAAACCCCTCTCAGACAAAGTCCCTGAATGCCAGAAATCATGTACATTAAATCAGAGCTTTATTTTTTTGTGCTGAATATGTATACTACCATTTTGAAAGAAATTTATACTTTTATTCAGCAAAGATGCATTAAATTGATCAGAAGTCACAGTAAAGATATTTATGATGTTGCAAACGATTTCTATTTCAAATGCTGTTATTTTGAACTTTTTAATTCATCAAAAGAATCCATAAATAAAGATGTATCACAGTTTCTGTTTTCAACATTGAGCAGCAAATCAGAATATTAGAATGATTTCTGAAGGATCATGTGACACTGAAGATTGAAAATTCAGCTTTTCCATGACAGGAATAAATTGCATTTAAAATTGTTCTATTTCACAATATTACTGTTCTTACTGTGTTTTGATCAAATAAATGCATTCTTGGTGAGCATAAGAAACTTCCAAAAACACTACAAAATCTTACCAACCCCAAACTTTTGAATGCTAGTGCATTTCTCTGTTGTTTTACCTGAAACAGTGTGCTCTAGAAGAAAAGCCAAAACCCCCACAAAGAAAACCGGTAAGGTTAAAAGAGACTGAAGAAGAACGTCAACACTGGCTACACCTGAAAACAACAAGAAGAAAATTCTTTCAATTAAATGTACTCATGTCCAAATCAACAAATCTAAATTAGGAGTAACAATACACTACACACATTAGGAGAAAATACACTCTTGTGGTTTTAGCACCTGTTTGTATAAAACTGTAGTGAAGTCTGAACCAGCGTGGCAGTGCTAATGACATGAACATTGTGAAGCCGATGTTGAAAATGTTGCGTCCTGAGTCCACGTCGGCATGTTGGAAATAAGTTATGCCTGTTGCTACAGCAAGTGCGTAGGTCACACTGAACACAGCACCTGAGAGAACACGAGCACAAGCAAACATTCAGCCCACGGTTTTAAGGCCATATAGTGTCAGAAAGCTATTAAAGTCCCCTACTATGTTTTTTTTAACGGTTCCTAATTTTGTTTTGGAGGTCTCCTACGATAGGTTTACATACATCCAAGGTCAAAAAACACTTTAATTTTCTAATAATGTACAATGTAGCATCACCTCTTTTCTCACAGTGTCTGAAACGATTCGATAAAGGATCCGGTCTCTCTAAACCCCTCCTTTACGAGAGTCTACTCTGCTCTGATTGGTCAGATGGCCCAGCCTGTTGTGATTGGTCTACCTCTTACAGCACGTTTCGGAAACAAAACACCCATTACCATATCTAAATTTCAGCTCTTCTTGACATGTTGACAACACAAACCAAACTCTTCCAGGCCTCAGCTACAACTACAGTGTTTGGGGGCAGGTCAAAGTAGACGTTGTTCACAAGCCATTATGCAAATTTGTAACAAACATATGTAGGTTCGTGCAGGAAGTAAGACTGAAATTACTGACGACTTGTCTCAGGCAGTTTAAATTAAAATCGATTCTTTCTTTTGGGAGACAAAAACTCCATTTATCGTGCACTTATATCTTTGAAACTTTTCAGACCTTTTACATTCATAAACAGCTACAGTATATTATACACAAGGCTTGACATTAACTTTTTTGCTCACCAGCCACTGTGGCTAGTGGTTTTCCAAAGTTAAAGTTACTAGTATTTTCACTGGCCACAATTTTTACATCGATACCATCAGAGGTGTCAAGTAATGAAGTACAAATACTTTGTTACCTTTTTGGGTATCTATACTTTATTGGAGTAATTATTTTTCAGCCGACTTTTTACTTCTGCTTCTTACATTTTCACGCAATTATCTGTACATTCTACTCCTTACATTTTAAAAATAGCCTCGTTACTCCTATTTCATTTCGGCTTGTTTTCATTCCAGCCTGTCATCGTTCAAAAAAAAAAAAAAAAACCTATCCAGATAAATCGCGCCATCTGGATAGAGTGAATTTGATTGTGGTTGGATGAGAAGTATAAACATATACCATTCCAAGTGGGTACACCAATTTTCTTGTCTGTTGCCCTCACAGATTCCTGCAGCTAAGCTTGGATGTACATTTACATTCCAATAAAGGTTATTGATAACATGCCTCCGAAGTTTGACTTTTTGCACCATTACAATACTTATAGGCAACTAGTCATCATATCTTCCACTCCATGAAACACGTTAATGCTTAGTAGTACACATATATGGTTCTTTAATGTATTTGCATTGTACTAAAATGCATTCATTTTCAATGGGCATATATGCGGCTGAAACAGGTAGCCTAGTGCATCCCAAATTTTTCAACATTAACATTTTAATATAACATTATAGTCATTATGGCCTTTAGAAAAATGTTTTTTTGAGGAGGTGGGGTAGTGCACTATAGGCCCCTGTGGCGCGGCCTAAGCTTTTGTCCTTAATGGCATTTTTTTTCTTACATTACTTTTACTTTTATACTTTAAGTAGTTATACTCTAAACCAGTACTTTTACACTTTTACTTGAGTAAAAAGCTTGAGTTGATACTTCAACTTCTACAGAATCTTTTTAAACCCTAGTATCTATACTTCTACCTGAGTAATGAATGTGTATACTTTTGACACCTCTGGATACCATGGGGAAAAACTGCCATATAGATATTTTTAATATCATCTCATAATTTGGCAGCAGGTATATTAGGCTGCTGTCACTTTAAGACCTGACACATGGATCCATTATACTGTTACACATGTGTTTTCTTTTTCAACTGTTTACCTTCACTTAAAAATTAACTGACTGTGTTTACGTGAATACTCGCCAAGACCGGCATTTTGACATTATTTTGTGTGTATTTGACAGTTCAAGCGCAATATGCAGCGAAAAATAACTCAATTTAGTACTGAGAGGCGGCTTTATCTGCGCACACTTTGGGTGTGAGCACAAAATCTGTGGGAATGCAATACGCACCATACAACGCCGAAATTCAAGCCCTGTAACACCAACAATATTCATCCGGAGCAAATGAAATGAGTGAGGGGAGGCGGGTTTGTGTGTCAACTCGCTGTTGGAGAGATGAGAGAGAGAGAAAGCGCAGCTGGTATCATGTATCTATTTTGCGGAGAATGAGTATTGGAAGCGCTTCATATATTTCAGTATCGATATGTATCAAAAAATCTACATTTTTGACAATACTACATTGCACTAAAAGACTACAACTGAAAAATGTATATATTATAGGCTATATAAAATTCATCCCACCAAAGTGGCTAGTAGGAGTGACTGCGTTACACAACGCCACTGCTGAAATCCACCTGCATTTGGCGGGTTGGCGGATGTTAATGTCAAGCCCTGATTATACACTACATGAAAGGTAATATCCGAAAAAACAAATTAGGTGGACTTTAAGACTGAAACAACATAACAGTAGGTTGACCTGATTGTTACCAGTAACATTTAACATTTAAGTAAGTAAACTATAAATGAATAATCACCATGTATGGCCAGAGGGACAGAGCAGAGCATCTGAGCTAATTGAGGAGACACACCCAGAATTAACAACAACACCCCAGCGAGCTGCACTGTGCTCCGGGACCCAGACTAGCAAGAGAGAAAAAGACATCATAAGGATAATGAAGAGATGTTAATAAACAGCAAAAAAGTTAATAATTTTAGGCAAACTGAGCAATCACAATACCGGTGTGACATGCATCAATAGATTCTTCTTACCTGGCTGAGGCCAATAACACATGCATTAGGCACACTGCTGCACAGTCCTACTGGCACCCCCATCAGGCCAACGATCACACTTCCCATGCCATCCACACACAGGCCCCTGTTACAGGCATGTGCTGGGGGCACAGGAGCCTTCAGGAGCCGAGCTGCCATCACATACACAGCTGGAGAGCTAATGCTGGCAGACAGGCCTCCAGCCACTCCTGCTGCAATGCTGTTTCCAGACAGCAGAGGGAGTGCTGAGGCTGAAAGTATACAAGAAACAAAAAACATCTGAAGAAAAAGGACAATTTTGAACTTGTGACAAAGTTTATTACTGGTTCACTGCTAATACCTACAAGGCAACTAAAACTATAAAGAAAAAAAAACATCTTTCATATTACCAGGAAGAGGAAAGTCCAGCCAGGGTACAGAGTCATTAGGAAAGACAAAGTCCGATGAATGTGGACTGTTGGTGGACTGAATGAAGGTGGCGTTTCTCTTTGTTGAGAGCATCTGGGTCACAGAGTTAAGATGGACACGACCCCACTGTACCAGTGCGGCACAAACGGCCCAGCTCACCATCACAGATAGAAGTACCTAAACAGGACGAACACAAAGAGCAGGAACAATATATTGTATTTGACAATAATAAGGAACCTTCATACAATAACCTCAACAGTATTTAGACCCATTAGTGCACGAATGTCATTGATTTACATACATAGATAACCAGATGGTTAAAATTAATTGCAAAAATGTCTGTAGGTGAAGATCATTCATTTGCAGATGATGCCACATAGTTTAATTTGAGACACTACAGTTCAAAAGATTGGAGTCAGTAAGATTTTTTAATATTTTAAATAAGTCTCTTTATGCTGCTCACGAAGACTGGATTTATCTGATGAAAAGACAGTAATATTGTGAAGTATTATTACAATTTAAATTTAATTTAAAATATTTGAATATTTTATATGTAATTAATTCCTGTGATGGAAAAGCTGAATTTTCAGCATCATTCCTTCAGTTTTCAGTGTCACATGCCATCCTTGGTGGGAAATCATACACTTCATTTAATACGTTTTGGTTATCAAGAAACATTTTTTACTATTATTATCAATGTTGAAAACAGTTATGCTGCTTTATATTTTTTTGTGGAAACCGTTATACATTTTTTTCTGGATTCTTTGATGAAAAGTTCAGAATTGATTTGAAATAGAAATGTTTTGTAACATGTCTTAACGCTCATTTTGATCAATTTAATGAATAAAACCTTGCTCAATAAAAGTATGAATTTCCTTAAAAAAAAATCGTATTGACCCCAAGCTTTTGAATGGTAGTGTAAATCTGTTTTATATTCTATATATTCCATAAATATATACCGATCTTAAAAAGAAAACAAGCATTAATCTAAGTTCATATTTATTTCTGATACATTTTAGCATTTATATTTATAAATTAACATTAATAAATACATTAAACTGGATACACACAAACATCCCCGCATTAATAGATTTACACATCGGATGAGAATAATAACTAGACAGTCAGACACTGTCTTGTATCACACAGCATAGAAAAACCAATAAGAATTTCCCAAAAGCAAGATTCCAATACGAGCTTACGATCACTCATAAAAAGCCTCAAACTGTTTCCCATAACCTTTGACAACATTCAGCCCCATATTAAATTAAGAACATTTTAGCCAAAGATCACTGTAACACAACGCACATCTTTGGTGGGAAACTTTACCCAGATCAATGATATAATCTTCTTACAGGCAAAATATCAATCTAATATGCTGCAGGTTAAAAGCGGTAAAAGAGCTTGACAACCAGTGCAACAGGAAATCCCATATATCATGAGTGAAGGTGTCTGTGTTCGACTAGTTTTGGAAGTAGAAGTAAACTTTAAAAGTGAAGAAACACTTGCAGCAACGGCTCTCAAAGTCAAACTAAAGGCAGAATTTACCCCTGATTTATAGTCTGGACAAATTGATGCTAGTTGCCGAAAGTCAGAGCCAGGTTTAATTTACCAGAAACTTGTATAGTGTATGATTGGCACAGACTATGAATCCATCCAGTCACAGTATATCAAACATGTTAGATATTTTGAACCAATTTTAGAACAGTGTTTTCATTTGTAATGCAAGCCGCATTTTTCTGCATGAGTTTGTTGTTTTCAGAGCGACTTAAATCTCTGGTAGTGTTTGATCCACAGTCGTTTAGTGTACGATGCCCAGTTTTTCTCTGTAACCATTTTACAATGTCACCAAGTGTATGACACTTTGTGTTTTAAAAGCCTTGTAGTGCATTCCAGCCTTTAAGGTGTAGTAAGCAATTTCTGAGAAACACTGTTGAAAGTCGATCAGACCGAGCACCATAACACACTTGTAGCCAATCAGCAGTAGGGGGCGTGTCCACTCATGATGGGGAAGGAGAGAGAGTGAGCAAGAGGGAGATTTGAAGAAAGACTGTAGAAAGAGAAATGGCTGAGAGACATTACAAAAGAGAAAAGTTCAGAGGAATATCACTGGAAAAAGAAGGGTTTTGACCAGGCAAGAGCTTTAGTAACTGTGTTAGTATTAGAAAAGCTTTCCAGCAATGGAGAGAAAGCGGGAAGGCCTGAAAATGGATGCTGAGGTTGCGTTATTTCTGCTCCATATGTGAGTAACATTGGTTTTACTATGTTTCACAGAACCAAGATATGTAATGTTAGCTGTAGTAACGGCAGTTTTGAGTGTCATTGCATTTTCTGCTATAATAAAGAGACCACTCTTCCAAGATTCACTCTTGCATTGCGTGTTCATGAATTTTGGGGGAGGAGCAATGAAGCGAGGGGTGTGTTTGTTTGGGTGGATTTCAAATATCAACAGTGTTTCTCAGAAATCGCTTACTGCACCTTTAAGTCATCCTGAATTTGAACAACATCCCTTGATGTAACTCACAGAAAGTCTCCTGGAGACCGAGAACACAGACAGCCGCAGAAAGGAGTGCAGATGCTGAGAGAGGATCACTAGAAGCACAACTGCCCTAAAAAAAAAGAAAAGAAAAAGAAATTTGTATTTAGAGTGCTCTGTGTATCCGTGAACATTGAGTTCACAAAAAGAAACACTTATTCTTGCAACTGTTCTGATTTAACCTTGAATGATTATCACTAAAGGGTATTTCTATATCATTCAGTCGTTCAATTACTAAAAACATGACAAATTAACAGCATTATACACTGCTATTTCTTTCCTTGACAGATTGCAGTACAAACAAAATAATAGTTTAATGGACTTGCTATATATTAAGTGTCTTTAACTACTATGTACTAACATTTAAATAAAATTTATCGTAACACTTTATTTTAATGTGTCCATGTTGCATATGGTACATGTATTTACATTAGTAATAACTATAAACTAGGCATAATTACATGCAACTATTGTGTACATACCTTACACCTTAACCCACCCTTAAACCTACCCATACCACCAAACCTGTCCCTAACCTTACCTGTATCCCACCTTTTGCAATCGCAATACAATATGAATACAATAAGTACATTGTAATGAACAGTTTTTCTTTTTTTGATGTAAGTACATAATAAAGACACCCGAGTACACAATATGAAAATTGTATCCTTACAGTGCAGCCATGCCCCAGTGGTCAGAACAAAGCAGCGCTGCCTCCCTGTAGATGGAAAATCCCAAAATGCAAAGGACAGGGGCCAGAACTAATGGTCCACAACGTCGCAGTGCAAACCCACTCAGACCAGTCAAACCCACGGCTAACTGCACAATACCTGCAACCAGAGTCATGCCTCTCAACTGCACACACACCAACACACACACAGAATGTTCCTAAGTATAATTATATATATGGACAAGCACCAACAAACACACACAAATCAAGATGATAAATATGAAATGATACAAGATGAAATATAAATTTATCAATAAATAAATAAAATAAAATACAAATTTGGATGTGCCTTTTTGGTACGTGGAAGCTGGCGTTACTATGCACTACAGCAGAACAATGTGACAATGGAGGGGTGGTCTGAATGTTCAGCACCACGGACAGCACTGTGCTCTACCTCTCTTATTGGGTGTGCTGGGGCCACAGGCTCCTCCGCTTCAACACACTGCCCACTGCAGGCCACAGGAGTCCCTACAACACAATACAATTACAATCAGATTTCAGAATCAGAATCAAAATCAAAATGAGATTTGTTGCCAAGTATGTTTACACACACAAGGAATCTGTCTTAGTGCACAGAAACAACAACAACTAAAACAGTACACAGGTAGTAAAATAAAGATATGTGACAAAAGAAATATATATACAGTATATTCTATAAATATTATATTATTAAATATTCTATAAATATATATATATATATATATATATACACTCACCTAAAGGATTATTAGGAACACCATACTAATACTGTGTTTGACCCCCTTTCGCCTTCAGAACTGCCTTAATTCTACGTGGCATTGATTCAACAAGGTGCTGAAAGCATTCTTTAGAAATGTTGGCCCATATTGATAGGATAGCATCTTGCAGTTGATGGAGATTTGTGGGATGCACATCCAGGGCACGAAGCTCCCGTTCCACCACATCCCAAAGATGCTCTATTGGGTTGAGATCTGGTGACTGTGGGGGCCATTTTAGTACAGTGAACTCATTGTCATGTTCAAGAAACCAATTTGAAATGATTCGAGCTTTGTGACATGGTGCATTATCCTGCTGGAAGTAGCCATCAGAGGATGGGTACATGGTGGTCATAAAGGGATAGACATGGTCAGAAACAATGCTCAGGTAGGCCGTGGCATTTAAACGATGCCCAATTGGCACTAAGGGGCCTAAAGTGTGCCAAGAAAACATCCCCCACACCATTACACCACCACCACCAGCCTGCACAGTGGTAACAAGGCATGATGGATCCATGTTCTCATTCTGTTTACGCCAAATTCTGACTCTACCATCTGAATGTCTCAACAGAAATCGAGACTCATCAGACCAGGCAACATTTTTCCGTGAGCACGTGAGCTCGTGCAAATTGTAGCCTCTTTTTCCTATTTGTAGTGGAGATGAGTGGTACCCGGTGGGGTCTTCTGCTGTTGTAGCCCATCCGCCTCAAGGTTGTGCGTGTTGTGGCTTCACAAATGCTTTGCTGCATACCTCGGTTGTAACGAGTGGTTATTTCAGTCAAAGTTGCTCTTCTATCAGCTTGAATCAGTCGGCCCATTCTCCTCTGACCTCTAGCATCAACAAGGCATTTTCGCCCACAGGACTGCCGCATACTGGATGTTTTTCCCTTTTCACACCATTCTTTGTAAACTCTAGAAATGGTTGTGCGTGAAAATCCCAGTAACTGAGCAGATTGTGAAATACTCAGACCGGCCCGTCTGGCACCAACAACCATGCCACGCTCAAAATTGCTTAAATCACCTTTCTTTCCCATTCTGACATTCAGTTTAGAGTTCAGGAGATTGTCTTGACCAGGACCACACCCCTAAATGCATTGAAGCAACTGCCATGTGATTGGTTGATTAGATAATTGCATTAATGAGAAATTGAACAGGTGTTCCTAATAATCCTTTAGGTGAGTGTATATACAGTCCAGACCTTAAATTCATTGAAAGTCTTTGGGATGTGCTGGAGGAGACTTTATAGAGTGCTTGATTCTTGCATTGTCAATACAAGATCTTGACCAAAAATTGATGCACCTCTTGATTTAAATTACATCACAACATTTATTTCCATCAAGAGGTGTATAAATTTTTGGTCAAGATCTTGTATTGACAATGCAAAAGTCAAGCACTCTGTAAAGTGTACCAATCATATACCAATCATATTCACCTGTCAGTATACCTGACCGGTGTATACATGAATAACACTGATTATCTCTTCATCACGGCACGTTAGTGGGTGGGGTATATTAGGCAGCAAGTGAACATTTTGTCCTCAAAGTTGATGTGTTAGAAGCAGAAAAAATGGGCAAGCGTAAGGATTTGAGCAAGTTTGACAAAGGCCAAATTGTAATGGCTAGACGACTAGGTCAGAGCATCTCCAAAACTGCAGCTCTTGTGGGGTGTTCCCGGTCTGCAGTGGTCAGTATCTATCAAAAGTGGTCCAAGGAAGAAACAGTGGTGAACCGGCGACAGGGTCATGGGCGGCCAAGGCTCACTGATGCACGTGTGGAGCGAACGCTGGCCCATGTGGTCCGATCAAACAGAAGAGCTATTGTATCTCAAATTGTTCAAGAAGTTAATGCTGGTTCTGATAGAAAGGTGTCAGAATACACAGTGCATCGCAGTTTGTTGCGTATGGGGCTGCATAGCCGCAGACCAGTCAGGGTGCCCATGCTGACCCCTGTCCACCACCGAAAGAGCCAACAGTGGGCATGTGCGCATCAGAACTGGACCATGGAGCAATGGAAGAAGGTGGCCTTGTCTCATGAATTGGTATTTCCTGGTGGCTGTGGCCTCTTTCAGCAGGATAATGCGCCCTAATGTTATGCCTAAATGCGGCCTAAAGTTATGCCTGATCAGTGTATATATACAGTATTCTATATTATTGTTATTAGTAAATTCTATTATTAAATATTCTATAAATAAATATATATATGAATCCAGACCTTAAATTCATTAAAAGTCTTTGGGATGTGCTGGAGGAGACTTTACAGAGTGCTGGACTCTTGCATTGTAAAGTGTAGCAATCAATATATTTCAATTTCAAAAGATAGTATAGGTCAGTAAGATTTTTATTTATTTTTTTATGAAAGAAATTATTTTTATTCAGCAGGGATGCATTAAATTGACCAAAAGCGATAGGAAAAACATTTAAAATGTTACAAATGATTTCTATTTTAAATAAATGCTATTTATTTAACTTTCTATTCATCAAATAATTTGTAGTCTTTGTAGAATTTGTAGAAGTAAAAACGTATCACAGGTTTCACACAAATATTAAGCAGCACAACTGTTTTCAACATTGATAATATTAAGAAATGCTTCTTGAGCAGCAAATCAGCATATTAGAATGATTTCTGAAGGATCATGTGACACTGAAGACTGGAGTAAAATGAAAATTGATGGCAAAGCTGAAAATTTACAGGACTAAACTGTATTCTAAAATATATTCAAACAGAAAACAATTCTATACTGTATATATATAATTGGCAAATTTGTATGTACAATTGTGCTACATACAAATAAAATGAACATCAATGACTTTGTTTTCTGTTGCTTTAATTTAAATAGTGTGTTTAATTGGTTAGATTATTAGATTGTCTCTGACTTCATTTTAATTCTGGGCTGTACCATTCTGACCTGACTGAGCAGAAAGCAGGGCTAGGGCAGGGATCAGAAAGTCCAAAGATGGAGCCTGGATCAATGGCAAACTGAGAACAGAGGAAACATTGGACTTAATCCTATAGATTGTTTTGTACTTTAGTACAACTGTATCAACTTACATGGAAAGCAACATGGGTAAATGTAACCTTACCGTGATCCAATCCAGCTCTGCAGTAGTGTAGATATACCAGAGTAAAAGAGCACATGGGCCACTATTCTTTCCTTGTCTACTTCCTGAATTAGTGCACTCACAACCAACGCACACAGAGAGGACAGTACCAACACATGCTTCATGGAGACAGAGGGGGGAAAAAAACAGACTTTTACTCATTTTTTGCTGTGTTCACCAAGTTTGCTCTGTGAGTTTTACATTTATGTAGTAGGTTATGACTTGTAAAATGAAAGTATGTTCTCGAATTACCAAAAGAACTCAAGGATGACGTCAGGTTTAACAAATATTTTGTTCATCCACGCAGGAATTAAAGTGCATGTTTTTATTGTACTCTAGTGTTACATGACTTTATCAACTTGTAAAAGATAAGAAATATAATTTTAAAAAAATACTTACCTGCAGTGCAAGGGCAATATTCAGCAATAATGAGGGACTGCAATCCACGCTTTCCATTCCTCCAGGCTTTTCTGGGTCCAAAGGTTTTTCTTTACATGTAGACAGTTTCTTACATCTAATAGTCCTTACCATTGTTTCTGACTGTCTTTCCTCCTTCTTTGTCTTTCCTTTAAATGCGATTTGGTCTGTCACTGTTTATAATGTTAGCTTTCTCCTCTTGTCTTTCTGTTTCCTCCTCATATGATGGCCTTTGACTCAGTTATGCAACGTGCAGTTTTTCATCAGCATTGCTTCTTTTAATCATTATCTTCCTATTGACTTAAAATAACAATGGATTATTGCAACAGCTTTGCTTGGGAAGCTGATATGACCTGTGGAGAAAGAAATGTGACTATGCTTGCCACTGTAAGTCCACTGTTAAACATACCCTTGAGAAAAAGAAGTGTGCTTAATTGTATTGAATGTGCATTTATAGTGTACTTCAAATCTTAAAGTATACTTTAAAACCTGTACTTAGATATACTTACAGATAATATAATAGTGATAAAATAAAAGGCCATTTATGTGTACGAGTACACTCACTATGTTTATTAACAAACTTAAGTGCACTTTGTAATAATGTCAAATTAAAAGTTTTGCTCACACTTTATTTGGTAACACTTTATTTTAGTGTCCTTATTACATATGTTAAATGTACTTACCATAGTAATAACAGTAAATTATGCATAATTACATGCAACTAACCGTAAACCAAACCCTATCCTACCCTAACCCTAAAGTAAGTACATGAAGTTACTAAATATTACTCAGTACTTAAATATATAACTACACTGTAACAATGACACCTTCAAATAAAGTGTAACCATTTATTTTAAGGTGTCATTGTTACAGTGTAATTATATATTTAAATACTGAGTAATATTAATTAACAACATGTACTTACTTACTATAGGGTTGGGGTTTGGTTTAGGGTTAGTTGCATGTAATTGTGCATAATTTACTGTTATTACTATGGTACATACATTGAACATATGTAACAAGGACACTAAAATAAAGTGTTGCCAAAGTTTTACTTTAAACTGGACAGAAGTGCACTTACTTTGATGTGTTGACATACTACAGCACATGTAAAGTAAAAAAGGAGGTTGATTTTTTTCACAATGCAGGATAGTGATGTGAACAGATTGTGGACACAACAGTGGAAAAGTTACAGGATTAAATCCATGTTTATTAGCATTGGTGAGTCAGCAGGATACAGGACTGCAGAATGATACACTCATGGCTTATAGTGGCGTAAAGTGACCCTGGTTTCCCAGGCCACCTCAGCAAGAAAACATCAAGTCACTACACACAGACACACTGCTCATGGATTTAAGCATGCCTCTTTCACATTCACACTAATTACAGATATAGATATGTTCAGAGAATTTGTATCTTTAGTGACGAAACTCAACAAAACTATACAATGTTCACGGCTACAAATGCAACAACGCTAGCAAATATCCTAACTGCGCTCAAATACAGGAAGAGGAAGTGTTTGTCCACTCGTTCTGTGGACTTTCGATTTAAATAAGAGCTTGAGCGAGAGATCATTAAAGATGCATTGGCAGCTTAAATAACTCAGTAATCAGTCTCTATACAGATCACATTGATTTCTTAGTACAGGGTACAAAAAGCAAACACACACTTGCTTCAAAACTGGTGAAGCGTGGCAAGAACTCCCCCGAAAGCTTGGGTCACATGACACGACCAATTAGAGAGAGATCAGGAGTAGCAAACAAACCAAACAAAAAGCAAACAAGTTCTCATTCAACACAACAGATGACTGGAGAATCAATATCTCTGCCATACCAACTTGAGTTCGGTCCTTATTAAAGTTCATAACCTCAGATACACTAAACCTGTTCTGCTTTTGTTGCTATATGGGATGAATGGTAAATTCTGATCAGACATGAAAAGACCAGAGTTTATAAGACCCCAGTTATAAGCCAGTGTTCATGGCACATAGAATCATTTTAACTCGCATTTGTCTCACAATGTACAAAAATAAAACTATAAATACAGTGTAAGAGGACTGAAGTTATATTATGCATATTCTGAGTCATTTTTGAATGTTGCACTGCATTAAAACTCACACAAGTGAGCATTAATATCCACACTTTGCCAATATCTCCGACACGTCTATGAATACAATTAATAAAGAATTAAAAATCTGTGCAGAGCTTATTGCATTACATGTTAAGAAATTCTCCTTCACGGAATGTAATGACCGAGACAATTTATGTATGTGTGTGACTCTGTTTGCACAGTGAAGTATTAATCAAATATTAATATCGGAAATGGCTTTATCAAAAACATCTGTGGACAGTAATATCGCGTATACAGTAAAGCTAAGGGTCAGAAACAGCACACAGGTTCGTTAACATATAACCTGAGCAAGAGTCCGGGATAAATACATTAGCCTCATTAGTGTCGACATTAACTGCTTATAGAACGAGTGCATATGGTTTTTGGACAAAATACTTATTTAACTACATTAGTCTGATTTATTTTTACGTTTTAGTTTGTTCCTGATTTAAACATGCAGAAATGGTGGTGGTAGATCTTTGACAGAGCAGTCAAACTCCATTCTCGTGAAGAAATGGAAACAATTACCCAGTTAACATGGAACATTCTGGTTAACGTTCTGGAAAGTTCTCTCAAAGTTATGACCAAACATTCTTCCACTAACGTTAACAGAATGTTTTTTTCAAAGTTAAGTTCAAAGTTATCTGGTATTTAATAATGTTCTCAAAACATTAGCACAAAACATTATTTTTACATCATTCATGGAACGTTTTTTTTCCTTAAATGTTTTTTTAAATGTTATACTTGTTACTTTTAAATGTTCTGAAAATATTCTTAGAACACATCATTGTTAGCTGGGTATTCACCATTTAAAAAAAAAAAAAATACTGTTTGTTTCCACCTGTGACATAATATATCATGCAGCTCAAATAGTGCTCAATATCAGCTCTATCTCTTTTCTCACCGGTTTGTGAGCTCATCTTTCAGGTATGAGATATGACTTAAAACTTTTTCACTTAAAATGGGACAATGGTTAAGAGTGGCTAGTCTAAAAACATTTACAGCAAGAACTTACTTTGGGTATGTTACTCCCTCTATTAGAAAAGGCAAAACTACTACCACTTATTTTGTCAAAGGTTGATCCTACCTTTTTATAGCATGACAAATATGAGTTATAGCATGCCAAAACAACGCAAAGACTAACCTGTCAACAACTTCCACACATAACCAGCAGATTGCCTGTGGCTGTGCATTTGTTGCTGTAGTACTGTAGTTTTTCTTGTCTGCATTTTCAAAGGAAGCAAAAAGGAGTAATATAGAAGGGGTAACAGTGTCACAGATCAAGCTGATCACAGGCGCTCACATCCTCTGGGTGAAGTTTTCAGGAAAGACTCCCTTTTTCCCAAGATCTTTATGCTGAATCCAGTCAGACTCTCTGACTCCCATCAACCACCCTTCATCCTGTAAACACACAAAGTCAGTTAGGTGGGATCTAAAAGGGATAGTTAACCCTAATATGAAAATTCTGTCATCATTTACTTGCACTCAATTTGTTCCAAACCTGTATGAATTTCTTTGTTCTGCTGAACACAAAACAAGATATTTTGAAGAATGTTGGAAACCAAACAGTTGATGGACCCCATTGACTTCCATAGTATAGGAAAAAAAACATTGAAGTCAAAAATGCCCCACAACTGTTTGGTTACAAACATTTGTTTATTTATACAGGTTTGAAACAATTTGAGGGTGAGTAAATGATGTCAGAATTTTCATTTTTTGGGTGAACTATCCCTTTAACTAACACCACTGACATCTCTTGGGTAAAAGCAATATATTAAAATATACAACTATACAAACCTGCTCATCTGGACTTTCAAAGTTCACAACCAGCACCACATCTCCTGCCTTCAACTCCAACTCATCGGAGTCATTGGCATTGTAGTCGTGCATTGCTTTCACCTATATTCACACAAATACATGTGTCACTTCTTTTGCTTAAAATTCAGATTAACAGATCATTGTTAGTTAAATGAAAACATAACTTTGTACTCACTTTGAACAGGAAGGCTTCTGGCATCTCTACACTCTCTGTGCTCTCTGTGGCTGCTGCTGTGACCGCAGTCTGGAAGCAAAGACATATATTTATCCTTTTGGTCACACTTTAGATTAGGGTCCAATTCTCACTATTAACTAACTAGTTGTTAAGTTTAGGTTTTGGGTTGGAATTGAGTAGGATTAAAGGATTAGTTCACCCAAAAATGAAAATTCTAACAACGTAAACTGCGTAGGAGATTGGCACAGACGAGAAGAAGTGGTTGAATAAAGAATTGTTTTTTTTGCGCACAAAAAGTATTCTCATCGCTTCATAAAATTAAGGTTGAACCACTGTAGTCACATGGACTATTTTACTACCTCTGTCTTTACTACCTTTCTGGGCCTTGAAAGTGTTAATTAAATTGCTGTCTATGGAGGGGTCAGAGAGCTTTCGGATTTCATCAAAAATATCTTCATTTGTGTTCCAAAGATGAACGAAGATCTTATGGGTTTGGAACGACATGAGGGTGAGGAATTAATGACAGAATTTTCATTTTTGGGTGAACTAACCCTTTAAAGATGTAGAATATGGTCATGCAGAATAAGGCATTACTATGTGCTTTATAAGTACTAATAAACAGTCAATATCCTAGTAATATGCATACAAATAAGCAACTAGTTAATAGTGAGAATTGGACCATAAACTAAAGTGTTACCATACTTTTTAATGCATTATATGAATTATTAGCATCAAAACAAGAAAGGTGCTCCACTTAGCACTTAGTTCCTGACATTCTGAAGAGTCCCTAATGTACCATTTCATGTCTTTAGGTCAGATGGTGAAGTCTGCAGTTACTCCTTCGGTCCACCAGAGGGAGCCCTCACCTGATTATCAGCATGCACTACTGTTCAAAAGATTGGGGTCGGAAAGATTTTTTTTTGTTATATTTTGTTGTTTAGATAGGATAGTAGAAGGACAGACAGGAAATCACAGGAGACGAGGAAGGTCGCCCAAAGTGTTGGAGCACTTTTTTCTGTCTCTGACAGAAAGATTTTTTAATGTTTTAAAAAGAAGGCTTACCAAGGCTGCATTTATTTGATCAAAAACACAGTAATATTGTGAAATATTATTACAATTTGAAATAACTGTTCTCTATTTAAATACACTTTAAAATGTAATTTATTCCTGTAATGGCAAAGCTGAATTATCTTATCTTGCTTCATCAGAAATCATTCTAATATGCTCAATTGGTGCTCAAGAAACATTTCTTTTTATTGTCAATATTTAAAACAATCGTGCTGCTTACTATTTTGGTGGAAACCATGATTTTTTTCCCAGGATTATTTTATGAATAGAACATTCAAAAGAACAGCAGTTATTTGAATCAGAAATATTTTGTAACATTATAAATGTCTTTACTGTCACTTTTGATCAATTTAATGTATCACTGCGGAATAAAAGTATACATTTTTTTTGTTTACAAAAAAACAATAAATAAATAAAAATTAGGGTAACACTTTATTTTGAGTGTCCTTGTTACATATGTTACATGTACAAACCCGATTCCAAAAAAGTTGGGACACTGTACAAATTGTGAATAAAAAAGGAATGCAATAATTTACAAATCTCATAAACTTATATTTTATTCACAATAGAATAGAGATAACATATCAAATGTTGAAAGTGAGACATTTTGAAATGTCATGCCAAATATTGGCTCATTTTGGATTTCATGAGAGCTACACATTCCAAAAAAGTTGGGACAGGTAGCAATAAGAGGCCGAAAAAGTTAAATGTACATATAAGGAACAGCTGGAGGACCAATTTGCAACTTATTAGGTCAATTGGCAACATGATTGGGTATAAAAAGAGCCTCTCAGAGTGGCAGTGTCTCTCAGAAGTCAAGATGGGCAGAGGATCACCAATTCCCCCAATGCTGCGGCGAAAAATAGTGGAGCAATATCAGAAAGGAGTTTCTCAGAGAAAAATTGCAAAGAGTTTGAAGTTATCATCATCTACAGTGCATAATATCATCCAAAGATTCAGAGAATCTGGAACAATCTCTGTGCGTAAGGGTCAAGGCCGGAAAACCATACTGGATGCCCGTGATCTTCGGGCCCTTAGACGGCACTGCATCACATACAGGAATGCTACTGTAATGGAAATCACAACATGGGCTCAGGAATACTTCCAGAAAACATTGTCGGTGAACACAATCCACCATGCCACCGTTGCTGGCTAAAACTCTATAGGTCAAAAAAGAAGCCATATCTAAACATGATCCAGAAGCGCAGGCGTTTTCTCTGGGCCAAGGCTCATTTAAAACGGACTGTGGCAAAGTGGAAAACTGTTCTGTGGTCAGACGAATCAAAATTTGAAGTTCTTTTTGGAAAACTGGGACGCCATGTCATCCGGACTAAAGAGGACAAGGACAACCCAAGTTGTTATCAGCGCTCAGTTCAGAAGCCTGCATCTCTGATGGTATGGGGTTGCATGAGTGCGTGTGGCATGGGCAGCTTACACATCTGGAAAGGCACCATCAACGCTGAAAGGTATATCCAAGTTCTAGAACAACATATGCTCCCATCCAGACGTCGTCTCTTTCAGGGAAGACCTTGCATTTTCCAACATGACAATGCCAGACCACATACTGCATCAATTACAACATCATGGCTGCGTAGAAGAAGGATCCGGGTACTGAAATGGCCAGCCTGCAGTCCAGATCTTTCACCCATTGAAAACATTTGGCGCATCATAAAGAGGAAGATGCGACAAAGAAGACCTAAGACAGTTGAGCAACTAGAAGCCTGTATTAGACAAGAATGGGACAACATTCCTATTCCTAAACTTGAGCAACTTGTCTCCTCAGTCCCCAGACGTTTGCAGACTGTTATAAAAAGAAGAGGGGATGCCACACAGTGGTAAACATGGCCTTGTCCCAACTTTTTTGAGATGTGTTGATGCCATGAAATTTAAAATCAACTTATTTTTCCATTAAAATGATACATTTTCTCAGTTTAAGCATTTGATATGTCATATATGTTGTATTCTGAATAAAATATTGAAATTTGAAACTTCCACATCATTGCATTCTGTTTTTATTCACAATTTGTACAGTGTCCCAACTTTTTTGGAATCGGGTTTGTACTTACCATAGTAATAACAGTAAATTATGCATAATTACATGCAACTAACCCTCAACCAAACCCTAATCCTACCCTAACCCTATAGTAAGTACATGTAGTTAATTATTATTACTCAGTACTTAAATATATAATTACACTGTAACAATGACACCTTAAAATAAAGTGTAACCAAATTACTTACTGATTGCAAACCTTTGAACAGTAGTGTATGTTGCTGCAAATTTTGGGTCACCTACAGTATTCCTGTTTGTCCTTTAGTCTCTTGCTTTGTGTTTGATTATCAGATCTTTATTTTATTCACTTACATCACTTACAGTTTCAGCTACTGCCTCTTCTGTAACAACTGCCTGCTCCGTGGCCTGCAAAAAGGAAAGATCAGGAGATAAAGAAGAAGAGGGCCAATATAGATTGAGGAATAAAAGGTAGAAATACCAAGAGAGAGCCAAGAATTGAAAGAGAGAACAAAAAGATGCAAATTACACAGCTATTCTCATAACATATCAAGCCTGGTTGTAGTTACTACTACTACTACTACTACAACTAAAGCTACTAGCGCTGCTACCAGCATTCTCCCAATTGCCATGCTAAGCATCTTCTTGCTCCCATTCAGTGATGCCTACAGCAGCAGGACCTCAGTACAGCGCATCTCAGCTCCTGTCAGCTAGCTCTATGAGATTTGTACCTGAGCCCCATCATCGTCCCACCCCTGGGCCTGCTGGGTAGAATCAATGTCATTCCCCTGCACAGGCTGAGAGCCCTCATCCTCATCCCAGGTGGGGAATGCGGCCGGAGCATGCACAGGTTGGCTACCATCATCATCATCCCAGGTAGCCTGGGTACCATCATCGCCCCAGCCAGAGTGCACAGTCTGGGGACCATCATCGTCCCATGTCTGAGGCACCTCAGCTTCCTTCTCTGTTTGCTACATGTGGCAGGGGGGTGGGTAAGTAGGGCAGTGAGGGGAATGGTGGGAAGGGGCACGTGGGAGCCGGGAAAAGCATGACCAGAGCGGAGAAAGAATGAAGAGCCAGAGAGAGTGTAAAAGACAGATGAGCATTTCTTCAGCCGAACACACTATGATGTGGGACGTGCAACATTAATATCGTGGACAGATACTGGTGCTAAAGCAGGACAGACAGACATTTAAAACTTTTATGCAGGACAGCTTTGCAGTGAAAGGAAATTTAATGGAATAACTGTTGCAAGGGCAGATTAATTTCCCTTACCATTAAATATACTGAATAACATGGCTTTCAGAACTAGCTAAATAATTTAAAGTTGCTTAAGAATCTGTCTGAATTAAAAGGAAAGGTTATATGCTGGTATACACTACAGCCTTTGAGTAAACAATCAAAAGCACACTCACCTCCCATGGATCCCAATTCTGTCAAAATGTACACACACACACACACACACACACACACACACACACACACACAGATAAAGCAAAATTAATGACTGGACAAAACATTTATCCATTGGACTAAGAGGCATTTACACTGAAGTTCCATTGCAGACATATACATACATTAGGGGTGTAACAATATATCGCAATACAAAAATGCAACAATATGTATTGTGGATAGTGACAATCTGTATTGTGTATAGTTCACCCAAAATGAAAATTACTGTGTGAGAAAAAAATTCAAGTTTACAGAGTTGAGTGTCAGTACTACATTAAACTACTATATATAATGTTGAATATAATGTATAATAATGCAATGGGGGAATATTTGTGGGTCCTGATAATGCCATGTCTTATGTCACCAGTTAAAAGTGGCCTACATTATTTTTTATATTATTTTAAATATATCTAGTCAGTGACAGAGTGCAAGTATTTGTCTAAAATAATTGTTAAATTGCTGTTTCAGCTTCAGAATCATGAATATTTTTATTCTGGTGTCACCATTGTCCTGAGCATTGGGTTACCAGCACCAAGTCCAAGCCTATTCATTTCCACCCCCAATGTAATGGCAAATTTAGCATTTTAATCAACAGTAAATTTTTTGTTAACCTTTTACCATATGTCTTGGAGTATCGCAATAATATCGCATTGTGAGTTCAGTATCATGATATGTATTGAATCGTGACATGAGGGTATCGTTACATCCCTAACGTACATACATACAAATACATTATAATACATAAAATAAACATACTATAAGCCGGTGTTACAGTACTCAAGTCTGGACAAGACCATATTTTTAGGAGCTTTTGACTTGGTCTGGGCTCGGACTAAAAAGCTAAAACTAATAGCTCAAGTTCTTTTAATTCTGACAGACCTGTGCAGCTGGGGTGGTGGCGGCCTGAAGTGAGTCCAGATCCATATCCAGCAGATTAGCAGTGGCTGGAGCATCATACTGCAGTGGTGTAAAGTATTTGAGTAAATGTAATTAGTTACTGTAATTAAGTATATTTTTGGATACTCTGTAGTTTGACTGAGTATCAAAGATATTGGCAACTTTTACTCTCTACTTGACATTTTTGAATAAGTATATGTACTCTTTACTCCAATATATTTGTGATGAGTAATGCAATTACTCGTTACATTTTGCATGGCACCTAACTTTTTGTGCAGCAGTTTATTTCTGCTAAAAAAGAAGCAATATCATCATCTACAGGGCATTGAAGGTAATATATCTTGTGCTTTTTTGTTCACCCAACTATGGAATTCCAAAGCTGACAAAATAATAAATAAATATACAAAGAAATGTAAAAAAACAAAACAAAAACAAATGAGTATTTATACTTTTATTTACTTATTTATAATTGTATTTTTTCCCGCATGGTTTCTGTTCATGTGTGCCAAGACATTTTAGAAATCCAGGATGATGTTCATCCGGTCTGGACGGCCATGTCCAGAATAAAGAGTATATGGTCACTAGGGATGTGGCTGTGAGGAAATTTTCCCACTGGTTAATCGACGTGTGCCAACACCGGTAATACCGGTATCACTGGGAGAGGTGAGAGAGGGGGGAGAGGGTGACGTTGGAGTTTTCCCTCTTTTGCACCTCGCTTTTAAATCGTTCATTTGAACACACAGGCATTCATTATGGTGCGGAGCAGAGCGAGTGTTTTCAATTAATTCCTTTGGAAACACTCTCTGCTCCGCACCAATGGACACGCACCATTATAAATGGCCGTGCGCATTTTACATTCGCTTTAGAATTAGCGCTAATTGGGGGGCGACAATTGCTTGAATGGGGGGTTCATTATTATTCTTAATGAAAAACACACTCGCTTAAATAGGTGCTTTTACATTTTGCTTTGAAACCAAATCTTCCGCCGTCGACTTCTCAGCTCCTCATTCAAATGTGATAAATGAGATCTGATTCCTGCTGCTGGTCTGTGCCGCGATTCTCGTTCGGCTGAACGTGGTGGGCAAGTGATGTAACCGGTGTTGTGGCTGAACACTGGTAACACAGACTATCGCAGCAAGCCTAATGGTCACTCAATATACATACAGTTAAGGTGATATTAAATGACTTCAACTATGATATAAGATTTTGGCCATATTGCCCATCTCTAAGTCATTCATTCCCTGTGTGACTTGCAAAGGCTTGCGTTTCGTTTGGTCACACCACAAGGTGTCATTGTGGCCTCAAAGCTGATCTCGATTGCTATGTCTGAGGTAAAACACGTCCCCCTCATTACCATATGGACAAAGAAATGTAGAAATAAATAAATGTGAAAATAAAAAAATGTAGACATAAATACAAATATGCATAAATAAATGTGGAAATAAATAAATGAATGAATGTGGAAAAAAAATAAAATATACATAAATAAGAAAATAAAAGTATAAATACTCATTTATTTTTGTTTGTTTGGAATTCCACAGGTCAACATGGCTACTTTACGCAAATGCGAGTGCTTTCATATATGAGATGAGGACATTTATACAGTCTAAACCAGTCCAGTGCAAGAAGGCTTTTTACTATTTAACTCAACATTATTTTATTTATTAGTTATATTGAAGAGAACTTTTTGAAGGATATTGGTTTACTTATGTCCTTTTTGAGCACTTGTGTTTAACTGAGACTTTGTAGACGTTTAATAGAATGTTGTGTCATCCTTGATTTATTGCAATAGTGAGGTCAATCACAAATCAAATGTTTCTTGTTTGTCACTGGCATCTCTCTTGCTTGCTGAGGACTAGTGCATCTTTGCACTAACTTTCATTTTATCAACCATGGTGGATGAGCATTTCCAATTTACCTCAAAAGCCAAAATCAACCAAACTACAAGCTGGAAGCTTTTAAAAGAACACCTGATAAGTGACCTGCTGTTGCCCATTTTCTTTATACTATCAAAATTGACTGAATTTCAGTTTAGTAATCCCTGTCATTCCAACTCAAATTCAACTTCCTGCAATTCAAATTCCAATTCATGAATTGACAGGAAGTCTTCACATGATATCATCATATGTAGCAGTATTAGCCTGAAGACGAGGATTAAAAGAAGAAATTACCACTGACCTGTGTTGGCGTAGTGACACTGATGTTTGGCGTGGCAGCCTCACCAAATAGATTGATAATGCTCTCCTGCTTCATATCCTTTGATGGAGTAACTTTAGGAGGCGGAGGGACAGCTGGCTTTAGCTGGAAACACACATAAATAAGAAATATGTTTGACCAGTGTCACTGATGTTAACGAAAAGACAGATGAGAAATCACTACAATATTGTTTACAGGTGTCAGGAGAATTATCATACACTGCAAATACAAAGCCATGGTGATTTCTAAGTGCATAAATTACCTTAGACGGAGATTTGGGAATGGCTGGCGGTCCTCCTGGGCTCAAAGTGTGATTGGCATCTTGTGTTCTGTCACTGGAGCTAAAAGTACAGATAATGATCTAAATACAGTATCATGGCTATGATGAGCCCCTCTGTGTCATGCTTTCATTAGGCTTAATCCAAGAACCAGTGCTTTAAACTACAAGCACTAGTCTTAGATGACCAGTGTGACCAAAAGTCTATCAGGGATACTTCCACGCCAGAACTGACATACTGTAACTACACTGGAAGATAGTATCAATTGTAACAGTTATTCATGCAGACTGAGACGCAGTTGCTTTCTGTGCAAAATCATTCTGCTCATGCAGTGAACTCAAACGCTCTGTAAAGGCATCATCTAAACACATAGTTGCAGAATGCAAAACTGTAGCTGGAAATGGCTACACTTGAGGCAAAAAGCTTCAGTAAGACGGAATGCAGAGACACGCATACACACACACATACAAACTCTCAAACACACAGCACTGTAGGGCTACCGCTGTTACCTCTTCTGGGCTGTTGATGTCCTCACCCCTTGGCTACCTGTTTTTCTGTGAGAGTGGTGTTGGGGTTTGTTCATTTATTTAATTGTATATACACTGTATAGAGTGTAATTATACCAATACTAATCATTGCCATGTGCACAATTTAGACACAGTTTTGATGCAAAAATGGATAAAAATTAACCATCAAGGTTAAAAATGTACTGTAAATACAGTTCAGTGCTTCTCAATGAAACTTTATGTATATCACATTATATAAATTTGACTGACCTGGACATATCTTGATTTTCTAATTTAACCAGTGTATCATTCAGATTCTGATTAATCTGTAAGAAAAAATATGAAAATACAAATTAAACATCTTTTGAAATGTAGAAGTTTTTCCTTCATATTTTACTATCACTGTTTTATATATATATATATATATATATATATATATATATATAAAATACTTTTATTTAGAAAATGTTACAAAAGATTTCTATTTCAAATAAATGCTGTTCTTTTGAACTTTCTGTTCATCAAAGAATCCTGAAGAAAACATGGTCATGGCTTCCACAAAAATACTAAGCAGTTTTCAACATTGATAATAATAATAAACGTTTCTTGAGCAGCAAATCAGCACATTAGAATGATTTCTGAAGGATCATGTGACACTGAAGATTGGAGTAATGGCTACTGAAAATTCAGCTTTATCATCACAGGACTAAACTACATTATATATATTAAATATATTAAAATAGAATATGACAAGTTATATACAAAACATCATAATATTGATCTGTCACTTAATGGTGTTGCACTGGATATCTTACTTTTCCCATTTCTCTGTGAAACTTCTCCTCCAGACCAGCCACACTTTGGAATGTATTCACATAAAAGCCAACACGACTGTAAGAGAGCAGACACAATTTCAGCCCCCATAAGATGACAACAGATCTCAGTCTAAGATGGTACAACCATGGACCATTTACGGCCGATCTGGTGCATATTGCACACAAAATGGCAAGAGCCAATCAGATTGTCAGGCAAAGTGCCAAAGAGGTTCATATAGCACTGAATCTGTGAAAGATATTCAGAATTTAGTTTCAGGCACTACTATTAGTAATT
Organism: Coreius guichenoti; assembly: GCA_039654105.1. Classification (NCBI taxonomy): domain Eukaryota; kingdom Metazoa; phylum Chordata; class Actinopteri; order Cypriniformes; family Gobionidae; genus Coreius; species Coreius guichenoti. The sequence goes on along the minus strand of CM077172.1, from coordinate 29,736,810 downwards.
AAACTCCATTTACATAAATTAAAAAACAGACACATATTCTACTTATTGAAATATTTGCACTTCTGTGCAATTATTTGATTGTGTTGTTGAACGCCATGTCTATTATTGGGGTTTCATCAATTTTACATTTATCAACCAATAAATTTCACATAAAGAAAATGATCTGTTGTATGTTGTAGGTTCTTCCTAGTCTCAGACGTCCCACCCACGGTCCGTTGGCTAATGTCCGATGCATAAGGCACACAAAATGGGAAACACTTCGGGAGTTTCGAATCATCATCTGATTGGTTGAATTCTACAGAGAATGACATCGTGTTTACAACTGTGACAAAGAGCGCTTATAAGGATCAACTAAATGCTGGATTTTCAAATGTATTTGAAGTTCATGACATAGACTCTTTAAAAGACATCCAAGAGTTCAGCTTGAGGCACTTAGTGGAAACAATTGGATACATGCTGATCTGTTGTTGTAGGGACATTGACTTTATTATACATGTTCATGCCCCTAAATATGATGCTGAACAAATGTGATTGGTTGCTTTACATTTCAGTCAGATGGCCTCTTGGGTGGTCCTTGGTCAATGAGTGCTATAGAGTCCAGACCTTCTGCTGTCAGTCTAAAGGTCTGGCTACACGAGATCAGGTTCTTCCTGTTTTAAGTGGTCAGTTCTTAGCCAGAATAAAGGGTCGATCGGACAACACTTTTCATTCCACTAACTTCCATTCATACGCATGTGAATGCTGGAGACTGGAAACTCAAGCTCATGCAAAGAGTTTCGCATTTCGGCGTATTCCAAACGAATTCCTGCGAATACATATCACGTGAAGACATGTAACCAATAGAACATCGATACAACACAGCGTAATCCGATGGCTGAATTAAAAGAATGCACATTTTTTGCAGTATAGTGGAGTAGATTGTATATTTTTGTTTTTTGGATTTATTATTATTTGTTGGATTTATTATTTTATGAAATACCAGTAGTCAAACGTCTGTGACATAAAAAAAACACAGAGAAGATCTGTGAGAGTAAAACAGTAATAAATCCACACCTGTTCCACAGAGATGGCAGTTCTTCCTGCAAATCTATATTAATCTCTTCAAACACCTTCTGTGCCCTGTCCAGCTCTTCCTCTGCCTATAAACACATAAAATTACATTAAAACATGACATTATTGAGTTCAATAATCTTATTCACCCACAAGGCTTTAGCTGTTGAAATAGATTGACCTGAATACAGCTAATCAAACATGATGAATTGCTTCATTTACCCTATTTGATTTGTCATTTATTTGGCTCAAATGTGCATGGAATTTAATTTCATTTTACCTTTATCTAACCAGGCGAGAACAAGATTCTTATTTGTGTTGGCCTGGCAAGACGATACTGTCCTCTTGAATGAGGGAGAGGGAATCAAAATGCTGGCTAGCTCTTTTCACAGCTCAGAATGTAGAAGTAGTAGTTATAGTGTGTCACCTGACTCCTGGAGAGGCTGGTTTGAGCCACGTTATGGGCGGACAGGATCCCCTGAGCCCAACCTGGGGCGGCCCTCTCCAGCAAGGAAGCTGGCTATATTCAGAACAAGTGAGAAAAAATTTAATAAATAAATGCCTTTGATTTTTCTCGAATTTTTTGGCATTAGAACATTCTTGAAAAACAAAGGACTGTACCTTGGTGATCTTAATCCCCTCCTTTCCCTTCTTGCCTTTGTTTACCGCAGCAAAGTTGTGCCGTGCACTGTCAAAGTCCACCAGCTTCCTGTCACGCTTCGCAATACGGGCCTAAAAAGAATTTTACAGATATTAAACGGAAATTTACAGCATGATATGCTAAACCATAACATCATGGGATCTTAGTACTTTGATGTCAGGAAACTGGCCCAGGTAAGTGTCCATGGATATAAGCGCATGATCCACAAGTTTCTGATGAAAGTCTGTCCAAAGGAGGTCTGAATCCTGTTATACACATACAACAACAGACACAAAAGATCAGGACAGTACAAAACCATCTTAAATGCATTTTGTTGAACACCCAAACACATTTACACAGACAAGTACTGTATCTATAGAGACAACTACAGAGCAGCTGGATCCTTAGCGTAATAAAACTATTTAGGATAAATCTAGTATCACCACTTGTGTGGTTTCTTGCAGTTACTGTGCTGAAAACTATATTGCATTTACATGTTTATAAAACTAAAGAGACTAAACAATGCAGATGTACATGGGTCTAAACCTAAATTATAATAAAACACCTTGAATTACCTCCTATCTGTTTCCTCACTCCTAACATTCCTTTCAGTGAAAGCAGAAATCAAGTAAAAATGGTGGACAATGACATGCAAGACATGTAGAATGGATGCACCTGCACTAAAATCATTTTAAGAGAACTTGAACATTTTATTCAACAAGGACGCATTAATTTGTTTCAAACTGACAGTAAAAAAAATAGTACTGTTTTTAACATTGATAATAATAAGAAATGTTTATTGAGCACCAAATCAGCATATTAGAATGATTTATGAAGGACCACGTAACTGAAGACTGCATTATTCTTTCCAAAGATTTTTGTCTGAATGTATACCTTGCTCAAAACACATTTCCTGACATGAAATCACATTTAAACTGTATCATTGAGTAACATTAATGAGCTCCATTTACTCCTGTTTTACCATAAAAGTGTAAAATACATTTTACTGAAAAGGACTTAAAAGAATAAAACAATAACCTCACAGATGGAGTCCACATCCTTTCTTCCATACCAATCAGACTCATACATGTCATCCAGACACTCGTACAGACGTCTAGAAGAGTCATGCATGGCTGGGGGAAACCATGAGAAAGGGATCGACAAGGGTAAGAAAACAACATATTCAATTCATGTTCGTTTTAAGTGTGTAATTTTATCAATTGGTAATCTCACCTTTCACTGCAGCCAAATAGGCCCGAAGGTCTTTCTGCAGTTTGCTACCTTCCACCTATGTGAACACATGACACAAAAGTGAGACACAGTCATAACACCTGGCATAACACCAAAGAATACCCATATGTTGCTTTAGAAGGAAATTTGAAAAAAGTGAGTGCACAGTTAGAAAAACACTCACCAGCTGTTTGTTAAAATTGATCACACCCTCTTCAAATGCCACATCTTTAGTCTCATCTGCCTTGCCAAGCTTTTGGAGAACCTGAGATAAGATGATTGTATTAATGATCATTTATTCACAGAAACAATTATTGTGGCTTGCTACATCTCAATTCTTGGTAGTTGCTTGTTTTTGAAATATAAAATTAACAAGAAACTGTTGTTTTCCAGTGTGTAAAGACAAAACAGAACCCCTATACAGGCAGAGCATCTTTCATTGAGTAGAACTGCATAGGTTAAACCAATATGTCTGTATTATCCTGTAAATGTGTCTACAACATAGAAGACTATTGCTCCTATGTAAACGACAGCAACAGACAATCAACGTGTTATGACGATGTCCTTGAGTGACACTTAAATTGCCTCTACTATACTGTTTAAAGGCTCCTAATTTTGTTTTGGAGGTCTCCTACAATACTTTTTCATGCATCCAAGGTCAAAAAACACTTTAATTTTCTCATAATATACACTGCAGCATCACCGCTTTTCTCACAGTGTCTGAAATGGTTCGATAAAGGATCCGGTCTCTCTAAACCCCTCCTTTACGAGAGTCTACTCTGATTGGACAGTTGTTTGCAAGCAGCCAATAAAGTCCATAGGCTGACATTGTGCAAATTTGTTACAAACCTACATAGGGTTTGTGCAGGAAGTAAGACTGATATTGCTGATGACTCGTTTCATGCAGTTCAGAATCGGTTCTTTCTTTTGGGAGACAATAACATGCATTTATCATGCACTTTAATCTTTTGAAACTTTGCAGACATTTTACATCCACAAACAGCTATATTACACACTACATGAAAGCTAAAAGCATAATAGGGGCACTTTAACCACATACCTCCTTTAATAAATGGTGTCTAGATATTATAGATACATTGTCAGTGTCATATCTATTGCTCAAAAATCATGACTGACAGGAATATTTGTTTATCAGCAAAATGTACACGAATCTCTCAATTCTATAGGAAATCACTAATCAATAGCCAGAAAAGCCAGATGGCCTCTAAACCTATTTAATCCCACTGTTAACATTTATAACCACAATTTACTTTTGGGTTTGAGTTGTCTTAAAAGAAACTGTTGGAGTATTTTACACAGTATATGTCAAATGTCAGACGGCAGCAATCAAAATGATGAAGGATGATGGCCAGCAGTGCGCGATGCAGCTGCTCATTTACAGCGGTGATGAAAAGTCTGACTCGTTTCCGCGAATCGGTTCTTTCGAACAGTTCGTTCGAAGAACCGGTTAAAAAACGTAATTGCGTCATCATCACATGGCACCTGTCATCTCAGCGTAAAATGTTCTAAAACATTTCAGTAAAGCCATATGTAGGCACATATTGCTGTTTATTACGTGTTTCCCTATTAAGTTGTATTAATAAAGGTTTTTATTGTAATTCATCCGTTCAGTTTGTAGTAGCCACAATTCAGCTCATAGAAACGTAGTCATTAAACCCTAAACATACCAGAAATACTAAAATTCACTTATATCACATAGTTCTCGGCTCGTGACAAATCCGACATGTTTGAAAGTGGCGGTTCTCGGTGAGCTGATGACTCAATCCGATTCGTTTTCGGATTTGTTTTGTGAACCGATTCATTGAAGATATTTCATTCAACAGAATGATTCGTTTACGAATCGGACATCGCCGCCGCGCTTATCTATTAGACGAGTCCAGCTATGCAAAGGTTCAGAGGCAATAAATGGCTTGATTTAAGGTTAAAACACACAGAAAGCTGATCTTCGTAGTATTTAATGCACAAATCCAGTGTAACAGGCGCAGTTTTCTATTTGTTTCCATAGCAGCCCCACTGCAATGACATAAACAGCGAGCTTGCGCCTTCAAAACTGTAAAATCCATAAATGTATTGAAATATTTGCAAATACATAGCAGGCAAATGCATGTACTTTAGCAGGCTATTTGCTAGTCATGGATGAGCCTCGGCTCTTAACACATTGCACGTTTAATAGCCTACATCACGTTAGAGGACGATTACACTGACGGCCTTAAATGTTTCATGGTGCTGAAAGGTAGATTACATCAAGATACGCGTTGAGAGAGATGATGATGCATTTAAATATGTATCTGATGATTAAAATGTCTTACCTTTTCCTGAGCCCTGGTAATTTTTTTCTGCACATTGCTTGCTATTTTTCCTGCGGTGACCACTTTCCCCATCGGTAATTCAGCCATTTTTATCCGGATTGTGTTGTTAGCAAGTAACGCGTCAAATGAGCATTTGTTACAATATCTAATTCAACAAAGTATTATTTCCTTCAATGCAGCTGCATTAAATTCTAGGCCTTATAATAACACTCGCCTCTGGTATAGAATTAACCTGCACGAGCGCACACGATATACATACAGATGGTCATTGACCAATGACAATAGCGCAGTCTTAAAGGAACAGTAAACTATTTTTTATGTCACACCACTTGCACCAACGAGGCCGTAAATACAATATATTTTAGGGTTATTGTTCATGCTTGCTGTTGATTTTACCGTGAAATATATAACCGAAATATTTACACTTGAGGCCAGGTCACAAGTTTCTTTCTGAAGGAAGTTGTGTTGACCACCTGAATGACTGAAAATAGATTCAAAGCTACTACTTCAAGCTATGCTATAAACAATCATAAAAACTGCACTCAATTATTTGCTTCGGTAGTCTATTTAAATCAGTTACATGTGCTTTAAATACATTAAAAAGGAAGAAAAAAAGGAAAATAAATGTTTGTGGGTTGTGCATGGGTCAGCCTCATTTGCGGATTGGCATGAATGAGCTCCATAAACTCCAGAGTTTCTCCACAAAATCTCCATCACATTTCAGCAGATGGTTCTGATTTATTTGTGGTCCTCGGTGGTTCATGGATCAAACATTTATTGGAGCACCAGAATTAGGCAGTCCAGGGAATTTGATAGTTTGTGGCGAGACCTCAAAGCACAGCCTCTAAGGAAGCTGCAAGTGATGTAATTACTATTTCAAAACCAATAGTGATCAGTTGCATGCATAACAATGGCAACAAAAGACAAATATTCCAGCTCTCTCAGTCAACAATCTAAATCAAACATATGAATATATGATTTTTGAGATTACTTTCTGTTTATTGAAAGTCATTACATCAAATATTTATCATTTTTAGTGTATAGTTTAAGACAAAAGTGCTGCTGTGAGCCTGTAAAACATAATACTGCCCTCCTTGAACATTTTCTGGAGGTATATAGAATTATACAAGTATCAAAGACAGTCGACGACCATTAATTGTATGATTAATTGTATGATTCCGGTGAGTTTTTCAATCATTTATGTACATTTATTCATGCTTTCCTTTTGCTAATGGCAATTATTCTATTTAGAACACATTTACAGTATAAACAATATCAGTATATGTGTGGCCTAATCTAAATGAAATCAAGCATGATGAAGCATGTCATAAAGTGCCATTATATATATGAGAGTCATCAGAAGTGTTCCTTTACCAATGATTAGTATGTTAAAAGGGTTTTTAACATATTATACGCTAATTCCCAGGATAGTTGATCTTTAGACAAAATAAGTTTTGTTTATAAGAAGTGTACTAATAAGATTCTAAGAAATTGTCTTTTGCAGGAAAGCTATCCTGGTCGTATAAGAAGAGATTACATTTTTCAACATCTCAGGAAATCAGTAAAGGAATTCAGAAGCAATTATCTTTTATTTCCCCTTCCACCCAAATATAAAGAGATACATTTTAAAAGTATGTATGATATTTACCCAGCTAAGGAATTTCTAAGATTACGATTCAAATACTTGTCAGATTTGTAATAATGATATTGAAACTGTTGAACAATTTTTTTTTTTTTTTTTTTTTTTTCCAATATACTTTGGTTAATCCATTTTGGAATGAGGTGCTAAATTGGATAAAACATAATATATATTTTTTTCTATTACTTGGGACATGGTGCAGTTTGGAGTAAAATGATGAGTATAAACGTATAAAGCCAGGAAATTATTTGATTTGTTTAACCAGTATGATTTTGTTTAACCCCCTACAGTGTTTATGTATTTACATTTTTATTGCTGTTGTAGCACTATGTAATACCAATTGTTACATCTCAGTCTGTGAAGTCTTATAGTTTCAGTTGTGTTACCCTGTTATGTTAATGTTCGAATGCAAATAAAAAAGTACCATTATAATAAAGAAATGTATTCTAATTTAATGTATTCACATTTAACCTACTTCCCACAGCTGTTTCAATTTAGCACCAGCAGAGGGGGCAAGTGTATCTGTTCAGAGATATTTATTTGTCATTATGATGACATTTTAAAGTGGTGTTTCACCACCAATTGGGTTGCCTAAATTATGAGAATAAGGTTGAAACTACTGACTTTTTTATTTTATTTTTTATTTGTTTACTATAATAATTCAAAGCTGTTGTGGTCTCAGTTGTACAGCAAAATGTCCTGCATCAGCGTCCATGTAAACCACCTTAGCTATAAACAAGTTAAATTTGGTGTACTCAAGAAAGATTGTACGCAACACTCTCTGGTTAACAACCTTGCTAAATTCTTTATTCACACGTAGGTTTTTGCAACCTTTTTTTTTTTCAATGACTTGAGTGCCCATAGCTTTCTATACCCCTTGTGCAGATTTGTTCATTTATGTGTACTAGCCTATTACTTTATTTTATTTATTTGTTTAAACATTTTTATTTTCATTTAATTTTCATTATTTTTTTAATTATTTATTTATTTTGCTTTTAATGTCTTTACATTTGGATTTCCAAATTCAACCACTGTCGCATGTAGACTGTTATTTGTTAATATTGTTCATTTTGATGCCTATTTTTTGTCTGCTTTCCATTAAAAAAAATACAATAAAAATAGTTTTGCCCAAATCGAAAAGCTGTAACTCGTTTAACAAGGACGCATTTTAGCGAATGTTTTAAAGACCATTTGGGAGCATACGTCACGGTTACGTCACTGCAGTTGCGCGAGCATTGGTGGCAGAAAAACGGATGTCAGAATGCTGTTGTATTGATGCAGTTGGTACGCAAGAGGGCGGTAGTGCTGCAATGTCTCAGCCCGTTGTTCAGCCTGTTGAAGCCAGATTCTGAAAACCTGACCTGTGTGCTATACATGCACCAGCAACAACCATCATCTGCACAGGTTAACAGAAACGGTATTTGTATATAAACAAAGGTTTACATATTATTAATGAGCATTGGTCTATTTAGACGAGTCTGTTTCTGAAGCTGCTTTTTAGAATCATGTCGTGTTTCAGCACTAGACAGCGCCAGCAGAGCGAGAACCGAGAGTCAAAACTTTACTGTGACACATATTTTGTAAACAAATATGAAAAGTGCTGTCTTATATTCTTGTTATAATAAAACATAAAAATCAGCAATAGTCACAACTTTATCCTTTCCATTTGGTATACAGTTCTCGCACATAATCCTCGCGGATGCCCTGTCACATCTTGGTAACACTTTTTCTTTTTTTCTTTCTTTTTTTTTTTTTTTTACTAATGCAAAGTCCTCTACGTGTTTACAATTTTTCCAGCGAAGTAGAAATGCAAGACGACTGAAGCATCGCTGTAGTGCAACATTCAACATCCGTGAGACGACCTGTGGACTACATTAATTTGTTATAGTGCAAGCAAGGTAAGAACATATATAGCCTATTGTTATATTCTTAATATTAAAAATATTCACTGTAATTTAAAAGCGCAGTGTAATCCAGTAAAGTGGAATACAGGGTCATAATTCATTAATACATTAACCCTCTAAAGCCTGACATATAAAATAACAGTCAGATGTAAGAAAAAAAATCTAGAGAGAGAGAGAGAGAGAGAGAGAGAGACTGCATGCTTTATGTTTTGTAAATGGAACATTTTATTGAACCATTATAATTAGATAAACTATTTAAAAAATCTAAAGCGAGAAAGATAGAGAGAGCGTTTGCATATGTGCTTTATGTTTTGTATCATATTTGACAGATCAGTTTTTTTTGGCTTATTTACTATAATATGTGAGAATATGGAGCGCATACTTGAGTAAAAATCACCTCAGTTTTATTAGAAATGTGTAATTTGGTGCAGTTGCTGTTGATATATGGGCCATTCTATAGAATCCCACAACCAAAAAACACCTTTAAAAAGCATTTAAGAATTTAAATCTTAGATGTTAACTAAGATCCTTCTATTATCTATTGAATCCCACAATAATATTTAAAATATCCGTAAGCTTAATATATATAAAATCATCATTTATTGGTTACTTTCAATTGGGAGGTGGCTGTCCCAAACCCTAACCCCTAAATTTCAACTTATGAAAATGATATTGAAATAATTTTTGCATTTTTATCCATTGTTGTTTTTAAAAAATATATTTTTGATTTTTTTTTTTTAAAGTGGTTAAAAAAATAAAATTATATTTTGTTTGTAAATCATGAAACTTTATATAAAAAATGGATAATCAAGTAAACCTAAGTTGCTTCAGTCCAGTAAATGTTCATCTTGAAATATCACTAACAATATAAGGTTGCTCCACAAAGGATGAAGACAGGAAGATTGCGTGCAAATAATGTTGTTAACTAATAATACAAAACAAAAGCAGTATTCCGACAAGAGGGTATACGTATACAGTGTCCATACACAAATAACACCAGACAATGAAATGAAAGAACTGAAGGGCTGAATACCAACAGGTGTGATCTAATTAATGAATAATCATGGAAACAAACTAATGGCAGGAAACTGAGAACATAGGAAAATTAACTAGATAACTACAGGCTAAACAGGAACAGAAGACAGTGATAATGAAACCAAACTGAACATAACTGTACAAATACCATGAACTGAAGGGGGATGTTTTTAGAATTATACCAAAATGCCTTTTACTTGCTAAAAAGAACTATCAATCAGACTACACAAGGCATGTAGATTGTGTACAACAGGCTTTTCAGTAAAATTTTGATCATGTTGATAATGTAGAGGCCTTAGAAGTTCATGTATCAAATATGATGCTTATGGTTAGATATTACAATATTATTTCAATGATAGAAGGGGGGACTGTGGGATTACAAATTTAAGAATCTGTTTAAAACTAAGGGAAGTACATTGTATTTAGCATTTAAGGTAAAGATGGTTACATCAGATGAATTATTCTGTTAAGCAAAGTTTCCAGCAAGAGTTTTTTGCCAGTTCCTGTTCTCTTTATTGTAAGTCAAATGAGCCAGATTACTGAGATTAATGGCTTTTGGAGCCCCTGTCCCATTTTTGAATTGTTATGCCCTTTGGATTATGACTGGTGACACTCTAGAGTCTGGGGTGGGTCCCTTTACCTGGATACTTCATTTGCATGCTTTGTTTAAGGTCGTCACCCATTTGCTGTGTATCCCTCCCCCTAAAATGTATATAAACTACAAAGTCTTACTGCTTAAATTAGACTTGATGGACTGCAGCTACCGACAGCACGTGTTCTCAATAAAGAATCCTGCTGAAGATACATCCAAGTCTCCTGGTCTTCGCTTCTGAGTTTCCAACAATAGTAATGAATGGTGCTAAATAAGTCGCAGTAACCACATAAGTAGCCTAAAGAAAGAATTTGAATAAATTCATAACGTTATAACCCCAAAACCTAATTAGTGGGCTTATTGCCTCACTGCACAGTAAAAAACATTGTTTTGTTTTTTTTACCCCAACCACTGGGTTACACATATTTGTCACAATTAACTTGTCTCTTTTTTCATGGACTTATTTTGAAATGTCTTTTTGTGCATATGTTCAGTTCCTGTGTTTTAGTTCCTATTTCCAACATCATCTTGTTAGTTTCCATAGTTACCCTTGTTTGTTACCATGACAACTAATCTCCTACACCTGTCCTTCATTTAGCCTCTTGTCATCTTGCGTATATAAACCCTCAGTTATTTTCTGTTCTTTGTCTTGTGTTAAGGTTTCGGCTGGTGTTTCTTGTGTTTATATCATCTTTGTAGCCTCTTTCATCTGGATTATCAAGTAAAGCCAGTACATTAGTCTCGCATAGCCAGATCTTCAGACCTTCAGTCTGGACTCTATCGCAGCTTTCATTGGTCAAGGACCGCCCAAGAGGACGTTTGACTGACATGTAACGCAACCAGTCACAGTTCGTTTTGTTCTGCATCATGTTTAGGGGCGTGAAAATGTAAAGCTGATGTCCCTGCAATAACAGACCAGCGTGCATCTATAAATTATTAGGTACAGTTTTGACACCTTTTTTGTTTAATGAGGGAGTTTGGCGTCACGGCATTTGTTTCCAGGCGGACCGTTAAAGAACGCAACACACACGTCTTGCGGACATCCTGTAGAATTCAACCAATCAGATGACGACTTTAAAACTCGTGAAGTGTTTCCAGATAAGTGTGCCATATGCATCAGACGTTCAGCCAATGGTTCGTGAGCGTGACGTCTTAGGCTGAGACATGACAGTATTGGGTTAGGGTTATTTTTAACCCAGCATTATTAAGTGAGTGGGCTTATTGGCAGCAGGGACCTTGAGGTGACAGGATAGCTGAAAAATATGCCCCCTGGGGCAAGATGCATACCTTAATTTTTTTTCTCCTGACTGTAAGACTGTAAGATGCCGGGACGTCTGGGCTAAGGAACGACTACTCCCGAGAAAACAAAGGATGTTTCGGGGAATTAACATTTGAACTCTGTCTTATGAAAGTGGCATCCCCAACCGAGGCTCAGCCACACAAAGTCAATCACCTTAATTTACATTTCATCCCCCTCACCCTCATCTCTCCTCTCCACATGCTGAAATTCACCCAAAATCTACATGGGTTAATGTGAACAAGTATACAGTATTATACATGTCTGGAATCATTTGAAACGTCTCAGTGCGACTGGTACAAAGGTCTCATTCCAAAAGGTCTCATTCCAAAAGGTAAACCAAAAGGTTTTAAGAGTTTAGAGATATTTTGCTTATTGTGGTGGGTGTGTCCTCTGCCAATCGGCCTTTACCTCCTGTCCTCAATAAGGTGTAAATTACAGGTCTACAGGACTTGATTAATGCAAATTCCCATTGTGAACTCATGTTTACATTTGAAAGGAATTTCTGTCTTGGTCTGAGTATTTAAGGGATGTTGCAGAAGGGTCAGGGCGCGATCCTTTACTCAGGTCAGCCCGTAATTATGTAATTTTCAGATGTCAGGTATCTATCTTTTACTCTTTACTTCAGAGCATTTGATGTTATGTATTGATTATCTTTGAACTGATTATGTAATTGGCATGATACATTTACCTGACTAATAATAAATTGTTACATTGATTTATTCTAACTTACTCTGGAATTATTAACACTAGTAGATTATGTTAGGTCAATAACACCGCAAATCTACGCTCAGGTTAGTAACAGACTAGAACACAGTTTCGGTGAAGCAGAGGGACGCACCAGACTGATGTTTTAGAGCTCCGATTAACACATTGGCATTAGTTACGTAGACTGTAGAGGTTAGTAGACCAAATGGGTCTTCTGTTTAGAGCAACAAAAAGTTGTTAGTCCAATCTAAATAGGGTGAGCCTCAACTCGATTATTGTAATGTGGGATTAGAAATTTATAAATTGTTATATCTAGGTTCCAATGTAATAGTATATAAACTGAAAACATTATGTACATTGTGTTTTACATTTTGAGGTAAAAACTGAGGACATTCTAAGGAGATCAAGTCAGGCATCTTAGGTGTTTGAGACATTAGTCTTTTGTCTTTATGCACTTCCTGACCATTTGGCATGACAAGCTCAAGGCACAGCTGTGCTTTTGTCTCTTTGATAATGTGAAGGTATGGGCAATAGTGTCAGAGCGATTGGATTAGCACCTATGCATTTGAATGACACTGTTATACTGATTGGATTAGGACTGGTGACACTCTAGAGTCTGGGGTGGGTCCCTTTACCTGGATACTTCATTTGCATGCTTTGTTTAGATTGTCTCCGCCTCTACTGTGTGTATCCCTCCCCCTAAAATGTATATAAACTACAAAGTCTTACTGCTTAAGTTAGACTTGATGGACTGCAGCTACCGACAGCACGTGTTCTCAATAAAGAATCCTGCTGAAGATACATCCAAGTCTCCTGGTCTTCGCTTCTGAGTTTCCAACAGTAATATTATTCTAATTACGTGTACGTGGGAAACCACGTCATGATTATGTAAAGTTACCATTAGAGGAAGTTAAGTTGGTCGCTTGGTTCTCTGATTAGATATAGTCTTGCATTAATTAAGTGAGTTCAGATCTATGGAGACTGAAGATAAAATATTCTAGAATGAGCAACGTGGAGCACGGGCCTCTAGAATATCAGTTAATCGGCTCTGTCTAATGACCAAGACTGACGAGTTTGTGATAAAGAGATCGTAAACCCGGCTGGTGCGAGACTCAAAGTGTTATTGGGATTTGGATGAACGGGTATAATTTCAACAAAGGGTTAAACAGAATAATCAAATGTGTAGTTAAACTATTATACAAATGACCAAATAACCAATCGGCATTCTAACCTAAATTCGAGGTCATGATAAAATGGAGTCAGATAAAAGTAAATTGGAATTAAACTACTTTGCCCCGCTGAAAAGGATGATTGGGCGGGCCTTACATGACCATACATGGCAAAAAAAAATCATCTCAGCACTTTTGATGAATGGCTATACTATTTTTAATTTTGCCATTTAATCTGAATATCAACATTTGTGAGACTTAATCATAGTGATGTATGGCATAGTATTATGTTGAATATCTAAGTTTTTGTATCTGTTTTTATTTAATGAGGGATTTGTGGACACATTCATGCTTTTAGAATTGTGGAGTAAAAGTTAAAGTTTTTATTTTGAAGTAAAAAGATAAAATTAGACCCTTGGGGTAAGATGACAGCTATTAAACTTTGTCTGTTGGTTATTCAATTATTCAACTAAACTGTCAAAATAAAATTAAATAGAACAGTTGATTTAGTCACATTAATGACACATTCTTACTGAGGCCTCTTACTCCAGGTAGGGGGCCAACTTACCCCTCTTTTAATATTTGGCATTTTGTGCTATAACAACTAAATTAGCAAAAGTTTCTATGTATTTCCTATTATAACACATTGGTTGATGTCATTATCCTGCACATGGTAAACTTGTATCTAAATATGTAAAAGTAAATCAACGTTGTTCTTAAGTGGGGCATCTTCCCCCATGTTACCCTATATATATATACACAAAAACTGAGAATGACTGAAAAAATATGTCCCCACAGAGGACAAATATAATTAAATACAACTGAATCTGTACCAAAACCTGGGGCTGGAGTCACAGAAATCTACCTAAGAGAGAAGTTAAGAAAATTCTTTAAATAAATTCAATTCTTGTGCAATTCTTGAATAATTCTTAAAGAAGTTATCAAAAACGCTATACTAATAAATATTATAAATATAATGTAGGGTATTCTTAAATATTATTATACATTGCAAGTTTTATAATTTTGTAATATTTAATATTTGAAAACCCAATAAATTCATTAAAATTCGTACTCTTTCGGGATACGACAGGTTGGCAGTTATCCTATAACTATTATTTAATGATTTTTAAGAAGATTCTTTTCAAGAATTTGAATTGTCTTAAGAACAGTGGTAAGAAAAAAAACATAAGAACATTCTTAAGAAGTAGGTTTTGTGGGAATACAAAATATTCTTAACTTTTTCTTAAGTTAGAAAATAAGAAGAAAATAGCAGTCAAGAATAATTTTATTTTTAAGAATGTTTCATGAATCCGGACCGATTGCAAGCTAACATGCCTAAATTAGCCTGTGTAATAATTCAGTTTAAATCTTATAAAAGTGCCAAATCATTTATACATCATTATTTACTAATCTCATTTATCTGACATGGAAATTAAACAAATACTCACAGATCTATAAACCACACGTCTTTAGCCAGATAAAATGAAACATTCTCAGAACTTTGGCTAATGTTCTGGCAAGGTTCTCTCAAAGTTATAGGCAAACATTGTTCCAGTAACATTATTATAATGTTCGGTCAGGGTTATGATCTTTAAACATTTAAAAAAAAAAAAAAAAAACTGTTTTGAATGTTTAGAGTTAGTTTTCCGAAATAACATTTTCATAACTTAATGGGAACATTAGCAAAATGTAGCCTAGAACATTTGTTAGCTGAGACAGACCGTCAGTAATTAAAAATTTAAAAGGCAGAGCTAGGCTGCGTCTGAAATAGCATACTCTCTGAAGTAGTACTTATTTTGAACAAGTAATTACTTCACGGCCGGTAAAAAAGTATGTTCTATTTAGTATGAATGTGTGTAGTATGAATGTAATCCGGACATACTGCATTTGCCATTCTGTCATTATCATGTGACCAGCGTCAGTTGCGTCGCTTCACTGCCATTCACAAATCCTCTCCCATGGCCTTAAGGGATAGTAAAGTGTCCATCCTATGCACACTTCAGAATCTCGCCGGAAGAAATAGGTCATATCCGTGTACTTTTTGCCTACTCTTTTATGAGTACTATGATTCAGACATGCTACTCTTGTCACATACTATTTTTTGCCTACTATATAATAGGGAAGTATGCGATTTCGGATGCAGCCATACTCTCTTCAGGACGTGACATGTAGCAAACCATACTGGTTGTGCAGACCACGTGGGCAGAGCACCAGTGGAGTTGCAACAGAGGCCAAACATTCACCAAACTCCAAATAGCAATTTTTAAACTTTTCGGCTTGTTGTCACAACGTTGTTAGAAGGTTGTCTACGCTATGACAAAATTCTCTGTTTGCATTTGCATTGCCCACTTACAGTGACATTATTTACGATGAAATTTCCACACACCCAAAATTTATAGTATATCCTTAATGGATCATTAAAAAAAAAAAAAAATACTGAATGGGGTGCACAATACTTTGGCTTCATTCAGTGAGGCCCCCTTTGTGCACCTCCCCCCACTCTTAAGCGAATGGTACACTCCAAAGACACGGAGCATGTGAATCAAAATGAAAACACTGAGTGCCATCAGATATACACTAGAAAGAAAGGAAATCCGGAGGGTTACTAAAAAAGGCAGGCTTATCGTGATACTGAATCAGTTTGAAAGCAGCTGGACTTGTTTAAACATATTATGTGAATCAGTTCCATAGGCTAAACATCGTGACACAGTTGTCTTATTAGATCACAAACCGGATTCTGAATGCTTCGGAATGGGAAAAGCCTTCGCCACAAAGGATGCTAAAACTGAGTTATCAGCGCTTTGTGTAAGCAGTTAAAACCACTGATCTCGAGCTGTCACAACGGTAAGTTTTGTGTTATTTTTCTCCATCTACGTCCTTTGTTATTCACATTTGCGCTGTTATTGTAAGCAAATAAGTTTGCAAACCTTAATATATCGTTAAAAATAATAATAATAGTTCAAGATTTTTTTCCCCCCAAGAGTATTGCTGGTAATGCTAAACACTGGAAGGTTAGCCTATATGTTGGAGGGTTTGTCCATTCCTTTGTCCACAATGCGTTTGATTACGATGGACAGAGTTACGTTGTTAAAATGTAGTGCAAGAGATAAATGCGTTTAAGAATATTGTCTCAAAGATGTTTTCTGCCATTTTCATCTACACGCGATAACAATTTTTGGCAGCGAATTCGTTGAGGCATTGTTCAGCCCATTGTGTGTGTTCTTTTGTTTCTCGTGCTGTATACATTATGCCGTATGGAATTGTTTTTCCCTTTTAGTGTACATAACAGCTGAGTACTGTGTCATGGGAGCAGCAACAAGCTGCAATCACAATATGCACTGCTTTAGTGCTTGGTTGTGTAGAAACGTTTTTCACAAACACTTAAGGTGAAAACAAGCGGGATTAATCGCGTGTTCGATAGCCGTGGAACAAGTCACGTGTTCCTCCTCGCTTATTGTTTTGTTATGTCGTCACTGTATAGTGATATATACCCACACTTTACCAGTGAAATATATTTCTAGATAGACAATTCACAACCATTGCGTAATAATAAATTGGAGGTGATTATAAAACTTTAATATTTCAGTGCTTTGCATTGTAACTTCTTTAAGGTAAACTTCTGTAATGTGCACACAAAGGGCCTAAAAACAAGTCTGAAGTCTTCAGTTTAAGATTTGACTAGATGCTGAAAGATTTGGACAATGATTTTAATAATTTCAAAAATGAGAACATAATAGGTGTGAATTCATCATTCAAAAGTCATGGTAAAGAACTCAAAGTCACGGTCTTGATGATTTGAAAGTAGTAGCCTCAGACTTTTGACAACATTGTATGTTGTCTATATTTTCAGCAGCTGGGTTTGAATCCTGCTCTTTGAAATGGCTCTTAGAAAAGGCTTTTGGTTTTGTACTTTGGTGTGTACTAGTGTTGAAAACCTTTAAGCCGTCTTACCTTATTTCAGACCTAGTCTATATCAGCTAATTTTTCAACATTATTTGGATGGGAAAATAAGATTGCATGTATTTGAAACAATTTGCATCCTCCTTGTATTAGATTGCTTTCTATTGCGTCACTGTAAAAAACAAATAAACAGATAAAACAAAGTTTGTTTACAAGAAAATACCATTTCAGTCTTTCTACTGCAAAATGTCATGCTTAATTCAATGTGTTACTTGTTATTTCTTTGTAATTTGTGAAATTTACTAGCAATTTCTGTGTGAAAAATTGTTTCAAAGTAAATCCTTCATTTTTTAAGTGTATGTAAATGAATGTTATGTAACTTTCTGTTTTGGGCAGAATGGGATTTCACATCAATAATTAAAAAGGGTATAAACATCTATTTTTTTTGACGGAAACCAGAGCTTTTATTCAAACACCCCCCCACACACACACACACACTTTAAAACTTTCTAAAAGCTTTTATTGCCTTGATTTACTGAACACCTCTAATGTGCCAAAGAGAATTAATGTATTCTAAGTCTGGCCATTGTCCAATTACCCATCCATTATGAAACATTTGTAAACAAGGAAACAGAGCTTTTGTTCCCCACAAACAAGAAAGCATGACTATGTAAGGAAAATACAGTTTTAAAAAAGTAGAGTCACAACAAGAAATCCTCATCTGTTCAAGGATTCCCAATATAATTATATAAATGTTCGGACGTAAGGCACAGTTGTGTGAAACAATGCACAAAAAAGGGAGGTTAAAATAATGGGTGGGATGGAAAAAGTGTGAAGAGAGTGAAGTTGTATGAAAGCCAAGTGCTGTTTTCCGTAATGATGACTATTATGTAATAATAGAGGGATAGAGGAAGCAGCAGTGCCCCTCAGAGATCCATGTCTAAATGAGTCAGGCTGCAGCACACCAAACGTTTTTGTATTTGATTTGAGGGAGAGTGGAAGATGACGCTCAAAAGAAAGATAGTGAAGCAAAGAATGAATAGATTTGGGTACTGCAGAAAGAAGAACCCATGATGATAGACCAGAGCGGGGAGAATGGAAAAAGACATGTAGAGAGGTGAGTGGGAGAGCAAGAGAAAGTCGATGATGAATCCATTAATCCATTTCACTGCTGTTCTGCCTACACTGAAAAAAACAATAAGTAAGATTTACTTAATTTTTCTTTGGCAAGTTTTTGCACGCATATTTTTTAAGTAAGTTTCACATATGGAATTAAGTAAACTCTACTTAGCTAAGTTAAGTAAAATTAACAAAGAAAATAAGTAATTTTAACTTGGCCAGTAAAAGGTTGGGTAATTTCTACTTGGTTGAAGTTTCCTTTGCAATTTTACTCAAAAAATATAACATTGAATTAAACCACACTTTTAAAGTGTATACTTTTACTTAGAAATATCTAAGTAAATAACATGATAGATATTGTGTAAATACCATATCTACATAATAGAAGTAACGCGGCATCTGAACACAGAGACCTCAATACTTGGTACACAATACACAGTGACGGTAACACTCGATGGATCGTTTTTTAGTATGAATGTGTCATTTTAAGTAGAAAATGAACTCCAAATGTCACAAAATGGCAAGTTACTAAACCTAACAACAAAAGCAATGATAAAACAGTGTAAATATAGCTGGAAAACAGAGAAAAATCAACCTCCTTGATTATTCAAACCCCAGTGCATGATGGGAACACCAGTATCAGAAAAGTTGAGTAGTTTTACTTAATTTTATAACGTTGATATTTACGCTTTAATTTCTACAAGCTTGAATTGAGTACTAATATAGAATTTACTTACTTAAAATTCTTTCCTGAACTAACTTTTTCATGTAGAAATTACATTTGTTTTTTCTGTAATATTCACTTCACCACAAAATCATTTTTATCAGTTAGCAGTCATAGTTTCTCCATGCAACAACACTTGAGACTCTATGAAGCTGGCTATATTAAACCAATAAAATCAATAAAGTATTAAATTCTAAATCATTTCTAAAATCATAATATATATACAGTATATGTGATGATCATTTACAGATAAATGCTTTTCAGATATCCATTGCCATAACTTTCTTGATGCTGAGAATTAACTTTTGCTACACTCTTAAAAATAAAGATTCCAAAAGGGGTTTTTCGCAGCGATCCCATAGAACACCCATTTTTGGTTCCCCAACGAATCTTTCAGTGAAGAGTTCTTAAAGGCACAATATGTAAGATTTTTGGATTAAAATATCTAAAAACCACTAGAACAATGTTATATATTTTGTTGACTTGTGTACTTACATTATCCCAAATGTTTCCAAGAATGTTTAAATCCAGAGAAATAAGCAATTTTAACCAGGACACGGATCGTGTCCGTGCATCGCCTATCAATGACATCATACCCGCATTTCCCTTAATTTCCGTTTTTATTTTGTAGAAACCATGGAAACACCAAAGACGCTTTAAGATATTATGTGTTTTATTAGACAGGTGAGCAACTGTTTGGATACATTCATCGACAGAAAACTAATCATTGTTATATAGCTCAACACAGTTAGTCTTATTGTTTAAATCTTGTTTTCTTAATTTACCGCAAGTACCATGTTTTACCATGCCTAATATCGATCTAGCTCACTGCAGTGTGCAACAAGTGTCTCATAGTAGCTACTGATTGAACGTACAGAGAAGCATTATAACATTACTTTCAACACAGTCAAATGCATCTAATATGATAAAACAGCACTGCGTACGCATGAGCGGAAAAAGCGTAAGCTGTCGTCTGCGGCATAATAAAAGCTCCGTGAAATCCAGGCGTCATCAAGCTACGCCTTTGTTTTGAATAAGCGACCTCTAGCGGCGAAAAATTACATATTGTGGCTTTAAAAAGAAAAAAAATTTCTTAGTGAGAAGAACGTTTTAAAAAATCTAAAGAACCTTTTTTTTTTCGGTATAAAGAACCTTTAGTGTAATGGAAAGGTTCCATGGATGTTAAAGATTCTTCATGGAACCATCAATGCCAATAAAGAACCATTATTTATAGAGTGTATACTTTATATATAGAGAGTACTGTTCACAAGAGGCAAGACATTTTCATGCAGTTTGTCTGTAATCCTTTTGTTCTGTAATTACATTCTCTGTCTTTTTGTTCGAGCTGTTCTTAGCTTTCCATTCTTATCTCGTATTTGTCTCCGATCCATTTTTCTACCTTCTGCAAGCAACATGTCTTTGTGCGTGGGAAAGAATACTGGCAGATTGTAATTGTCTCATAGGTACATCACTCCTCTTTTATACATCCTTGGCTTTTAAAAGACTGTCTCTATAAGCTTGTACTCCATGTGATACATTAGAGCAGATGTTTGGTGAGTCATGTAATGATATAAGAGCCAGGCAAAATATTCCCCAGTGAATATTGTACATCTATCTACTGATCTTCTGCCATGCTATTGAGATTTATGGTTTAAATTAGTGCACCACCCTGTGTTCTTTCTATGCTGTGGATGTGAGAGACTGTCTTTGTTTGGCTTCACAATGTTCTCTCAAGTGAAAAAAAAAAAAAGAAATGATTTTTGTATGAGCTATTGAGCTTGAACTGGAGTAAGTTTATCATTTTATCCCGCCTTTCATAAATTCCCTTCAGCTGCGTTTATGATGCATAATTTCTGAAAACTTCGTTTATCAGTTGGAGTCAAATTCAAAGCTTCTTAATGGGTCAGCAGATGGTTTAAGCAGCAGATGACGGTTAAGCTAATGTTTGCTTGTAGACGCTGGTGTTGATTTGTAGTCGTCATGTTGGACTTGGCTGAGGAAGAACACTTTAATCTGAGAAAAGCCTATTTAGATTTTAGTCTCTCATCCCCAGATAAAATCACCAGAGGTTTCCAAGAAATCAGTTAAGAGAAGAGAAATGGGCATTTTTATCTTGAAGATGTTGCTGGGTTTGGCTTTGGTGTTGGTTAAATCAGGAGTTGTAATAAAGGCTAGAATAAAATAGTGACAGAAGAGGCTAATTCCTCTTCTAGGTGTATTGTATCATTAAAGTCAGCATGAAATGGATTGTGATCGTCTGTTATTCCCTGTTGTGGTGTATGGGCTTCTTGAACAAGAAAAAATGTAGGGCAGGATTTGATTTTATCCATTGGCAATTGATTGATCTTTAGATCACAGTCGTTTGCGATCTCATTTGATTGACAGGAAAGGAAGTTATTTTGATTAAAGATTATGAGGGCACATGAATTTAACCCTGTAAAGCATGGCATATGAAATAATCTCAGAATGTTATTTTTTTTTTTAAATGGAAAAGTTTATTGAACCTTTAGACCAACATTTTCTCATGAGTATTTGTATGTATTATGTAAAGCGTGATTCTACCACACATACATTTACTTACGTTTCCATGCACACTGAAACGTACAATATTGAAGTATTGACAGCCCTAAACGTAAATTATTTACATGTGAACAAATTTACAGACGTACATGTACAAATCCTTATTTATGAATATTAAAATCGTGGTATTAAAGGGATAGTTCACCCAAAAATGTAAATTTTGAACAAAACAAAAAAAATACTATGGAAGTCAATGGCTAACGTCAACTGTCTGGTTTCCAGCATTCTTTAAAATATCTTCTTTTGTGTTCAACAGAAGAAAGAAACTCATACAGGTTTGGAACAACATGACGGTGAGTAATAGATGACACAATTTTCATTTTGGGGTGATCTATCATTTTAATATTTTGATTCTATTGTATTTAATTGTCATATCAATGACATTGTTTTCAGTCGCATTCATTAAATGCAGTTGACTTATCTACTTAATATGAAATGATGCAAACTTATTTTGAAGGATTATGTTAAAGGGTTAGTTCACCCAAAAATGAAAACTCTGTCATTAATTACTCACCCTCATGTCGTTCCAAACCCGTAAGATCTTCTTTCATCTTCGGAACACAAATTAAGATATTTCTGATGAAATCCGAGAGATTTTTGATGGACCCTCCATAGACAGCATTTAAATGAACACTTTCAAGGTCCAGAAAGGTAGTAAAGACATCGTTAAAATAGCCCATGTGACTCCAGTGGTTCAACCTTAATGTTATGAAGTGTCGAGAATACTTTTTGTGCACAAAAAACAAACAAAAATAACGACTTTATATAATTTCTTTACAACTGTGTCAGTCTCCTACGCTGACCCAAATTCAAACCAATTTAATCAGCGATCTTATTCTCCATACTCAGTAGCAACCGTAAACATCAAATTCTGCATTTATCAATTTAAAAGCTGCTGCCCCAACTTTAAACGCTCATTGTCCCAGTGGATCAGGATAAGATTTTTAGCGATAAATAACTTAAATTCTGCTCTGTACCTTATACAAAACTATTATATACTGCTAGAGAGGACTTTTGACATTTTTGGTATGAATAAATTATTGTGATTTTGTGAAAAATTATGTTTTTCTTTATAACTGTAAATATTTTTAAGAAATGGTAGATTTAAGTTTAGAGGTATGAGTGGGATTAGCCTTTTGTTATTATCTTTTTAATGCTAGATTATTTCTAAAGGTGTCTTTTTTTTTTCCCCACACACATTTCTGCACATGGTTATTCTTTTTATATTCTCTGTAAAATGGTTATGTTTGGGTTTGGGGGTAGGGTTAAGGGATCTAAAATGTATCTATAAAATGGTAGAAGGGCAATTAGACATATATTTATGATATAGAAGATTTGTAAATATTAATTTTTTTTTAGCTGTAAATACATAATGTTTATGTTTAAGTGTTGTCAGTATGTCCATATTGTGCATTTCAGCATGTATCCAAACGTACAAAATTGTGCATTTTGTACCTGTAAATGTTACATATTAATACCTATGTATTAACAATCAGACCAGGCTGTTTAGACAAAATATAAAAAAAATATAAAAAGAATTTGAATGTGTTTTTTTGTTGAGATTTGATACACCAGGCTTTTATGGCTCCTATAGTATGATATAGTGAGAATATGGAGATACTCAAAGAGGAAAAAACACCTCATTTTTATTCAGAGGCCCAAACTGACCAAAATATTTAATTTGCTAATTGCTGATATTACAGTATATGGCCAAAAAGTAAGAGGATAGCATGTAATGTAAATCAACGAAATCTTTTTAACAGCTAAAAAAAAGATAATTAAGTAAACCTAAGTAAGTTGCTTCAGTCCAGTAAGTGTTCATTTTAAAATATTACGAACTATATAAAATCAGTAAAGATTTTTACAGTGAAAAGGCACATGTACCACGACCTGAAGGAAGATGTTTTTAGAGCTATACTAAAAGGCCTTTTACTTGCAAAAATCTATAATTTAACAGAAGGCATGTAGAAGATTTTTCAGCAAAGTTTTGATCATGTTGATATAATGTAGAGGCCTTAAAATTTGCGTATAAAATATATTACATTTATAATAAACACTGCAATTTCATGGTGACTTAAATTTGTCTGACTAAATTGCATTTTCCCCATTGATTTCTTCTAATTATTATGCCCATCTGTGACATTGCCTTAAATTTTAGCCTCAGAAGCTCAGCAAAAAGAACGTGATTTTAACACAAAGAGGGCGGTTCTTTTGGTCGGCATTGACTGAACCTCTTTATTTGTGCTTAGTATAATTTTTTTTAAGGTTTTTTTCTGGCTGCAAGGGAGAATGACGCACTTAATGTATAATTTTCCTTCATATAGCTCAGTAAATAGTTCTTTATCTATAGTTCCTGCTTTCTTTTCTATTTATTCCTAGTTTCTAGATTTTTTTACATGGCGGATAGCACCCTCTGTTCCCTCAGGCCTGTCTTTACTCTATCCACTTCTGCTCCAGTGGACTGTCAGAGACTGTTCAGAGCCAAGCCAAGAATAGCTCAATAGATGCTCTGTATCATCCCCAAGAGCAGCCTGGGAAAATCACCAAAGCATTTGATTTGGACACAAAGTCAGTGGCAGAGTTCACCCAGCCCTTTTGTAAGCTCGTTTTGTTTGTATGTGTGTGTGCATAAGAATATGCCTGCCCCACATGTGTATTAGGACAAATGTAATGTGAAGCCGAGGCTCCGGCGTAATTACGTTATGTACTCACTTCATTTGTTTGCTCAGATTTACATGCTAACGACCAATTGTGCCCGAGGCCCATTGATTACAGATCCACCCACAGCACAATCAAGAGCAATCAGGGGTAAAAGGACCACTAATGAAACAATGAAAATAGTGAACAACAGATGATGATGAATTGTCAGAGCAGAAGTGTGAAATGCCACTGCTTTTGGTCTTTTTTTCTTAGACTTTTCTTGATATGTATTCTTTGAAGTCCCTAGCTTTTATCACAAACCTAAGAAAGTCTTTGTCCTGTCTGTGAAAAAAAGTGGAATGTGTTTGGAGGGGTTCACCCAGGGGCCTCTCAGTTTGACTCTGTGCCAAGAGCATAGAGTGCTCTGTTAGCCCCCATGCTGATGCAATGTACTTTTTTTGAAAAAGTTAAATTGGTGTGTTCCACACTTCCACTCTATAGCATATCAAACAGTACAGGGCTGGTGTGTGCTTGTGCAATCAAGTAGGCCAGTTATAATGTGAAGTCAGCTCCAATGGCACTAAGGTGGTGATTATGTTGCTAATGATGATTGCACTCATTCACACACTCTAATCAGTGACACATACACACAAACAGTGTAGTCTTAAAGGAGTAGTTCACCCAAAAAATTAAATTTGATAATCATTCACTCACCCTGTTGTTGTTCCAAACCCATATGCTGTTATTGTTTTCACTGGAACAAAACATTTTGAAGAATCATCAAACAGGTCTGTACTTTTAAAGCAACACTATGTAACTTTTGGCGCTCTAGCGGTTAACAAACAGAACTGCGTCTTGCGGAAGAACATTGTAACATCTATGGCGAGTCACGCAGGTACTGGGCTACTCCGCAGCGGTGCCGACCCGAACCGGACTAAAATAGTCAGAATATAAACACTTATTGTAAGTGTACCGTAGTGATTCAGGATAAGACAGAAACACAGTTTGGAAAATGGATTCATGATGTACTCACTCATTATATAAATTTTGTAAATTTTGAGCACAAAAAAAGTTACATAGTGTTGCTTTAAGGCCAATTCATGCACTGACAGACGCTGACCAACGTGAACAATCACCAGGTTACAGTACGTCACTTCTCAGACATTCCACGACCCGACAAATGCTGATTCAACACGTTCAGTCGGCAGATGACAGACGTCAACAAGGGTAACACAGATCCAACAAAACCCGACAAAGTGTCTGTTGTCATCTGTCTGTGTCTGTCGGTGCAGTATGAATTGGCCTTTAGTTCATAGTGACCATGTGCCCTCAAAAACACACCAAGAAAAAGGATATACCATTAAAGAGATGGTTCACCCAAAAATGAGAATTCTATCATCCATTAACCTCGTCATTCCAAACCTATTATACTATTATACTTACATTTTCAAAACACAAATGAAAATATATTTAATGAAATCTGAGAGATCAGTGTCTTCATAAAGACATTGTAAAAGAAATCCTTATGCGTCAAGCGTTTTTTAATCCAAGTCTTCTGAAGAGATTGATTTATATGATGAACAGATTTCATTTAGGTTTTTATTCATATATATAAACATTGGCTGTGTCCGAAATCGGCCCCTTATCCCCTACATAGGGCACTATTTGAGGGCACAGCCATTTGTAGTGGTGTCTGAAACCATAGTGGACGTTATTGAGTGCACTCATTCAGTCCCACAATGCACCGCAATAACGAGTGTACAACTGATGTACGCTCAACGGTTAGAGAATACCCACAATGCACTGTGAGAGTCGCGCGCAGAATGAATTCCCGCGTCTTGCCAGGAGATGGTGCCCGCAGATGAATCAATCATCCATTCACTTTCCAAACCGCTGGTCCAGCGGTTTGGAAAGTATAAATTATTTTTAATTGATTCAATTGTTTAATTACGGTTTATACATGCTAGTTTCAATATACATTTTTTCATTACTGGAGCTGCCAGTTTGCTACATTTCAAAGAATTATTAAACGGCAAAGCACAGTATGCAAAAGCGGCAGCCCTTCCGGCGCACTCCAAATTCACTCACTCGTTTTGATTCACTCCTTCAAGTGAACTATATTAGTGGAGTAATGTAGGTAATAGCGAATGAGGGTATAGGGGGCGATTTCGGACACAGCAGTTGATCACCCCATAGAGAACATCAAATATTGTTAACGGAATTACAAACCTCATTGGTTCCTGGTGTCAAGGAAGCATGTTTGAGCTTCTGTTTATCATGATGTACTCTATATATGTGCGTTGATCAATGTTTATATAATTATTATATAAAAGTCTAATCTGCTCATCATATAAAGCAATCTTTTCTCTTCAGAAAACTTGGAGCACAATACAAGTGGATTTCTTTTTCGTCTCTTTATGACCTTTTCGAAGCATCACAGTTTTGGTGTAATTGACCTTCATTGGAGGGACCAAAATCTTTCAGGTTTAATTAAAAATATCTTAATTTTTCGAAGATGACCGAAAGTCTTATGGGTTTGGAACAACATGAGGGTGAGTAAATTATCTTTTAAGCGATATGTCACAGAATCTGTGCAGTCTGTGTTTTATGCATGTGTATGGTAGTCATGATGTTCATAGAGCTGACTAGCTGCTGTGTTGGACTCCACAGTTGTTCTACTATCTCATCTCTGACTCAGAATGGTAACACACAGTGGGGCCGCTGTAGGGTTAGTCATTGTTTAGAGCCGACCACCAGTAGACAAAAATGAAGAATGCCAGACTCAGACACACACATTGGTTTGCACATGACTATGTACACATTGCATACAAACACCCATCACATTGCTAACATCATTGAGGTCAGCAGAAGGAGAAAGCCGGTCCAGTGCTAATGGAATTTAGAGCAGAAGCTCTCAACAAGATTAACGAGGTTTAGCAGGGCCATCGCCTTGTCCGCTAAATCACTCAGTCCAACGGCACACACATAGACTCTTACTCCCTTTTCTCTCTCTTTCACACACACAAACGCACAAACCCTTCTCTCTTAAATGTACGTGTCCGTTCTCTTTATCTCACACTGACACACGCCGTCACCCCTTCCTCTCTTTTATTCTCTTGCACACTCACCCACCCCTCCGTTCAGCCTCGCACATTTCACTACACAACTGTCTGTCCCTTTAACCTGGCAACCATTGCCAGGGAGACCTCCACAATGGTGACTGCAGCGGAATAAGAAATGGACACTTTAGTAGGATGCTCCTTTATCTCCATTATCCAAAGCTCTCGGCTGGCATCTGCTCTCTTGCTGTCGTTCCAGACGTAAGTGGTTGTTCAGGGAGCAGGAGCTGTACATTTTTACCTGTCAGATGCCACCTTCCACACCTGCAAGTGCTCTGCAGGGAGCTAATGAATGGAGTGTTGTTATTCAGAGTTTAGTGTAGTGTGTGGAAGGATTATTGAGGCGTCTTTCCACAGCTCTCGCAAGTGTTCATGTAGCTTATAGTGGGATTGAAATAAATGTGCATGTGACTGATGTGAGCGATTAGCCAGGTATGCTTACACAGAACAAGTTTAAAAAAAACCCTCATTCACGAACTTCTACTCATTTCTCGCCCCTTGATTTATGAAATATTTTGACCATTAAGAGCTAGCACTCTCAGACCTTTTGCAAGCATTTTGCCATGTTTAAATCCATTCTGCAGATTTCCCCTAAAATCAGTGCAGAAAATGTGATTAGAATTGACCTTAGAATGGCAATAGATCTTTTGAAATGAATGTTTAATGTACCACGAAAACATAACCTTCAGAACTCATTAACACTTGAATACATCAACGTCTGCTTGTCGTTCAGCAACTTGGCCACTTGTAATAAGGAGGAAGAAGGATAGATCCAGTTATGTCTAAATACATAAGATATTATTGTTCCAGTTAGAATATATCTAATGGTAAAAGTATCCTTTCCATTTCAGACAGTCTAAAGAAATGGTGGCTGATGTTTATTTTTAGCAAGATACTTGGTGATTTCAGTCCAACACATTTCAGCACGGATTATTTTGTGATCCTGTCCCAGCTTAATGTTTTGTAAAGAGGCTGTTATTCAAGGGTGGGGCGGAGTCAACTATACTGAATCTGACCGCAAACCCACAATGCACTTTGTTGCGTTCATTTCACATGCAAATAGAGGTCCTACAGGTTTACCTGAAAATGAAAATAATTTACTCGCCCTCATGTCATTCAGCTGAAGAATAAAAGAAAAGGGAAAAAAAAGGTATTTTGAATTTTTCGGAATGTTTTATACAAAGTGATCATTTTGCTTCAGAAGACTTGGAATATGCAAGTTAAGTGATATGGATTAATTATACACTACTTTTTTCAGTTTTGGGTCTCATTGACTTTCGTAATATGGACAAAAACAGCTGAAACATTCTGAAAAATATTATTATTATTATTATTATTATTATTTTGTGTTCCACTGAGGAAATAACATCATAAAAGTTTGGAAAGACAAGATTTTCAAGAAATTTTTAGAAAATTTCAAGATTTTCTGAAAATGTTCAAAGAAGTTTGAGAAAAGTGTTAATTTAAATATACAGTTGCAAAGCTCATCTACTCATCAAGAGTCATTTATTTTTTCCATTGACACAGTTAAATCAAAATTCAGTTTTTAAATCGGTTTGACTTGATTTCTTTTGTGGAACGCAAGATATTTTGAAGAATGTTTGGGTGACCATTGGCTTCCAAGACACAGACATTTGCCAAAATATCTTCTTATAATGTTCCACAAAAAAGAAAGTCATACAGTTTTGGAATGACGTGAAGGTGAGTAAATGACAGTAAATTAACTATCCCTTTTAGTGAGAGAGTAGCTGTTTTAAATAAGGGATTGTTCTTATGATTTAAGCTCATTTTGTTTTCAGATCATCATCTGTGATCATTCAGATCATCATCTGTTATCTGTGAATATTGCCCAGTGTTCCACATATACAGTAGCAGACATGTGCATAGTGGCATGATGCATTTTCAGGATCACCAGGTGCTTATAGTGACTGCTGGTATAGTTAACCTAAATGGAGACACATGGGGCTGTTTGTAGCATATATCTTTTCACAATCTGGTTTTTATCCCAAATCATTCTTTGTGCTCTCAAACAAGGCTGCTAGTTTCAGAGATAGTCCCCATAGGCTATACTCAAGCCCATCACATTGTCTGTTATTGTTCAGTTGGGCAGCTGTTTACTTTGATCTGCCACTTTCCATCTAATGAGCAGGGCACATACATATCACGTGCATAATATATAGAGCTTCGTTCTGCTGACATTTTCTCTGCGGGCCTTTCAGCGGTCTGTGTAAAATATTCATGTGAAGTCGCAAGCTCAGTAGAGCCTTTTGTTCTACATCATGACTGACATCTACACCTGAGGCAGACAACAACTCATTGCCCATGATCTAAGTCCAATGGGATGTACCGAAGGCACCATCAGAAGGTAGAGAGAGAATAACAGAGATTTGAGGTTTTTTAGTGATTGGAAAGAGGTTGAAGACAGCTTCTTTTCTTCAGAGACTGTTGGTGTTAAATAATGCTCTTTGCATGGAGATGGATTAATACCTGAAAGTGGATTTCCCAGGCCGTTCCAGTGGTGAAATATCATGTAATGTTATCTCTTTCTGTCAAGTGATTAATATTTTGCCTGAGTGCTGAGTTGTTGTGGAGTGTTGGTCCAGATCGATTTCTTTTTCCCTGTTGTAACACAATCCTGTCTGAACTGTGCTACAAGTTTACCCATGCATGGATGAAGGCAAACATGGCTTAATAAAATGCTCTCTCTCTCTCTCTCGCTCTCTCTCTCTCTCTCTCTCTCTCTCTCTCTCTCTCATATATCTATATCTACCCCCTCCCCCCATGTTGCTCTTTTTTTCCCTGCTGGGAAATCCTGTTTAAGCTAGCTTTGGGACATGGTAGCTGGTTATTAACTGGCCCAGGTTGGCCATTAGTTGGTCGAAGCTGGTCAGTGGGTGGTTGACCAGTCTGCATGTTTCAAAAACCCTCTTTGTGAATTTAATTAGAAATTCTCAAGTAAAGTTTACTTACTCTGTTTCAGGTAAATTATGCTCAATTGTCTCAAGTAACACATATAAAGATACTATAATTCCAATGCTTATACATTTAAATTCCTGAGTAATGTTTTCAAATTACTTTTAAAGGGGACCTATTATGCCCCTTTTTACAAGATGTAAAATAAGTCACTCCCCAGAGTGCGTATGTGAAGTTTCAGCTCCAAATACCCCACAGATCATTTTTGATAGCATGTTAAAATTGACACTTTTGGGGGGGGTAAGGAAAAATGCATCGTTTTTGTGTGTGTCCCTTTAAATGCAAATGAGCTGGTTCTCCCGGCCCCCTTTCCAGAAGAGGGCGGAGCTTCAAGAGCTCATGCTCCAGTGACATTGTAAACATTGCAGACATTGTAAATTCTCTAGCTGATACAGCGAGTAAACAGAAATGGCAGACTCTGTGCTTCTCACTCAGGGCTGTGTCTATGGTAATAGGGCAGATCGTCACCAGTCGTGGGCAGGGCTTCCCTACTCTTACGTAAAAGTAGGGGGAAATCTGGAACTGCGCGTTTGGAGAGATTGTTAATGATTTATGGGGATTATAAAAAAAGTATTGGGTGGATTTTTATCATTATAGGCAGGTTGTTTACACACACTGTGGACACACATCTGTGTTCAAACACCTTATAAAAGTGAATTTTGCATAAAAGGTACCCTTTAAGTATTTTTAACATTTACTACAATTCATATGTGAAGCATTAATACTGATAATGTACTTGTACAATTCAGAGATTGAATAATTTTTTAATGTAGTAATGAATTATGCCCAGCCTGGACTGGTTTGGACATTTAAAAGAAAAAAAAGAAAAAGGTATGGATAAAACAAATAAAATCATCCAATCTTCTGTCCTCAATTCATTTACTCTGCAAAAGCAAAAGAACAGAGTTAGATAATGTAACATTGCCATCACACACACAGTACAGCTTGAACCAGCCAATGCCCAGCCTGGACCAGTTTGGACCAGCAGAAACCAGATCACAAATCACAGCTACCAGATTAAGCTGATATTGTTTTGGTCTCCTGTCCTGGTCATTTTTACTTGATTCCTCTCTTTTTCTTCCTGTCTTCCCAGGCTTTCCCAAGTGGGCCAAGTTGTTTTTTGCACATCTTGGGTCCAGAAGGGGAGGGGTTTCCTTAAAGGGGAGAGAGAACTCACCAGCACTGGAAAAAAAAACTGCAAGGCAGGCTAAAACATTGATTGGTCCTCAGGCTGTTGCCATGGTGGCAGGTCGCTCTCCTCATCTCAGCCAAATGGTGTATACCTTTGTAGCATCCCAGAATTACACTGTTGTTATGACAACAGACAGGAAGTGAGGCATTGTTATCCCAGTTATAAAAAGGCTTTGTTTTCAATAGCATTTCCTGCACCAAACAACATTCATTTGCACTGGAGAATCTCTCATAACACAAAAGTTCTCTTGGGTGTAGTAAACAACTTGCAATAATAATCTCTTGCCTCATTGCCAATATGAGGTTATGTCTAGCATTCTGTCACATGTAGCCGAAGAGCTATATTGTTATGAAATATGCATCAGGATGTAAATAAATAGGACTGGTGTTGCTGGAAATGGCACTTTTACGTTTACGTTAATGTATTAAAAGCTCTGTTTGACTTTTCAGTTCAGCTTTTTAGTCACTGTGAAAATAATGTCTCTGTTTGTTAATGAAGTGTTTTTGTTTCTGTCAGATCCACAGTAAATGCCAAAGAGCAAGTTTAAGTATGTCAAAGATTTGAGAGATTTTAGTTTGAATTAGACTAATGAATACCCCAGAGTGTAAGTCAAGTTGAATATGTGCTGTGGCTTAGTAGGGTTTGTCTTTCCTACTTTTAACAGATGTTTAAGTTGGATAGTGTAATTTATACAATCAAGCTACAATCAAAGCACGAATAGAGAGAGGTTAGATTTGTCTGAAAGTAGTGGAGAGGATATTTGAAAGTTATTATTCAATTAATTCAAAATGTCTACTTTTATTCATTGCATTCCAGTAGGGTTTGGTGCATTTTGGGATTGCAATATAATTGCCTCAAAAAGGTTGTCTGAAATGCAGACCAAGATAAATTAATCTTTGCGATTCAGACTTCAGAAATTATTATTAATTACCATCCCAAAAGCCACCAAACCCTACTGGAATCCTATGAAAAAATATATTTTTTTAATAAATTGATATAGTATATTGCCTGACGTCTGAATCGTAGAGGGAACCAACATGAAATTAAATGAGGGAGTTTTCCCCCTTCAACCATATTGTAGCAATGGCCCATTGGTGGTGTGATGGAAACTTTTGTTTTGTTGTAGTGCATTTTTCTAAAGCAAGCAAACTCTTTCATTGACAAAGATACACTATATTGCCGAAAGTTTTGGGACGCCTGCCTTTACATGCACATGAACTTTAATGACATCCCATTCTTAATCCGTAGGGTTTAATATGGAGTTGGCCCACCCTTTGCAGCTATAACAGCTTCAGCTCTTCTGGGAAGGCTTTCCACAAGGTTTATGGGAATTTTTGACCATTCTTCTAGAAGCGCATTTGTGAGATCAGGCACTGATGTTGGACGAGAAGGCCTGGCTCGCAGTCTCCGCTCTAATTCATCCCAAAGGTGTTCTATCGGGTTGAGGTCAGACCAGTCAAGTTCCTCCACACCAAACTCGCTCATCCATGTCTTTATAGACCTTGCTTTGTGCACCGGTGCGCAGTCATGTTGGAACAGGAAGCCAAACTCAGACTCGTCCATCGGATTGCCAGACAGAGAAGCGTGATTCGTCATTCCAGAGAACACGTCTCCACTGCTCTAGAGTCTAGTGGCCGTGTGCTTTACACCACTGCACATGACGCTTTGCATTGCACTTGGTGATGTAAGGCTTGGATGCAGCTGCTCGGCCATGGAAACCTATTCCATGAAGCTCTCTATGCACTGTTCTTGAGCTAATCTGAAGGCCACACGAAGTTTGGAGGTCTGTAGCTACTGACTCTGCAGAAAGTTGGTGACTTCTGCGCACTGTGCACCTCAGCATGCACTGACCCCACTCTGTGATTTTTACATGGCCTACCACTTTGTAGATGAGTTGCTGTTGTTCCTATGTTTGAGTTTCTGCAAGAATCAATGAGGTTCATTCCTGTGTGTTATGCAGCACATTTGAGCTTCCGCAAGAACCAATGAGGTTCATTCTTGTGTGTTATGCAGCACGTTTGAGCTTCTGCAAGAACCAATGAGGTTCATTCTCGTGTGTTATGTAGCACGTTTGAGCTTCCGCAAGAACCAGTGAGGTTCATTCTTGTTACGCAGTATGTTTGAGCTTCCGCAAGAACCAATGAGGTTGCAAACAGTTGACCGTGGAATATTTAGTAGTAAGGACATTTCACGAATGGACTTATTGCACAGGTGGCAACCTATCACGGTACCACTCTTGAATTCACTGAGCTCCTCAGAACGACCCATTCTTTCACAAATGTTTGTAGAAGCAGTCTGCATGCCTAGGTGCTTGATTTTATACACCTGTGGCCATGGAAGTGATTGGAACACCTGAATCCAATGATTTGGAGGGGTGTCCCAATACTTTTGGCAATATAATGTATGTAGTCTTTTGTGTTTTGATGTTTAATGTAAAATGAAGGAGGAATTCTGTGGAAAATCTTAAATTAATGTTTTGTAAAGCATTGATGTTTTGTTCTGTCCTTTGGGCTTGTGCATTAACAAGTACTCACCATACTTCTTTGAAGTACACACTTGCAAATATTGACTTCATAATAAGGTAGATATGCTCAGTGTGGTGCACTTAAAAGCAATTAAAGCACCGCTGTCAACCAAAGCAGCACATACATCCACTGAGATAATAAAAGCACTGTTTAGTTTTAGATTAGAATTATAATACTTTTTTTTTTTTTTTCTCTGATTATGTGTACTGAGGCAGTGTGAAAAAGCTTTTGAGGGTCCAGTGTGTTGACGTTAGAGGTTATTTATCCAGAGCACATTTCAGTTTTAAAATGTCAGGCAATGCCTCTATACATTTTGAAGAGTGAAAAGAGTCTATACGACTAAATGAAGTGAAAATATGACTTGACACAAGAGTTGAATGGATTCGGACAGCTGCCTGTCACTAGACTGTCTGATGTTGTCACAAAGAGAATTAAAATTAAAATTTGATCTGGCTATACCAGGTAGAGTCAAACTGTCTCTGACGCTCATGACTTAATATCTGCACATCTTCTTCTCGTCTCTTTAAACAGGTAATCGTTGTGGATGGGAACCTTCTCTGCACCCTTCCACATGACCCCACTTTCCCTGTTTCCTCGGCTCCCGTAAAGATACGTTACACTCTCTAACACACACTGACAGCATGACGTTCACTGCCCAGATTCTGGCCTTTAAGCTCTCCCCACCCTCTCAGGATGGGAGTCCAGAGCGTCTGTTCAGCTGTGATGAGGACATCGAACGGCGCTATGAGGTGGTCCCGTCTGTCGTCTGCTCCATGTGTTGCCTCTTTGGCATCATCTACTGCTTCTTCGGTAGGTTGCAAAGGATGAATGAACTGATTATATTTAGAAGATTGCAGAGGGCAGATCAGACTGGTTTGGAGAAATGCAGATTTACATAAGTATTACCCAGAACGACCCCAGATTCTGGCATGACCTGAATGCATGGGTATGTTTTTGTCTCGTTATCACAAACATCGTTTCGGCTGTGGTTGTTATGGCCAAATTTAATTCACATAATAACCATCTGAATGTGACAACCAGACAAGGGTGACAAATCTATGTCCCTCTCTATTAGATCAGCTTTATCACTTTCACTTGACTGTGAAATTTGCTTTCACTGCCTATTACTTGCTAGGAGAAAGAGATCGAGGACATCTCAGCTGTGACGAACAGCAGCATATAGAGTCTCTTCTGTCTGTGGCATTCAGCCCCCAATGTGACTGTTAAAATGTTAAAACATGTTATGTATTCTTCCTGCCCTTCTCCTGCCAATTTGGGCCATTATCAATAGTTCTAAATTGCTTCATTTGAAAGCAAATAACCTCTCCGTGAAAGCACAATGCTTTTTGAAAGGCTCTTGTCGATTTAAAAGCTACTTTTCTACAGTAACTGTAGCAACAGAATGGACATTAATGGCACAGAGCATCAAACATCTTTACTCAATGTAATTCTGGTGATCCCACTCATATTTCGAAATGTTTATCCCTGGGATTTCTAGTAGAGTTGTTCCAGGAATTATTGACTGTATCTCTAAAAATAGGCCCAGTTACAGACAACAGTCTTGTTTCTTATCTACTATATATACTAGGTCTGGGCGATAGATATGGCCAAAAAAAATTTATCACAATTTTTTTTTTTTTTATATCGATATTTAGCAATATTCATTTAATACCATTAATGGGCAAGGAAATGCATAACATAGTTATTAGTTTACAAACTCAACAGAATGAAAAATGAAATCGGTTCTGTCCCCCAAATTCTATATTTTCCATTTTATTTTTTCTGGATGCTGTGTTTTATGATTTAATACAAATTTATCATCAAACATTTTTCTAAATAAATTAATTCACAAAAATGAATCAATTTAATCAATCTTTTAAAATGTATTTAAATGAAAATATAACAATTAATTTACATTTATATTTTTTATTTTTAAGATGCTGCAGTAAAGTAAGGTGCTGCACAACATGACAAAACATGGATGAAAAAAATTTCTTGGTTGTATGATATTTCTTAAAATAATAATAATAATACAGTAAATTATATAAAGTACATTTTGATATACAATAGTAATATATGTATTTGTTATATACAATAGCTATGCATT
This sequence comes from Coreius guichenoti, assembly GCA_039654105.1. Classification (NCBI taxonomy): domain Eukaryota; kingdom Metazoa; phylum Chordata; class Actinopteri; order Cypriniformes; family Gobionidae; genus Coreius; species Coreius guichenoti. The sequence goes on along the minus strand of CM077172.1, from coordinate 29,700,337 downwards.
ATACAGTCAAACCAAAATTTATTCAGACACCTTCAACATTTTCTCACATTATTACAGTTTATTCGCTATAGTTTAGAAAATGGTAATAAAATATGACAAGAACTCAGAGTTAAACTGTGTCAGAACAAATTCATCTTGATAATGTCAGATAACTTTAATAGAAAGGTATGCAGTGGATTACAATCAACCAATCAGCTGTCAGCTGTTAAATTTAAGTACACAATTAGATAATACCAATTTAGGTCAACCAATTACCAAGCAATGCTTAATTTTGTTCAGTCTGTGGCGTAAAAGGTCGCATTAGCAATTAAAGAAAAAACACTTAAGCAAAACATGGTGAGGTCAAAGTGTCTGAATAATTTTGGTCCCTCAATTTTACTGGTAGTCCACTGTATGAAGAATTTTTGGGCATAATATGTCACAGTTTACTTTATTTTGCAATCCTCACTTACATAAATGAAATATAGTGTCCTGCACCCACTAGTAAAAAATTATATCTGGTGTCTGAATAATTTTAAGTTTGACTGTATATCATAATTTTGTTGTGAAGACTATTTGAGTTTCAATGTGTATTTGATGATATAGCCTTTCTCAAATGAAATGGTCAAATTTAGCTTTTCAGAGCTTTCTTCACCTGTAGCATATATTTACAGTATGGTAGGAAATGGATGTGTATTTTGACGTTAGTCAGCCAAAAACTGACTGCCGTTGATTTCTGCTGTGTGATGGGCTGTTTGAATTATCCATTTTGAGTAAAAATGTCCAGAGATTATCATCGTTATCAACCTATATTTATAGCGATGCTGTTTTCCGATGGTTTTATTTCCAAGCCCTAATATATACTATTATTCTTATTGATTATCTGATAATAATATCATGTTCTCTTCCAAAACTATCTCTTTCTTTCCCACTTCCTCCTCCCCTATCCTGCCCTCTCTACCCCTCTTCTCTTGTAGGGTACCGCTGCTTCAAGGCTGTAATGTTCCTCACGGGTCTAATGTTTGGTTCCATCATCATCTTCATGCTCTGCTATAAGGAGAGGGTCATGGATACTCAACTAAGTGTGGAGGCCAGTGTGGGCATCGGCCTGGGCATTGGCACATTGTGCGGTTTGGTCACTATGCTGGTCCGCAGCGTGGGGCTTTTCATGGTTGGACTTCTCCTGGGTTTACTGGTCGCCCTCGCCTCTCTGGTGGTTCTGGAGGAGTTTTACCACCCGAGGACAGTGTGGCTTCCCCTGGGTGTGCTGCTGGGTTCGGGCATGCTTTTTGCTGTGCTCACGTTGCAGTGGCAGCGCTGTTTCACCACCCTCTCCACTGCCGTCTTCGGATCAGCTGTGGTGACTGTGACTGTGGATTATTTTGTCGAGCTCTTCGCTTTGACACGGTATGTCTACGAGAGGGTGAAGGTGGATCCACCTCGCCCTGTGTGTTGGTTCACTTGGGTGGTCATGGGAGTTTGGCCTGTGTTGGCGCTGCTGGGTGTTCTTATTCAGTGGAAGGTGACGGCTGAAGGATATTCACATACAGAAGGTAAGTCTGGCAAGCATGTGGCAATTATAGTGAAAGGGAAAAAACTGTGTAAAAAAAGTATACTCGTCTTGTCCGCTTTGCGCTCCGGCTTGTTGACAGTCCATGTGACGTATATTACGGCATCAGTGGAGTCCACTCATGTCTGCGCACAACATCTGTGTACAACAAGATTTTTGTGTGCGCATGGTAGGGGTCAGCAATCTGATGATTTTTCCACAATCTACTTTTCAAGCGAATCTTAGAGATCGTGATCTTTTATGTCCTCGTAATAATGTTAAAATACAGCAATAACTGTCTACTATATGGCTGTGCTGACTGGCCAAATTATATCATGTGTCTCTGTCATGTGTCTTTCATGCGTGGTGACGCATTTGAAAAACAATTCAACAGCAGTAGGGCTGTGCGATTAATCAAATTTTAGTTTCAGTTCGGATTTTGGCTTCCAGCTGTTATGAAACCATGATAATCAAGATAAAATTATTATTGTGCCACATGCCCTTCCTTTCCTTTAAAGTGGTGGGCTTTCGCCCCTCCTTAAAAGCCTAAACGTAACGTCCAAATCAGTCAAATCATGTAACGTGACTGTCGTAAAATGCAGTCTACTGTGGAACATGCTTTATTTTAAAAAGAGTTATTAAAAGTGCATTAAACTGCGATAAAGACGCGCTTTCTGTGTGCGCTGCGGAACACGGACAAGCAAAGTATGCACACAAATATGTCAAAATGTTTTGTCTTGGCAAGTATTTACTTAAAGATAGTCAGTTATGTCTTAAGTGAATAAACAGTTGGCAAAGAAATCGGATGCGTGTCATTATATTAGATCCATGCATTCGGTCTTAAAGCCTAATGCAAATACCTGCTGCTGTCTGTGTCATTAATGTTAAACAAAAGACAAAGACTAAATCACTCACTGCTCTTGACTGAATAACTTTAGTAGTTTTAATAAGAATCAATGTATATTTAATTCATACAGTGAAGACTATAGCCGCGTTTCGACCACAGGAACTTTTCAAAGGAACTAGGGACTTTGGGGTGGTACTCGGTGTGTTTTGACCGCAGGGACCAGGGTCCAAATGTAGGTCCGGGTAAAAAAAAATGTCAAAGTTTAGGAACATTTGGGGGTGGGACTTGGGTGCTGATTGGTTGAGTTCACACAGCATTTTGATTGGTTGATCAGGCTTTATTAAGCTTGTATGCGGAGGATGAAATCCAGCGGGAATTGAAAAGTTGGGCGCAGTCCTACATCACCGGACTAATCTTCATGGTACTTTAGACCGCGATGGAAACGCAGCAACAGGTCTGGCGGAAAAACGTTTTGGCAAAAAAGTTTGTGGAACAAATTGTTTTTAGGTGAAAATTTTGGTGGAAATGGGGCTGATGCAGTGTTTTACAGTTTAACTCAGAGTTTAATAACTATTTTGACAACTGATTGTTTAATTCAATACTGTGTTTTCAATTGTGCAAAGTAGATCCATAGGCTTGTTCCAGTCTGGATATTCTCGATAGTGCATCTCAAAATTGGGAAGATCGTGCTTCAAATCGTGGATTGTAATTGTTTGTTATAAGATCGTGATATGAAATTTTGGGAAGATCGCCCACCCCAGCGCATGGACAACAGGGCATGTGCAAGTAATTTGAGCGCTCAAAAACAATGGTCCACTAGGTAGTGGATGCACTTCGAAAATGTCCATTTGCGCTCATGGTCAATGGAGTATACTTTGAATGGCTTGTGTGGTCAACACAGTGCACTACACCCTTGTATAGTGCACTGTTTGAAGGGACAGCCATTTGTTGTGGTTTCCGAATCCATAGTGGACAATGTCGTGTGCACTCGTTCAGTCCAATAATGGGCCGCATTAACGAGTGTACAGCCGATGTACTCTCTAGAGCCCTCATGGTCCACTTTCCTGCTGAGTTTAGATCCAACCCTAATCAAACACACCTGAACAAGCTAAGGTCTTCAGGATTACTATAAAGTTGCAGGCTGGTGAGTTTAATCAAGGTTGAAGCTAAACTCTGCAGGAAGTGGACCTCGAGGGCCAGAGTTGAGAACTCCTGCTCTAGAGAATACCCATGCATTGTGAGGGTCGCGCAAAATAAACTCCTGCACCTTGCCAGAATCTTCCAGTGGACTCAGTGTCCAAATTCGCTAACTTGTTTTCATTCACTCCTTCAAGTGGACTAGTGGATTAATGTAGGGATTTGTGAATGAGGACATAGGGGGCGTTTTTTTTGCACAGCCTAGTAATCCTGAAGACCTTGATTAGCTAATTCAGTCGTGTTTGATTAGGATTGAAGCTAAACTCTGCAGGATAGTGACAGTGTCCCTTCAGGAGCAAGATTGGACACCCCAGGTGTGACAGTAACATTACCATTAGTTCCTATAAAGAAACAGTTCACTCAATAATGAATATTCTGTCATTATTTGTAGTCTCATGTCATTTCAAACTTGTATGTTTTTTCTTTTCTTTTGTGGAACAATCAAAAAAGTTCCAAATTGTTTTTGTACATATTTTGAAAGTCAGTGGGGTCCAAAACGTTCAAGCTCCAAAAAGCATGAATACAGGTTTAAATTTTGATCTGTCTGTTGGAAAACTTGGAATATGCCAGTCGAGTCATATGGATTAATTTCATGCTACCTTTACAGTATGCCCTTTTTGGATCTTGAAAGTTTTGGAGGTCATTTATGTTCTGCAGCAGAAAGAAAGCCATATGAGTTTGGAACTACATGAGGGGGAGTAAATGACGACACAATTTTGATTTTTATGTGATCTATCCCTTTAAGAAGACGTCCCACTGTGGACTTCATTAAAACAAGGTGTCTTTCTGAAATTTCCCCCTGGGTATTCTGGGAGTTTAGGGGTGATGAGGTTTTTGGTGGTTATCTATTTACGGATGTCCTAGTTAATTATTGCAGTGGTAGTGATCCTGTGGAGATCAGACTGGCTCAGCTGTGCCCTGCATACAAGCTCCCATAGAGTTTCAGAGTGACTCAACGGGAAGGCCTGACCTGATATCCGTCAATGGGGACTTTTAAACTGCTTCATCACTGTCTTGTAGAATGCAACCACCAACATCTTCAGCACGTCAAGAGAGTATGCATGAAATTTCCAAGGATAGCAGTCACACTCCCTATGAATGATAAGTTAGGGCAAACAGAATTGTGTGTAGTTAGGGAAGTAAGATATTGCCAGACATCGATAGGACCTTGAGTATTTCTCTATTTAAGTACATATACTTTACTTTTCCTTGTCACTGCAAGGCTAAACAAAACGTTATGCTGAGATTCAGAATTAAAGTGCGCACTGGGAAAACGGGCAGCCTGAACTGCGCTGGGGGTGGTTGCCATGGTTACAAGCTGGGCCCTTGTTTGGTGGGATGGGGGAGGGGGCTATGATAAGGAAGGGGCAGAAGAGTAGAGATGAGAGTGGGAGGAGTGTTTTCTGAGGGGGAGAGCGAGAGAGAAAGATCATTACATGAATTCCCTGACAGATGGGCCACGAAGCTGTTGAGGCACAACAGAGTGACTGAATGGGCAGAAATAATCCGTCTGTTTTTTAATAATGACAGAGAACAGAATGTCGATTTAGCCCTGTGCAGAGCAGAATGTGTCAAAACACTCAACGGTTTGTTTATCAGCTTGGCTTTGGACCGCTGTTTGAGAAACCAATCCAGTACACACAGCATAGTGTCTTTACAGCGTAGAATAACACCTCTGTTTTGTAGTTGTAACCTGATGTGCTAAAGCCATATAAGAACATGTCTCCCACACCTATTAATTCCTTCCTTTTCTTCTTCCTAAAGTCTTCATCAGTCACCAGCAGAGACGTGTGCAGTTAATGCGAATTCGCCAAAAGGAAGAGAGAAAGGAGTGCAGAAAGAAAAAGAAGAAAAAGACACAGAAACAGCCGCCACAGCAACAGAAGTACCACCATCCCCCTCAGACCAACCCTCATCCCCCCAACCCTCCACCCAAACTCCAGCATCCAGAGCCCACCCACCGCCGGAAACCCAACACCATTCGCCGCTTCGATGGAGATGTACTTTCTCCCGTAAGTCCATCTGCCAGTTCACATTATCTTGAAACCAGATCTGCAAAACCTGACATATGAATCTTTATGCCTATCTCTTCAATTTATCAGTGATTGGTTGCATGTTCGCTCTCTCTTTTAGAGTTACATCCAGAACTTCCGTGACAGGCGTACGGACAGGAGGGGCTACTCTCATGGCAGGTTGATTAGCGGCTCACATGTTGTAGATTTGGACTACGACTATGGCTCCCAAGTGCCCCTAACAGCCCATACAGGCCCCGCAGTGAGAGGTTGAACTTCTACTGGAACAAAAATTGCACTGAAAGAACCATTCCGAGAACGTTGCGGCTGGATCAAATCTAGAGCATGTGGTTACCTCAGCCGTCACAATGGCTGCCGGGATTTTCATACCCAAATCGATTTGCTGTATTCCCATGATTTTTTTTTAATTAAAATGCCTGAAAAGTTGCAGCAAATGGATCGTTTGCCTACAAAACAACGTGTAACCACAGTAGGGCTCTGTTATCTTGCAATTAACTCCATTTTATATTGCTGGGGATGGTTGTGGTATGTGTGTCTGCTCCTCCGAGGCTCTTCTTCCCATAATTAGGCTGCTGTTTCACTCCGTCCGAGAAGAATGGACTCATTACCACAGCAGCCATTTAAAAAAAGATCCATTACGGGCCCAAATACGGCCTTGGCTTGTAAGCGACTAAACTGTCATAAAACATTCATGAGTTCTGCTAGACAGACTATTCGTATATCCAGTTTGCAGATTTAAACTTCAATCCTCCTGTTAATTTCTGACCTTGTAAAGATGTTTCAGATAACATTATGTTTACAGTACGGGCAGGGAAGTGTTTATCTTTTTATAACTGTTTCAGATGGCTTTATCTGCTCTGTGTCAGGGCCTACACGAATTCTGTCAAACTGTGTATGGTGAACACAATCTCTGTTCAATCTGAGCCGATTGCACAAAGCATATACTGAAATGTTCTGTGCATTTATGCTTGTTAGCCAATGCATGCGGGGAAAGTGCCACCATTGCCCCAGATATACATTTTTCAACATGTTTTTAGTTGTTGTATCCATTTAAGGCGCAAGTATCTAGAGACTGGTTTGCTCCCAGTTAAATCTCAGGGGCTGTGGCATCGAGAGGAGCCCTAAAGATGTAACTGTGAACACTAAGGGGTTTTGTGTGGATGATTTAAAAGTGTCCTTGTCTACTATGAGAGAGTTTTGAAAAGGGATTAAAGAAAGAAGGTTGGAAGAGATTTACAATGGTGGACTTCTCAGAAAAAGATTGTGTATAAAGCATGAAAAGGAGAGATATAGACCGAGTGCGTCTGTATTTGGTGTGTGTATATGCAGAAGGTGGTGTATGTGTGTGAAAGCATTTGTCTGATACTGTGAGTCTGCAGCAGTGTTAAGTGTTCATTTCTGATTTACCTTCGTATTTGGATGCAGGGTGATTTCACACCCAGTTTCTCCTCCATGTTTATCAGGGCTGTGGGAGCAATGAAGAGTCAAAGTCTATTCTTTTCGTCACTCTGAAGTAGTGAAAGGGCTCAAAGGCTTAAATTCCTCTGTTTACCATGTCTTTTAAAGTGACAGCTTGGCTCTCTTGTAAATTTTGTACATTGTCTGAATGTATATATGCTTACATGCAATTCTGTATTATTGCTAGTGCTTTGATTAATTTTTTTTTTTTCTAATCAGTGGTTACATCTGTGTGCTGAAGAATTGTCCCATTGTCATTTGTAATAATTTATTTCTAATTTATTAGATGAAGACTTCAAGTGGAGCTCTGTATGTAATTAAATTGATGTTGACCATTATTATTATTGTTATTCCTAAGCATGTATTTGTACAGTACTGATAACCATAAACGTTGTGCTCCTGAAGTCAAGTAAACGTGTGTGTGTGTGTGTCCATTTCTCTGCTGTTTTAAAAAAGAAGTTGGCAGATATATGGCAAAGAACGCAGATGCCTTTGAGGCATAGGGTGAAACACATTAAATTGTGTGAACTAGTTACTGGCGGGTATGCGCCAGCAATAAAGACAAAACATGCTCAAGTAGCTCTGTGATGCAAAACACAATTTTCCATTTTTGAAATAAATGTGCATATCCCTGCAGGGGTGGAATTCATTTACACAGAGGAAAATGAAAAATCACTTTAAAATGGATTACTGTTGTCATATTATTTTACTTGCAAATTGATGGAAAAAGGTTCAGATGTGATTTCAGATGTGTGGTTTCATTTAATCTATCTGAGATGTCTCGTTTTTCAAGATACAGACATACTCACTTGTCCTCTATTTGATTCACATTTTATCAGTTGTTGGATAGTTTTAACTAGTAATTTATTTAAACATGAGATTTAAATATCTCCTTGCTTTTCTGCAATGGTTACATTCATCTTTTTGAAGGTAAAAAGCAGTCTGGTTTATGTTGACTGAGTCTCAGACAGAGAGGCTGAGCTGGTTACGCTTCTCTTTCATTTACGACTGCGTGCTCAGAATACATGCTTTCTGTGGTGGTCTAGATTCTCTTGATTAGAAGACTCTATCTGTAGCTAGCCTTAGTGTGATTATATGCTCCCAATTATAGCCCGTTTTGTACTTTTGAGATCTCTGTGTAACATTTCTAGTCAGAGAATCTTTAATCCAATGACTAACAATACTAACAACCATTTTTCTAATCTGGTGATAAGAAAAGATTGTGCATACAGGTTCATGTCTGCATCTTTGTGGTCCTTTGTGCTATATTACATCAACCAAACTTACATTTAATTAGATTATATATACTAACTAAAGACAAGATCAGGCATAACATTATGAACATTATGACAGCCCTGACCTATCGAGGCATGGACTCCACTAGACCCCTGAAGGTGTGCTGTGGTATCTGGCACCAAGATGTTAGCAGCAGATCCTTTAAGTCCTGTAAGTTGCCAGGTGGGGTCTCCATGGCTCGGACTTGTTTGTTCAGCACATCTCACAGATGCTCGATTGGATTGAGATCTGGGGAATTTGGAGGCCAAGTCAACACCTCAAACTCGTTATGCTCCTCAAACCATTCCTGAACAATTTTTGCTTTGTGGCTGGGCGCATTATCATTCTAAAAAGAGGCCACCGCCACCAGGGAATAATGTTTCCATGAGGTAGGTGGTACGTGTCAAAGTAACATCCACATGGATGGCAGGACCCAAGGTTTCCCAGCAGAACATTGCCCAAAGCATCACACTGCCTCCGCCAGCTTGCCTTCTTCCCATAGTGCATCCTGGTGCCATGTGTTCCCCGGGTAAGCGACGCACACGCACCCGGCCATCCACGTGATGTAAAAGGAAATGTGATTCTTCAGACCAGGCCACCTTCTTGCATTGCTCCATGGTCCAGTTTTGATGCTCACGTGCCCACTGTTGGCGCTTTCGGCGGTGGACAGGGGTCAGCATGGGCACCCTGACTGGTCTGCGGCTATGCAGCCACATACGCAACAAATTGCGATGCACTGTGTATTCTGACACCTTTCTATCAGAACCAGCATTAACTTCTTGAGTAATTTGAGCTACAGTAGCTCGTCTGTTTGATCGGACCACACGGGCCAGCCTTCGCTTCCCACGTGCATCAGTGAGCCTTGGCCGCCCATGACCCTGTCGCCGGTTCACCACTGTTCCTTCCTTGGACCACTTTTGATAGATACTGACCACTGCAGACCGGGAACACCCCACAAGAGCTGCAGTTTTGTAGATGTTCTGACCCAGTCGTCTAGCCATCACAATTTGGCCCTTGTCAAACTCACTCAAATCCTTACGCTTGCCCATATATCCTGCTTCTAACACATCAACTTTGAGGGCAAAATGTTCACTTGCTGCCTAATATACCCCACCCACTAACAGGTAACGTGATGAAGAGATAATCTGTGTTATTCACTTTACTTGTCCGTTGTCATAATGTTATGCCTGATCGGTGTATATATGTATATACATATACATACAGAATTGGTTCAAAGTCAGAGTTGGAAAAAAAAATGCGTCTTTCCACAAATTTTGTATGGATGCAAATTGTATAATATCCAAGGTACACATTTCTAGTAATTGTGCTGTTAATTCTCATATTGTATTTTCAGAAAGTTTTGGAATATTTTTCCTCTCCCCAAATTTGTCATTACCAAAACACAATAATAAATAATTTAATAAAAAGGCTTATATTGACCTATTAAGATTTTGTTTACATCTACCTTGTAAATATGTTTTGCTATTTTATTAAAAGGTTTTCACAGGTAAATCAGTAACAATTACAATTGTAGTGTAATTCAAGTGCAATTTATGAGATTTGTTGTATTTTGAATCCAATCTTTCTTTGTAAAAGTCATGGTGTATCGTACTGATTTCAAAGTTAAGGATTCATTAGTTTGAGTATACATTGAACCAAACACTTCATAACATCTTAGTTGATAATTCAATATAGTTTATTTTTGACAAAACATCCCATGTTACGGTCGTGACTGCACATTTTCGGTTGTGACAGTAATGTTTTGGCAGCGACCGCATCACATTACAGAATTTTAACTCGCATACTAAAACACTAATGATTTGCATAATAAAACATTCTAAAATACTAATGATTTGCATAACTGTATGAAAATTGTGTTTATTTCCCCCAAATAAACGATTGTGTGTTCCCTTTTGTCACTACCAAAACAGTCACGACCGAAACGTGGTGGAGTTTCGGTTGTGATACTCAACCGAAACATAATTTACATAATTTTAGATACTTTTGAACCTAGCTCAAAGATGCTAATCAGCACATGGTTAGCTAGCACAGTTCTGAACAGTTGTACACACATAAAAACTAAATGTTATAGTATAACACCCAAAAAAGTTTGCTTAATTTCAGAAAAAAATGTGTTAGGTAGTGACATTTCATAAAGTTACACAGATTTTCAGACTTTTTAACACATTTACATTAAAATGATGGGACCTGTATCTACTATGAGAGAGAGGGGACACAGGAATATTTCCTGATCAAAAATGTAGGGGTGTAGTTAAAATCATTCTCAGCCATTGGACTAAAACATGTTTCGGTAGTGACATGAAAATGCGGGACACATTTTTTTTTACATAAAGTTTCATGATTTACAAGGGAAATATAATTTTTTTTTTTTTTGAACTTCACTTTTAAAAAAAAGTGTAAAGTCAGTATAAAGTGAGGTAACTGTAAGGTGAGAGGGTGAAGGTTGTTGTGATGAGTCTGCACAAATCCTGCTGCCTTTGGCCCAGAAACAGGACGTATTAGAAGGTGGTTTTTTACTATTGTAAAATAGGTGGACATTTCTTAATTCGCTTAACCAATCAGTTTGTTCCCTGTTGTGTGTTTTAGTTGTGTCTCTAGCCGTCGTTTTGTAAGTTGGTTTCAAACACCTAGTTCAAAACTGTCGTAATGTGAGTTTGAATATCATTTTGCGTGACCTTGATATAACCTATGAAAGCGACGATGGATAATTAATTCACCTCAGATCTTAAAAATAAATGAAACAACAAACTGTATACCCAGAGTAAAACAAGTGTATTCTATGACAAAGATTCTATCAGTCACTCAGTATGTATTATTAATTATGTTAAAATGGTGTAATAATTATGAATTTGATTATGTAAGCCCTACTTGTCTATTTCTTTTCGAGTGCAGTGTGCTTCACTTGCTGAGAGAGCCCGCCCACATGCTCTTCTGATTGGCTGTGATATTTGATTGGTTTTGTAATGTCTCATAGTTGCTTCGCATCTGGTGTTGCTTGTTGCTGGAATCTTATCGCGTCTGGTTAGGACATGTGTAAACTGCACTCTGTAAGGGTGTTTTTCAATAATGTAAATTGTACATTTACTGTAGTTACAATGGTGCTAAAGGCGCACCAGGGTAAAAGGCGCCTTTGATTTTATTTTCCTCAAAACCACTAGATGGCTCAAAAACTGAAGATGCACATGAAAATTTGGCTGATTCTTGACGTGATTGCGGGCAGCAATGCTAATTTGATCTAATATTTGATGTTTTTTTAAATGTTGTAGAGTTAAGTAGAAAATGAGAATGGCTAAAATTATTGAATATATTTTGAGACAAAGGTCTTCTTAATGATTTATGTGAATAAATGGTTAATCTTAATGATTAACTGTAAAAACTACAGTTTTTCAATAATGGAAGAATATGTAAAAGTATGGTATTTGAGGTAAAAGGCGCCTCTGCTGTTGGGGCTAAAGGCACAGTAGTTAACATGATAATAAACAGCTGGATGACTCCATTTGTTGACATGACATGGGGTGTGTCTCAAATGGAAGGCTGCGTCCTATGAAGGTTGCAAATCGCGGCTGCCACGTCATCAAACATCGCTGAAGGCCATCTCAATTTGAAGGATCCTTGGAAGGCAGCCTTCGTTTCACGTCCTTCATTCGGCCTGTTTTGAAGGATGCATCGGATATATCCTTCGTGGCCTTAAATCACCCTCCTTTGCATGCATTTAATTTCACGAAAATAAACTGACGGAAAACGAGTCAGTACTGAGCTTGTCTGAGTTTATTATGAAATGTAAGACAAAAATAATGTTTTCGTAAATGAAAGCATAGATGTTATCTTTTGTTTTGCTGTAAATTAATCATTAACACTAAACTGACAATAATGTAAGCCACGGGAGACCGCAGACGGCTGTCATTCACTGTATTGCGTTAATAGAAAGCCAGTTAATATAAAGATTTGTAATACAAAGTATTTTTTTCAAAATTAAGTTTTAATAGTATTTTCGTGCCGTGACCATGGGGGCGGGAACATGTGAGACGTAGCCATGCGCACTTACTAGACCGTCTAATTCTAGTGTTTAATTGCTGAGGAGGACACTAGCCTACAAGCCTCCGAAGGACTGGACTAGGAAGGACACAGTCTCAGTAGGATGCAGCCCTCCGTTTGAGAAACACCCATGGTTAGATTCAGATGGTAAATATCATATATTAAGTTGTGTGTCCACCTTAGAGATAATCACCATATTTATAATGAAACCATAATAAAAAAAATATTAATCATATCATATAATAAAATTTAATTTGTTACTACTGTAAATCTATATTAAATTATTATGGGATCTCAATCAATGCTTTCAGAATCTGTACTTTTTAAAATAATTTTGTTTCTGTATTTTTAAAATATATTTTTATATGAACATATTTTAATGACAGTATATTTACTGAACAAAAATTACTTACAAAATAGTATGAAGTTTGCTAAAGTGATTGTTTTGAACAAGTATCAACTTAGACATTATTAAAAACATATTATTTTAGCTAAAGTATTTGTATAAATAATTTGTGCCTTTTGCCCCATGCTGGTTTTACCCCGTGTGTGGAGTAAAAGGCCCACCTTGCCACCTCACATCTATACGATTTTTAAACAAAATAAACCACTTTTATGATTTATTTGCACACAAAATCTGTTGCTCCATCAATGTTCAATAAAAACATATATTTTTTTCTGCAACCATACACAATGGGAGTAGTGAAAACGTCTCGGTTACGCATGTAACCCTCGTCCCTCGTTCGTCGTCACCGACGTATTGGGATCACTTCTGGGAGCCCTATCAGCTTCGAGTGTATACAGAACGACCCAATGCACATTGGCATGCAAGATTTGCATCTCGCGCTCCGCCCCGCAGCGCAGGTATAAATACGGAAGCAGATGCAGCGCACATTTGTTTTTCATTGAGGAGCCAATTCGTGACACATACAGTGATGGTACAGCAACCGTGGCGACAGGACGTAACATCTCTGTTCCCTCCTTCAGGGAACGAGGGTTACATACGTAACCGAGACGTTCCCTTTCAGTCGTTCACGTTCGACGTTACATCAACGTCACTGACGTATTGGGATCCCTATGGAAAACGCCACGGCTGTTGCCACTTCCAGAGCCCTGCGTAAGCCCCTCAGACCCCCGTCTGTTGGGGCGGGAACTTACGCGAGAGTCACTGCTGCTGTTTCGCAAGACCCACTCAGTGGACTATTGGATAACGCTGGGAAAGCGTGCCGCAGCAAGCCGACACTAGAACGGGCACTTCGGTGTTACTGGCTGGTTGAAGCAAGCACACGGGAAGAAACCGGGTCTACACGGAGGCTATAGAATCTAGTGAACGTGTTAGGTGTCGCCCAGCCCGCAGCTCTACATATATCTGTCAGCGAGGCGGTATGCGCCAGCGCCCAGGAAGAGGCAACACTCCTAGTGGAGTGGGCTCTCAACCCGAGCGGGCAAAGCACGCCTTGGGTTTGGTACGCCAAGGTGATGGCATCCACTATCCAGTGGGCCATCCTCTGCTTGGAGACAGCCTTTCCTTTCTGCTGGCCTCCGTAACAGATGAAGAGCTGTTCTGAGGTCCTGAAGCTTTGCGTTCTGTCCGCGTATAACCGCAGAGCATGGACGGGACAGAGAAAAGCCAGGGCTGAGTCTGCCTCCTCCAAGGGCAGCACTTGCAGGTTCACCACCTGGTCCCGGAAGGGAGTGGTGGGAACCTTGGGCACATATCCAGGCCGGGGTCTCAGGATCACATGAGAGTTAGCCGGCCCGAACTCTAGGCACGATTCGTCGACCGAAAATGCCTGCAGGTCCCCTACCCTCTTAACGGAAGCCAATGCAGTCAGGAGCACTGTCTTCCAAGACAAGATTTTCAACTCTGCTGACTGTAATGGTTCAAAGGGCGCTCTCTGCAGTGCCGTCAGCACCAGAGACAAGTCCCAAGAGGGTATAGAGTGAGAGCGAGGTGGATTTAGTCTCCTCGCTCCCCTCAGGAACCTGACGATCAGATCATGCTTCCCCAAGGACTTACCATCAACTACATCATGATGTGTGGCGATAGCGGCAACATACACTTTGAGGGTGGAGGGACACAGCCTTCGCTCCAACCCATCTTGCAGGAAGGAGAGCACAGAACTGATCGAACATCTTCGGGAGTCTTCTCGTCGAGAAGAGCACCACTCAACTAATAGGTTCCACTTAAAAGCATAGAGGCGCCTTGTAGAGGGGGCTCTAGCAGCAGTGATGGTGTTTACCACTGTTTGTGGCAGATCACTTAGAACCTCCGCTCCGCGGGTGCCAAAGGGTGCCCCGTCTCTGAGAAAACAGGTCCTTCCTCAAAGGAATGGGCCAAGGAGGTGCTGTCACGAGGAGCACTAATTCTGGGAACCAGGTCCGGTTGGGCCAATATGGCGCAACTAACAAGACCTGCTCCTCGTCCTCCCTGACTTTGCACAGTGTCTGTACTAGAAGGCTCACAGGGGGAAATGCATACTTGCGTAGGCCCCAGGGCCAGCTGTGTCCCAGTGCATCCGTGCCGAGGGTCCCCTTAGTCAGGGAGTAAAACAACTGGCAGTGCGACGTGTCCAGGGAAGCAAACAGGTCTACCTGTGCGGACCCGAAGTGTCTCCAGATCAGCTGGACCACCTGGGGATGGAGTCTCCACTCTCCCGGAAGCACTTGCTGTCGTGAAAGCTCGTCGGCTGCACGATCGAGCAAGCCCGGAATGTGAGTGGCGTGAAGCGACCTCAGATGCTTCTGACTCCAAAGGATAAGATGGAGGGCGAGTTGTGACAGGCAACGGGAGCGTAGACCACCCTGTTTGTTGATGTACGCAACGGTCGCTGTACTGTCCGTACGGACCAGTACGTGCTTGCCTCGTAGCGGCCCTTTGAGGTGGCCCAGCACAAGGCGTACTGCTAACAACTCGAGGCAGTTGATGTGCCAATGCAGATGAGGCCCCGTCCACAGACCTGACACTGCATGCTCGTTGTACGTGGCCCGCCAGCCAGTGGTAGAGGCATCCGTGGAGACCACAGCATGCCTGGACACTTGTTCTAAGGGAACACCTGCCCGTAGAAACGAAGGGTCCGACCACGGGCTGAAAGTTTGGCGGCAATTCAGTGTGATTGTCACACAGAATGAACCGCTCTGCCACGGCCATCTCGGGACCCGCTCGTGAAGCCAGTGTTGAAGCAATCCGAGCGGCGTTACTGCGGCTGCGGATGCCATATGCCCAGGAGCCTCTGAAAATGTTTCAGTGGGACCGCTGCTCTGCGTCTGCAAGAATTCAAGCAGTTCAACACCGACTGGACGCGCTCCTCTGTGAGGCGTGCTGACAGATTGCCAGAATCAGCCAGTCGTCGAGGAAGTTGAGAATGCGAACACCATGCTCTCTCATTGGAGCAATGACCGCCTCCGCGACCTTCGTAAAGACACGGGGCGACAGGGACAGCCTGAAGGGTAGGACTCTGTACTGATATGCCCGCCCCTTGAACGCAAAGCGTAGGAACGGTCTGTGTCGAGGGAGAATCAAGACATGAAAGTACACGTCCTTCAGGTCGATCGCTGCAAACTAATCACGGGGACGGATCCACCCGAATATGCGCTTCTGCGTTAGCATCTTGAATGGCAGCCTGTGCAGGGACCGATTCAAGAACCGCAGGTCCAATATTGGCCGTAACCCACCGCCTTTCTTGGGTACAATGAAGTGTGGGCTGTAGAAGCCCGGCTTCATATCGGCTGGAGGGACCGGCTCTATCGCGTCCTTCGCCAGTAGGAGCACCCTCCTTCGGCACGGAAGTGGATGCCCCTGACCTTGGGGGGCCGCCGGGCAAACTGAATCGCATAGCCAAGTCTGATAGTACGGATGAGCCAGCGAGACGGGCTGAGAAGCGCTAGCCAGGCTTCCAGCGACCGAGCAAGCGGGACCAACGGCACCACAGATGTACCCGGGGTGGGGCAGCGAGGTGGGATGCAGGGACCCGGCTCGGACGGTGTAGCGGCCCGAAGTGGGGTCTGAGTGTGCAGTGCAACACTTACCTGCTTCCACTGAGGGGGCGCGAGGGTGTGTGGAGGCCTCTTGCGTGCGTTATGGGCACAGCCAGCGCTCCCCGCTGGCGATGGGAGAGGAACCTGAGGGTGACAAGGCATAGCGTCGTACACCGCCAAGCGCCAAGCTGTCCCCTCCATCTCTGGGTGGTCCGTCTCAGGGTTGCTTGGACTTCCGCTTGCTACCTGGCTTAGCAGCGGCCTGGGCGGGCTAGGCGGCTTTCCTGCGGCCGGATCCGCGCTGTTGCCCCGATGAAGGCTGCTGCTGGGCTTTAGCGGTAGTGGGGGCGGTGGCAGGGGGACGCCCTCGGTGACGAGCAGGCAGAGGATCTGCAGCCGGTGGGTGGGTGGAGGCAGCAGCAGCCTGCTGGGGCAGGATGTGCCTGATGGCCTCCATCTGCTTCTGGGCGGCCGAGAACTGCTGGGCGAAGCTCTCGACCGCGTTGCCGAATAGCCCAAGCTGGGAAATGGGGGAGTCCAGGAACCGATATTTATCGGTCTCCCTCATATCGGCCAGGTTGAGCCAGAGATGGCGCTCCTGGACAACCATGGTGGACATCGCCTGACCAATAGAACGAGTGGTGACTTTCGTCGCCTCGAAGAGCAAGGTCCGTCGCCGCCCGGAGCTCCCGGAGGAGCTCGGGGTCAGGTCTACCCTCGTGCATGTCCATGAGTGCCTGGGCTTGATGCACCTAGAGCAATGCCATGACATGCAGGGCGGACGCAGCCTGTCCACAGGCTCTGTAAGCTTTGCCCGTTAGAGTGGACGTAAACTTACAGGCCTTGGATGGGAGACGCAGATTACCGCGCCAGGAGGAAGCAGTAATGACATCCTGTCATCGGCTGGAGCCCCGAAAGTCACCACTGGATGCCCATGGGAGGGGCCAGCGTGCTCTCTCTGTAACTCTACCGTTGATTGCCTCGCCGGGTTAGCCCTAACCGTAATCCTCAGGTCACCCTGGCTATTCACCGAAGTAGCCCTATGCTGCTGGCCAGCAGAAATAGCACTAGATCGGGGTATAGGTAATGGGACTCCGCCTTCCTGAAGGTAGGTGAGTCTCGACCTCATCGCCGAGACAGTCATCTTCCTGCAGTGGGTACATGAACTATCCACAAACGCTGCCTCAGCGGGCTGAATGCCCAGACACGTAAGACAGCGATTGTGACCATCAGCTGGTAACAGGGAACGACCGCATACAGAAACCACGGGTGGAATGACATCTTGAAAAAGACGCAGTGTCACACCCGTGTACTCTTTTAGGGGAAAAAACTCTTTTAAGTGTGCTGAAGTAAGTGTGCTGATGACCGCGGCAAAACACAGGGAGATAGTGCAGCCCTGTGTATACACTCACTGTACAGGAACGCCCTCACCGAACCAACAGAGAATGCTGTGAAAACAGCAGTTTTTTATCTCTCAGTGAGATCGCGGTCCTCGCTGATCGTGCCTTCCCTCGCAGCACTCGAACTCTTCTCCTCTCTCTCTCTCATTCTCTCTGAATTAACAGGAACACTCTTCAGCAGCGCGAACATTCGGCTCCGAAGTGAATGACAAATGCGCGCTACATCCGCTTCCGTATTTATACCCGCGCAGCGGGGCGGAGCGTGAGATGCAAATCTCGCACGCCAATGTGCATTGGCTCGTTCTGTATACACTCGAAGCTGATAGGGCTTCCAGAAGTGATCCCAATACGTCGGTGACCTAACGTCGAACATGACCGACTGAAAGGGAAGCACATTTTTCTTAAGGTGTGCCTTTAGCCCTGTTGTACCCTGTATTTTAAACTTATTCATTTAGCAACCTGTAAACTGTAATTTCATGCAATTCATTAATTACAATTTCTGTTGGTTTTATATTTTACATTTACATTATGTTCCATAATGTTTTGTTTTAATCTTTGCAGAAAAGGCTATTTAATTTTTAATTTATTCCCACTTGACAAAATGTCAATGTGTGTTAACCTTTTTGCACGGGCAATAATAGTGGAAATGTTCAATACCTTTTTTGTAGCCAAAAATTTTAAGTATACTGAGTGTTGTTGTCTGCACAGAAATTGATTACTTCAATGTATGAGATTAATACAAAAGCACAGAAGCACACACATTTTGTAAGAGGAAAATACAGAGCATTTTATTGTTGAGGTGTAGAGGTGGAACACAGTTTTTCAGATTTCCCCGTTATGACCCAACCACACATGCACACGTTCATTCATACAACCAGACACTGAGATCAACTGGCCACTTTCAGACTCCACTTACACTCCAGAGAGTATGTGTATTTCGCCGTTTGGCTCGTTCTCCCTCTTGCTCTTCAGCTCACTTTCCTTTTGTCTTTGTGTTTGTGCGTCATCCACACATGCGGTAATGGGTCATGATAATACTGGGTGTGTGCATAAAAAGCCTGAGGCCATCGGTGAAAATGTAAGCAAAGGAAAGGGATTTTATGAAATTCAATCTGTTTCATAGGCTTTACATGATGTCCTGCTGGTGCTGTGTGGACTCGCTGACAACCTGAAGGGAGTGAAAAAAAGGGAATGATTAGAGAGAGGGTGTCTGGATAGGATACAGATGACCACATGCTGCACATAAATGCTGGGGAAACACAACAGTGCTTAAAAACGTGATACATAATCAGGAACAGAGACAGTTGGGAGAGGCTTTTCTATAAGTTAAAACAGCCTGCAAATCAATACTGGGCTTGTGCAAGACACATTCTTTCATAAATGAAGTTCTCCATATGTGCTGTGCAGAAACACTCTGACAGATATTAACAGTGATACACATGAGAACTGGGGGATTCTGTTGGGCAACCCAGTGCTGGTTAATAGGGAGCAGAAGTGTTTGGGAAAAGGACTGTAGAAACAGGCCATGGCTGAACTTACACACTGAGCACTGAGGGCGTTCATGCCCTTACTAGTTGTCCTAGTCTAGAGTAAAATAGAAAATGATTTGGATGATAATGATTATATACAGTATGTGTTTATGTGTATAACATGTTTTTGAGACTGGACAGTTTGTAAATTCCAGTTATGACACAATAATTGTATCAAAAGGTTACTAGCCTGTTAGCAAGCGTTTGTTTGTGCATGTGTTACCTCGCCATCCCGGGTCTCAATGGTCTTGATCAGAACTGTTTTCTTAGAGTGGACTTCAGATCCACGCTGTTGTTGCTGATGGTGCTGCTCTGGGCTGGTCTCTATGGCAACACAATTCACAACATCTCCATCATTAAACTCACCCCCACATAGGAAATACATAAATACTGCGTCTGCATTACTGATATCATATTTTGCATTACTGATATCAGTTAAGGTACTCAAAACACAACAAAGCACAAGGAGACTTAAAGGGTTAGTTCACCCAGAAATGAAAATTAGCCCATGATTTACTCACCCTCAAGTCATCCTAGATCCTGAGCCGTGTGGAGCACGTTATATGGCGGACAGATGCACTTTTATGTACTTCAAAAATAGAACAATAATCACTGCCATTATAAAGCCTGGATTAGCCAGGACTTTTTAAAATATAACTCCTAGGATGACTTGAGGGTGAGTACATCATGGGCTAATTTTCATTTTTGGGTGAACTAACCCTTTAAGTATTAAAAAAACAATGGTTTTGCCCCCCCCTTGTGGATGAAAAAGACAGGAGTTTTGCTCAACAATCTTAATTAAAGGGATAGTTCATCCAAAATCTAAAATTTTGTCATCATTTACTTACCCTCATGTTCTTTCAAACCTGTATGACTTTCTACTGTGGAACACTTAAGTTTGTTTTTTTGAAGATGACGACATGAACGCATTTAATTTTATCATTTAATTTGAGAAAAACTATCGTCATATCATAACACACACTGAAAGGTCTTCACAGCAACCCGTCAAAATACATGTTCGGTTTAACTTGAAATTGTGACAGAAATATATTACCGTTGTACAGTAGAATTTAGCTACGTCTCAATGTAATAATAATACTAACACTAATAATAATAATAATAATAATAAATTATTAAAACTTTATTTTTTTGTGCAGCTTTTTGTTTGACAAAAGTTTTTTTAATATGATTAAAAGATAAATGTATTTTTTTATGTTTTTTTTTTTAAGTTTTATGCCTTCATTTGATTGTCAGAAAAATTTAAATACACAACACAGAATTTCATAGGGCCCTAAACATTTAATTTTTGTTAAACATTTAATAAATTGTTGTTAAATTGTATAAGTTTCATGATTTCAATTAATTAGACATGCTTTTTGATTACTAAAACTTAATCTAACCATTAAAATGGAGTACAAAAAAATTAAAACAGAAAAAAACGGAATCCAGAAAAATTCAAACGGAAAAAATGGAATTTGGGAAAAAATAAAACTGATTTCAAAGGGCCCTACTTATAGTTAGTAGAATGTCTAAAGTGTGCTATCAAATTAAAGTGTATCCCAAAGTAGTTTGGAACCCCAATGACTTTCATCGTGTGCTTCGCAAAAGAAATAGTTTTGGACAACATGATGGTGAGTAAATGATGACAGAATTGTCAGTTTTCAGTGAACTATCCCTTTAAGGAGTGTGAAAGTGGGCTAGTTTCTCTTTTAAAGAACTCACCTCTGAAATTCAAGGAAGAATAGGTCTGCACAGGCAGAGAGATCCTGAAAACAAGAGAAATAATAATAATATGAAATAATGTTTTGTTAGTTAAGAACAATAACCAAAATCTGTCCAAATATCTTCTATCTCTTACCTGCTCTCCTCTCCTTCCAGAAGCTTCCTGTAGGTGGCGATCTCCACATCCAGTGCCATCTTAACATTCAGCAGATCCTGGTACTCACGGAGATGGCGAGCCATCTCATCCTTCATTTTTGCGATCTCATTCTCAAGGCGGGTAATGGTGTCCTGATAACCACCAGCCTCACGACCCAGACGCTCCTCCATCTCCCTCATTTGCCTTATCAGAGACTCATTCTACAGACAGAATGATAAAAAGGTAGAGAAAGTGGCAAAAAGAAAGGAGTAGGTAAGAGTGTACAGGAGGAAAAGAAAGACCGGAGTTGAGATGAATGAATTCAGATTTCTAGCAATGCAGTGTGCCATTACCGTTGGTTCTTTAATTAATCAAATTTACTCATGGAGCAACAGGGGAAACATATTAAAGACTTCATAATTAGTAATGATGTGGATTCAGATGTGCAGAGGCTGAGCTAATATTTGTTTTGGCTGGGAAATAATAACTTGGTTTAGAGCCCATGTGCAGGATCTTTAAGGACTTACGGTGCCCTTGAGAGAGTCGATCTCACAAGTGTAGGACTGGATCTGGTGACGGAACTCCATGGTCTCCAGCTTGGCTTGTCTGAGAGCATCATTATTCTTGTTTACTGCCTGGCTCAGATCTGACACCTGTGGGTGGAACAAAATAGTTTAGCTCAAACTCCTGGCTACTTTCAGTCTAGATACATAGATCTGAATATAGCCTTTGAATTGTATGTGTGCATATTTCTAAAATCTCTGATACAGACCTTAGACTTATACCATTCCTCAGCCTCGGCGATATTCTTGGCAGCAATACCCTCGTACTGCAGGCGGATGTCCCTGAGGGCGGCAGTCAGGTCAGGCTTGGACATGTCCATTTGGATCTGCACCTGACTTTCCTGCATCTGGGTTTGCAGCTCACGGATCTCCTAAAGGAAAAGGTAAATACAGAGGTTGGCTTCAGAATTAACTTATTTATATTGTCATTTTACTTGAAAAGTTGAGGCTTGGTTGGAGTATAAAGAAAGTTAGTATCATTCTGAGAGTGATGCAGGAATCCAACCATAATGTAAACTGTTTAATTGCATAGGAGGAATGGTGAAAAAAGTGACTTTATTCTTATGGAACCCAGCATGTTAATGAATGAGACTAAAAATAACGGTTCTTTATTGGCATTGATGGTTCCATGAAGAACCTTTAAAGAGATAGTTCACCCAAAAATGAAAATTCTGTCTTCATTTACGCCCTCGTGTCGTTCCAAACATGTAAGACTTTCGTTCATCTTTGGAACACAAATGAAGATATTTTTAATGAAATCTGAGACCTTTCTGTCCCTCCATAGACCTCATTGGTTCTTGAGAAAGCTCAAACGTGCTGCGTAACACACGAGAATGAACTTCATTGGTTCTCGCACGTCAAGCGAACATGCTTGAGCTTCCATTTATCATAAGTGGTGTATGCGTTGATGAATGTTAATACATGAATAAAAGCCTAAATTCAATCTTTTCATCATATAAAGCGATCGTGTCTCTTCAGAAAATGTTGGACTAAACCGCTCAATTCATATGGATTAGTTTTATGATCTCTCTTTGAAACGTCAAAGTGGTAGTTGCATAGCTGTCAATGGCGGGACAGAAAGGTCTCAGATTTTATTAAATAGATCTTCATTTGTGTTCCGAAGATGAACAAAAGTCTTACAGGTTTGGAACGACATGAGGGTAAGTAATTAATAAAAGAATTTTCATTTTTGGGTGAACTATCCCTTTAATATCCATTAAAAACCTTTTCATTGCACAAAAGGTTCTTTATACACTTTTCAAAATAAAGGTTACGAAAGGGGGTTTTCACACCAATGCCATAGAAGAACCATTTGTGGTTCCCCAATGAACCTTTCAGTGAACAGTTCTTCAAAGAACCTTTTTTTCCACTATAAAGAACCGTTTGTGCAATAGGAAGGATCCATGAATGTTGAAGGTTCTTCATGGAACCTTTGATGCCAAACAAGAATCTTCAGAGTTCTTTCAGATTATTAAAATCTTCTTCACACTAAGAAAAATCGGTTCTTTTAAGAACTGATCACTGAAAGGCTATTTGGAGAAGCCAAATTGGTTCTTCTGTGGCATTGCTGTGAAAACCCCCCTCTTGGAAGCTTTATTTTGAAGAGTGTAGCTGTAATTATTATTTTTTTTATCTCTGTTGTAATTGTAGGACTGTGAGGCCTTGTAAGGCCTTTTTCTTTTTCCACCGCCCTGCTCACAGCTGTGTCTCAGAGAATCTGTGTCTGTTTAATTATAGGGATGCATCTGTTGCACAGCTTTACACTGTCAATGTGCAGCTGACACACACACAGACCCACATGTGACCATTTTATCCTTACATGTCAAATAAAAAGCAGACAGAGCATTTAAAGAACTTGACTTCAGAGGCTCGTGAGTAAAAGGTCAGTGCACGTGTTGTATGCTGGGTATGAGAGTGAGGGAGGGATGAACAGTTAGTCACGTATAGTCATGGAAAATGTTGAGGAATGTAACTTTAGATGTATACAAACCTCCTCATGGACCTTCTTGAGGAATGCAATCTCTTCATGAAGACCCTCAATACGTCTTTCCAGGTCCAGCCTGGACAGAGTGGCAGCATCTACATCCTACAGAGAGCACAACAATTGTGCATTTTTATTTTTCATGAATTGCTTTGTATTTATGTGTATGTTAATCCCACATGTTTAAACAATGCAGAATATAAGAGGCTTAAATTATGGTATTTTCAATCAAAGATTATGTAAAACACATACAGCTCTAAAAGCAGAGAGGTTGTTCTCAGCTTCTTCTTTCTGGTGGATCTCCTCTTGAAGTCTGTGGAATACAGAGATATTAGAGTCTTCATATTTTGAAGTAAATGTGAAGTAATACATGAAGTAAATATGACTTAAAACATAGAGTACATTCCTAAAAGTGCTCTAACTAGTCTTTACAGTTTAATTAAGATGATTTTTAAAGACGTATATTGTAATTTGTTATACAGGAATTCCTACATAGCCAGAAATAGAGCTTGTTCTAATGGCCAAGATGTTCTGCATGTCCTCAGCCTTTGAGATATGCTGAGAGCGACTTGTGAAGTTGTCATTCCTTCATGCACAGAGATCAAAACGGAACATTATATTCTCACAAACTGCTTGGAGTTACACGTAGCTTAGGTTGAATGTAAATGTCTCTGACTCCTTTGAAAGAGGTATGTTGTTAATGTGGCACATATCCTGTTTCATGAATGTAATTGTTGGCAGTCAGTTGGCGTCTGATATTTTCATCAGAGAGATGAAAGGAGCTGCCATAAATCATACCATGTCAAAGGTGAAGGCTCTGTGGGCACTAGAAAGTAATGCAATACTCATGTTTTAGTTGTTTTACAATGCTGGGCAGCCAGAACTTATAGCAATAGCTGAAAATCATATAATGAGTTCTATATCATCTCTATGTGTCAGCACACCATCAGGTTCACTTTAAACAATGTCTATACATAGGAATTGCTAGGCTTTAAACAATTAGTGCTGATAATGTGGTGGGCTTTCTGTGGGTCCCTTGAATGCAATGCACTCAGACAGGCCGAAACACACTATGCGCAAGATAAGGGTTATTTTTAGGGACACACATTCTCTGCAGTGCTGGGGGGTTTACTGAAGAGGCCAATAATAGCAGTCTAATCTGGGCAATGTGTAATCGGACCCTGGGTCCTTTTGCAAATATAGGAATAACGCTCTTATACTCTTTCCAACATCATACTCTTACATGAGTTACACCGGTGGTTGCTACTTGGGGTTACAAATACCTTGACATAAGTATGTTGTCTTTAACATCTGAGGTGGTCCTGACCCCTATCTTTCCTGTGTGGTCTCTGTTTCATGTCTACTGCTTGTATTTTAGAAATCTGGCCATGATGTCATAGAACCCAGGGGATTTTAATGCATTTCTTTCCAATGCATACCAATTATAGTGTTTTGGGGAGAAGTTTAGTAGTTAGATGGTAGGAGTAGATGTCTCATGAATGCCCTTTCCCAAATTCCCAACTCAATGACTTGCCTGAGTTATGAGCACCATCATGACTTCCAGTTTTACACTATGTGGCTTCTTCCAGGCCCCACATATTATATAATAAATATCACTATGTTTCCGTAAAGTGTGCACTTATGTACGCTGAGAGAAATAAACCAATCACTACTGTAAGAGATACACTTTTACTTTACACATTTCTTTTTACTGTCTGGATGATTAGAGCTACTATGGCAATATCCTACCCTGCTAACGCTTTGCTAACATGCTCATTAAGTTATGAAAACGTTATTTCTGAATGTTCTCTGAACGTTCAAAACGTCCAGTTTTATAAATGTTTCAGAAAAACTTTTTTTCTTGGTTATGCGAATGTTAAGGAAACATATCATTTTATAATTTTGCAAACATTATGGAAATGTTACTTTTGAATGTTCTCTGAACGTTCTGAAACCAGTAGTAACAAGATGTTAGACAAACATCCAAGCATTTCAGAACAAAACGTTCCATGAAGAATGAATACATTTTTTTGTGATAATTTTGAATGAATGTTCTATTAACGTTACTGGGAGAATGTTTCTTCACTACTTTGAGAGAACCTTGCCAGAACGTTAGCCACAGTTCTCTGTTAGCTAGGAATTACCTCAAACTTCAAGGAAGATGAACACAAAGCTGTCAATCTACATTTATCATACTTCAAATTGAAATTCAAAGTAAAGAATCCGAATGAATGGAAAGGTTTACAAAAAGCAAAAATTCATAGTCCTGAATATTTCTTGAAGCGCTCACCTCTGTTTTAGTTTCTGTAGGTCATCGGCCAGGTTGTCTCTCTCTACCTCAACACGAGATCTTTGATTGGTCAGTGCTTCCACCTGTCTGCGGAGCTCTCTCATCTCCTCCTCATACATCTCTGCAATACGCGTGGGCTCGCGGCCCCGCATACGCTCAATCTCCACTGACAGTGCTTGGTTCTGCTGCTCCAGGAAGCGCACCTTCTCGATGTAGGTGGCAAAACGGTCATTGAGATGTTGCAGCTCTGCCTTCTCATTAGTGCGTGTATTGAGGAAGTCCTGGTTCATGGCATCGGCCAGATTGAAGTCCAGCTTCTCACCAAGACCGGCATAGGAACGGGCGACTGAGCCACCACCGTAGGAGGAGCTGGATGCGCGGTGGCTGGAAAAAATAGGAGAAGCGGAGCTCTTGCTCACCTCATAAACTCTGGAGGACATACGAGTGGACCCAGCAGAACCACGGCCAGAGAAAATGGAGGAGCCCAGACCAGAGCCGAAGGTACGGCGGTAAGAGGAAGCCGTCTCGGCAGAAGTTGAATACGCCTTGCTCATGACTGGGCCTCTAAGGTTTGTACGGAGTGGGTCACTTAGGGCTGTGTGGTAGAATGAGGGTCAAGCCGCAAAGCTGGGCTATATATAGTGTAGCTACCACCCACCCACATTTTTCTGTCACTGTTATCACCCCACACATTGGCCCCCACTTGTCTTTCTCTTTTCTAAACCTTGGTTCCTCAGCTGTCATGAGGTCTGGTTTCCAGCAGCTGGGTGGAGCAAATGGATAGGGCATGAGGTGGCACAGGTCACGTCATGTAGAATGTGCTGCCATTTCTTCTACTTACCAGGAAAAGCTCTTGTACCACAGTAAAAACAATATTACACAAAAACAGCATCGTTTTTTGATAGCGTTCAGAAATAACGTTTTTATAAATTAAAGGGGACCTATTATGCCTCTTTTCATAAGATGTAATATAAGTCTCAGGTGTCCCCAGAATGTGTCTGTGAAGTTTCAGCCAAAAATATCCCATAGATCATTTATTATATCATGTTGTAAATGCCCATTTTGAGTGTATGTTTTACAGACTGGCTCTGATTACTTGGTTCCTCTTATATACAGTAGCTGATGTAGGAATAGTTTTTATTATACTGATCGCAATCAGCACAAAAGAAAGCACCTTATGACAATATTCCTTCATTCAATGTTTTGACAGTTTTAGGCTGAGATCTTTTATTTCACATCTTTGATCCAGCTAACAAAAATATGGTCTAAGAATGTTTTGCTAACATTAAGTTATGAAAACATTATTTCTGAATGTTCTCTAAACGTTCTAAACATCCAGTTTTTTAAATGTTTTAAAAACTCTTTTTCTTGGTTATTATACGAACGTTACATTCCATTTTATCATTCTGCAAACATTATGTGATTGTTACTTGTTCTCTGAACATTCTGAAACAAGTAGTAACATTTAAAAAACGTTTTAACAACAACGTTTTTACAACAAATCATCGAAATGCTTACATTTAAATGTCAACACTGTAAACACACAGCAGTCAGATATTATATAGTAACATAACTGAATATAACATTACATACATTCTCTGCTGCTGACCAGAGTCCTATTAAGAAGAATTTGTGAGGGTAGCCTATATTAATATGTTATTAATTGCAATGTTTAAGTTTCTTGAGGCACTTTTTGACCACAGGGGCACCAATCACATACATTCCAATCACAGGTGCATTCAGAGATATAAACTATATAAAAAGATTTAACTCATATTAGCATTAATATTTATTTGTATTCTGTATAAAAATACAACACTTAATCAAGTGTTTTGAGATTGTTGAGCCCCATCAAGTCCACACTTTTTCCAAGAGGCCCTTAGGAAAGCAGCCAGTGACTGGGCTCAGACTGGAAGTCTATTAATAACCATGACAGCAGCAGCTGTGGAGTAACATCGCAACTTCTCAGGCACTATGGTTATAGCCTGGGGAACAGGAAGAACTATGGGGGTTGAAGCGACAGAGATCTTATTTGGTATCACATATATTTGATGACACAAATACACAGTTTCATTACTCTGACTTTCCAGGTGCAATGTAAGAGTTTATGACACAAGAAAAACAAATTAAGAACATCCCATCATTGAAAGGATGATGTGATATATCTAAAATATTAAGCCCTCCTCACATGATGGCATAATATTTTATATAGCTGAAAGCATTTAAAGGCAAAAACATGAGATGAAACAGATTTCACATTTGCTAAAAGTTTTCTAATTAAACTCACATTAATCTGTACATCATTTAACATTATCATTAATGCCATTAATGCAAAAGAAAGTAGAACATATTTCAGGATTGTCACCAACACAAATTTATAAAACTCATTATTTTATTTTCTCGTTTGAACTCAAATTGTAACAAGATTAATCATGATTAGGTTGTTTTAATTTCTGTTTAATAAAGCAAAAACTAAATAGGGATAAAAAATATTATATAAAATATAAAATATTTTATCATTTTCTCAACCTCATGTCGACCCCAGCCTGTATTATTTTCTTACACTGGGCGCCATTATCTTTCATTGTATGGCCGTATATTCATTGAATATCTATACATTCTGTTCCACAGAAGATAAAAAGTCATACAAATCTGGAATGACATTAGTAAGTGAGGTGAGTAAATGCTGACAGAACTTTAATTTTTGGGTGAACTATCCCTTCTTGAAGACACATAAAGTACCTCTGGTTGGGAATCATAAACATCAATAAGGCATAACATGATGACCACTGGTGAAGTGAATTCACCATCATCTCTTCATCACGGCACCTGTTAGTGGGTGGGATATATTAGGCAGCAAGTGAACATTTTGTCCTCAAAGTTGATGTGTTAGAAGCAGGAAAAATGGGCAAGCGTAAGGATTTGAGTGAGTTTAACAAGGGCCAAATTGTGATGGCTAGACAACTGGGTCAGAGCATCTCCAAAACTCCAGCTCTTGTGGGGTGTTCCCGGTCTGCAGTGGTCAGTATCTATCAAAAGTGGTCCAAGGAAGGAACAGTGGTGAACCAGTGACAGGGTCATGGGTGGCCAAGGCTCATTGATGCACGTGGGGAGCGAAGGCTGGCCTGTGTGGTCCGATGTGGTCCGATCAAACAGACTGTGTGGTCCGATCAAACAGACGAGCTACTGTAATGCTGGTTCTGATAGAAAAGTGTCAGAATACACAGTGCATCAGTTTGTTGCGTATGGGGCTGCATAACCGAAAGCGCCAACAGTGGGCACGTGAGCATGAGAACTGGACCACGAAGCAATGGAAGACGGTGTGGTCCTGGTCTGATGAATCACATTTTCTTTTACATCACGTGGATGTCCAGGTGCGTGTGCGTCGCTTACCTGGGGAACACATGGCACCAGGATGCACTATGGGAAGAAGGCAAGCCGGTGGAGGCAGTGTGATGCTTTGGACAATGTTCTGCTGGGAAACCTTGGGTCCTGCCATCCATGTGGATGTTACTTTAACACGTACCACCTACCTAAGCATTGTTGCAGACCATGTACACCCTTTCATGGAAATGGTATTCCCTGGTGGCTGTGGCCTCTTTCAGCAGGATAATGCGCCCTGCCACAAAGCAAAAATGGTTCAGGAATAGTTTGAGGAGCACAACAACGAGTTCGTCGACATTCGTCTATGTTTAAACGTTACTATATGACTTGTTTCGGAATGTTCAGAGAACGTTCAAAAGTAACATTCCCATAACGTTTGAAGAATAATAAAAGAATGATGGAATGTTTCCTTAACGCTCACATAACCAAGAAAAAAGATTTTTTAAACATTTTGAACGTTACTTTTTAGAATTATTTTGGAGCATTGGCAATGGCATACAAATTCTTATTTGTATATAACTTATTTAATCAGAATGCAAATGATTTTTGTTAAAAGTATTAAAGTAGTCGTTAATCCAGATACCGGTGTGTGTGTATGTTTGTGTGTGTGTGTGTGTTAGTCCCACCCCCAAACCCTGAGATAAAGCACTGGCCTCCTAAACCATTGTGGGTTTGAGTCCCATCTGGGATGGGTTTCAGAAGAGACTATACACAGACTGTGCGTTCTGTTGTACCTGTTGGTGTTGTACTTTAGTTGACAGTTCCATAGATATATATTTATATAGAAATATATACATAGATATGTCATTATATCTATAGAAAATACTTCATTTGCTGTGTTTTTGTTGAGCCACTAAAAAGAAATTTCAATGAAACATAGTGTCTGTTAAATAACTTAATTTCAGACCACCATCTCTCCCTGTCCTATGTTAAATATTTTACTTAAACTGATCCTGCATCAGTATGGCCTGTACAGATGGCTTGCCAACATGGGAAGTTGGTAGTGTAGATGGCAATGGTGGGGGAAAGTGGTGTCTAAATGCCAGGACATGTGAAACCAGGCATGGGTATGAGGTTATGGGAAATGATGGGAGTTGCCCAGTGGGTCGTCTTTCAAAAACACCCTTTGGCCGCTCTAGCAACCAACCAAACAGACATACACAGATTCCAACAAGGTGAGATGCCATGTAAAAGGGGGTAAAGGCCAACATGACAAGGGATATTTGGACGCAGTTTGAAAGATGTAAAATATGCAAGGGTCCCTTTATAAAACATTGACTGGACTGAAGGGCTACATTTCATTAGACCTTCACATTTACAATCAGAACAAAACCAAATTAATTTACTAAAAAACAAATTTAAAAAGAAAGTTTTTGGCAGTTTGTAAAAATACTTTTTTTGTGGAACTAAATATTTTGTAATGCAGAAAACATATTGTGCATCATATAGTCACGTTTAGCAGTCTAATTTGTATGTGTAAAGCAATACTCATAAAATATAGTACCGTACCTCATAGGGTGCATGAGAATAATACTGCACTGACATTATCTGAACAGTTGGTGGCACCACAGCTCAGTTTAATCATCACATCCTCGTAAAAAAATGACGTGTTTTGTTGTTACTGTCTCAATTGGTTGTAGATCATGGTGACGTATAAATGACTGAGTATGACATTGGTGTTCTTTTATTTTGTTGATGTGATAGATTCCTGAAACAATATGAAATATTATTTCTTCCATTTATTGTTTTCATTCGTTTATTTTTAATTGTCTCTTATTAGCATTATTTCGCCACACAACCCTTTATCTTTTATTTTTTTTATCTGTATGTATACATGTTTATCCTTACGCTACTTCTTCCTTTGTGGTTTCCTACGCCACACATGGGGGAACATACAGTAGCCTAGCCTAAATACTGATTTGTCAGTTGTAAGCCTAATATAGGACTTTGTGTATGAACACCTTATTTTTACAAAAATAACAGAAACATTTCAGTCTGATACAAAGCCACTCAGCCTACATGCACTAAAATTATTGCGATTTGAAACCAATTAACGTTTCATGTAAAACATTCCATATCTGGAATGAACATATGTTCCAAATAAAGGTGTGAATAACAATAACATTTGTCATGGATTTGCCTGTAAAGAAAAAAATCATTTGTTATCCAGTTTCCTCAGTGATATGCGATGTCATTTTCTTTTTCCTCGTGGGAGGAGGACAACTATAACCAACAGAAGGATATGCTTCAGTCGCCGAAAATAATGCTAAATAACAGACAGCCACACATCCTGCCCGCTCTTCCTTTTCACAGATAAATCAGCAGTTATAGATGTCTATTGGCCCCCTCCTTCCTTTTGCATGCAAGACTCTTCTCAAATCTCCTGGTCTCCCTATGACGTAATTGCGGGTCCCCTCCACATCGATGAAGAAAGATCGTGATTCCCGCTCCAGATCCGCACCAGAAATTCTGTACATTCGTTACTG
Organism: Coreius guichenoti; assembly: GCA_039654105.1. Taxonomy (NCBI): domain Eukaryota; kingdom Metazoa; phylum Chordata; class Actinopteri; order Cypriniformes; family Gobionidae; genus Coreius; species Coreius guichenoti. The sequence continues at coordinate 29,668,474 of CM077172.1, read as the reverse complement.
CCTCTGTATGTTTATTACTGCCTAAAACGAAAGCCTACAGTTAATTTGTCTTACCTGACGCGTCCATCACTTATGCTACAAGCGTTTAGCACAACCCTGCGGTACCCACAGACAAAATGTGGATTTAAATTCTTGACGGAGGGCGATAAAACAACGCGTGCTGACTTCAATCCCGTGGATAGTTAATACGATGCATCCACGAGTATGGAGAGCCCTGTTTTTGATGTCCGTATTCTGCCAGCTTGGAATGGCAGGCAAATACGGTAGGTAATGTCGGCTGAAGAGAAAATCTTCGAGAAATATAACGAAAAGAATTTCAGTTTCATTGTGCATAGGCATTGTGCATTGGTGTGTTTTTTAAGGCCTATGACCATTAAGATGTGGCCACATTTACTTAAATACAGTCCAACAAATGCTTCTACTGGTAGGCAGTTTAGTGGTTTATGTGACATGTGAGATCACGTTTAAGATGATTTATGTACTATTGTTTTAAAATCACTTTTAAGAATATTTGCATATATTATATTTGGTCGTCAAGACATTGTGAGCACTTCTCCTAAAGATGCATCAAAAGTGTTGTAGGCTTAAACTGAACTGTTTTCAGCTTTATCACGCAACTGGTGGGAATGGACAGTATGGAGACAAGGAAGAGCAGCGTTTCAGCACCATGGAGAGGGTCAATGTTGATATTTGTTTATATAGCATCTATCCACTTTATGTTTCATCATAGCTTATGTAGGCTTTACATCATCCAATATATAGCATCCCCCTCTATCCAAGCATTATTTGGTTTGCAAAAATACTTTTTACTCTCCATCCCTGCTCTGACCAATAGAACTAACTCTTCTCTGTATCCTTGGCGACACGTCGACGACATTGGACGAGTGACCCATTTGCAAATATTTCTGCAATATATACTGTCATCTACTAAATCTTATACATTTTCTAATTATTTAGCAGAATCTCGAGTGCACTCTCGTAGTTTGCTTAATAGACGCTGTTTTTCTTAAGGTTGTTGGTATTTAATTTATTCGTGCGTTACTGTTGTGTTTATACTATTGACATTTATGAATGGTAGAGTTTAACAGCAGAATTCTCACTAGCTACCATTTGCACAGGTTGGTTAAGGCTTTAGTTCTGTGTAAATGAAATGTAGCATCAGTTATTTATTTGTGACCCTGGACCACAAAACCAGTCATAAGGGTCAATTTTTTTAAATTGAGATTTATACATAAATCATTATCAATTGAGGATTGAGGATTGCTGAATAAATAAGCTTTCCATTGATGTATGGTTTGTTAGGATGGGACAATATTTGGCCGAGATACAACTATTTGAAAATCTGGAATCTGAGGGTGCAAACAAATCTAAATATTGAGAAAATCGCCTTTAAAGTTGTCCAAATGGAGTCCTTAGCAATGCATATTACTACTAATGATACATTTTGATATATTTACGGTAGGAAATTTACAAAATATCTTCATGGAACATGATCTTTACTTAAAAATCGATAATTTTGACCCATACAATGTATTGTTGGCTATTGCCACAAATATACCCGTGCGACTTATGACTGGTTTTGTGGTCCAGGCCAGGGTCACATTTATATTCGATTTTTTCCATTAATCCCCCTTTTCTATATTCATATTTTACATCTGAACGTAGAAATTTCAGAATTTCATTATAAATTGATAGTATTTCTGCGGTCTTGCCTTGCCTTGCAATAATTGTCTCTAACATTTTCCTCATTTTCTGAGGGCTGGTGTTGATGTTGAAACAGGCTCTTTGCCATTCATTCTTGCACCTTGTTTCTTGAGTCTCTGATATTTTTTCTGTTGCCAAGTCCAGTCATTATATTATTAAGTTTTGTTTAAGACTTGAAAGAGGCTTATTATAAACCAGGGGAATATAATTGTACATTCAAGAAAAATGGCAAGTGTTGCCTTTGTAAAGATTATAGGAAAATCCTTTTAGAATTAGGGGTTTTAGATTTAAGGGTTTTGCTGCTTAAGCTGATACTAATGTATACAGACAACAGATTAGAGTATTTTGTGCATGTATATTTATTATCATCTTAACACAAATACTATTGATTATTCCAGTTTGAGTATAGATTTGCATTGTCTGAGACTAAAATCTGTCAATGGTTGGTGTTGTTCATTATGTTTTATACAGGAATTTAGTGCACTTTTTAATCATTAATCCACACTCTAAAAATGCTGGGTTGTTTTAACCCACATTTGGGTCAAACTATGGACAAACACAGCCATTGGGTTACATTTTTTAATTGAATTTTTAACCCAACAGTTGGGTCTGTCCATATTTGACCCACAACTGGGTTAAAACAACCCAGCATTTTTTAGAGAGCAGTGTGAGTAAAACACAGCCATGGTGATTTTCACTGATGTGATATGTAATCATTGGAAAGTGGAAATGAGAGGTTGACATCACATTTGTTTTTAATTTCTAAGAGGTTTATCATCTGTCTGAGTCCATTTGCTCTACTGGAAAATAGGCTTAAATATTAAGCAAACTTTACACAATTTACACAATCTAATTGTCATTGAGGTAAACTGGAGTGTGTTGTTTCAAAAATAGCTCTTTGATGAAATTGTGTTGAGTAATCTTCACTCTTCATAGAGCTCATCAGTATTATGAGAGTATGTTTAAGCTACCTCTTTAAAAACACATTTTGGAATATACGTTCATTCAAAATGATTTAAAAAAAGCCTCATGCTTTTTAAATGGTCTACATTTGTTTTTAGGCTGCTTTACTTTATTCTCCCACAGCTTTATCAGTCTGACTTTTTATCTTTGTTTGTCCTGCTCGGTTCCCCTGACAGCAGTGCTGTTGGCCAGCCTGCCGATTCCCACACACACATTCAGGCACACACACACACACACACACACACACACACACACACACACACATTCAGGCACACAAACACACACACACACACACACCCATATATGCGCTCAAACATAGTCAGGTCATGCTCACTGGCAGTTATGTTTCCTTTTTATTTGATCAGCTGCGTTCAGCACATGCCCAGAGCTTTCCTCCTCTTTCTATCTGCCCACACAGTTCTGCATCTTATAGGGGAAACAAGCTACTGCAATCATAGCCTATCATGGATGAATGATTCTTGTCATTGATTCATCTTGATTCAATATTGTTTATATGCTTTCGGACTGTGTTTTTAAGCTCTAACTCTCGTGCCAGAGTCAGGTTTGTTTATAGTCCTATGCTGAGATGAATGTGTTGGTCAAGGAAAGGTCACGTTCTAAAAGGTCAAGTTTTAACACCAAAAGAGGGTTAGTAAATCTGACCCTAAATGTTTTGTTCTATTTTCAGTTTTTTATATTTCATATCTTTCCATCTGTCTTTTTGTCTCTCTTGCATACAGGCTGTTTGTTTGAGAAGAGGCTGTGCTCTAGGGAGCAGTTCTGCTCTGATGGTGAGTATCACACTAGGGGGGACAATATTTTATGCCGTTCATAGATACAGGAATTCTCTGAAGTTCAGAAACAAGGACGTGGTGCTATCTTCTGTGTCCTGTCTCTATTTCTTGCTCTTGATGATCTAATCGCGAGTTCCGGATCATTGCTTGACACCACGGCTCTGCTACATCCTGCTACGACGCAACAAGAGATGCATACACACAGATAAATAATTTACACTGCAGGAAATTTCACTCATTTAATGTTAGTCAACAGTAACCAAGATTGTGTTGGTGTGTATTTTTGTAGGCGGATGTTTACGTTATTTGGGTCAGATATGCCTATAGATGTCCAAGTGGAGATGCAATAGGATCCAAAATGAAATTTTTGGTTACACTTTATTTTACAGTACGTGTACTTACAGTGTACTTACAATGTACTTACCTAAGAAAGTACTGGGTAATATAAGGTAACCACATGAGGTTAAGGTTAAGTTTAGGAATAGGTTCAGGGTTAGTACCTAGTTATTACCCAGTTATTGTAATTGCTATAATAATTACATAGTATATACGTGCGGAACAAGACTGTAAAATAAAGTTCTATTTTTCATTACAAATGATATTATTAGTATAACAATTTGAATGAAAGGTTTACAGTTTTTCTCGATTGTTTACACACATTTTCTAAAGGCATGCCTCATACTCACAGAACTCTACACACAAATCAAAAAACACACACACAATGGGCAAAACCCCTCAATTCTCCTGCAAAATAAAACTTTACATTCAAAACAATGTTATTTCTTCTCAAAATGGTATTTTGTTTTCAAATGACACACACAAACCATCATATGAATAGACATTTATAAGAACCAGTTAAACACTGATGTGCTCAATGTAAAACACTATGATGAATGGAAAACACTTCTTCTCCATTCATCATAATGACGTAGGTCTTTTTTTGGCTCAGTGTTACACTTACTACAGACAGTACATACATAAGTGTGTTGTAAAATATTTGAGAATATTGTTTTTATACTCAGAACACACAAATACACGGTAACAAATATATTTTATTTTTCCCACAAAAACAATGTACACAGTGTACATCCCAACCAACACAAAGTTGCACATACAGTGGTCTACATACAAAACACCAGAAGAATTGACTGTATACAGTTACAGTAAAAAAAAAAAAAAAAGAGCTCACCTGTTGCCCTTTTATGCTAAAGCTCTGTTTGCTAATCGTAAAACTGTGTGACAGGTTTGCCCATGTGATGAGTCAGTGTGTATATTTGAATGGCAGTGTGTTCCTTGTGAAAACAAGAGATTTTCTGCATGAAAATTGTGCCAAATGCAGAGAATTGTGTGTAGTATTTAAAAAAAAAAAAGTGTGTTTTAAAACTGCAGTTTGAGTGTAAAGCAGGAATTGTGCTTGTAGTTTAGCAGAATTGGTTCAGGGGGTTGGTGCATGAGTTACATGTTGTGGTCATTGTGTCTCAAGTACCAGTATTTGTGTGTAAACAATTGAGAAAAACTGTAATTATGGAATTAATTGAATTTCAGAAGTAGTACGTTTTCAAAAGGTACACATTTGTACCTTATTTACCTCTAAAGTCTCTCTTTTGCATTAATGACAGCTGCACTTGAGCTGCACAAACTTAACTTGTAAACAAGTGTAAAATGTTCTTCAGCATGATTTGAGAATGATCCAAAATAGTATCTTGTGCTTCATGGAAACAAGAACATCTGGCGTATTTGATTAGTGGCCTGGAAATAATAGTGTGGAATCATAAATATTTTCTTCATAATTTTACATTTATTTGTTTGAAATGTAGCAAAATCCTAAACCTTTCTGTTAATATGCAGGATTAAATATTAAAATAAATCATGTGGTCTCAGACTTTTGAACCCCATGCACTGTAACATTTAGATGACATTAGATGAATTTATCAGTGCAGTTTATTGTATTTTTCCTTACTGCAGTCTGAATGAACAGTCCATGAAGAACCTTTACCATCCACGAAAGCTTTCCATTGGTTTCCAAAGGTCTTTACAGTGGAAAAAAAATCGGTTCTTTTAAAAACTATTCACTGAGGTTTGTTGGGGAACCCAGAATGGCTCTTCAATTGCATCACTGCAAAAACCCTCCTTTTGGAAGCTTTATTTTTAAGAGTGTGTATCGGTATTCCCATATCGCTTTTTGTGTTTTAATGCAATTACTTGAAAATTCCAATTTATATCATTCACGTATCCCATTATTTTATCCCATCACATTTACCTGTGTCTGTATTACCACAGCCATAAACCTCTAGTATTCTGTCACCTGCTCTTCTGTCTCTCCGTCAAGTCCCTCCCACCCCTGCTCCATGTCCCCTTGGTAACGGTGACATCATCAAGCCCATGGAAGCTGGGTTTACGCCCCCACAATCACTGATGACTCACTACCCGGTTCTTACGCACACCATCACGTCTCATACGCACATACGCGCACATATATACCCACACGGATACCTGCCAATTGAAAAGAGGTTACACAAATATGAGGAGCTCTTTGAAATGTGTTTCAAAGACTTGTGTTCACAATGACGGTTATCTGGGTCTTGGATAGCACGGTCAAGGCTTCCGTGTTCCCAACCTTATAAAATGATGAAACAGAGGTGTATAAATAATCTTTTTAATGAAATCTTTTTTTGCTCTTTGCTGTTTGAAGGTTTGACACCTTCAAACACACACATTGACAGTGCTGGGTAGATTAAATTGTAGTCAGTTACTGATTCCAAATTACATGACAAAAATTGTAGTTAGTAATGTAATCTAGATTACTCATTTTAGGTAATATAATCTGACTACTTTTTGATTACTTTTGACCTAACTCGTTTATCACATTGATTTGAATAGGATAATCTTGTACCATATTGATATAAAAATACAAAGAGAAAAAAAAATATTCCATTCTTTGTTATCAACAACATGAAGTGCATTAAATATTACATTATGTTAGGTTTCCCAAACTGGGGTTCATGATGGAACTGCAGGGGTTCATGAGTTTTATAAAAAGCTAATTAGTAATTAAATCATAAATATTAAAAAAATTAAAATAATAAATACTAAACATTTACTAAAAAAGATTTTACAACAATATTTGTTTACCTGCATGTCATGTAATCAGAGAACCGTGAACTTAATTTTATTATTTATTATTATTATTATTGACTTAATTTTATTACTGACTTAACTTATTAACTTAAAGGTGCAGTGTGTAGTATTTATGAGGATCTACTGACAGAAATGCAATATAATATACATAACTATGTTTTCAGTGGTGTGTAAAGACCTTACACAATGTACCGGTATGTTTTTATTACCTTAGAATGAGCCATTTCTATCTACATACACCGCGGGTCCCCTTACAGTGAAATCGCCATTTTGCGCCACCATCTTTCTACATTAGCCCTAAACGGACAAACTTCTCTACAGAGCGCTAGCTACTCTCTGCTGTCTCAGACGACGACATCTTTGTCCTGTGTCGGCCACCGTAGCTTCTCTATGTGCTTCGAAAGGTAGGGGTGAGCGGTGGGCTGTTGCAATTCACAACCTCACCCCTAGATGCCGCTAAAATTTACACAGTGCACCTTTAAAATCTAAGGGCTTACTTTATATAAATATTATATGGCAAAGAGGTTCAGCTGACAAAAAAGTTGGAGAATCCCTGCATTGCATGTACATATGAAATGATGTGAATTTGTGAATTTTAATGTGTTTGAAAGACAAAAGCCTTCCAAAGACTGTAATGCATGGTTAAATGATTGAGTGATGATTCAAATAATAATGAATGTGTTCGTCAGGAGCTGATTAGATATGCAGTGTTGCAATGTTGAAAAAAAAAAAAAACACTTCTTAAAAGTGAAATGAGTTCTGTAAATGCAGTGATCAAATGCTGTGTGGGTCTCAGTTTTCAGTGGCTGGTCTGTGTGTGCAATTCCACAAACCTGGAAGACCTTCTGAACGTATATATGCAGTATGTAATAAAAAGTGAAGTAAACTGTAGTCTGATCACAAGTATTTTAAAATGTAATATAATCTAATTACTAGTACTTAATTTTTGGAATATGATTATGTGTTCAGATTGCATGTAATCAGTTACTACCCAGCTCTGCATATCGAAAGGCGTATTACCCTGAATATGTACAGAGACACGCTAATGAATGAGAGGACAAAAGAGTGATTCACCTTTTATATAAGACACTCTGGATCCACTTTATATTAAGTGTCTTTACTAACATTTAAATTAATAATTTGATACAATGCACTTATTGTGTACGATTTTACCCACATGTAATTACATCTGTAATTAATTCCTGCAATTACATCTATAACTACACTGTTGTCCCTTTTCTTATATACCACCAAACCTGTCTCTAACCTTACCCGTATCCCACTTCAATAGCAGCAAAAGCGTAAACACAAGTACATTTTATAAAAAAAATGTTATGCAAGTACATAGTTGTACACACCTAACATAAAGTGGGACCAACACTCTTTACTGTTGAATTTCTGTGGCAAAATGGGTTTAAACATAGACCTCAGGTATACACTTGCAAAATAAAAAAGAGAGATTCCAAAACCCTTCACTTCATCCCTTATTCTGTCCTTTTTACCATAGGCATTTGGTCAAAAATTGATTCTAACAAACACGTTTTTTATGTATGTAGCCTCAATATTTATGTATTTATGTGGGTCTGTCTATGTTTAACCGATGTATAGTCAGCAATAGTGTAAAATAAAAATGCAGCACCTTTAAAAAACGTAAATATGTATTAATTATAATAAAATATTTGGTATCGCTTTATAATAAGGCCCCATTAGTTAATGTTAGTTAATGCATTAACTAACAATGAGCAATACATTTGTTACAGTATTTATAAAGCTTTGTTAATGTTAGTTAAAATAAATACAACTGTTCATAGTTTATGTTAGTTCAGGTCTATAGATACAACTTTTGATTTTAATAATGCATTGGTAAATGTTGAAATTAACATTAACTAAGATTTATAAATACTTTAGAAGTGTAAAGTGTATGTTAACTAATGTAGTTAACTAATGATAAACCTATTGTAAAGTGTTACCAATAGTTTTGCGTTGTGTACGGTATTCTTTCACCGAAGTGGTGATGTGACATCATTCTCCTGGGTCACTTCTATTGCAATGTAATAATGTACTGTGTATTTCCATGCCCCAGGGCAACTGATCTATCGCCCCCACAGTGCTCTCACATCTCCGTCTGTGCTAGAAATAGCCATGAGTCATATTCATGGACAGACCTGCTCAGAGATATAGAAAATGGCCGGGTTCATGTTTAGAGCTCATCTGCGTTAAGGGATCAAGGTCTTTTTTTAAACCACACAACTGAAGGTTTAGTCAGGGATGAGTCAGTGGTGTATGTGTGGGATGTGAGCGTATGAGAGTGTGTGTGGAGTGGGTTGAATATGTTATGGGTGTTTGTTAGTCTTGAAACTGGCTCATTTTTCACTTATGGGTTATTTTGTCTGCGACATTTTAATGTGCCTCTTAGTCACACTGTATTTTTTTGTATGAGTGTTTAAGATGACGTTTCATATATATATATATATATATATATATATATATATGTTATGACATTGTTTATACTAACATTAATAACTTTTTAACCTAATTTAGTTAAGAAGGCTCTATTTTTTTGCATTATTTGATCATAATATTATGGAAATATTATTTCATTTTTTTCTTTAGTGTTCTAAATCGGAATAATTTGTTTTTGTTTGTATTACAGACAAGATCTTTGGACAGTGTCGGAGCTCCAGACATGACCAGGTTCAGTACCAGGTCTCTGTTCCTGTTCTTCAGAGACTGCAGGAAGTGCTCAAAGAGTTGATGCTTCAGGGTAAGTACACACACACACACACACACACACACACGCACGCACGCACGCACGCACACACACATAAACACACACACACACACACACCTGGTATCCATGTTTTATGGGGACTTTCCATAGACATAATGATTTTTATACTGTACAAACTGTATATTCTATCCCCTTACACTAACCCTACCCCTAAACCTACCCATCACAGACATTTTTTTTACATTTTCAAAAAACATCACTTAGTATGATTTATAAGCTGTTTTCCTCATGGGGACCAAAAAATGTTCCCACAAGGATTTTGGATATTGCCATCTTTGTGGGGAAATTTTGTCCCCATAACATAGGGTCTACTAGGACACACACACACACATATGCACACATTTGTTTTTCTATCATGGCAGAGACTTTCCATTGACTTCTGTTTGCTTTTATACTGTTTTTGTTTTGGTACTGACAACCAAACACTTCCGACATTTCAGCTATTTAACACATTGATTTTCTGAATCCTTATATTTCCAGTTTAAGAATAGACAAACTGTCATCTACTTCCATATCTAATGGAGTGCATTATGCGCTGTGCAAGGTGTATCAAAAGTAATAATTTAGTATAGTATCAAAGGAAATTATAAAGAAATAGATTGTCCATTAGACTAAAGGAAAACAAATGAACCATTTCTGACAGGATTGAGTGTCTGAGGTTTCAGACTTGTTTTCAAGAAAAAGTACACTCACACATGCACACTGACTTACTAAGAAAGACGCTGGCAAGGCATGTACCGTATTTTAAGTACTACTGTACTGTACATGTAAAGCTTTACATGTACATGCTTACATAGTTTGTGCTGATGTGTGTATTTGTGTGCATGTGGACAGGATTCTCCTGGCAGGATGAAATCACCCAGCGCATCATTGCTAAGGAGCTGAGTCGTATTCCTCACACACGCACCCAAAAGATCCAGAATGCACAGTGAGTACCAGAAACAAATACGACTTTTAGTTTAAAGGAATAGTATAATTTACTCACCATCATGTTGTTCCAAACCTGTATGACATTTCTTTGGTGCAACGTTTTTTCTGTGTAATTACAGTTAATGGATTCTGGAGCTCAAAATCCTCATAAAAGTATCATGAAAGTGCACTGTATTCTAAGTGTTTTAATTCATACAAGAGCTTTGTGAATTTTTTATTGTTATTCACTTCCCTCCAATGAGCTGGTGAAGGATAATTGAGTCAAGATGAACTTGAGGACCAGATTAGCCTGATTCTCTAATTATTTTTTCATTCATGAATCACTACTTCCCTCATGAATTTTCAAAGTAGAGCTTGCATGGTCAATATTTTCTTTTTAAAGATTTATTTTTGACGTTTTCGCATTTATTGTGTAGGAGACACTTGACAGGAAGCAAAGTGGGAGAGAGTCAGGAAGAAACTCAAACTCGAGGCCTTCGGCTCCAACAGATATCAAGAGCTGTGTCTGAAATCGCCCCCTATACCCTCATTCACTATTCCCTACATTACTCCACTAATATATTCCACTTGAGGGAGTGAATGAAAATGAGTGAGTGAATTATTTTGCATAGTTTGTGCTTGCCATTTAATAATCATTTGAAACTTAGGAAACTGACAGCTCTAGTAGTAATGAAAAGATTTATCTTGAACTCTGCCATGGAAACTAGCATGTATAAAACTTAATTAAACAATTTAATATCCATTAAAAAGGAATTTATACCTGTATGATATTACGCTGTACCCACATTGGACCAGCGATTTGGAAAATGGATGGATGATTGATTCAGCTGCGGGCGCCATCTCCTGGCGAGACGCAGGAATTCATTCCGCACGACCCTCACAGTGCATTATGGGTATTCCCTAGCCGTTGAGCGTACATCAGTTTTACACTCGTTATTGCGGTGCATTGTGGGATTGAATGAGTGCACTCAGTAATGTCCACTATGGTTTCGGACACCACTACAAATGGCTGTTCCCTCAAATAGTGCCCTATTTAGGGGTATAGGGGGCGATTTGGGACACAACCAAGATTTTCAATGAATATGACTTATTACAGAAATATTGTTGTGTTTTTCACAGAAAAGACTTCTAATATACTGCACAGGCGTGTATGGTCTACTTACGATCCCTAAAAGATCCTTAATCCTTTTTTATGATGCTTTTGCATCCTTTTTGAGCCTTGAAATGTCCAATTTATTGTGACTGTATAAAAAAACATTCTTCAGAATTTCTCCTTTTGTGTTATACAGAAGAGAAAGTAATCTCTGAGTGTGTGTTATTGCTCCTGGAAAACTTGATTTCAGAGGTCTCGTCAGACCTCAGATGTTTGATCTCTTGTATTAGATTTAATGTAATTGACTGCATTTTTCAGGCCGCCACAGCCTGCAGCTAAGAAGGTCTATTCCAGCTCTAACTCTGAACCTGGTCCAGCTCAGAGCTACATGGATTACATGGTCTTAGACCCCCACCAGTCCTCCTCGCTCCGGATGCAAGCCCTACCAATGGACCCATACTCATACCTACAAGTAACAGAAAGCAGCATAGAAAAGCAAACAGATTTATGAGAAAAATTGTTATCTTTTTAGACTCATTTTCTCATTGTTTTCTAACAGGAGGACATGACCCATTCACTCCTTCCTCACAGCAGCATGGGATACCAGCGACCCCCGTCTCGAACCGTATCCCAGCAAAAAGACAGAGACCGTCAGCTCCTGGAAGATGCGGTGTCTCTCTACCTCTCCTCCGCACAACCCTCTTTCCGCCACAGGGGGGCAGCAGCCCTCCCTGTCGCTTCATACTATGAGGATCTAGATTTCCCTTTGGAATATGGAGAGGACTACACCCTACAAGAACAGCCCAGCTCAACCCAGCGCACCAACAAGAAACTCCCTCAGGACTACAGTTATCTTGCTGGACTTGATGGTGAGTACCTTTTTTGGGATGCTTCAAATGTTAAGATGTTGTCATAGTAATCAATTCACTATTAAAATCTGCATGTACATTCATATTATGGAGCTGTTTATTGTATCTTACATAAACGTGTATTTTGAACTTGTTTGCTATCAGATTTCCTTTCCTAAGTTTAACAATACATATTTTTTTTTTTTTTTTGCGAAAGTCAAGGCTAGGTTTCCTGTGTCTTAAAATAGAAGCGCTTGGTGCTAATATAACACCAAGGTCATGGTTTAAATCCCAGGAAATGCATAAACTAGTAAAATGTTACTTTGAATCCATTGCATCCAAGTTGCTTCAGATAAAACAACATATTATTCAATGTAAATATGCATTGTTTCAGCTGTTAGTGAAGATGCATGTTAACTTTGCACTATAAATACACTACAATTGCACTACTGTAATTTTTGTAATTTGTTGTTCCTTTTATTTTGATGTTAGTGGTTGCTTGGAGGGATTGCAGAGTTAGTATTTCATTGTATGGTGCAACAAACGTTACCTGGATATATGACAATAAACTTGAATTTTGAATCTTGAACTTTGTGTTACAGATGATAAACTGGCGCAGTTGGCAAGTCTGTTAAAGGGTTTAGGGGTGGACCCACGAGACCTGAGCCCTCAGCAGATAAAAAGACTTACTCTAGTGTTACAGCTGCTACAAAACATGGAGAACACAGGTATAGTGGCATCACAACACAAACAAATGCTTATGGCATGCATGCAGACATATATGCATTGTCAAACTGCTTGAATCATATAGAAAGAAATCACTGCACCTGGTCTTATTGTCATGCCAAGTTTTTGTTTTTATATCATTTAGATTATTTGGGGGACAAAAGCACTGAGTGATGTTTTTTCTTATCTTTCTGTTACTCAGATCAATCCCCAGGGACAGTCACTGTAAAAGAGGTAGGCACATCGAATTATTCATCTAAACGTTAAAAGAAACTTAAAGGCACAATATGTAAGATTTTTGGATTAAAATATCCAAAAACCACTAGAATAATGTTATATATTTTGTTGACTTGTGTACTTACATTATCCCAAATGTTTCCAAGAATGTTTAAATCCAGAGAAATTAGCCTTTTTAACCAGGACACGGATCGTGTCCGTGCGTCGCCTATCAATGACATCATTACCCTCGATTTCCAGTTTTATTTTGTAGAAACCATGGAAACACCAAAGACGCTTTAATATATTATGTGTTTTATTAGACAGGTGAGCAACTGTTTGGAGACATTCAACACAGTTAGTCTTATTGTTTAAATCTCGTTTTCTTGATTTACTGCGAGTACCATGTTTTACCATGCCTAATATCGATCTAGCTTACTGCAGTGTGCAACAAGTGTCTCATAGTAGCCACCGAGTGAACGCGAAGAGTAGCATTATAACATAACTTGCAACACACTCAAATAAATGTATCTAATATGCATGAACGGAAGAAGTGGAAGCGGTCGTCGTCAGCATAATAAAAGCGAAATCAAGGCGTCATCAAGCTAAGCCTTTGTTTTGAATAAGCGACCTCTAGCGGCGAAAAATGACATATTGTGGCTTTAACACTTTCACCTAGATTTGTTTTTAAACATTGCTTTTAATGCACAGTTGAATGAGTCATCAAATTATTTGAATAACACTACCTCTTATCATAAAGCTTGAAAAAGGAGTAAGGGAGTAATTAGCTGTACATCGCATTTTTAGGTTTAAAAAAATCTGTGCAAGATTATTTGTTGCATGTTGACATTTTTTTTTTTTTTTTTTTTTTTACAAGTAACGGTTTGTGTTTTCCTTGACAGACAATTGTAGAAGGCAGTGATAAAGTGACACAAAAAGGAGCCAAACCCCCCTCACCTGTTTCAGCTCTGCCCTCCACCCCACCACACCAGCGGACCCCTACTCAGCCCCCATCCGCACCAGCCCCTGCCACTGTGCCTAAGGAAGACAGTGTGGGGCCAACCCTGTCAACAAAAGACCTGGATTTAAAAGAGAAAACCACCAACATCCTGAAAACCGCTAAGGATGGGACAAACACCAGAGAGGAATATGGCTACATCGTCACTAATCAGAGGTAGGAGTTACAGTTAAGCTCCTAAAACCTTTTATGGTTTTAATGCTGTACCATTCATTCACCTGAAATTGACTATGATGGAGTTATAGAAATCCGCCCTGATCATTTTTAGACACAGTAATCCATGAAGCATCTTCCTCTAAGTTTTAAGAAAAACACTATTTTCACAGTATTAGACAGGACAAGCTTTAGTTATTTTTTGTCTTAGAGTACAGTAGAAAAGACTCCTTATTAACGATTGGACTGTTTTTGTTTCCTGCTTCAAATGTAATGAATGCAATGAATCAGAATAATGAGCATTTAGCGCTGTCAAACGATTAATTGCATCAAATAAAAGTTTGTGTTTACATAATGTATGTGTGAACTGTGTATAATTATTTTGTATATATAAATATACACACATGCATGTATATTTAAGAAAAATTTGTTATATTTATATATAAAATTCTATATTTATATATAATATAAATGATATAAGTATATACATGCAAATATTTCTTAAATATATTCATGTATGTGTGTGTATTCAAATATACATAATAATTATACACAGTACACACACATATATTATATTATTATCCGATATTAATCGGATGCGATCAGTTGTTTGACAGACCTACAGTATTTACATTTTTGACATTTGACATTGTCAAAATGACATTTTTTATATTGTCATTAAGAAGGCATGAAAATGTCTGTTGTCAATATACATTTTTTCTTATTTCTAAAATATTTCATCAGGAAATTGATCGTTGTGAGTGCAATCTCTATAAAATTGTTTATTATTTATTAAATAATTTATTTTATTTAAAATAATTCATGTAATTATGACTGGAATTTTTTTTTTTATAGAAATTTATGACTAGATATATGGATTATTTTATTCTGTGAAAAATATATTTAATGTGACTACATTATCAATTTAATTTTTATATTAGAAATGGAAATAGTTAGTCCAATTTATTATACCCATTTTCATATAGGTTTTGAAAGGAAAAAATATTCTTAATAGTTTTTTCCCCCTCTTTCAGACCTTTAAAATATAGTTTAGTGTGTCTCTGGTGATTTTCTGATGTATTTCTGTTAATATGGCTGAATCTCCCTCGAAATGTATTCAATTTATTTGTCTATTTGAATGCTCATGATAAAACAAATGCATTATATGTCTTCTTGTGTTTTCCCTCCAGTCATTTAAGTCTGTATGATGGGGTGAAACTCTTAGAGACCCTGGCAGAGAGAATCCATCTCTCCACGAGCAGTTTCATCAACATCAGGTAAAGTGTGTGTGTGTTTGTTTGCATTGCTGGATGGAGAGACTAATAGATTAGTGAATAAAGGGTGAGAATAAAAGAAATCATTTGGCCGTTTGTCTCTGTTCATGTGTGCAGCGTGGTGGGTTCTGCCCTGACGTTCAGGATCAGACAGAACTCTCTGAATCTCAGTGCAGAGGATGTGGCCAATAAAGCCGGTGAGTGACAAGCCTTCTCGTTTGGACCGTTAAATTTACATCCAGCTGGCTGGGGAAAGGGACAGAGAGAATTTGATGAAAGGGGAAAAGAATGAGCAGGCATTTATTGATTAATTCACACATTCACAAACATGTTTTGTCTTTATATCGCAGTGGCTGAGAAGAAGTTCCTCGAGGGTGAGACAGGTTTGAAAATCATCCAGACTGGAGTGGGCGAGGTAAGAATGTCCTCCAATCATAAAAACCGCAAAAACCACACATTCACTGTGATCAGCAGGTCTATAGATTAGCGATTATGGGAACCGGTTGGTATAATGAGGCACTCTCTCTCTTGTCAGTCAGCAACAGAATTGGCCACACAGGTCATTATTCTCTACATAACCGCCCTCATCAAGCAAACAGGCAACATTCTCATTGAAATTCATAGATTCTACAGTTTTGTCGATCTATTATGTACAGATCATGTACTGAGATATAATTCTCGGTTCTCATGAATCACTTTGGCGTTTAATACTGAACCGAACAAGGAGCATTTGAAATGAAATGTTTTTGAAATGGTCACCGTTCATCTCGAACTGTCCCCACTGTACCGTTCCCCCGTCTCAAGTCCTGCTGCATTTTTTCCCCGCTGTGCCTCATTTCTCTCCCTCACTCATTCTTTCTCTTCTTGTCCCATGCCATTCTCCCCTCTGCCATTCTCTTTTTGTTACCTCTGCCTTTGACCCCTCCCCATCCCTTTCTCCCTCGCTCCCCCACTTTCTTGGGTGGCTTTTGTGCTCGGTGCATATTGAGGCGTTCTGCTCTCCCTCGCTCGCTCCCCTTTCACTTTGTACAGCTGTTGCAGGCCCTCGAATGCAGAATAATGTCTTTTGTTGCATCCGGCTGCTCATATTTTTAATTATTCTTTCTTGTTCTATTGTGGGCTGTGACACTTTCTTTGCTCTGAAGTGCACGGTGTATGCGTGAGTGTGTGTGTGTGTGTGTGTGTGTGTGTGTGTGTGTGTGTGTGTGTGTGTGTGTGTGTGCACTCTCTCTGTCCTTTATCTTATAATTTTCTCTCTCTCTGCCTCGGTAATGAGACCTGCTTGCACCTGACTGTTTTTTGTCCGCCTTTTATGGGGATACATGCTTTTCTGCTTAGGCTGTTTTGTCTCTCTGTGCTTCTTTCTTTCTCTTTGAGTCTCTTTCTTCACTTCTCTTCTCTTCTTTAATGAATTAAAGTTTTTACGTCCCATGGTGACATACATAGCAATGCCCAAATTTTGGGACTCCCACTGAGATTGCCTTGAAATCTTAATGACAAATTTTGTTTGTACCCTAGAACATTTATTTGTATTAAATGTCACATCCTGAAAATCCTTTTTAAGCTAAAAACTACAAAAAAAATCTTAATTAAAACATATGTATTAGTCCACTTCTAGATAATATATATATATATAATTCTGTCAGGCGCTTCATAATAGAACCTTTTAGTGGTTCCATTCATGGGGCCATTTTATGCATTTAGTTTAACTTTTTTCATTTGTTTTCAATTATTTTTAATTTGAATTAAATTTTATGAATTAAGCAGCTCATAAACATATTTTATCACCAGAAAAAAATGTAATAACCTGTTAAACTTGAAAGATATTTCTCCTTATATAGAACCTTTTTGGCATGAGTCAAGAACTCTAGGGTTCTATATAGAACCCCATTGAACCTTTTTTTTCAACAAGTATATCATTCGAAACACTTATTATTCTATAAATCATTGGCAGGGTCCATATACAGGGTACTCGTATTGTCCCCAGCTTATTCCAGATGTGAAGGCTCAGTGTTTGTGTCCTTGCCAAACCATATTACTTATAAACCCCTTTTTGGGCCCATGGCACTTTCCTTACACCCCATTCGTTGTACCCCCTCCTGCTCCTGTTGCTTTCGGCCCATTTTTTTCCCTCCTCTCTCTCTCTCTCTCTCTCTCTCTCTCTCTCTCTCTCTCTCTCTCTCTCTACGGACGACCTATCCAGGGCATCAGTACCTCCCCCACCCCACCATTTCACCATCAGCAACATGTGGAGCTGTCGCTACGGCAACGACGTTTGATGTGACAAGTGGCGGCATTGGTTGAATGGGGCTGAGAGGCAGCGAGGCCTTCATATGAGTCGGACACAGCTCTCGGGGAGGCACATTCTCCCTTTCCCCTCCCTTTTCATGTCCTTCCCATTTATTTTCACTCATTTACCTTTTCGCTCCGGCACATGTATGCCACTCTTTCCCTCTGTTTTGGTTTCTCACGTCAACCACCGGCTACTTGCTTGATGCTTTGCTAAAGTTGTTCGACCGGGGATGCGTGGACTTTGAATAGGCTTGAAAATGTGAGATTGAAGACAGCCCTGCTTGCGATGTTGTGGCGCGTGTGATGTAAAGAGATATTCGTTCTGAGCGTCCGGACAGCACACAAGATGTGTGCGGGTGAGTTCTGTTTCATACCAGATCTACTGATGCTGTTGGCCTTTATGTAGTTTTTAAATGCTGAGATGCTTAATTATATATGCTGATATTTATCTGATGGTTGTTTTTGACACTATGATATATTTTCTTTATGAATAATGTAAAAAATGTATGCACATAGGCATAGGCTACTTAGCGCTTTATTAGTTGATTAACTTACTGATGCCATTAATTGTGCGCCCTGGTTTGTCAGATTTAATTGTCAACATTTGTAAAAAAAAAAAAAATATATATATATATATATATGTATATATACAATTTTGAAGAACATATTTTTTCTCTTTTCCACATGTGGAAGTTGATTAAGGTAGAAATTTCACATTGCATTAAATTTACTCATCATAATTTACTTATCATTTTTCTCTTTTGCACACCCATACACACCTTGAATTATAAGATCGGTCACAAACTGCGACACAGTTGTGAATAATGCTGTATTTTAAGTGGAAGTCAGTGTTTTGAACAATATATATTGTAGGCTTTATCAGTTCTATGAATGTGTGTAAAAAAATGTACCATGACTCAAACTTTTACTTTCACTCATACAGTTACTAAACAGTACCAGACTAAACTTGTGAAAAGGCATTCAAATATTTTTTACTCTCTCTCTCTCCCTCCAGTTTTACAGGGGTCAAAATAAATGATGATTATTTTCAATTGTATACATATATAACTATATATTATTGCTGTCAAATCGATTAATCACGATTAATCGCATCTAACTAATAATATGTGTGTGTGTATATATGTACACACACACACACGCATGCACACACACACACACACACACACACACACATATATATGTATGTACAAACTTTTATATTAGAAGCGATTAATCGCGATTAATCGATTTGACAGTACTACTATATATACACTTTTCATACAAATATTTATGCAAAAACTATATCATATAATCATATCTTAACATAATAACAGAACTCAAAATAGTTTATCTTTAAATGTGTATTTTACTATTTGGTAATATTTGAGAATATTATGATAATAGTTTTAGATCACTAAAAATTAAAACTAAAATAACAATTAACCACATGCGTTTGGTTACAGTTCACATTTTCAGCATTATGCAAAAACACAAATGTGTGTTTCTGGTGTGTGCGCAGTTCCATCGCATATGTGTGTGCGATGGAACATTTTTGTTAAACCCTGGTTTTAAGAATTATCTTGAATAGTGATGTCAGGTGGACTGGTTGCTGTGGTAACAGGGCAGAGCAGGCTGGATGAGTGAGATGATGTAATCCGTTTGTAGTCATTGCAGGTGCACCTAAGTTCATACTATTTCTCATGGTTTCATGTAGCCTACTAATTATAAAAAGGTGTTATTGTAAGGTCGTAAAATAAGTTTTATGTTTTTATCACGTGCTGCTAAAATGACCCACTCAGTGACTGGAATTAACTGGACATTTTTTCATGTTACCTTGAAATAAATTTCATTGTTAAAGCCAATAAGCCATAAAAATAGCCCCAAAATTGAAACCTTTTTTTAAATTATTTTGTAATTTCAGCCTAGATTGTGTTAAATTAAATGAACGGTTATGTTACACTCTGTGCTATTACAAATATTGTTCGAAAGATGCAAGGGATAGAAAAATCCTTCATTATAAACAACTCTCTGAAGGTTTTTTTAGAGTGAACTTAATGAAAACCGCACACCTTCTGCTGTGCAATATAAAGGCTGAGAGACGACGGCTGTGATGAGAATTCTGACGAGTCATAGTCTGAACGCGTCTATCAGATAACAGCAGAGTCCTGCTGAATTGTGAAATCAATTGACAGGGAGTGAATGGAGCAGAAGATACATAATGGGACTGATGAAATCTTAGATCACAGAGAGTCTCAGAGATGGTCGGCGCTTCATTTCTCACTCAGACATCTCGGCCGTTCCCGAATTGCCTATTGTGATTCAGAGTGCGAAGCTTTTAGTGATCTTTGCCCCCGAGATCTTCCAAAACAAACAAGCACATACACACACACACACACACACAAACAGCCATGCATGTGTGTTTGTGTGTGTGTGTGTGTGTGTGTATCTTCTTTTTCTGTGGCTGAGGTCAAAGGGCTCGGTAGATGTCAGAGGGGTCATGGGGAACGGCGGAGGGGTCCTGGGACCCTGAATCCTATTTTCCCGCTTCTTGAGGAACAGATGTTTGAATTATGCTTCTCGGCTAACAGCTTATTGTGATTCAAATGCACATTTGTATTCGTAGCGACATGTTCGTATGTGTGGAGCATGTGTTGAGCTTTTCTTTACGTAAATATGACCTCACTTGTGAGGTTATCCCTCACTTATCACCCTCTCCGGACCCCTTTCACCCCTCCTGCACAAGAGTTTTCTCGTTCCCTGTATCCATGCTTTCTTTCCTTGAGATCAGTTGCCTTCTCTCCCGCTTTTTCTCTGCCTCCTCATTTCTCTGCCTGCCCCTCTCAGACCTTGGGGGGCCTTTGTCCTCTTGTCCTAAACCAGCTCATTTTTCCTGCCTGCTCCCGTGCTCCATTCTAAAAGCCTGTCAGTCTTCCTTTCGGGGGCCTCTCTGGAGTAGCAGGTGAGGCGCCCCACACCCCTTATCTCCTCCTCCATTGTCCTTCCGTCCAGTCGCGCACCCTTGCTTCAACACCACCACCCCCTCCCTCCTTCCACCTCCTTCAATCTCTTCTCTGGAACATTCTTCTAGCTTTTCAAGAGAAAAGGCCGAATTTGAGTGGGAACAAGAGGGATAGAATGAAACGTGTGAGGGAGAGTGGGTGTGAGGAGGACAGGGAGCGAGGGGGGAAAATGGTTGATGAATTTCGAGAAAGGACAGAAAAGAAGGGAAAGCGTCCTGACCTCTTTGTGGTCAGACTAAAGTGCTCATTCACTCAATCTTTTTCTTTTGCTAGCTCAGCTCTAACGGCTGCAGAGCCCGTTTCGAAGGTCTGAAGGTCTGTTCCACTTTCTCAGAAAAACCAGTGGGTGTCTGTGCGAAAATTATGTAAAAGCCAGTGTAAGAATAGATTGTTAAAAGTTCATGTTGCATTTTTTCCTGTTTTGTTCTACATGTTGTTCTACAACAGATTTATAGTAGCCTTTTTTAAAAAATGGTTACACTTTATACATTTAAGTACTGAGTAATGTTAATTAACTACATGTACTTACTATAGGGTTAGGGTAGGATTAGGGTTTGGTTTAGGGTTAGGGTTAGCATGTAATTATGACAAATTAGTAGTTATTACTATAGTAAATACATGTAATGTGTAACAAGGACACATTAAAATAAAGTGTTACCAAAATTTTTTGTGGAAAAGTAAAGAGTAATATGTAAAGCTCTGTCATGCATAAAAACAGCCTCAAAAGATCATTTTACAACTTTAAAGTCGTTATTTCATTTAAATCGTTAAATTATTGTTAAATATTGTGTATTGTACAGTAAATTCTTTGATCATCTTTGGTTGATGTGAGAGGCATAATAGTTTAAATGATTGGAGGAATTAAGTTCCTGTTCTTTTTGCCATAATCCCCCATACTTTTTCAGAATTATTTTCAAATATTCATTGATGTGCTGGATGAAAGTAATATTAATGGTTACACTTTATTTTGAGGTGTCATTGTTACAGTGTAATTACACATTTAAATACTGAGTAATATTAATTAACAACATGTACTTACTGTAGGGTTAGGGTAGGATTAGGGTTTGGTTGAGGGTTAGTTGCATGTAATTATGCATAATTTACTGTTATTACTATGGTAAGTACATGTAACATATGTAACAAGGACACTGTAAAATAAAGTGTTACCATATTACTTTTAGACTTTTTAATTTATAAATTTAGTTATTAATGAAATTAATCAAGCATACATTTACTTGAGCAAGTGCAGTTTTGTGATTATGTATTTGGTAACACTTTATTTGGTTACACTTTATTTTAAGATGATGTAGCTACATTGTACTTACTCAAACAATTACTGAGTAATATTATTTAACTACATGTACTTACTATAGAGTTACAGTTAGGATTAGGGTTTGGTGTAGGGTTAGTTACTTGTAATTATGCATAATTTACTGTTATTACTATAGTAAGTACATGTAGTAACGTGTAACTATGTCACTAAAATAAAGTGTTACCCTTTATTTTAGTGTCCTTGTTACATGTACTTACTATGCATAAGAAAAAATGATGCATAATTACATGCAACTAACCCTAAACCCAACCCTAATCCTAACCCTATAGTAAGTACATGTAGTTAATTAATATTCCTCAGTACTTAAATGTATAATTACTCTGTAACAAGGAAACCTTAAAATAAAGGGTAACACTTTATTTTAGTGACGTAGTTACACGTTACTACATGTACTTACTATAGGGTTAGGGTTAGGATGTGGTTAAGGTTAGTTGCATGCAATTATGCACAATTTATAGTAATTACAGTAATAACTACATGTAACGTGTAACAAGGACACATGTAGTGTAGGACACATTATTTTAGTACAGAGAATATTCTCTTTTATTTGAGTAATTTTGGTAAAATATTATTTATCATTAACTTATGTACTGTAGGTTATGTACTGTACTTGCACACGTAAAGATACCAAAATTATAAAACAACTAAAGGTGATAATTAGAATGGACACGGATTAAAAAAGATGTTTCTGTCAGTAAGTATTACGCACTAAGGTGGTTTCTTTAGATTACACCACATATCCTTTCATTGAATAGCGTATAGGCGTATTGACAATAGCATATTTCCTCTCG
Source organism: Coreius guichenoti (assembly GCA_039654105.1). Classification (NCBI taxonomy): domain Eukaryota; kingdom Metazoa; phylum Chordata; class Actinopteri; order Cypriniformes; family Gobionidae; genus Coreius; species Coreius guichenoti. Next base: position 29,645,390 of record CM077172.1, on the reverse strand, counting down.
TCTCTCATTTCCTTTGCTCACCGTGATGGCCATGGATTACATTGAGCATTCTGCTGTTGCCATGGTAGCGCTACGGCCTGTTCTCCCCTGCTGAGGCTCCCAGACACCATGGCAACACCAACAGGCAGGGGTTGGAGACACGGGGGCAGAGGGCTGGGAAGGCGGGTGCATGACATCAGCAATCATTGCGTCCCTTCGTTTTCTTGTTCTCTTGATGTGCTTTAAGTACAGATTGTGAAAACGGGTAAGAAAGAGAGAGACGGAGAGAGATGGAATAAAAATAAAGGAGAGTATAAAAGAGATCCCCTTAGAGTGATTGACCCCTCCATTGTGTGGGGGATTTCCTTAATTGTTTACTTGCTGGTAATTATTCAGCGGGGCGGGCGGGTCAGTGACTTTCTCTAATTATTTCAGGGTGGCACGTGGCTGTGCGTGTGTGTCTGGGTTGCCAGGGTAATTAGTAGTCGATGATGACATCCGACTTGTTTACCCAAACAGAGAGAGAGACAAAAGAGAGGACGAGAGACACTGTTTTGTGCCAGAGAAACCACACGAACGCTGCACCTTCCATACATGGAATTAAATGCTTGTATTTAAATTTTCTTGTGTGTTGTTTTGCTCTGCCATCGCCCTCTTTCCTATATTTCTCAGTTTATTTTTCTCTACCTTATCATAGAGGAGTGAGGGGCGTGGCTTGCCCCAGGCCACACGGGTAGGGGAGGGGTCGCGTGGTGTCATCCTGACAATGGTCGCCATGGCGTGTGTGGGCACGGTGTTGATAGTCGCCCTGGCGGTTGCCTGTCTCCGTCACCACGCCCGTCAGTTAGCCTCTGGCAAATTGGGTCTGGGACCAGAAGCTGGTGCGGAAACACACTTTGATTACCAGGTAACACATGTTGTTAAACACACACTGGGTTCAACACAAATGCTGAGTGACACCAAGATATTTTTAATCTTTTTTTCTGAGAAGAAAATGCAGTTAAGGATAAAAATGTATACAGAATGACCCAATATAAAAAAAATACATTGCACATGAAAATATATATATCGCCATAAAACAGTAACAGTAATATTGTAATATTTTCTATTTTAATATATTTTAAAATGTCATTTTGTGATGGCAAAGCTGAATTTTCTGCATTATTACTCAAGTCTTCAGTGTCACATGATCCTTCAGAAATCATTCTAACATCATGATTTCCTGCTCAAGAAACATTTCTTATTAATATCAATGTTGGAAACAGTTTTGCTGCTTAATATTTTTATGGAAACCACAATACTTATATCACGATATGAGTAATTTTATTTCATAATGATATATATCACAATATAGTTATTTTTGCTAAATAAGGTTTTTATGATATCAACATTTTTGATACCATGGAAATTTCATAATTATTGTCACCATTTTCAATATCACAAAAAAATAATACTAGTCTAAGTAAAAAAAAAAAAAGCTTACTGAAGACAAGTAAACAGTGATAACATAAGAACAAAGGAAATTTGCATATAGGAAAACAAACTACAATAGAACAAAGACACAAATTAAATGTGAAATAATCCTACCTGCAATACTTCAAGCACTAGAAATAAGAAATAGTACATAAATTGTATAGAGTAATCAAAAGTATTAAAAAAATAGTCTTTGCTGTGTGATTAAATACACATTTATTCTTATTAAAGTTACAAAAGTGATTCAGTCAAGAGCAGTGAGAGATTTTATCTTTTTTTGTTGTTTGATCAACATTAATGACACAGACGACAGCAGGTATATTAGGCTGCTGTCACTTTAAGAGTGACTGCACGGATCCAGAATACTTGTGCACTTTATTTCTCAGCCTTTTACATTCACTTAAGACATAAATGACAGTGTCTACAGGTATAATCACTTACATATAGAAGGATAAAATAGTGTCTAATATCTTTTCCCCTTGTATCAAGAAGTTTAAAATACGAGTAAGTGGCATTTTAAGGATGACAACAGCAAACACTAATCAGGTGTAACTGGCATATAATCAGCACTGTAATTGCATTTAAATGTTGGCCTTGGCTATTAGTGATATTGGTAATTGTACAGTGATGATTATTGATCTGAAAATGTAATTTGAAATATTAATGCTCAATCAGTAATGATAAGGTTTCCCTGCATCTCTCAGGAGCTGTGTCGCCAGCACATGGCAGCCAAGTCATCGTTCACCCGTCCGGAGGCAGGCGGTCGGCGGGGGACCGACACATCTCGAGTCAGCAGTGTGTCGTCTCAGTTCAGCGATGGACCCCAGCACAGTCCCAGCTCTCACAGCAGCACACCGTCCTGGAGCGAAGAGCCTGCACAGTCCAACATGGACATCTCCACTGGACACATGATACTGGTACAGAGCCACAAACACACGCAAATTATAATTCAGACTTTACTTGGCTTATGTGTCATGATTACAGAGTCCTGAATTGTAATCTGTTTTTTTTTTTTTTTATTAATTGCATAGATACAAACTAGCCTTTTATAAACAGACAGTGAAATGCTTAAAGTCCACTCTGGTGTTCAGGCATATATGGAGGACCATCTGAAGAATAAGGACCGTTTGCAGAAAGAGTGGGAGGCTCTGTGTTCGTACCAGGCTGAGCCGAGCTCCGTCTCTATCGCCCAGTGTGAAAGCAACATGGAGAAGAACCGCTATCCTGACTTTGTGCCCTGTAAGAGCAATGTGCCAACATTTATTTCAGTGATCTCATCTATATAGTGTACACTACCGACAAAAGTCAGTAAAGACATCTAGAATGATTTCTGAAGGATCATGTGACACTGAAGACTGGAGTAATGATGCTGAAAATTCACCTTTGCCATCACAGAAATAAATGATATTTTTTAGATATATTCGAATAGAAAACAATTATTTTAAACTGTAATAATATTTCACAATATTACTGTATCTTTAATCAAATAAATGCAGTCTTGGAGACTTCTTTCAAAAACATTTAAATCTCACCCACACCAAAGTTTTAAACAGTAGTTTAAACTGGAAAGAAAGGCATCAGATCTGGAAAATACAAATCATTCAGTATGTTTAATTAAAAAACTCTTGTTTTAGATGACCATTCGAGAGTGAAACTAAAGGCGGAGGTCAACCCCTCCAAAGAGGACTACATAAATGCCAGCACTATAGTAAGAAACAACAATTTTTATTCCATTACAGAAGTATAAATATACTGTATATATACTGGATAAGTAAATATTTGTAGCAAAACACATCTCTATAAAAAATGTAAATGTGTGATCATGTCACAGGGAAGGGTCTTCATTTTTCTGTCTTTACCCATAGATTGATCATGATCCACGTTTACCTGCTTATATTGCTACTCAAGGACCTTTACCACACACTATTGCTGATTTCTGGCAGGTAAGTTGCACATGTTGAGAGTAATGATGAAATTTTAAGATTTGGATTAAAAAAAATTGGAATATTTTTATTACTTTAAATTACTAATACAATACTAAATGGCTGTAAATGAAATAATAGAAACATGGTAGTAAAATGCATTTCATATATAAATTATTATTTGTGTACTGACACTGTTTTGCATATGTTAGATGGTATGGGAAAATGGCTGTACTGTAATAGTGATGATGACCGCTTTAGTAGAGGATGGAGAAAAACAATGTGAACGTTACTGGCCTGATGAAGGATCGTCTTTATACAACATCTATGAGGTGAGAGACAAACATTAAGATTCACTGCCCTTATGCTTTTAGTATTCTTAAGGCCCGTTCACACCAATAACGGTAACTATAAAGATATCTATATTAGCGTCCACACACCAGCTGATGATATTATTCTGATTATTCTAAGTTCGTGCTTGTATGTCACTTTAAATGCTCGAGCCCTCAAAGCAGGATGGATTCTGATTGGCTGTCAATTTTTTTTTTTATCGTTCATCAGCTGCATAAAATCGTTCTTAAAGTGATTCCAAAGATATCGTTATAGCTGTGGTGTAAACTCTGTTATTCTTTAATACTGAGAACGATTTTTAGAACTATATCTTTATAGTTATCGTCCTTGGTGTGAACGGGCCTTTAGTCTTTATACTACCTATTTTTTTCTCCTGTATGTCTCAGGTGAATCTTGTGTCTGAACACATCTGGTGTAAAGACTTCTTGGTTCGTAGTTTCTACCTGAAGAACGTACAGACTCAAGAGACCCGCACTCTGACCCAGTTTCACTTGCTGAGCTGGCCTGCGCAAGGAATTCCCACCTCCACACGCCCCCTGCTGGACTTCCGCAGGTACTGCCGCAACCTAACACCACCTCATGCTTCCAATACCGCTGATAAATGAAGTCATATTGTGATAGGACTGCAAACAGATCATCACACACACATCATGTATTTTCTCAAGGGAGGTAGTAGCGCCTCAAAAATATTAAATTATTTATATAATATTATTTCCAAGTAATACTGTCCAATAGCAACATCAGTGGAATAAGGTTCGGATGGAGGCAGCGTCCGTATTGAGCTCAAGGGAGGCAAAATGTTCTCATAGAGAACAAAATGATAAATTCACATGACATCATGTTTGCAACCGGTAAATTGGTAAATGGTGGAAACGTATGGACTAATTACAGAGTAAACAACATCTCAAATAGGTCACATCAATTGAAATTTAACAAGAAATGATCTGCGAGTTTGATGATTTTAGTGAGCACTCGGGTTAAATAAAAGGTGCACCTCTGTGCCTGTGGCCATTTTTACTGAAGATTTGTTGACTACTAATAACAATAGTCAACAAACATCTAGTAACAAATAAATGTGCATTGTAACACTTTATAATAAGGTCCCTTAACTAACAATGAGCAATACATTTGTTAAAGTATCTTCATTTTTGTTGATCTTTGTTTTTTTAGTTAATCAAAAAAATGGTTAGTTTATGTTAGCTCAGGCAATATTAACAGATAAACCTTGTATTAATGTATTAGTAAATGTTTAAATTAATAACTAAGATTAATAAATGCTATAGAAATATCTATTTCATGGTAATTAATGTAAACTTATGTTAACCACTGAAATCTTATTGTAAATGCATAAACGTAATGAGTAAATATAATTTTTAATAGTATATTCAAAAATATGTTTCTTGTTGATAGTGTGAGGTCAAATGTGTTCAGAAACTGCATTAACCTCAAATAAACTCAATTTACATTAGACTATAACAACACTAACACACATGCACAAGTGTTTCATCCACATTTGTCTCATTGCAAATACTTTCCGTACTGTTCTTCCTCACCCTAATATGAGGATCTGCTTCACACTTGAGATTCCCTAATTATCTATGGATGTTTTCTTTACCTTTAAGTCTCGTTCTCCCCAAGTTCCTCTCCCTTGAATGCATTTGCACTTCAGAGCTTCTCTGTTTGTGCTCAACATGCTGCCACGGGCCCTCCTTTACCCCCCCGTCTTTCTCTCCTTCTTCCGTCACTCTCTCTGTCTCTGATGGAGATCGGTAGGTCCCTGGACGTAGCACACCTCCCAGTGTCATTTTTGTGATTTGCAGCTAGTAGTCTGGGTCCAGTTGCATAGTCACAAAAATGATCATTGGTAGGTGTGAGTGCAGCAGGAGTGAGGCTTAACGGATGCTCCATCCCCTCTCTCCCCCTTCCTTCCCCAGCATCACGCATCGGTCAATTCCTCTTTGTCGGCAGAATAATGAATTGTAGGGCTTGACAAATTGACAGTTATGCTCATTATGACATGCTCGGTTTTCAATTTTTCTTTCTCTCTTCTTCACCCCCATCCTTTCTATTCTTCCTTTTGCATTATGCATCTTGTTTTTCTCCTTTTTTTCCAGAAAAGTAAACAAGTGCTACAGAGGACGCTCATGCCCAATCATTGTGCACTGCAGGTAAACAGCCACAATATGTCTCAGGCTCACAATATGGGATTTTTTATTACCGTTTTCCCTGAAAATGAATGATTCAAATTTAAATGGTTTCCTGTTTCAAACAGCGAGGGTACTGGCAGAACCGGCACTTACATTCTTATTGACATGGTACTTAACCGCATGGCGAAAGGTAAGCACCTCATTACTCTATCTAGCCGTTTCATTTAAGTGCGCCTTGTATGCGCTACATGCTCACAGTATGTTTGCCTGTTTTAGGCGTGAAGGAGATTGACATTGCCGCCACATTGGAGCATATTCGTGACCAGAGACCAAGTATGGTACGCACTAAGGTATGTATAAAGTGCTTTTCAATTATTTCAGCATGTGATTATGCATGTTAGTATGAAAGCTTCCCAGACCACAACAGTGTCGGCCCACATCTGGTACTGGTGGAGTCCACACGTACCAGATGTGGGCCAGATCTGGGCCGACACTATGTTGCTGTCTGGGTTGTTTCAGCCATGCAATAAAAAAAAAAAAAATTAAAAAAGGTAATTGTGACTTTTTATCTCACAATTCTGACTTTTTTTCTTGTCATTTTGAGTTTATATCTTGAAGTTCTTTGTTTCTTGCAATTCCCGAGTTTATCAACTTGCAATTCTTACTTATTCTTGCAATTGCGAGTTTAGAATTCACAATTCTGAGTTTATAAACTCGCATTTCTGAGTTTATATCTAAACTCGCAATTGCGAGAAGAAAAGTCAAAATTGCGAGTGTTTTAAACTGAATTGCAAGAAATAAAATTACAATTGAGAAAAAGGTCAGTTTTGCGAGTTTATATCTCACAATTCTGAGTTTATAAACTCGCATTACTGAGTTTATATCTAAACTTGCAATTTCTAGAAGAAAAGTCCGAATGGTGAGTTTATAAACTCGGAATTGCAAGAAATAAAGTTAGAACTGCAAGATATAAACTCGCAATTGCGAGAAAAATGGTCAGTACTGCGAGTTTATTTCTCTCAATTCAGAGTTTATATCTAAACTCGATTGGGAGAAGATCAATTGCGAGTTTATAAACTCAGAATTGCGAGAAAAGTTAGAATTGCTAGTCTACATCTTGCAATTCTGACTTTTTTTCCTCTCCAAATTTTAAGATATAAACTCAGAATTGAGATATAAATTCGCAATACTGACTTTTCTCGTAGTTGCTAGTTTATTTCTCACAATTCTGAGTTCTTAAACTCTGAGTTTATATCTAAACTCGCAATTGTGAGAAAAAAAGTCAGTATTGTGAGTTTATTTTTTTTCTCACAGCTGCGAGTTTACATATTGCAATTCTGACCTTTTCTCGTAAATTCCGAGTTTACATCTTTCCGAGTTTATATCTCGCAAAAGTCAAAATTGCGAGTTTATAAACTCAGAATTGCAAGTAATAGTCCGAATTGTGAGATATAAACTTGCAATTACCTTTTTAATTTTTCTTTATTCTGTGCCGGAAACAAGCTTCCTTATGTTATTGTGTATTTACACACTAAACTTGACTGTTTCTTCAGGACCAGTTTGAGTTCGCCCTGACAGCTGTGGCAGAAGAGGTGAATGCCATTCTGAAAGCCCTTCCTCAGTGAGCCACATCCAACTGTGTCCCTATTACATCCTTTCGACTTGTACTCACCTCTTTTCATGCACCTCACTCACTTTCAAAAGTCGGAAAAATAATATTGTCACGCTATAAAAGACTATGAACGCTTTCTGTACGCTGGAAACACTTTACAGAGGCCAAATTCGTCAGTCCTAATAGAGTTTCAGGGAAAAACAGTGGTTTTAAGAGACAACTGCGTTCCACACAAACATAAGACAGTGATTTAAAGTGACCTAATTTCTGAACATTGACCGTATATTGTCTTTTTTTTATAAATATACATATAATGTTTGATGTTGAAAATGCAGTCTTAACCTTTTGTTGTTCTTAAAATGCTTTCTTTATCATGGTATGGCCAAAAATGCAATTCATGTATCAAACGTAAAAAAAGACAGAAGAACCCACCATGTCTCATGCAGTCAAACATGAGAACATATATGCAGTCACGACTCGCGTCTGAACCCAAGAGTGGTTTGTTTCAGTGGAATGTACCTGAAAGGCACCTGTAATATCTTACGGTTCCTGTCAAATCTCTCACAAACATTCAGTGCTTTCACATCCTTAATGTCTAGTGCAGCCTTTACGTCGTGTGATGATCACTGTAAATAATTCATGGAGAGCTCCCTTTGTCTATTCCTATAGCAAATGTTTCGAAAATTATCAAAAAAAGAGAGAAATATATGACTATCATTTTTAAATGGTTCTAAATTAAATGTGAATCTGTGTAGCAGCACTGCTTGATGTGTGTGGCTTTTTCTTTCAATATGATCATGCAGATTGAACTCTGCTATTTATTAACAAAATGGCTGTGAATGTAGAAAGATGTTTTTGCTTAATGACTGTGCAGTTAAAGGGATAGTTCCCCCAAAAATGAATATTACCCCATGATTTACTCACCCTCAAGCCATCCCTTCTTTCAGACAAATACAAGTTATACTGGCTCTTCCAAGCATTATAATGGCAGTAAATAACAGCCCAAATTCTGAAGCCCAAAAAAGTGTATCCATCCATCATAAACGTACTCCACACGGCTCCGGGGGGTTAATAAAGGCCTTCTGAAGTGAATCGATGGGTTTGTGATTAACACGTTATAAAGTAAAATATCTAGCTTCCGGCGGACCGCCTTCTGTATTCAACTTACGGAAAAAAGCGTAACTGGCGCGACAGTGACGTCGGACGTAGCGTAAGCATTTTGAACTGCGAGAGGTTTACACTTTTTGCGTAAGTTGAATACAGAAGGCAGTCTGGAGGAAGCTAGATTTTTTTTTTTTAAATATGGATATTTCTCTTACACAAACCCATCGATTCGCTTCAGAAGACCTTTATTAATCCCCAGGAGCCGTGTGGATTACTTTTATAATGGATGGATGAACTTTTTTGGGCTGCCAGGACATTTATTAATATAACTCAGATTGTATTCGTCTGAAAGAAGAATGTCATATACACCTAGGATGACTTGACGGTGAGTAAATCATGGGGTAATTTTCATTTTTGGGTGAACTATCCCTTTATGGCATTTAGCAGATGGTGATAATGCTATCTAACCAAACCTAGTCATTATTTTTGGTACCGTTTGGAGTCAATAATGGCACAGAAATGACACAATTCATCTTAAAAAAATTTTTTTAAAAAAAATTTAAAAAAAAAAAAAAAAAAAAAAAATCACAAAAAAAAAAAAATACTTAGTATCCTTGCATGTCTGGGAAAATCCACACTAATGTTCAAAAGTTTGGGGCCAGTTAGATTTTTTATAAGACATTTAAAATTTCTATTTTAAATAAATTCTGTTCTTTTGAACTTTCTATTCATCAAAGACTCCTGAAAAAAACAAAATGTATCAGTTTCCACAAAAATATTAATCAGCACAGCTGTTTTCGATAATAATAAGAAATAAGAACAATAATATGAAGAAATGTCTCTTGAGCATCAAATCAACATATTAGAATAATTTCTGAAAAGCAATGACTGTTGAAAATTCAGCTTTGCCATCACATGAATAAAGTAAAGTTATTTTAAACTGTAATGTTTCAAAACATTACAGTTTTTAACTATTTTTGATCAAATAAATGCAGACTTGGAGAGCAATTTGAAAAATCTTACCGATCACAACCGTTTGAACAGTAGTGTATAAAAAAAAACTACAGAATAATGGGTTATGAAATACAGATATTTTAATTAAAACACAAGAAACCTTTCAGAATAAATAATAAACCTTTCATTAGTTATGAAGATTTTAAATTCTCAAATATAGCATTTCAAGTGCAACTATACATTCATTGTAGGTTTGAAGCATTCATTATTAAAAATGTGAAAGAAGAATTTTGTCCTTAAGACACTTGAAGTTGTACATGAGCTCACATATTTAATTAGTGCAGGCCATAAATATAATTTATATATAAAAAGTAATCCAGTATTCCCTTTCCAAGGCTCACATTAACACACATACATACTTAGCACGTACATTATTGACCTTTATGTAGTGTTGCCTGGGATTTTTTTCCAAATAAAACTTTGAAAAGGGTCTGAGCAGCAGGTGAGCCAGGCAGAGAGAGAGAGAGAGAGAGAGAGAGAGAGAGAGAGAGAGAGAGAGAGAGACAGACAGAGAAGCAGAAACCGGGAAATGCTTCACCTGTTAAGAGCAGACGGATGAATGCAGTATTAGTGTTGCCTCATAGTCCCGTGTTGTGTTTGGTGAATTACAACTATACAGATTAATGAAACTGAGACTAATTAAACAGAGGATTGCTTGCTATTTTGAGTGTACTCAAATTTTTATCCACAAATGAATCACTATTTTCCTGGAATACTGCATGATCTATAGCAGGAGCAGCAAAGTATACACAAATGCATGGGGAGAAGATCTAAAAACTATGCTTAAGTCATGAACAGAGTTGCAGAGACGTCTACACTATGTTTTACCTCTGGGGTAAGAGGGGTCACAGCCACAGGTCAGCCTGTGAAGGCCTGGAAGTCGGATTCTGTAACGGCAGGGAGAATGAGTCAGGTAAAAAGACCAGGAAAAACAAAATCCTAAACAGTAAATGCAAATGAGGTTTACAAATGCAACTCATGAATGGGAATGAATGACAACAGTCCCACTGAATTACATGCTTTTAGTGGACAGTCTATCAGCAAGAAAAATAAAAGGCATTCAACCTAATATAATGCAAGGCCTCTCAGCTGTAAAAATTATTGTATTTTAAAAAATAAGATTTAAAGGCATAATAGTTTTAATAAAGAGCTGCTGTCCATTTATATCAGAGAAAAAGCAAATTGATAAAAATTAGCAGTCCATCAAAAATACTTCTTGAAAAACTAAAAATGAATTCTTATGAGCAGAACTGATTTAATACAGTTTATTGTTCTTCATATTAGCAACAACATCATGTTAACAATGACTGAAACAGCATTTAATAGCAATTGCGTCATTTAAATGGCACTTTCTGAGGACTGAATATGCCCTCTGAATTCTGTTCTGAGATAACAATGTTGTCTCACATAACATTTTCAAATGTGAATAGTAGTTGTGTGTAAATGACTTTGTTCCGTCATTGCAGTTTACAATGTACACAAAATATGTTTTTTAATTAATATTCACATAGCATCACATTCAAACTTTTTGTGCTTTGTTTAGTGTTCATTTATTAATGTTTTGATTGTTCATTTTGTATCACAAAGCTGAAACAAACTGCACAAGCAAGTAGGGCTGGGTAAAAAAAATATCGATTTTCTCGATTTTAATCGATTCTCATTTTTACGAACCGATATCGATTCTTAAATCCCAAGAATCGATTAGTCATCCTGTTTTCAGTTGATGAATGAACGGGAAATTGTAGCGCGCCTCCCATCCAATAAATCGCAATAATCTTTGTGCTTTGTTACTATTGATATGAAACAAAGTCTCAGATTTCAAATTACGTCCATTTTATTACGAAATTCAAAAACATAAATACCGTTTTTGCGCTGTGGCTTGAGATCGCTCTGGCGCAGCTCAGCTCAAGCGAAGCGGCAGCGCGGAGCTCACGTGAACTCATCCGCTTTAATACCAGTTACAGCGCGAAATAAACATGAATGAGCATCTGAAAGTGTGTTAAAAGATAGAGTACAACTTACCGAAATCCGTATCATGTCTCATGGAATTGCTCAATCAGTGTTTCAACCGCGGGAAGACAAAACAGCTTGTAAACGATGTCATGTAACGTCACATTTACCTCAGAAAAACTACATCCAGTGTCCATAAACTCGTTAGTCAGCTAGAAAAATTAACTCCAGAGAGGAGCATTTTGATAAATATATGCACCATATTAGGCTGCATATTCATTATAATTTTTTAATGTTCTTCAATATTTAATGCATGTTTGAATAAATCTGGCAAGTTATGACAGCCACCATTTAAATGTTTTTATTTCATATAACTTTATTATTACAGAGAACAAAATTATAAACGCAACACTTTTGTTTTTGCACATTTTAGAGTGGCCTTTTATCGTGGCCAGCCTAAGGCACACCTGTGCAATAATCATATTGTCTAATCAGCATCTTGATATGCCACACCTGTGAGGTGGATGGATTATCTCGACAAAGGAGAAGTGCTCACTAACACAGATTTAGACAGATTTGTGAACAATATTTGAGAGAAATAGGCCTTTTGTGTACATAGAAAAAGTCTTAGATCTGAGTTAGCTCATGAAAAATGGGGGCAAAAACAAGTGTTGCGTTTATAATTTTGTTCAGTGTATATAAAAATAAAAAAAAATAAAAAATTGTAATTTAAGTGTTTGTATACAAATCAGTTCATTTTTACCCTCAATATTATAGTAGGCTAATGTAGCCTAGTAGGCTACAACTGACTCCCATAGTTTACTAGTTAAGAGATTTGTTTTCCTTGAGAAAATTTGCCATATATTGTACCTGAAATATATCCAAAATAATCGATATTGAATCTAATCGAAATCGAATCGAATTGCAAGGTTGTGAATCGAAATCGAATCGAATTGTGAAATTTGTGTCAATACCCAGCCCTACTAGCAAGTAAAAAGTATCATATGCTTCTTTGGCAAACTTATACACAAACTGGCATGTGAAATATAGCACTGGCAACAATAGCCAAGCATTTGAATCCTAACAAAAAAAGGCACAAACAAAATATCAATACTGAATAATTCTGATGCGTATAAAACGAAATGATGAGAGTCATTGTCAGTCAGTTATTTGGCACATTCTGATGAACAGATAATTTTGGACCTACATTCCCTTATATGTCTGACTATGCAATCACTAAACATTAGTCCTCTGAGGCAGATTATCTTTTGTCTTTGTGCAAAATTTCCCCATCTACAAAAAAGTCCCCTTCACATTCAACAGGTACCTCTGAAGGAATGACAAAATGCACCGTAAAAATCAGAAAGCATCCAGACAAGAATCAGAGAATCTCCTTTCTATAAGGAACAATAGCAAACACTGATGAAATGGAGCACTTCACTGCTGGAAGAATAAATGGAGCATTCACTAGGAATGGGATGCCAACTAATCAGCAAGATTGCTATTAAAATGCTCTGCAATACTCAGAAAAGCTACTCAGTTTGTTTAGAGCTGTGGTTCTCAAACTTTCTGACTCCCCCATTGTCCACAACAATATTCAAATATCCCATAACTTTTATAGTTTTTTCAGAATGTACTGGTTAAAGATTAAGGATTTAATAATAAAAACATTACTCATTTTATCCAATAAAGTATTTTAGAGCTTGGCATAGTTTATTTATTATAAAAACACATGGAGTTATAAGATTTTATGGTAATACTTTCATTGTTAACATTAGTTAACTACAGTCATTAACCTTAACTAAGATTCATAAATACTGTTAGTTCATGTCAATCTCAACATTTACTAAAACATTTGTAAGGTCAAATATTGTATCTGTTAACATTAGTTAATGCACAGTGAACTAACATTTACATTTACATTTACATTAACAGTAAAACACCTTTTTATTAAATAACATTAACAAAGGATAAAAAAATGCTGTAAAAATATATTGCTCATGATTAGTTCATGTTAGTTAATGCATTAACTATTGTTAACAAATGAGGTATTATTGTAAAGTGTAGGATTGCTCATATATCCAGGTTTTTCAAGGCCTCTTCAAAAAACAAAAACAGGAGGTGAATTAAAATACGAAATATCTTGATTTTTGGCTGAAAATGTTAAGTCATTTTGAGTCCACCCAAATTAAGTACCACTGGTTTATAATGCAGCAACTTAGTTGCAATTGAATTTATCTCAATGAGAATGTAAGTAGAGCATTTATTTTTGTTTGGCAGCAAAAAATCATGTTAATATTGGATTTAAATGTGTTCTAAGTGATTATTATGCTAACTTTCGCAATTCTGCTAACTTTTACCATATGCCTGCTCTCCAATATCCCAAAATCGCACCCTCCAAAGACATGTCAGCCAACCTGATGCCAGCAATCCAAAAGATTCACAGGCACAGCAGAAAGTGTTTCTGATCAACTAAAAAAAGCAAACTATTTTTACTGTTTACACAGTCAAGGCTGGCAAATGATATCCCAAGACACCTATTTCAGTGATATCTGTCAGGTATGAGTGGCATTCTGAAAAATTGCATACAGTACCTTCCTATAAAAATGTCCTGTCTTTGTGGAGTATAAACACATTTTGGCACCTGTTATTCATTCCTCAAGGCAAGAAAATACAAATTCAACAAGTCATTTTTGTGCAATGCCATAAGCCCTGCCACAAGAGACAAAACTGTAGGTTAAAGCACAGCCCAAAACTTTAGGAAGGAGTAAAAAAACAACCATAAAGAGAACATAAGGTTAACACTGCTTATTTCACACACAAGCATGATTATTATCCACAGCCTTACTAAAAGACCACACACTGACACTTCCTCTTCTTTACCACAGTCCCATTGGCTGTAATTTTATCATTCTCTTTATCCTGTACAACACTCTCTGAATGCAAACTTTCTGAACCCCTAGCTAGACCCTGTTCTGTTAGTATATCTTCTGGAGATGAGGGGGTGCTTTGGTCTGATTCATCCATCACTTCTCTCTCATATTTGTTTTTTTGATCAGCTCCCTTCCTATTCCCATCACCTGGTTGCTTCCCCCTCCCTCCCCCAGCACCTGAGATCACGTCCTCTGCCCGCTGCTGGGCCTCCATCTCTGACAAGCTGTAGGCCAGCGCCATCTGGAGGTCTTCGTCCTCGTCTTCACTGGCAACGGGGCAGTGGTAGAATGGGGCGGCGCTGTAGGATCGTAAGGCGGGGTTTGGAGAGCTGTTGTTGGGGGGGTGGAGCAGTGGCTGTTGAGATTGTCTGGGAGGCTGACTGGACTGCTCTCTACGACTCAGTTCCAGAGCTAAAGCCATCTCATCCTCCACACCTACATACACAAACACAGCTGAATGTCAGATCACTTCTACAGCAACTCCTCAACACGGAAATTAGGAATTTGCATATATGGAAAAGCAAGAAGCTGGCGTAAAATGTAATGAGTTTGCTAAATCTACCTGCAAGCCTAAGCTGATGTTTTGAGCCAATATTTGTGAAAATAAATAGTTGAAGGAATATCTGGTATTATTATTTTAATTATTTATCTGACTCCAATAAAGTAATGTGACTCCAATAAGTTTTAAAATTAAATTAAATTAAATTAAATGTTCTGGTATGGCGAGAATAACTAAATTAGAGGTTTAGAGTTTAGAGGTTTACTTGAGAAATTCTTACCACTAAAACATGCCATCTACAGTGACAAGTGGATGAATAAGAATAATTTCTTAGTTTTTACTGTATTAAAAGGGAAACGTCCTTAAAACACTAAAGCAAGATGAAGTTATTTAGTAGACAACAAGCATAAGGCTTGTTTATAGATAAAGACATACTGAAAATTATGTTTAAGCACCAGAGTGCAAGATTGTTGAGTTAAGAACATCTCCAAAATATAAAATGTAATATACACATACACCACTGTGCGGGAAACAACATAACAGCCTTTTTCCTACAATATGCTAGGTTTCCACTTTTATAACTAGGCCAAATGGTTGACTTGAACATACACTACTATTCAAATGTTTGAGGTCTGTAAGATTTTTTAAATGTTTTTGAACATTAAAAAGTCTCATGTTCACCAGTGCTGCATTTATTTGATCAAAAATACCATAAAAACAGAAATATTGTGAAATCTGTTAAAAATTTAAAATAACAATTTTCTATTTAATAATTGTAAAATGAAATTTATTCCTGTGATGGCAAAGCTGAATTTTCAGCATCATTACTCCAGTCTTCAGTGTCACATGATCCTTCAGAAATCATTCTAACATGATTACATAAAGTTACAATTATTCATACATTAATTTCTTAAAAAAAAAAAATAATAATAATAATATCTTATTGACCCCAAATGTTTTAATGGTAGTGTATAAGCATTAGGACTGCAAACACATCTACTTTCCCAGGCAGATTTATCCTGAGTTTGCAAGTTGATAAGGTGAATTTTTACATGCACATGAAGTACAGAGATTGCCTTTTGGCTCAGACCAATATTATTATTACCATTGATGAGGACAGTTTTTAGAACCCCATCCTCCTCAACCTCTGTTCTCTCCTGGCCATTTTCTCTGACCCTGAGGGAAGAAATTGAATGTTTATCAAAAAAATTGGAAATATATAAACAAACTTGAATCCTGTGACTTTCTGTAATTCAGACCTTCATATTATGGCAAAGAATAAACCCTCTTTTACTATTCTACACCAATTGCATTTAAATGACTAATTTAGTAAAAAACAGCCTTTTTCTTTAATCTGCAGGATGCACTGTCATACATCACTGATTTCAAATAAAGACAGTGTATTACACTGTTAAATTGCACCGCATACGGAACAAGGGTAACACCAGACAAAATCAGTACAAAGAGAAGCAAACTGACTTTTTTGTAGTGACACGTTTTCCATTGACAATGCGGGTGGAAGTAGAAACAGACTTGAAGTTTGCCCCTCCCATGCTGCCCATCCCACCCATTGAAGAAGAGAAGGAGGTAAAGTCAGCTGTTGATTAAAACAAAACAAATTCTTAAGGAATTGAAAATACAGTTCTCATAAAGTGACTACATTGCCATATCAACAACATGCCCTGGTCCAAATCTACAACAGAAAAGTTTTTCACCAAATTGTCATTGATGTTATCAATGCATATATTTAGCAAAGTTCATCTAAATTAAGTATTAATCTTGGAGACTGACCACATATGCAATAATTATATACAAAAAGAGCATGAAACAAGTTTAAAAACCAACCATTTGCTGAGGGGAAGGAGAAGAAGCGACTGGGCCCAAGCCTGGAGGAGGAGCTGTGAAACCCACTGTGCATTCCACCAAACGGAAAATCATCTAGTGGGAAAGTGTAGAAAAATGCAAGAGGGCTAAGGAGGGTAAGGAAGGGAGAATGCGACGAGTCTTTGAGGCAGTGGTTCTCAACCTTTTTGACTCTAAGGCCCCCCTTTTTGGTTGAGACTATATTCAAGGGCCCTTTTATATAAGCTGATATGTATCTCAAAAGTATGATGACAAATAGACAAATGTCGGTAACCAAACAGTTGATGGGCATTGATTTTTTTTCCATACTATGGAAGTCAATGGGGTCCATCAACTGTTTGGTTACCAACATTCTTCAAAATATCTTCTTTTCTGTTCAGCAGAAGAAAGAAATTTCACACAGGTTTGGAACAACTTGAGGGCGAGTAAATGATGACAGAATTTTCATTTTTGGGTGAATTATCCCTTTAATGTAACTACACTGAACAAAATTACGCAACACTTTTGTTTTTGCCCCCATTTTTCATGAGCTGAATCTTCATTTTAAACAAAAGGCCTATTTCTCTCAAATATTGTTCACAAATCTGTCTAAATCTGTGTTAGTGAGCACTTCTCCTTTGCTGAGATAATCCATCCACCTCACAGGTGTGGCATATCAAGATGCTGATTGGACAGCATGATTATTGCACAGGTGTGTCTTAGGCTGGCCACAATAAAAGGCCACTCTAAAATTTGCAGTTTTATCACACAGCACAATGCCACAGATGTCGCAAGTTTTGAGGGAGTGTGCAACTGGCATGCTGGCTGCAAGAATGTCCACCAGAGCTGTTGCCCGTGAATTGAATGTTAATTTCTCTACCATAAGACATCTCCAAAGGCGTTTCAGAGAATTTGGCAGTACATCCAACCAGGCTCACAACTAGTGATGGCAAAATGAGGCTTCCTGAAGCACTGAGACCTCGCAGCCCATTGCTTCACCAAAAGGTTCATTACCCGAAGCTTCATTAATCATTGCTCACTAGTGACACCTAGCTACTGTGCAAAGAAATAGCAGACAAATACATTAATTCTGAGCCAATGACTTGAGCAGACATTTGTCCATTGCCTGGGTATAAAATAAAATATGCATCTTTCTCTGTCTGACTTTACTTGCACAAAGACAACTGTCAGACACACTGTTAATTATTTATCAATTGTTTGAATAGTGACAGTATGAAGAACAAAAGTGATGCTGTGTTGAGTGCAGTGCTTATGGTGGAGGTAACGTAATAAAGCTAACTGCAACAGAGCAGTCTGGGGTGGGAAAAGTTAAGAATTGTTACTGTTTTTTTGTGCAGTGTGCACAGTTTATTGTGCAGTTTTAGTGCTGTGTAGTGCTTATGGGTCTGAGGATATAGTGGAGCAAACTGCAGCACAGCAGTTTGGGGTAGGTGAAGAAAGGATTATCATCGAGGAACAGATTTTTTTTTAAGTGTGCACAGGGACAATTTAGACAATTCCTCTTCAGCCTTGGAAAAGATCCTTTTACAAGGAACAGAGAATGCGGTTGAACATGAAAATGCCAGTGCCAGCTGGTATAAGTGAGGATACTGATGCTTCTGTTGAGCCCAATATACTAGTGGAAGGATCATCAGATCTTGTGAGATTTACTTCCGATAAATACCGGTCCACTTCAACACTAGCAACACTAGCATCTGTTGCACTTGAGATCCTTCTCCTTCTATCTAACCTAATAGTAATAATGTAGTATAATAGTATACTGTAATAATATATAGCCCTAACATATATGAACCACAATAACGACAATGACACAACTCTCTGACTCTCTGACACTCACACTTCTACTACTCCTGACACATCTGTGAAACACCACAACAACCACAAGGTGGCGCGAGTTTCTAACCCGAAGCGACACTCAGACCGAACCGATGACATATTTCACACAAACCGAGGCCTCGTTTGTCATTGGTCACATGATTTCTCCGTTAACAACACAAGCCTCGAATCGGGGCTTCATCTGGCACGCCCATTTATTCTCGACACAAGCTCCGATGCCTCGGTTCAAATGTCACATCACTACTCACAACCGCAGACCATGTGTAACCACACCAGCCCAGACCCTCCACATTCAGCATCTTCACCTCCAAGATCGTCTGAGACCAGCTACCCGGACAGCTGCTGCAACAATCGGTTTGCATAACCAAAGAATTTCTGCACAAACTGTCAGAAACCGTCTCAGGGAAGCTCATCTGCATGCTCGTCGTCCTCGTCAGGGTGTCGACCTGACTGCAGTTCGTCGTCGTAGTGATCAAATGCTCACATTCGATGGCGTCTGGCACTTTGGAGAGGTGTTCTCTTCACGGATGAATCCCGGTTTTCACTGTACAGGGCAGATGGCAGACAGCGTGTATGGCGTCATGTGGGTGAGCGGTTTGCTGATGTCAACATTGTGAAACGAATGGCTCATGGTGGTGGTGGGGTTATGGTATGGGCAGGCGTATGTTATGGACAACGAACACAGGTGCATTTTGAATGCACAGAGATACCGTGACGAGATCCTGAGGCCCATTGTTGTGCCATTCATCCATGACCATCACCTCATGCTGCAGCATGATAATGCACGACCCCATGTTGCAAGGATCTGTACACAATTCCTGGAAGCTGAAAACATCCCAGTTCTTGCATGGCCAGCATACTCACCGGACATGTCACCCATTGAGCATGTTTGGGATGCTCTGGATCAGCGTATACGACAACGTGTTTCAGTTCCTGCCAATATCCAGCAACTTCACACAGCCATTGAAGAGGAGTGGACCAACATTCCACAGGCCACAATCAACAACCTGATTAACTCTATGCGAAGGAGATGTGTTGCACTGCGTGAGGCAAATGATGGTCACACCAGATACTGACTGGTTTTCGGACCCCCCCGGAACCCCCCAATACAGTAAAACTGCACATTTTAGAGTGGCCTTTTATTGTGGCCAGCCTAAGGCACACCTGTGCAATAATCATGCTGTATAATCAGCATCTTGATATGCCACACCTGAGGTGGATGGATTATCTTGGCAAAGGAGAAGTGCTCACTAACACAGATTTAGACAGATTTGTGAACAATATTTGAGAGAAATATGCCTTTTGTGTACATAGAAAAAGTCTTAGATCTTTGAGTTCAGCTCATGAAAAATGGGGGCAAAAACAAAAGTGTTGCGTTTATATTTTTGTTCAGTGTACATGTAAATAATTTTACAACATTTTTGGGATCCCCCTGGAAGTTTGCTGAGACCCCCCTGGCTGAGAACCACTACCACTACTAATTCTGACAGAGATAAAACACTTGCAAACAACACTTGTATACAAGCAAAATTCAAGATCAGCATATCTACAGACTAAAGGTTGTTCACACCAAGAATGATAACTATAACGATAACTAACTATTTTAGCATCCACACCATCAGAAGATATTGTTCTGTTTCTTCTTAGTGCGCCACACTGCAGTTTTGTCATCTTTCATCCTTCTCTCGGGTCATTTTGACCTGAAACTCATTTTTTAAAAATTGAGTGTTCATTGAAGTGGCCCAAGACCTTAGGACTTTTGTCGCACTTGAACCACGAATACACAAAAAAAAACAAAAAAATTTACTGGATTTGAGAAGTTTATGTGGTTGTAATAAAAAAAGTAACAAATCCTTCCCTCCCTATTCCTGAATGGAATGCGAGGAATGCTTCAGTTTATACATAGAAAAACCTAAAAATGCTAAAACTACCAAAAATGATTTTATAAATGTCTACATGTGTATCTGAACGCATACTGAAGAGGTAAACTCAAGAACTGACTTTAGGACCCAGCGGAACAGCTCATTTGCTCCATAGAGCTAGAAGGCCGTCTAGTGGCAAGAGTCATGAAATATCATGTTATTATGGCCCGAGCACCGATGGTGTGAGGACCCTACTGGAATTGCTCAGCCTATTATTATTCTTCTCCCAAATGAATCGCATTTTTGATGTCCTAAACATGCATAAAAACTCATGAAACTTTGCACACACGTCAAAAGTGGTGAAAATATACGTCTGATATGGGTTTCAGAATTAGGCGTGGCAAAATGGCTCGATAGCGCCACCTACAACATATCAACGAAGTGCCCCTCCCGCTACGTTTCACGTACAGGTATGAAATTCGGGAGACACATGTAACAGCTCAATACCTGCAAAAAAGTCTCCTGGTACGAAATCTGAAAACCAACAGGAAGTGAGATATTTTGATTTTTCTTTGCAAAATTGTTGCAAATTTTGCCATTTCCAGATGTTGTACTTTAACGAACTCCTCCAAGAGATTTAATCAGATCAACATCATATTTGCACAGTCTAATCTAAAGGCCTTTGCGATGTTAAATTGAAAAGATCTTGAGTTTTCCCTGAAGGGCGTGTCCGTGGCAGCCTCACAAAGTTCGATGTTTTGCCATAAAACAGGAAGTTGTTGTAACTCGGGCATACAATGTCCGACCTGCCCCAAACTTCACATGTATTATTAGAGTCCTGGCCTGAAGACATCTACATGCCAATATTCAGTTACAGTCATAGCACCACCTACTGGCAACAGGAAATGCCATGTTTTACAATGTGATTAACTCCTCATAGTGATTTAACCAGAACAACATCATATTTGCACAGTCTACTCTAAAGGCCTTTGCGATGTTAAATTTGTGAAGATCTTGAGTTTTTGCTGAAGGGCGTGTTTGTGGCGGCCTGACAAAGTCTGATGTTTTGCCATGACACAGGAAGTTGTTGTAAGTCAGGCATACAATGTCCGATCTGCCCCAAACTTCATATGTTTGATAAGAGTCCTGGCCTGAAGACATCTACATATGAGTTTCAGAATTAGGAATGGCAAAACTGCTCGATAGCGCCACCTACAACATTTCAACGAAGTGCCCCTCCCGCTACGTTTCACATACAGGTATGAAATTCGGAAGACACATGTAACAGCCCAATACCTACAAAAAAGTCTCCTGGTATGAAATCTGAAAACCAACAGGAAGTGAGATATTTTTAATTTTCTTTGCAAAATTGTTGTAAATTTTGCCATTTCCAGATGTTGTACTTTAACGAACTCCTCCTAGAGATTTAATCAGATCAACATCATATTTGCACAGTCTAATCTAAAGGCCTTTGTGATGTTAAATTGTGAAGATCTTGAATTTTCCCCGAAGGGCGTGTCCATGGCGGCCTGACAAATTTCGATGTTTCGCCATGAAACAGGAAGTTGTTGTAACTCGGACATACAATTTCCGATCTGCCCCAAACTTCACATGTTTGATAAGAGTCCTGGCCTGAAGACATCTACATGCCAATATTAGTTAGTCATAGCGCCACCTGCTGGCAACAGGAAATGGCATGCTTTACACTGTAATTCACTCCCAGAAACACATTCAAATATGCCATCAAGTCCCAAACATGCTAGAAACACATTAAATCAAGCAACACGTGGCTAAGCGCTAATGTATGCGATTTACGCCACAAAACAGGAAGTTGTTGTAACTCAGGCATACAATGTCCGATCTACCCCAAACTTCACAAGTTTGATAATAGTCCTGGCCTGAAGACATCAACATGCCAATATTCCGGATATAGTCAAAGCACCACCTGCTGGCAGCAGGAAGTGTGACACATTAAACTGACTTTGCCATTTTTCTTCTATATTTACCCACTTAAATGCATGCCGCCCACTATTCGCTGTTTTCCTGAGGCCACCGGGTGGCGGTGCTCCCGGGTGTGAGGGCCCTTTCATCGCTGCTTGCAGCTTTAATTTATTTTATTTTTTTCCGGCAGAGACACCCAAAATGACCCAATGTGAGATATTTTGAGCTGATTTGAGCTGGTTATCGCATGTATTGGAGAGTTATTTTGAATTTAAGTTGAAAGAATGTGAAGAATGTGATTAAATTATATAATTTATTGATAATATCCAGTAATTTAAAGGGGTCATATGACAATTCTAAAAAGAACATTATTTTGTGTATTTGGTTTAATGCAATGTGTTTACGCTGTTTTAGGTGAAAAAAAGTCATTATTTTACACATACCGTACATTATTGTTGCTCCTCTATGCCCCGCCTTCGATTTTTACAAAGCTCATCGTTCTGAAAAGCACGGTGTGCTCTGATTGGCCAGCCATCCAGTGCATTGTGATTGGCCCGAATACCTTAAGCGTGTGACGGAAATGTCACACCCCTTACCATATTTGGAACATCAGCTCCCAAAGCAATATTGACAGGTGATAATGTCGGGCCCGAATCTGATGGGGAAAACGCAGATGACCAAGCTGATCGATCAACTTTATCATCAACGAAGCATTTGTTGCATCCATTGGGGACATAATTACTGATTATAATTACTTATACTGTCTTTTTATGCGTCGTGCCGCGCTACGTGGGGGGGGAGAACACTATGTAAACATAAAACCATGTCTGCATTTGTGATCGTAGAAACGACAAACAAGCGCTACTCCATACTGCTCAAAACTTGCGTTTGAATAGTCAGTAGCAAATTCTTAAAAAATTAAAACATACTTACAGGCTGTGTCTGCGAGTCAGAAACGCCAGACTGTAACGTTACTTGCAAAGATGGAATTGCCCCACTTTTTAGAATCAGCCTTTAGCTGGCCTTGTGCTTCTCCCAGGTTCTGGAAACAGTCTTACGAAAAATGCGCAGCACACAGTCGAATATTTGGGTTGTACTGTTCTGGAACAGTGTTGTAACTAAAGCTTAACCACTGTTTTCTAATTGTGTCCTCTTTTGGAAGGCCAAACAAAGTAGTTTGACTTTCGCAACGAAAAATACAGAGTCTCCACGACATGGCGGCGTCGACGGCAACAATACTACAGCGAGAATAAAAGTTATGCCTTCTTTCTTTGTGTATACATTTGGGCGGTGTTATGAAACTCTGTCCCCACAGACTGACGTAGATTTGTGGGGGTGTGTTTGAACTAAGCGTTTTTAGGAAGGTGTGGCTGAGCCTTAACTTTTACAAAGAATATCTCTTTGGGTTTGAGACTTTGTAACTCTGTAGATCTCATACATGCACAAACAGCTACATAACACTAAATAATAAGAAGACCGCTTCATATGACCCCTTTAAAGGTAATTAATAATTAATAAAAAAAAAAATGCCATTTTTATTATAAAAATTAAATGATATAAGCTTTCTGGACAAAAGGGGCTTCGGGTCATTTTGACCCATGAAGTAAGGATTTGAATGACTGTTAGAACTGTATCTTTATCGTTATAGTTATCGTCCTTGTTGTGAATGGGCCTTAGCTCCCTGAGAACCCACCAAAGAAGTCAGCGAATGGGTCCTGCCCTCCGAAGAAATCTCGAAACACCTCATCTGGGTTGCGGAATGTGAAGGTGAATCCTGGAAAGTCATCAGGAAATGAAGAACCACCAGAGCCTATAAAACATAAGACCTCACATGAGCACATGTAACAATAAGACAGTATCAAGCAGTGTAAAGTTCTCCTTACCTGAGCTTGGCATGTCCGATCTACCGTATCTGTCGTATGCATCTCGTTTGCTTTCTTGGAAATTAGAAAAAACAACAGTGAAATGTAACACCCAAAGTAACCTAATCCTTTCCTGACAAGTGATTTAACCATTAATAACATTGTTGTAGTTAAAATCTCCAGTGTCCTACTGTCTGAAAGAACTTCATAGGCCTCTGCTATCTCCTTGAATTTTTTCTCTGCCTCTTCCTTGTTGTCTGGGTTTTTGTCAGGGTGCCACCGCAGAGCCAGTTTCCTGTAACTGTATACACACATAAATAAAGAGTTAAGTAAACTTAGCTTGACTGGCATCTCAAGATTGTGATGAAGTGACATATAGGTTCAGATGCCATTCACATACTGTAGGACACATTCTTGCGTCCTTCAGTGCTGTATTATATATATATATATATATATATATATAAATAAATAAATATGCACTAGACTGACATAGTGATTAATATTTGCTTATTAGCATCTTGCACCAAAAATTCTAAATTTTGTTGAGCTAAGGTACTGTATGTTAAAAAAAAAAAAAACAGTTTAAATTTTTTTTTAAAATGTCCTGACTCCTGTATGAATGCCCCCTTTTACAATTCAGGCATATAAGCTTGATCATTGTACTTTATTTGAAGGAAAATCAGAAAATGAATACTTTCATTAGTCCAATTAGTGGCAAAACTGTAAATCCATCAGTCATTCTGTTAGTGTGGCTTGTGTCAAAAATAGTTTGAGTAATATACCACAGGAAACTGGCAGAATAAGATGTCATGACATTAAGTTGATTATTAACTTCTTATGGTTGTAATATATATTCAAAACTACCAAAAACTTCAAAAGTTTGGGGTCATTTAGATTTTTTTTTTAATATTTATATATTTTTTTTATTTGTAATATTAAGCAGCACAACTGAGCATCAAATCAACATATTAGAATGATTTCTGAAGGATCATGTGACACTGAAAACTGGAGTAATAATGATGAAAATTCAGCTTTGCCATCACAGGAATAATTCAACTTTAAAATATATTCAAATGAGAAAACAGTTATTTAAAATTGTAATAATATTTCACAATAGTACTGTTTACAATATTACTATTTTAGATCAAATAAATGCAGACTTGCTAAGCATAAGAGACTTTAAAAAACATTAAAAATCTTACGAACCCCAAACTTTTGAATGGTAGAGCACTGTTGATGGATACTTTATATAGGTAAACAGTAAGTCTCAAAATACTTGCATCTTAACTTGCATCTGTTAAGAGACAAATTTGTAACATACAATAGTAACAATGTCAAAGGCCATCCCACACTGCATACTACTGATAAGTGAAGGTAGTTTTAACTTACGCCTTCTTGATGTCATCTGGAGAAGCATTTCGTGACACTCCCAGAACATCATAGTAATCCACCATTGCGGCCTTCAGTGTAGTGCACCTGTTATTCAAACAGTAATGACCTCAATATAAATCACCAGAATGTATCAAGAAGTGTTTCTGAAACCCTGCATGTCACTTACAGTCATGTTCACACAATTAGGCATCTGTGATCATTCAAATCAAATGCCATGACATAAACATACAGCAGCAACAACTTGGGTCATACCCTGTGTTTTTGACAAGGCAATATTGATCGGTTTAGCCATAATTTTAAAGTATCACATAATTGTTAAGGGTTTGTTTGAACAACTTTAAAATTCAAGGCATTTTAACTTTTGGTAGGTTTTATTCAAATGCAGTGTTATGAATGACAACAGATCAATGAACTGTTGCTGTAGATGACAGTTTATCACAAACTGCTGGACTTGGATTAATAGACTGAATATAGACTGGCATTCCCCTGGAGTCTGGCCTGCCCATGTCTGGAACTCTCTGGAAACCGGACACAATGTGATGTTATTTCAAGCCCAAAGTTAAAAAGCGATTTGTGTGGGTGGGCCATATGGCCACTGACAGCTGGTGCTGCTGAAACACGCGTGATCAGCAGAGACACACACAACTCCATATAAATACAGCATTTTAGAGATCCAACAATCCCTATGGCCGCCCTATTAGAATAACTTTTACCTTTTTTTTAGAAGTATATCCAGCCAGGAGGAGCCGTGCTTCTGTAAACAGGACTGAGATATTTTCAGGTAAGGCCACGGGAGCGACAGTCCGTTCCGACACCCAAGACGCTGATCACAGGAACTGACGCGGTTTTAACGTACGCCTGAGTACGGAATTCCGTCAGAATCACCCATTTACCGTTGGCACACCGGGCTTCATTACTTCAGCGTGTAACCGATACCCAACTTCTATATGTGTCTGTCCTTCGCCCTCTGCTGCGAAAGCGGTGCGTCACGATCAGCTGAGCTGCAGTGAAAAAAAGAAAAGAAAAACAGTGCGTCGTCTCTAGAACATGCCTGTGTTTGTTTACGTCACGGGCCCCGCCCACTAGTGGAGCCATGTGTAGTACAGAGATGGCAGCACAACAGGCACGAAGTATCAAAACGAACTACTATATTAATAAATGTGTTTTAAATAAAGATAGCGCATCCTATCAGGCTCAAAATACCTAACGGATTGTACGATAAATATAACAAATGTCATAAAAACAGAGACATCAAACAGAGACATCAAAAACAGAAACAGAGACATCAAAAATGGAGAGGTGGACTTATAAATTAACATTTTTAAATTAAATGACTGCTGAATAAAGTATTATTAAAAAACATAGGTCGTGTAATCCATTCTATGCTATTTAAAGGGTTAGTTCACCCAAAAATTTAAATTCTGTCATTAATTACTCACCCTCATGTCATTCCAAACCCCTAACACAAATTAAGATATTTTTGATGAAATCCGAAAGCTCTCTGACCCCTCCATAGACAGCAATTTAATTACCACTTTCAAGGCCCAGAAATGTAATAAAAACATCGTTAAAATAGTCCATATGACTACAGTGGTTCAACCTTAATTTTATGAAGCGACAAGGATGCTTTTTTGTGCGCAAAAAATAAACAAAAATAACGACTTTATTCAACAATTTCTTCTCGTCTGTGTCAGTCTCCTATGCAGTTTGCGTTGGCCAGCTCCTGCGTCAGCATCACACGCCCATGCATTGTGGTGCTCAGGTGAACAGCATCGGCCAATGGTAAGCCGGCTTTCTGGCATAGCTCTGACGTAACTCAGAAGCGCTGCACTGTATTTACTACGCCAACAGCATAGGAGACTGACACAGATGTGAAGAAATTGTTGAATAAAGTCGTTATTTTTGTTTGTTTTTTGGATACAAAGTATTCTCGGTGCTTCATAAAGTTAAGGTTGAACCGCATGGACTATTTTAACAATGGCTTTCCTACCTTTCTGGGCTTGAAAGTGGTAAAATTGCAGTCTCTGATTTATAAAAAATATCTTAATTTGTGTTCGGAAGATGAATGAAGGTCTTACGGGTTTGGAACGACATGAGGGTGAGTAATTAATGACAGAATTTTCATTTTTGGGTGAACTAACCCTTTAAGGATATATATTTGGCAGCAAAGCCGCATTGTTTATGGCCCTTGTCGGATGGCCAGATGTCAGAATAAAAGAAAAACCTACACATTTTAATGTTAAACAGTTCATATAGCCTAGATTTCACAAACTTCTGCAAAGGTAGGTTCTACGTTTCAGCAACCTAAAAATTTTTAGTTAGTTAGTTGTAAGATTTATAGAGCTGTATTCATTTTGTATTTGGTTTAATAAAAATTATTTAAAAAATGATTCATTTTTCGAATGAGTCTCCTGTTAACAACTGAATTGTTCATGTCTGACTCAAAACTAATAATTCATAATATAAATCATAATATGAACAATAGCACAAGAGATAACATTCAAGTGCTGCCTGTGAAGGAGCATTTCATTGTGATTGTGAATACTGACAGTCTGTGTTTTGAGTCTGACCGAGGCAATCTTGTTTGTGAATGAATATATATAAGCTACATTTGCTGTTTTATTTCATATTGCTGTTTCCCACAGGAAACCATTTGTCTGGGGGTTTGCCTGCGATCCTACTTAGGACAAATGGTTGGTAAAATGGATGGATGCTGTGGTTTCACCAGAAAGGGGCAGTAAAGCTGTGTCTCAGATCTTGTGGTCTCAAATTTAATAGGCATCCACCTGCCTGTTTGTCACCATGGTTACTGATTGATTTAGTATTCTGTTCAGGTGTGTCTAGTTAATTAGCTCCTTTGTTTGCTCAATGTGATGCATCGATCTGCCTCATCAAACCAGTCATATAATTTAAAAATATGGTCACAAGCTGGAGGTTTATACAGTCAACAATCACAGCTACCTCTTCTCTCCGAGGTTCTTCAAACCCTGGCTAAAGAAAGAGGGAAAAAGGCAACGAAAGCTGACTGTTGTCGCCTCTCGGGCCAAAAAGCTGTGCTTAAACACACCATAAGGACTAAAGGCGACTGTCAACTAGCACGTGCGTTCTGCGTGTAAGTAAATATCTGTATATCTGCAGTTATCAATAATATCAATAATTTTCGGCATTCAAAAAGGGAATCCGAAACTAGGACTGCAGATATACAAACCTTAAACAAAGCAGCGCTTGCTTACCATTTTGAATATCAATCACGCTGATCACTTTCTTCATTCCAGTCGGCTCGTTATGTAAATGTGTATTCGAAAGCTCAGGTAAAATTTTAACAGCCTTCTGTCTGTACCATATTGACTTTCACTTTTATTCTCGTGCACTGACTCATTTGCTAAGCTGAACAGCCAATCAGAGTTCTCTCTCACTGACGGCGTCCAACTAGAGCCAACGGTGCGGAACACACCAAAAAACTAAGCTGACCAATGCTCAAAAACAGCCTGACGTTGCCCGACAGCCGACCGTTGGCTTGGTGTGTCCCGGCCTTAAAAGGTCTGAAAAGTTTTAAAGATCAAAGTGAACGATAAAGTTATTTTCTCCCAAAAGAAAGAATTGATTTGAATTGCTACCGTCCTTTACAGTGTGTACAATCCCTGAGGATTTAGGAAGCCAGAGCTAAAATTTAGCTATGGTAATGGGCGTTTCGTTTCTCACATGCGCTGTAAGCGGTAGACCAATCACAAAAGACTGGGCCATCCGACCAATCTGAGGATAGCAGGCTCGTAGAAAGGTGGAGTTTAGAGAGACTTAATCTTTGGACGAGTCGCTTTCGAGTCTTCGAGAAATGACGTGATGTGCAATGTATATTATGAGAAAATGAAAGTGTTTTTTGACCTTAATGAATGTTAACCTGTTGTAGGAGACCTCCAAAACAAAACCTTTAACCTTCTTTAAAATAGCATAATAGGGGCACTTTAAGGGCACAAAAACACTTTGAAATCTTTTTAATCTTGATTAAATATTTTAAACTAAGCACTAGTTTTTATTTAATTGATTATTGATGCACAAACGGGCATTAAAGAGGCTCTGGTTTATAAAGTTAAGATTACTATAATGATGCTATTCTGTTAATAATAGTAATTGTAGTTATACAGTTTTCACAGTTCTAATCAACTGTATTTATGTGAACATGTGCCTAAGTTTAGAAGTAATTTCAGAAGTGATTTTATTTCATGTTTATTAAAAGCATAGAAGCATTTTAAAAAATATGTATAATATAATTACTGGTCCTCAAATTTGATTGGTTGATTGCCGTTACAAGCTGAAGAAAGAATACAGCCTTGTTACCATATAAATAATCAGTTAACAGTATAAATAATCAGTAATCAGAATTTTCTTCCATTCAATTAATTCTGATGCTATTGTAACAAGACTACGATCTTCTTCCAGGAACATCAGGTCAATCTTCTGCTGTCCAGAATCAGGTGGTTTGTCTTCGTCTGGCATCTCAGCTGAGACCTGTCCACTATGGGCGACCCTACCAGTAGTTGTGAAGTACCAGTGGCGTAGCTCTCAGCATCACTGATGCACACAAGCCCTCACAGCACGTCAAGCTGCAAACCGAGTGAGAGACCCTAACCTACCCAATCTGCTTAAAAGCAACAGCATATCAACCAACCACTTAAAACATCCCAACAACCATGTAGCAATGCATTAATAAACACTCAGAAGAGTCCAGCAACCGCAAAGCAACACACTAACAACCGCGCAGAAAACCTTGGCAACGCAAACGCATGTCAACACTCAAGAAACCACACAAACAACCATGGACACATCTGGACAACCATGTAGCAAAGCGCTAAAAAACACTTAGAACAACCTAGGAACTGTATATCAATGCATTGACAATCACATGAAACATCATAACCACACAACAATGTGCAAAAGACTTACTCTAGAAAATAAACCTTACTCTACAAACTGAACCTTACTCTATAAATATTAATATATGGTATACAGAGAAATATGTACATACAGTATTTACATATAGGCCATGCTGTTTGATACTCATGTGTAGGGCTGTCAAGATTATGAAATTTGGCTGACAATTATGCCTAATTGTCTAATACATAATTGCGATTATGATGATTAATTGTCTCTTTTAGGGCTTTAGCGATTATGACAATTAATTGTCATACAAATTGTTGATTTACTGAATCCTTTACAAGTTGTCACTTGCTATAACAGATTAATACACTTTACACATTTAAATATTCAAGTAATTTATTCAATAAAGAATAGGCATCTTTCAGAAATTTGTAATTTAAAGAACAAATATAAATAAAAATGTGAAAATAAGAATCACAATAGTGACCATAACACACAGTCTTATTTCCAAATAAAGTCATGTATAAACATGTTTCAGAAATTTTTAAATTCTGTAAATAACAGAAACAAATAAATCACAATAAACTATGACCATAACAATTCCCAAACAAAACCAATCCTGCTTCTTAATGGCTTGGTAGATTACGGGAAAGAAACACTAGCATGTTGACTTTCTCTGCATGTAACTGGGGTCACAATATTACCAGCTGTACTGAACATTCTTTCCGAAGCAGTACTAGTTGCACAAATGCACATGTACTTTCTGCCAAATTGGAAATTAAAGGAAACCTGGATTAATTGTCTCGCCACCACATTAGAGGGTTTGCCAAGGTATCTAGTGCCTTTTCCTGTAGGTACCGTGACAGCTCAGCATCAGCTTGCGCTCTTTTTGTAATGCCATGTGTAGAAGGCTGAGCTCTTCTCATCTGCAGCAGATCACAGGCTCTTCTTTTTTGGAGGTGCTGTAGACACATCATCTGCCACAGCTCTATCAGACACTGTAAAAAGTGAAGGACAGCTGTTACCTTAAGCAGGATGTCTACCAAATATAACCCTTAAAAATGACTTTTGTTAGTGTGATCTTGTGCAGTCATGTTGACTGTCATATATAATTGCAGCATGAAGAACATTTTTAGGTTATCAGAGCAAATATTTTACAGTGTACTTCCCACCTTCTTCAACTGTGTCATTCCTCTGCCATCTCTATCATCTCTTTTAAAAGCTGGTCTTTGATGTCATCTATAATTGCAGCTTCTCCAAAGCGGCCTCTGTATCTTGGGTCAAGAAGGGTGGCCTTTTTCAGGAGCTTTTGAAGTGGAGCTGGGCTATACTTTTCATCAAGTACAGCACACATTTATTTCTTGATATTTATTGTAAGATTTGTCTTCTTGGAGTCAGGGGATAAAAGAGTTTGTCTTTTAAAAGGTCCAGCACAGGCTTCACTGGAAACACTGTAACATACTTTTCTCCTGTGAAATCAGCCACAGGTTTCAGTGCAGTATTAACAGACTCAAGGACGGATAAATCCTGCCAGGTTGGGTTTAGGTGCCCATGTTTTCTGTCATCAATCAGGACACATCTGATTGCAGGTATTTGCTCCAAAACTGTGTCAATCATTTTTTGTTTCATACCCCATTGTGTAGAAACATCCTGAAGGAAATATGATGTTTGTTATAGTTTGTATTTACACATAACTACATGTACAAATTTTTTTTGACTATATACTTTTAGATACAAATTTAAGATTATAATTTAAAGTAGAAAGATGGTTTGAGAATTATAATATATTTTTTAAAAGATAAATTTACATTATTAGTTATCAATAATATACAAAATAAAAGTACTTTTAACAAAATAATTCACTCACCAGAACTAAATTATGCTGAGGAATGTTGGTCTCCGTCTATGCCTGTTTTAGGTATCATCTTTTCATCCAGCTCATACTGAAAATTCTTACCAGATTTCTGCAAAGTCCTAGGGCACGTCCTGTGCGTTCCTTCTATTTGTGACAGCCAAGTGGAGATTATGGCCAAAGCAATTTAGCCATGGCCAGCCAAGTTTGCCTGCAGCCACAATATTGGCATCATTATCATTGGCATTTTTTTTTTTTTTTCTTCTTATCTAATTCCCAATCTGATAAAATGCACTCAAGAGTTTCTGAAAGTGTATCAGCAGTATGGTTCTGTGGGGTGTATCTTGTTTCTAGGCACTGTACTGTTAGGCTCATGTATGGGGTCATATTTGCACTGGACTATATGTCTGTTGTGGCAATATCTTTCAAATCCCTGAGGACTTCATCCTTCACTTCTCTGTATAAATTTGGGATTGCTGTTTTGGAAATGTGTGTTTTTCCTGGCAATTCATATTGCTTGTCCAAGTTTTGGAGCATTTCTATAAATTTTTCCACAGTAATAATCCTTAGCGATGTATCTTGTTACACTCTATCAGTGATACTGTCGTGTTTATATTTTGTAACCCATTCAAAGGCATGCACTATTGTCACCTGACTGGAAGTATGAGCGGCTGTGGATGACTTAAAATCTTCGGCGAACTCTGTAGGGTGATGTACCTTCAGGTGATTTGTGGTGCACAGATCGGTGCTGACCAAGACCGTGACCGAGACCGGTGGAAGCAGGGGTGCTGCAGGTACTACAGCGTCCCCTTGTGTCTTCTAATAGTGTGCAATAATTGCGGTTATCTGAAATGACCAGCCTATCCATGTGACACTGAAATGACTCAGTGTCTGGGATTCTTTCTTCGGGGTTCCTCAGGCAGGGGCTCTTCACTGATGTCCACGTGAATTTGAGGAGCGAAGCTTCTGCTGGTTGTGGAGAAGCTCTCAGCGATCAGGACGTGTCCATCAGGCTGCTCCGTCTCCACCAGTGAAGGGCAGTTGAGTGCCTCCCACAGCCGCTGCTTGATCTTCAGTCCCAGTTAAGACTGTAGCGACGGCGCTGTCCACTGCGTGTCTTCATCATGGGCTCCACCACAGAGTGGTAGATCTCCTGGTATTCCTGCACGCTGTAGCCGTGGATGGAGACAGGCTCTTCCTGCTGACACACGTCCACTGAAGAGACTGAGGCTGCTGGACGGATGTCAGGAAGGACAGCAACATTTTTCAGGTAGCACTCTTCCAAACAAGTAGGTCTTTAAGCTTTGGCAGAGATGCAGCTGTAAGTGTGATCTAAACCAATTACAGCTGGCAGCTGTGAAAGCTCACAGGAGTCTTGAACAGAAAAGAGATGCCCTCCACCAAGAATCCCCTCAGGTGTGTGGGAAGATCCCTAGTTCTTTTTGGGCGACGTTGCTCCATGCTGATGAATCAAGAATAAAATTGATGAAACTTAGCAAATTGTAGAGTTGTGAAGATCAAGCTTCAAGGTTTCAGGGGCCATGTACACACTGTAAAGTTTCAGGAGTGACAACCGATTTTAATGCAGGAGTGAGTCTAACATCGCGCAGCTTCTGGTTGTGAAACCGCCGGGATTTCAATTCTTGAAGAAATTGGATAAGCTTTTACAGGACAGAATCTGTTGGTTTTGTGTTTGTATATGTATTAACTCAATATAACAGGTTTTTAAACTTTGGTAACTTTTTAATGTCATGTTAGCTGACGCCTTCGTCTTGTTGTAATGTGTTAGTTTAGCAAAATCATAACTACACTTGCAGACGCACAGTCAACTTGCTCTTGAGTGTTCACGGACCGTCTTCGACCATTCTGATTAGGCGGGCAGCTTACGTTAAAGATAGCATATGCCTCCATTGAAGCAGTCAGCCCACATTATTTCAACTAATTTTTAAAATCATATTTAACAGCAGAATTACTGGTGGAAAAACTACATTACCCATGATGCTGTACAGAAAATTACACCAATCAGGCCCAAAATAGCTCTTTAGCTCCACCCACACCCATGAAGCTCTGCAAATGATGTAATCGAGTTGATTTCTCTACACTCTAAAAATGCGTAAATATTTGTTTACTGTGTGCGCATATTTTGCAATAAACTTTTTATCAACATTTGTACATGGGAAGTTTTATATTTCTCCACTTTTAATCCAATTATGCTGTTTGCAATACTTCATGGGACTGCCTTTGATTTGAAGTTTTTGAAAATTGGACAAAATGACAAAGTTTGTAATGTTGTTATTATTACCTCATAGCTGACTGGCTTGGTCATGGCTTATAACTCTTTTTAAAAATCTCTATGGGAAAAAAAATGTATGGTAAAAAAATACTTCCGGAACCAACGCTGGAAGAACTTTTGAAAAAAGGGGTTGGGAACTGTTGAACTCTATTCGACCAGTCTAATACAGTAGATAATTCAACATAATTATTTTTTAGAAGGCGATTATTTCTTGAGCTCAAGACTGACACCTACAGGCTTTTTAGAAAACTATTTTTGTACACTGTTTTTAAGTCAACAACAAGGATAGTTTGATATACTTTATACTTTAACTTGTTTGTCTATATAAAAACACGTTGTTGTTTTTTTTTGGAAAATGTTTGGTTACAGGTCTATTAAATTTTTTTTTTGTTTTTTTTTGTTGACTAAAATTGTGGCATTTAGTCGGTGTAAAACTGCCTAAAATTAATATGACATGACAAAATATTGACCTTATTTACTGATTGAGGTTTTCTTCCAGTTTACTCCACAGACGGATCTCCAACTACGCTCAAATTCGACAGAGATACAAAACTTGGGTTTGGGCTCTAGTGGCTCTTTTCTACTTCAAACGAGCCTGTTCTTTTAATCTGGACATTAACAAACCCTAAGTTTTCTCTGGACATCCATGAAGTTAACTTGCTTTTCCTCAGTGAGAAGATGAAGCTGTATTTCTAAACCCATTGAACTGTCTATCCACAGTCAAACATGTATATGCTCATACTATATAAAATCTGCTAAGGGGTAATGTAACAAATCATGTAAAAAAAAGAATCATCTTTTATTGGAATTTTTTTTTTTTTATCAAACTTTGATAAATAATCTTTTAAATAACCTATAAGTTAGTATTTAAACTACATTTTATAAAAAATAACCGGTCTACTTTATAATATCAAATTGGACTACAGAGACTTATCTCAAGATCACTCATTTAACAATTCATCACCATCATTATGAAAAATAGATCAGGCAAGAATTATTAAAAATATTAAAATCACGATTTCGAATCAGTGTAGTTCATAAAAAATGTCCGCCAAAACCCAACATGTTGAACGATGTTCACTAACCCAGCTTTTCAGTTGGATTGCCGTTTATTCGCTTTAGCATGCAGTTCCCTGAACATTCCGATTCAATTTCAGCGAGTGAAGCACAAATTTCAAATTTATACTCACGTCGTTATGTATTATGCACGTTATCGTCTCTGATAGACAGCATGTTGAGCCGCTCAGGCCGCCGCTTTCTCTCTCTTCTCAGAAAGTGATGACGTAGTCAAACATCCGGTAAGTGTAGGTTTTTCCCAATACTAAAGGTTTTTCTTTAGAGACTACCGTGTGTTGTGCACGTTAATTTTGACAGACATCGATGAATTGTGACATTCAAATTATGTGGATTTAAAAACAAATGGATCGTAAGGTAATAATTATTTATTTCTTAGCTGGCAAGTATTCAGTAAAGTGATTGATGCTCAGCTTAGTTCTAATATTCCAACCGACACTTTTTGATGGACGTAAAAAGTGCATGAGGGAGTGAAATGTTTATTATTAATTATAAAAAGTGCTGGACACGTTTAAAATGCTTTTTATGTATTTCATTAGTTATTTTAAGGAATGAAGACTATTTCGTGGGTTAAATAAATTACACGTTACTCAGAGACTGACAGAGGATTGTCGTTACATTCAGCTGTTGACTTTTGAAAATCAAGTTCATTTTTACCAGGAAATGAGTCGTTCTGATGCACAAAGTTGTTTGTATTGTCTCTTATTTATTTTTATATATATATATATATATATTTTTTTTTTTTTTTTTTTATTTAAACCAAATGAAAATGTAGACGTGTTAAAAAGTGATTTTTCACTATAACACCATGTTCCATTATTAACGTTACCCCTTAGCAGATTTTGACTCGTATGTAATTATAATTACTAAAACAAATATTAAAACTTTTTTAGATAATGTACAATTAAAAATCGCCAATTATATACTCCTACTATAAAATAATTGTGTGTGTGTGTATCAATGACAATGTATACACATACATTTAAAAGTGCATATAGTAGTCATGTCTGAATTGTCTATCTCTGTCCTTCTAGATGGCTGTTTTCTTCAATCATTCAGAGTAGCAGCCGCTGACATCAGTAATGACCAGTAAGGGATGCTCTACTGGATAAAGTCTACCAAACATTCGAACTGTTTCTTTTCTAAATGTTTCTCCCCTTTCTTGCCGTATACATACTTTCCAGAATTGTATATGTTTGCTTTGTATCTTTCTAGTGAGTTTTTCTCACTATAGTCCCCTTTATCTTGCTCACTGGGGTTGTAAGGCAGTATTCTTAATGCAGTGCGTAAGCTGATTACATACGTTTATTGTGAAAGTTGCTCATACAAATAATTTTTAATTGAAAACTTCTTCAGGTTTATACATCCAACATTTAAGTATAGCCAATTTAAGTTTGGAAACAATATGTTGTATTTATAATGTCACACTTCCTATTTATCTAAGTTTAAATGTTTTTTCATACATAAAAATAAATACAAACCCGATTCCAAAAAAGTTGGGACACTGCACAAATTGTGAATAAAAACAGAATGCAATGATGTGGAAGTTTCAAATTTCAATATTTTATTCAGAATACAACATAGATGACATATCAAATGTTTAAACTGAGAAAATGTATCATTTTAAGGGGAAAATAAGTTGATTTTAAATTTCATGGCATCAACACATCTCAAAAAAGTTGGGACAAGGCCATGTTTACCACTGTGTGGCATCCCCTTTTCTTTTTATAACAGTCTGCAAATGTCTGGGGACTGAGAAGACAAGTTGCTCAAGTTTAGGAATAGGAATGTTGTCCCATTCTTGTCTAATATAGGCTTCTAGTTGCTCAACTGTCTTAGGTCTTCTTTGTCGCATCTTCCTCTTTATGATGCGCCAAATGTTTTCTATGGGTGAAAGATCTGGACTGCAGGCTGGCCATTTCAGTACCCGGATCCTTCTTCTACGCAGCCATGATGTTGTAATTGATGCAGTATGTGGTCTGGCATTGTCATGTTGGAAAATGCAAGGTCTTCCCTGAAAGAGACGACGTCTGGATGGGAGCATATGTTG
The DNA here is from genome assembly GCA_039654105.1 of Coreius guichenoti. Taxonomy (NCBI): domain Eukaryota; kingdom Metazoa; phylum Chordata; class Actinopteri; order Cypriniformes; family Gobionidae; genus Coreius; species Coreius guichenoti. The sequence continues at coordinate 29,607,506 of CM077172.1, read as the reverse complement.
TTCTAGAACTTGGATATACCTTTCAGCATTGATGGTGCCTTTCCAGATGTGTAAGCTGCCTATGCCACACGCACTCATGCAACCCCATACCATCAGAGATGCAGGCTTCTGAACTGAGCGCTGATAACAACTTGGGTTGTCCTTGTCCTCTTTAGTCCGGATGACATTGCGTCCCAGTTTTCCAAAAAGAACTTCAAATTTTGATTCGTCTGACCACAGAACAGTTTTCCACTTTGCCACAGTCCATTTTAAATGAGCCTTGGCCCACAGAAAACGCCTGCGCTTCTGGATCATGTTTAGATATGGCTTCTTTTTTGACCTATAGAGTTTTAGCCAGCAACGGCGAATGGCACGGTGGATTGTGTTCACCGACAATGTTTTCTGGAAGTATTCCTGAGCCCATGTTGTGATTTCCATTACAGTAGCATTCCTGTATGTGATGCAGTGCTGTCTAAGGGCCCGAAGATCACGGGCATCCAGTATGGTTTTCCGGCCTTGACCCTTACGCACAGAGATTGTTCCAGATTCTCTGAATCTTTGGATGATATTATGCACTGTAGATGATGATAACTTCAAACTCTTTGTAATTTTTCTCTGAGAAACTCCTTTCTGATATTGCTCCACTATTTTTTGCCGCAGCATTGTGGGAATTGGTGATCCTCTGCCCATCTTGACTTCTGAGAGACACTGCCACTCTGAGAGGCTCTTTTTATACCCAATCATGTTGTCAATTGACCTAATAAGTTGCAAATTGGTACTCCAGCTGTTCCTTATATGTACATTTAACTTTTCCGGCCTCTTACTGCTACCTGTCCCAACTTTTTTGGAATGTGTAGCTCTCATGAAGTCCAAAATGAGCCAATATTTGGCATGACATTTCAAAATGTCTCACTTTCAACATTTGATATGTTATCTATATTCTATTGTGAATAAAATATAAGTTTATGAGATTTGTAAATTATTGCATTCCTTTTTTATTCACAATTTGCACAGTGTCCCAACTTTTTTGGAATCGGGTTTGTAGATGGATTTTAGGAAGGGGGGTCCCTCATAAAAGGTTCATCATATTTAGGGGTCCTTGGCATCATAAAGTTTGAAAACCCCTACTCTACTACACTCTGCTGTTAGATGTTTTCCTCACTCAAGGGAGGCTGATGATTTCACATCTATTCAGGCTTGTTTGCTAATCTAGTGTTTATAATAAACGGGGCCTTGTATACAATGCATATTGTTGGCTCTGTGACAAATTGCTTGTTCCTCTATTGTAAGTCGCTGATAAAAGTGTCTGCTAAATGCAGATGTACTACTCACATTGACAAGCTGCTCTTCCAAATCGTTTGACAACCTATTCATTTGACACGCTATTCATAACTGGTAGATCTCGACCTTGAAAATGGGTTGCAGGTTGTTAAAAAGCGAGTGCTGCTGAATCAGTATGCTTGTCAAAAGTAGAAAACCTTTGAACTGGCCTTCAGGAAATCAACCTCACAGACATTAAATGTTAAAAATTAAAAATCCCATCATCTTTTACTCACCCTCATGTCGTCCCAAACCTGCATGACTTTATTTTTTCTACTGAACACAAAAGAAGATATTTTGAAGTTGATTGTTTTGTTCATTCAGTGAAAGTCAGTAGGGACCAAAACAACATTAGACTACATTAAAATGAATATGGACAGGAAAATTAATGATAATTAAAAAAAAATTCAATAAAATGTTTTTTTTTTATGTTCTTACTTATGCAACCACATACTGTAACAACACTCTAGTAACCCACATCACAGAGCTTGTGATATTGTTTAGATGTGATTGTTTTAGTGTAGTTGTATTTCATTTTTTTTCTCTTAGTACGTTGTTTATATTAGTTTTAGTAAGACTTTGTTTGAAAATTGTTAATAAAATATTCTTACATATTTTTTCTTTTCTTTCATTGAGAAGGAACTTACGGAGCCCCGCACGACGTGCAAGAAAAAAAAAGTAAATTGTGCGCACCATTTACTAATTTGTTCCCTCGATTTATAAATCGTGCGCACGATTTAGCCTACTATTTTATTTATTTTTTATTTATTTTTTTTTTTTTCCTGCATGTCATGTGCGGGGCTCCGTAGGAACGAAATGCATTCTGACTGGGAAAAAAGTAAATAAAGACTCAGATTTCAGAACTTTACAAATCTGTGAATAATTAATAATCGACTGACAGCACTATAATTTTTGTTTTAACATGCATAAATAGTGTTAAATAGTTGTAATAAATAGTAATTGTTGTATTAAAATAATTTTCACTACTCTTATCAACTGTATTTTTTTTGATCATTTGCCTAACAATTTCAGAAGATATTTATTTCATGTTTACCACACGCATTACCACACAAACATTTAAGAAATAATATGATTACCTGTCTTTGATTGGCTGAGCGCGATAACAAGAGTGATGAAGAAAGACTAATATTAAACCCTTTCGTTGTTGTTGTTTTTTTTTTTTCTTGAATGGTTGTTCCATCAATCCATCGTTGACTTCCACACATAATCAGTATGAATTTTCTTCCGTTCAGGTAATTCTGATGTTGTTGTTGTAGTAACAAGAATACGATCTTCTTCCAGGAACATCCGGTCAATCTTCTGCTGTCCAGAATCAGGTGGTTTGTCTTCGTCTGGCATCTCAGCTGAGACCTGTCCACTATGGGTGACCCTACCAGTAGTTGTGAAGTACCAGTGGCGTAGCTCTCAGCATCACTGATGCACACAAGCCCTCACAGCACGTCAAGCTGCAAACCGTGTGAGAGACCCTAACCTACCCTAACCTAACCAACCACTCGAAACATCCTGACAACCACGTACCAATGCATGAAAAAACACTCAGAAGAGTCCAGCAACCACAAAGCAACATGCTAACAACCGCACAGAAAACCTTGTCAAACGCATATCAGCTATCAAGAAACCACCCAAAACATCCCAACAACCACGACGCAATGCGCTCAAAACCACTTTGAACAACCTAGGAACCGCATATCAACGCATTGACAATCACCAGAAACATCCTAACAACCAGACAACAATGTGCAAAAGACTTACTCTATAAAATAAAACTTACTCTATAAAAATAAAATTGGCTCTACAAAATAAAATTTACTCGTAGAAGTATAAGCTTACTCTATAACTATATACATTATTTACATACGTCGCTCCCGCTGGGTGATACTCCGGGCTCCATGTGACACTGTGATGGCTCAGTGTCTGGGCTTCTTTCTTCGGGGTTCCTCAGGCAGGGGCTCTTCACTGATGTCCACGTGGATTTGAGGAGCGAAGCTTCTGCTGGTTGTGGAGAAGCTCTCAGCGATCAGGACGTGTCCATCAGGCTGCTCCGTCTCCACCAGTGAAGGGCAGTTGAGTGCCTCCCACAGCCGCTGCTTGAGCTTCAGTCCCAGTTTAAGACTGTAGCGACGGCGCTGTCCACTGCGTGTCTTCAGCATGGGCTCCACCACAGAGCGGTAGATATCCTGGTATTCCTGCACGCTGTAGCCGTGGATGGAGACAGGCTCTTCCTGCTGACACACGTCCACTGAAGAGACTGAGGCTACTGGACGGATGTCAGGAAGGACAGCAGCGTTCTTCACATAGCGCTCTTCCAAACCTGTGGGACTTTGAGCTTTCTCAGAGATACAGCTGTAAGTGTGATCTAACCTGATTACAGCTGCCAGCTGTGAAAGCTCACAGGGGTCTGGACTGGAAGAGACGCCCTCCACCAAGAATCCCCTCAGGTGTGTGGGAAGAGCCCTGGTTCTTCTCTGGCGACGCTGCTCCATGATGATGACTGGAGAAACACTTTCCAAACTGGACAAACTGATAAAACTTACCAAATTGTAGAGTTGTAAAGAGTTTGTAGCACGTGTGATCAGGCTTCAAGGCTTCAGAAACAGTTGTGTTGATTTCAAATATCAACTCGAGCTGCTGGACTGACAGAATGTTGAGGCTCATTTAAATGTAAACAACACTTGATATCAGCAGTAAGTCAATCAGCGCAGCATGACCTCTATGTTACATGTATTGTATGCTTCTCAATTACCATTTTTACCATTATTACCATTTTATATACACTCACCTAAAGGATTATTAGGAACACCATACTAATACTGTGTTTGACCCCCTTTCGCCTTCAGAACTGCCTTAATTCTACGTGGCATTGATTCAACAAGGTGCTGAAAGCATTCTTTAGAAATGTTGGCCCATATTGATAGGATAGCATCTTGCAGTTGATGGAGATTTGTGGGATGCACATCCAGGGCACGAAGCTCCCGTTCCACCACATCCCAAAGATGCTCTATTGGGTTGAGATCTGGTGACTGTGGGGGCCATTTTAGTACAGTGAACTCATTGTCATGTTCAAGAAACCAATTTGAAATGATTCGAGCTTTGTGACATGGTGCATTATCCTGCTGGAAGTAGCCATCAGAGGATGGGTACATGGTGGTCATAAAGGGATGGACATGGTCAGAAACAATGCTCAGGTAGGCCGTGGCATTTAAACGATGCCCAATTGGCACTAAGGGGCCTAAAGTGTGCCAAGAAAACATCCCCCACACCATTACACCACCACCACCAGCCTGCACAGTGGTAACAAGGCATGATGGATCCATGTTCTCATTCTGTTTACGCCAAATTCTGACTCTACCATCTGAATGTCTCAACAGAAATCGAGACTCATCAGACCAGGCAACATTTTTCCAGTCTTCAACTGTCCAATTTTGGTGAGCTCGTGCAAATTGTAGCCTCTTTTTCCTATTTGTAGTGGAGATGAGTGGTACCCGGTGGGGTCTTCTGCTGTTGTAGCCCATCCGCCTCAAGGTTGTGCGTGTTGTGGCTTCACAAATGCTTTGCTGCATACCTCGGTTGTAACGAGTGGTTATTTCAGTCAAAGTTGCTCTTCTATCAGCTTGAATCAGTCGGCCCATTCTCCTCTGACCTCTAGCATCAACAAGGCATTTTCGCCCACCGGACTGCCGCATAATGGATGTTTTTCCCTTTTCACACCATTCTTTGTAAACTCTAGAAATGGTTGTGCGTGAAAATCCCAGTAACTGAGCAGATTGTGAAATACTCAGACCGGCCCGTCTGGCACCAACAACCATGCCACGCTCAAAATTGCTTAAATCACCTTTCTTTCCCATTCTGACATTCAGTTTGGAGTTCAGGAGATTGTCTTGACCAGGACCACACCCCTAAATGCATTGAAGCAACTGCCATGTGATTGGTTGATTAGATAATTGCATTAATGAGAAATTGAACAGGTGTTCCTAATAATCCTTTAGGTGAGTGTATATATATATATATATAATTTAATATAATCTCCTCATCTGTGTGTGTAGTGGTGTTTGTTAAGGCCAGCATCACTATTAGGAACTGCTCTCTTTGTGGTTAATGAGTGAATCTGTGTGTTGACACATTTTCGGCAACACTTGACCCATTGATACTAACACTTACTATTCTATATCTATTTAGTTTTTTTAAAAATGATATGTGTCGTGTACTGTGCTAGGCAAACTGGGACTGGTCACAGCACTTGCATATTGTTGCCCTACTGTTTCTTTCATTGCTTCTATTGCTTTCCTCATTTGGAAGTCGCTTTGGATAAAAGTGTCTGCTAAATGATTAAATGTAAATGTATGTTTAATGGATCTTTTAAGAGAACAAATCATTCTTGCACTATCTTTTGCTCACTGAAGTCTCTTCTTTTTAAAGCGCACAAAAGAGTAAACACAACTACAACCCAAGTATACTTAGAATTCTCGATCAAAAGATTGAGTACAAGTATAGGCCAAATATACTTAGACTTTTCTGTCAGTATACATCAAGGAGGCCTATACTTAAGTGCAATTTTAACTATATTTCTGAGAAGTATACATAAAAAGTACACTGAAAGTATACTTTCTTATTTAAAGAAGTATACTAGCAAACTTGAACTTCTTTTTCGTAAGGGTTGTGCTGGCTAGTTAATGACTAATTGTTAATAATTTATATTTATGTCAGATGTCGGTAAAAACCTATTGAAGCCTAATCCTATCTGTGTGTCTAGAACATGGACCTATCTCTCCTTAAATAGGTGTTTTTACCAGTAGCATGTAAACAATGTAATGTAAAAATAACACAATGGTCCATAAATCTGTACTTTTAATACTATATACATTAAAATTAAGTATTTCTGTACTTTTACTCATGATATAAAAGGAGCACTTACACTTTTATTAGATATATCTCATTAGGGTATCTGTATTGTTACTCACTTACTTTATTTGTGTGCTACGTCCACCAAAGAGCGCATTTCTACAATGGGTAAGTGACACTTAAATTTTTGCGTGCTGCTGCATTCATAACACTAGGTGTCAGGATAAGACTAATACACTATCCCCCGGTTTCACAGACAAGGCTTAAGCTAGTCCCAGACTAAAATGCATGTTTGAGCATGTTTATAAAGGGTACTAAATCCCTAATTGAACTAAGGCCTAATCCTGGTTTATTCTAAACCCTATCTGTGAAACCAGGCCCCTAAGACAGTTCTGGCCTGAATTTTTATACCCCCTTTTTTGAGCAAATCAATTGAGCTGTAAATACCATGTGACTGCCACAGAAAAAAAGATATCCTTGCAGCATTCAGTGAAAAAATAAGTCAATTTTACACATCAATGGAGAAATAGACTTTTTACCCACAGAATATAGTTGCAGCATCTACCGGCAGTGGCTAACTGCCCATCCCATGGTATTTCTGTTGTCAGCTCTTCTAATGTATCTGTGTATTCTGAATGAAAAATGTAGTAGATGTTTTACCAGTGACCATATTTTTGAGGCTTCATAAATGTGTGAAATGCACTTTTCCCTGAATGTGGCAAATATAAAGAAAACTTCAAACATAAAGTGACAATGAGTCACATTGAAGAAGAAAAAAAAATTAGATTTAGTGCAACCATGCAACTGCCGTTTTGATGAATGGGAATGCTAACAGATGGTTCTCTCCAAATATTATAGACTTCCTTAATGCCTACTGATATTTTATTGCCGTCATTCAATCTCTCTAACTTTAAAAAAATTCAATTGCTATTTTTGATTTCTTTATCTTGACCACATTTTTAGTCAAGGGAAAGAAATCACAGAAGGGATAATTAATTACCAAGCAATGCTTAAAAAATGTAAATATTAAATATAAGCTTGCTTAACTGAAAAAAAATAAATAAATAAAAGAGGTATAATGTTTGAGACAAGTGAGAAAACACACAAAATAAATCTTTTTTTTTTTTATTGTTCACATTTTACTCATGTAAAACCAATTGTAATGCAAATGGAATTTCAAGGAATTATTTTTGCAAAAATCTTAATGATCAGATTTTATTTTGCAGGGCAGCTAAGTAAAACTTTAATATTCTTCTCCTTCTTCGTCCTCATCTCCCATGCTGTCAGTGCCGACTTCTTCATAATCTTTCTCCAGAGCTGCCATGTCTTCTCTGGCCTCTGAGAACTCTCCTTCCTCCATTCCCTCACCCACATACCAGTGCACAAAGGCTCTCTTGGCGTACATCAGGTCAAACTTGTGGTCTAGACGAGCCCAGGCCTCAGCAATGGCTGTGGTGTTACTCAGCATGCAAACGGCTCTCTGTACTTTGGCCAGATCTCCACCAGGAACCACCGTTGGAGGCTGATAGTTGATGCCTACTTTGAATCCAGTGGGGCACCAGTCAACAAACTGGATTGTGCGTTTGGTCTTAATGGCAGCAATGGCAGAATTGACATCTTTGGGCACCACATCTCCACGATACAGAAGACAGCAGGCCATGTATTTACCATGTCGAGGATCACATTTGACCATCTGATTAGACGGCTCAAAGCAGGCATTGGTTATGTCAGCCACAGATAGCTGCTCGTGATACGCCTTTTCAGCAGAGATCACTGGAGCGTATGTAGCCAGAGGGAAATGAATACGTGGGTAGGGCACCAAGTTGGTTTGGAACTCGGTGAGATCCACATTCAGAGCTCCATCAAATCTCAGTGAGGCCGTGATGGAGGACACGATCTGCCCAATGAGCCTGTTGAGGTTAGTGTAAGATGGACGCTCAATGTCCAGGTTTTTACGACAAATGTCATAGATGGCTTCATTGTCCACCATGAAGGCACAATCAGAGTGCTCCAGGGTGGTGTGGGTGGTCAGGATGGAGTTGTAGGGCTCCACCACCGCTGTGGACACTTGAGGAGCAGGATAGATGGCAAACTCAAGTTTGGACTTCTTGCCGTAGTCGACAGAGAGACGCTCCATCAGCAGGGAGGTGAAGCCAGAGCCAGTACCTCCACCAAAGCTGTGGAAGATGAGAAATCCTTGAAGGCCAGTGCACTGATCAGCCTGCGGATTTGAAGTAAATCAGCTTATTAGAAATTACATTTCATAATCATTAATGCTTTTAAGTCAGATTCAATTGGGGGATTGAATTTTTTTATAAACCTCACCAGTTTGCGTGTTCTGTCCAGCACTAGGTCAATGATCTCTTTACCAATGGTGTAATGACCACGGGCATAGTTATTGGCAGCATCTTCCTTGCCTGTAATTAGTTGCTCCGGATGGAACAGCTGGCGATATGTGCCTGTGCGCACCTCATCTGAAGAGGGAAAAAAACTAGTTTAAATTCCTATTTTTGTTTTATTCTCAATAGCAAATAAATCATAATTAAAGGGAAATCTACATGGGCAGCAGTATTTTTTATTTGATTGCTTCTTATAAGGAAACACATTGTTTTTAAAGATATTCCAATATTTTGTAAAATGTTTTCATGATAATTTAAATTGATTTTATTCTGTTCCTCAGGTTCAACTTACCAATCACAGTGGGTTCCAGATCAACAAAGATGGCACGTGGAACATGTTTCCCTGCTCCTGTCTCACTGAAGAAGGTGTTGAAGGAATCATCTCCTCCTCCTATTGTCTTATCACTGGGCATCTGTCCATCTGGCTGAATACCATGCTCCAGACAGTAAAGCTCCCAGCATGCATTTCCCATTTGGGCCCCAGCTTGGCCAACATGCATAGAGATACATTCGCGCTGGAGAGAGAAGAAGGGTAAAGTATATAAAATATATAAGCGTCAGCTGTACATATATTTGCTACTCTAACATCTAATGGCTGTCTAAGAAATTAAACATACAGTAACATGGTAGCTCCTAATATTTAATATTTATATTCCAAAGGGGCCTCAAGGTGACTTATCATTAGACAAAACAAGCTTTAAAATAAGCTGAAACAAATAAAAATCAAAGTATTCCTTGTTTTATGATGTCTAGATCTGGAAAAATCATGTTAATTACTAAAATCTTAAAATGCAATAGGCATTTTTATAATGAATACTCATTAAAGGAAATAAAATGTTTTATTGTATAGAAACTTAAATATTTTTAAAACATTATTATCCAGTAAATCACGAACGTCACGTACATTCATTGGTTCAAAAGAGTGTGAACCCTGAAGAACATTCTGCTCCTAAATTCTGAAATTATAATGATTTTTTTTTAAAATTATTTTAATTATAATTATTTTAGTTACTTTTTGTAATGTATAGAAACTAGACCTTTAAAATACGTTTTAAAAAAACAGAACTTCAGGGGCCTTCATGTTTTTTTGTGGACAATGAGGCACCTTGGAGTCAAAAAGATTGAGAACCACTGAACTAGATGCGTTCTTTCATTGTTTTGAATGAGTCATTTTTATAGTTAAGTCTGTTATTTTAGTTGTTAACACGCTGGCTGAGCTCACCCAAAGCTCAGTACTGTAAGAACTTCATGCATTTTCCCAAGCTTTTGGACCTATATTGTTCAATGTAGAACTCAGTTTCTTTTCTATTATGTTAACATGCATGCTGGATAATAGGATCTTTTGAGTACAGAAGAAGAGACTGAGTGAGTTCCTTGGAGGCCTCAGTCCACCCCCTCCCTGTCCCAGCTGTACACTCTTCTTTGTGTAATACAGAGAAATCTCACTCAGGCCTTTTCACTAGAACAGATCTATCTATTATTCTGCTATGCTCCAGATTTTGTCACTCATGATCTCATCTGCTACTAATGCATCTTTGTATGTCAAAAATACATGAATGTATTCATTCTCTGAGTAACAACTGCATTTTCATGCTGTAGTTCCCATTTTCGCCTCTTTAGTTGACAGAGGTTCAGTGAGCTATTTTGGCTCTGCAGTTCCGCCAAACATAGATAAATGTTATATTCAGAAAAGGCGAAGTATTGGAGTTTCCTGCTGACACATGTCATAGTCTGGGATCAGCCTCTGAAGGCCGTAGCCACATCCTCTGTATAATGAAAGGCCAGCTTTGTGCCTGAAACTTTGCATGGCTTAATGCTTAATTCTTGACCACTTTCATAAAAACGTGTTTCGATAGTTTAACAACAGTGCTACTAACTACGTCTTTGACAAAAAAAATAACACATTCATGTAAAAGAGTTATCAAAGGCATGTCATAGAGTTTACTGAAATCCCCTAACATAAATGTAAAGAAATGTACATATGTAATCTTTTGAAAAGATTAAAATTAAGAATCGATCAAGCACTAAGAACTTACCATCTTGTCAGATTTCCCTTCAGGCCGACTTGAGGATTCGGAAAAGAGAAGGCAGATGTGGAGAAGAAAGGAGAGGTGGGGTTTTTATAGAGAGGGAGGAGGAAGGGAGGGGGTTAGCAGGAAGTGGGATCGCCCGTTAGAGAGAGGATAGTCATTCAGAAGGGCCGTCCTTCCTACACAAGCATAGTCTCGCTCCCTCTTGGGAGTTTGGGGTCTGTGAAAACCATCTGGCCCCTTTACTAGCTTTTTGGACATTTGATAATACTAAAAGATGCCAGCGAGGATTTTTAGGCTATATGTCAAAGTTCTTCACGGTCATGTGTTAAAGTTGCATAACAACGGCAGGAAAAATGATATCTTGACTTTTTTTTTTTGCAATATAATGCTTACAGTGGGATTTTCTTTGTGATTCCTGCATGACGAAAAAGCATGTTTAAAGACTTCAGGGTGAAATTGTCATTTCATATCAGTAATTACTTCACAAGTCTTTTGTGTGAAAGACAAGTTTTGTGTCGAAGTACCGTTGCCCTATATTTGAAAACAGATATGTGTTTCTCAGTGTTTACAAAGCAAAAAGAGCACTATTGACTAAGGTTTTCTATAGACATGGTTCTTGCTATACAGAAAGAAAATGAACACACAGGTCCAATTGTCATAAGACTTTAATTTCTGTGCTACAGTGAAAGCACAGACAATATCCAGCCTCTCATACTGATGCCCATTGACATATGCAAACAGCTGAATCATGAATAACAGCTACAGCAGGTGGTCATTTTTGTGCTGCATAGAAACCGATGGGGGGAGGGGTGTAATGCTGGTTTTGCTTGTAGGCCTTTATCACTTTTGCATGTGCAAATATACACAGATTTTAAACAGATAACATGCCCAATAGTATATCATGAAAAGATTACAGGTTTAATAACACCATTTTGTTTAGAAAGAGCTTGTTTCTAGGCTTTTGACTCCCTAGTATTTTTCCAATTAATATTTACTTTTTAATAGATTTAACTTTTGCATAAAAAATAAAATGTAGAAAAAGAATTGCAACATTTAGTTAATGTGTTAGCATTAGGTATCATGAATAAACAATAAACATTTTTTACAGCATTTATTAATGATTTAATTGTACATATGTTTGTTCATAGTTCATTAACGTGTTCATTTACACAACTTAAAATGTTCAAATATATTACTATATGTAGAAATGAATAAATGCTGTAAATGCTGTTAGCTATTGCATTAACTAATGTTAAAATATAGAATATCATTATAAAGTTATAAAGCCCCAAAAAAGAACATATTTTAGCAGGTAAAAATAATATCTGATTACCCTGAGACTATAAAAAATGGCATTTTAAAATTCCACTCCATCCTCATCATCTCCGATACTGTCAGTGCCGACTTCTTCATAATCTTTCTCCAGAGCTGCCATGTCTTCTCTGGCCTCTGAGAACTCTCCTTCCTCCATTCCCTCACCCACATACCAGTGCACAAAGGCTCTCTTGGCATACATCAGGTCAAACTTGTGGTCTAGACGAGCCCAGGCCTCAGCAATGGCTGTGGTGTTACTCAGCATGCAAACGGCTCTCTGTACTTTGGCCAGATCTCCACCAGGAACCTCCATTGGGGGCTGATAGTTGATGCCTACTTTGAATCCAGTGGGGCACCACTCTACAAACTGGATTGTGCGTTTGGTCTTAATGGCAGCGATGGCAGAATTGACGTCTTTGGGCACCACATCTCCACGATACAGAAGACAGCAGGCCATGTATTTACCATGTCGAGGATCACATTTGACCATCTGATTAGACGGCTCAAAGCAGGCATTGGTTATGTCAGCCACAGATAGCTGCTCGTGATACGCCTTTTCAGCAGAGATCACTGGAGCGTATGTAGCCAGAGGGAAATGAATACGTGGGTAGGGCACCAAGTTGGTTTGGAACTCGGTGAGATCCACATTCAGAGCTCCATCAAATCTCAGCGAGGCCGTGATGGAGGACACAATCTGCCCAATGAGCCTGTTGAGGTTAGTGTAAGACGGACGCTCAATGTCCAGGTTTTTACGACAAATGTCATAGATGGCTTCATTGTCCACCATGAAGGCACAATCAGAGTGCTCCAGGGTGGTGTGGGTGGTCAGGATGGAGTTGTAGGGCTCCACCACCGCTGTGGACACTTGAGGAGCAGGATAGATGGCAAATTCAAGCTTGGACTTCTTGCCGTAGTCGACAGAGAGACGCTCCATCAGCAGGGAGGTGAAGCCAGAGCCAGTACCTCCACCAAAGCTGTGGAACACCAGGAAACCTTGGAGGCCAGTGCACTGATCAGACTTTTGGAAGAGAGGAGAAAGAAACTTACCAAAAAGACTACAATGCTCTACTTTGGCTTAGAAAGTTCTACAGCCATTTTACAAACTTAACAATAAATCAGACCAAAAAATATTACCAGTTTGCGAATACGATCCAAAACTGAATCAATGATCTCCTTGCCGATGGTGTAGTGTCCCCTGGCATAGTTATTGGCAGCGTCCTCTTTTCCAGTAATGAGTTGTTCTGGGTGAAAGAGCTGGCGGTAGGTGCCTGTCCGTACTTCATCTACATTCATAGAAAGCTGAACGTTTCAATCTGATTTTTTCATCATTGAGGTATTCACATGTACATGCTATTTTAAACCATTTGTAAACCAAAAATATTCCCATACCAATCACAGTGGGTTCCAGATCAACAAAGATGGCACGTGGAACATGTTTTCCAGAAGCTGTCTCACTAAAGAAAGTGTTAAAGGAATCATCTCCTCCTCCTAATGTCTTATCACTGGGCATCTGTCCATCTGGCTGGATACCGTGCTCCAGACAGTAAAGCTCCCAGCATGCATTTCCAATCTGTGCTCCAGCTTGGCCAACATGAACGGAAATGCACTCACGCTGCAGAATGAGAATTATTTACTTTCATATTAATTAAACCATAAAGACTAAAAATAATATTAAAATCATGTGTAATACAAAAAAAGGGTAGCACTTTATTTTATAGTCCTGTTCCCATATACATACGTACTTATTATAGTTATTATAATAACTGGGTAATAACTAGGTACTACCCCTAAACCTAACCTTAATCCATGTAGTTACCTTATATTACCCAGTACTTTCTTAGGTAAGTACATGTAAGTGCACGTACTGTAAAATAAAGTGCAACCCCAAAAAAGTTATATGTTACCATATTGTATTTTGTCTTCCTGCCGATGCTCAGGGTTCGGTACGAAGCTCTAAATGTTTCAAAGTCCGACACAGAACATATTTATACCTGGAGCATCATGCGGTAACTGTTCTCTGTAATAAGAGAAGTCACTGATGTCGATACTATCTTCAGGCTGAAAAAGGAGGAAGACAAAAAGAAAAATGAGGTTAGCGCCTCCTACACTCAGAGGAATAGTTTATTGTTAGGGCAAGATATAACTGAATAGACTGGTGAACAATATTACGAAAACCTTCTTTGATCCTCTGGGGAACATTCTGACAAAAGCACAGCTGAGCAAATATATGCCTTTACATGTGCAAAATCTTGGTTCATGTATTATAAACACAAAGAAGAATATATCTAAGAATTTGTAGGTTAGTCATGTGGAGGAACCACTTTCATGCATTAATAATGGCTCCTCTTATTTCAGAGAGTAGGAGTAATGTGATACCCTTTGTGTGTGTGCTCTGAATGAGGTTTGTTGCAGGAGATTGAAAAATAGTAATACAATAGTTGCTCAGATTGAATTGTATAGATACTGAGAACTATATACCTTAAATTTTTCTTTTATGTGGCTTCCTGAAAATCGCGTATGAGAGCGCATGTCACATCCCTTTTCTTGTAACCTGAGTATCAGCTGCGATGGCAGAGCCTGTGCTGTTCAGCAAACTGTGAACAGAATTAAGAGGATTTTATACTTCTTAGTTTATCAATTTCATGTCTCTGTGACTACATGTATCTTTTTACAGAAGTGTCTGCCTCCAGTGCAGTGTTAAAAATGACTGTACAGGGATCACTTTACTTCAGAAGTAAGACTTTACTCTTAATATGTGTGTAGTAGAAGATCAGATTTCACGGTTTAATGCTCTGCTTCCAGCCTCCCTCTGGCATTTATTGTTCTTACAGAGCCATTCTACTGAATTGGTGACATTTCTGTCCTCGGGACATTATATGTACAAATATGCATGAAAATTAACGCTAAAATACATTTTGTTATTAAGCCAAGTGTCCTGCACATTAATCTAACTGAAAATGTGAAATATATCATTTGAAACATTAATAAAAATCTAAAACACTGAAAAAATAGCATTTGTTACCTGTCCCCGCTCTCTAATTTTAACATGAAATATAATGATTAAAATCCTTCAGAAATCTTTTTTTTTTTCATTGTTTGTACCCCCCAAATCTATAATATTTTAGATAAAATGCACATTTTAGTCCCCAGTTTTTCTCTCAGTCCTATTACCCTAACAAATGTCCCCTCTCTGAAAAACTGGGAACATTCCGCAATACACATTTTCAACATGATATTGCATCATCTGGATCTTCTGAAGGCCATTTGAAGGCCTAAAGTATATGGTCTTATTTTCTTTTCTGTATATTTGATGATATCGTAACTACTATTGTAACTGGGAAGGTCAATCTTAACGTACTGACCTGGGTAGGGTTGCACCAGCCGTTCGTAAGTTCTTTCTTAAATTGGAACGTTAAGTCCACACTAGAGGCTCAGTAACTACTAGCTAGTTTGTAACTAACTCTGTACTTTTTTCGGTTGCACCATTTGTTCTTATGGCAAAACGTAGCTAGTATGTCGTAAGCTCTCTGTTAAGTAATGCGTAAGTTTACAACTTAGCCTAGTTTTGACGTAAATGGACGCTAAGTTACAACTTATGCACTACTAAATATTTTTGCGTTGCACCATTAAACTTAGTTGAAGCGTAACTCTATGTATAAACGAAATATTTACGGAAGCCTGTACATGCCAGACTTCAATTCTTTACACGTATATGATAATGCTGACATTTACACTCGCTTACTTTTTAAGAGAGAAAAAATTATGTGAATAGATTACTTTGTTAGCGGCTCTTCAACACGAACCCGTCCAAAACAGCGCGTTGCTTATGATTAAGTATCGTATTTAATGACTTTTTTTTTTTTACTGTTAGTTACGTGAGGCAAAAGTAGTTAGATTGAAGGATAAACTGAAATTCCAGGCATTTCAACACAACTTCAGCTCACGTATTTGAAGGCTACTATTGGATCATTGAGGGTAAACGTCATATTATGCGACTATGCATTACTTTATGTTTTAGCCTTCCATCTACACTGATCCAATGTTTTGTCCAGCGAAAACTGAGCTTTTTAAAGACTTTCTCCCAAGTGGATAAAATTGAAAATACAGTTTTCACGTTGTAGTGTCCTGCATTGTTGTCTCCTGGTTCTCACCTGCATTCATTCAGCCATCACCCGCACCTGCCACTGATCATCACCCCATCTAGAGACACATAAGCACACACTTCGCCTACCCTCATGGTCTGGTCTCGACTACTTACCTGCACTCCCAAGCGTATCTCCTACAATTCTCCTGTGATTCTGCTGTGTGTATTTCTACTTCCTCGTGTCTCCAGCGTCTTCAGTACCTGAATGAGAGTAAGAATACCTGTTAACTTACCACTACCCAGGCGAGATGTGTGCATTCCCACGTCACCGGCCTCCTCATCCATGATCTCCACCGTCACCTGCAAAACAGTATATCCAGTTACCATTCATTTATCACCACAGACTGCTATTATTCCGAATTACTTACCTGTTTTGCCATTTGTTCACTCACTGTAATAAAGTTCCACCATTTCTCCATTAATCCTTAATGCCTCTGTCTCTGTCTGCTATTCTGTAACAGAAGACCAGACCTGAAAAACAGACAGCAGCATGAGCATTCTACTCCGCCAGCATGTTTTACTCCCTCACCCAAAATGGCCGCCTTATTGCAGAGTATGCAGATGAATTCTTGGAGCTGTCTTCCACTGTGTACCTGGAGGATGAGTTGCATATATCCACCCTCCAGCCCATGAGCCCGTTCCAGAGTCCACTCCGGCTCAATAGTCTGCTCCAGCCCCAGAGCTCAGCCCAGAATTTTCTCCAGCCCCAGCTCAGCCCAGAATCCTCCTCTTCCTTCAGTTCGGGCACCACATTGTCTCCCAAAGAAATTTTGGGGGGAGCTCCCTCGTCACGGCCACGGAGGCCGATCAAAGCTCCTTCGTCACAGCCACGGAGGCCATTTAAAACTCCCTCATCACAGCCACAGTAGTCTCAGCCTCAGACGTCATGCTCACGGACCGTTGGCTGAACGTCTGATGCATATGGCACACTTTTCTGGAAACACTTCAGGAGTTTCGAAGTTGTCATCTGAATTCTACAGGATATCCGCAAGACGTGTGTGTTGCGTTCTTTAATGGTCCGCCAGGAAAAAAATGCCGTGACGCCAAACTCTCTTGTGGAAGAAGAACGGCATTGTGTTTACAACTGTGACAATGAGAGCTTACCAGGAGCAACAAACCTCTAATCAACTAACCAACTCCCTCGTCAAGGCCACGGAGGCTGTTTAAAACTCCCTCGCCACGGCCAAGGAGGCCAATCAAAGCTTTAAATGCAAATGAGCTGCTGCTCCCCGCCCCCCTTCCAGAAGAGGAATACTCGTCAACAACAAAACAGGCGAATCTCACTCAGCCAAAATGTCAGAAATAACCAGTTGTGGAATGCAGCCTTACATGTTTGAACCGGAGTCGGACACAGATGGAGAGACTCAGGAAGAGGTTGCAACTATTAGACTGCAGCTGGACGTTTCTGAATGGTTAGTGGATACATTTATGTAACGTTAGTTGTTGTGGAGTTACGTTGATTTAACTCATCGACTAGCATGTACCGTAATGTTAATCTATAAATTGTTGTATGGGTGCTCATGTGGGAACGTAAAAAAGTCAGTCATCTGACTATATGATGCATATAAATGTGCGTTTTCGGGATAAAACGACATAGCTCTAGTCTCTGAATACAGTCAGAGACTATGGTAACTTTAGCCATATTAGCCGTACAACATAGAAAGCTCATTCAGAAAGGAAATTTGCAAACATTCCCAAAATATGAAGTGCCATGCCCCGTTCTGGATATGAAGTTAGAGCACGAAGCGTTGGTATTGACCCATCCTTCAGAATGACTACGACTTTTTCGCAAATCCAGCGTTGTACTGACCCTCGTTGGTGAAGCAGTCATGCATAATGATTTGCGCAAATATATAACATTTTACCGACATTCTTCGGCATATTTCCTTCAAAAATGAAATTCAACTACGGTGTCCTCAGTGGCTCGGATGCCGGGAGTCTATGGAGTCTATGTTCGTTGGTACATCCAACTACAGAACATTTGTAATGTTTTTTGGGTGCAGACATTGTAATACTCTAGTTAGCTGATACAGCGAGTAAACGGAAATGGCGGTCTCTGTGCTTCTCACTCAGGAGTGTGTCTCCTCTAAAAGAGCATATCATCAACAGTCATGGGTGGGGTTTCCCTACTCTTACATAGGAGTAGGGGGAAATATGAAAGAGTGCGTTATGAGAGACTGATAATGATTGATGGGGATTATAAAAAACAGTATTGGGTGGATTTTTACCATTATAGGCTGGTTGTTTAAACACACTATGGACACACATCTTTGTTCTAACACATTATAAAACTGAATTTTGCATAATAGGTCCCCTATCTTTAATCTAGTTATCTTCTTTCTTGAGTCTGCTATTCCGTAACAAGAATACTATTCATCTGATTTAAGTTCCCCCTTGGTAGAAATCACAGGGAACCCCTATAGCTCTGTTCTGTACATTTAGCCTGTTCTTAGTACCACCTTTCCCCCGCTATCAACGTCCCTGCTTCCAGGTCTAGTTTTAGTTTTGAAATGGATCAAATGTAAAAGACAATGTGCTGTGGTAGGACAACATGGCTAAGGAAATTAGGCATGACTACATTACAGTATGAATTTAGCCAAACTCTACTTATCAGGTCACAGAGGTTAATGTAGCAGTACATTGTCACAACTATATCATTTGTTGTAAAGGACGTGAGTTTTAGGCATATAATCAAGGTTAAGTGATTGGGACACATGCTTGTGCAGGATGCATGAGAATCTGTGTTTTCTCAGAAGAACAAGCACACGCGTCAAAAGTGGTGAAAATTTACGCCTGATATGGGTGTCAGAATTAGGCGTGACAAAATGGCTCGATAGAGCCACCTACAACATTTCAACGAAGTGCCCCTCCTGCTACGTTTCACGTACAGGTATGAAATTCGGGAGACACATGTAACAGCCCAATACCTACAAAAAAGTCTCCTGGTACGAAATCTGAAAACCAACAGGAAGTGAGATATTTTGAATTTTCTTTGCAAAATTGTTGCAGATTTTGCCATTTCCAGACGTTGTACTTTAACGAACTCCTCCTAGAGATTTAATCAGATCAACATCATATTTGCACAGTCTAATCTAAAGGCCTTTGTGATGTTAAATTGTGAAGATCTTGAGTTTTCCCCGAAGGGCGTGTCCGTGGCGGCCTGACAAATTTCGATGTTTCGCCATGAAACATGAAGTAGTTGTAACTCGGACATACAATTTCCGATCTGCCCCAAACGTTTTATTAGAGTCCTGGCCTGAAGACATCTACATGCCAATATTCAGTTACAGTCATAGTGCCACCTGTGGGCAACAGGAAAAGCCATGTTTTACACTGTGCTGAGTATCCTCATTGAGATTTAACCAGAACAACATCATGTTTGGTCAGTCTAATCTTAAGGCCTTGGTGATGTTAAATTGTGAAGATCTTGAGTTTTTGCTGAAGGGCGTGTCCATGGCGGCCTGTCAAAGTCTGATGTTTGGCCATGACACAGGAAGCTGTTGTAAGTCAGGCATACAATGTCCGATACGCCCCAAACTTCACATGTTTGATAAGAGTCCTGTCCTGAAGACATCTACATGCCAATATTAGTTAGTCATAGCGCCACCTGCTGGCAACAGGAAATGGCATGCTTTACACTGTAATTCACTCCCAGAAACACATTAAAATATGCCATCAAGTCCCAAACATGCTAGAAACACATTAAATCAAGCAACACGTGGCTAAGTGCTAATGTATGCGATTTACGCCATGAAACGCCGTGAAGTTGTTGTAACTCAGGCATATAATGTCCAATCTGCCCCAAACTTCACATGTTTGATAATAGTCCTGGTCTGAAGACATCTACATGCCAATATTCCGGATATAGTCAAAGCACCACCTGCTGGCAGCAGGAAGTGTGGCACATTGAATTGACTTTGCCATTTTTCTTCTATATTTACCCACTTAAATGCATGCCACCCACTATTCGCTGTTTTCCTGAGGCCACCGGGTGGCGGTGCTCCCGGGTGCGAGGGCCCTTTCATTGCTGCTTGCAGCTTTAATTATTTCTTGTTATTGATATATTATCAACCCCTAACCTCAGAAACCTGTCCAAAACACTAAATTTAAATAAACAAGTGATGTGTGGCTCACTAGTTGGTGTTCAGCAGGTTTCAATATATTAGTTATTACTAATTTCCCATAGACTGAACGTTGAGCACAATTCAATTCAGTTCACATTTATTTGTATAGTGCTTTTCCCAATACACACATTTTCAAAGCATCCGCAATCCCTTGATAAATCTTCACTCAACTGTCGATGTAGAGAAAAGAGTGCAAGTACTCTGACTGCTCGGGTTAGTAATGTAGGCTACCTATATCTGAGGAATATGTATTAGAGTTTAGAGACACTCACAGAGCTCAAGAGTGAATTCCTCTTTATACACGCTTGTTATTGTGACGTCACTGGAACCGGCTATAAATATGGAGCGTCTCTTCATGATCGCGTGCAGTTGTGGGAGCGCGTGCAGTTGGGAAGAAGTTGTGCAAAAAATACTAGGCTATGTCAGTTTCATTTTGTGCATCTTTATTTGGTGGGTTTTTAAAATTATTTAATTAACCAATGCTTTAGAAACATTATAATAAAGTAGCCCAAATGATCATTAATATGGTCATGAACTGATTTTTGTTGTAATCTCTATGAGCCTAAATTATTACATTGTTTACATTTTATACATTGTTAGCTAACTGCATGATTTGAATAGGCTATGTACATTTCTGAAATACATAACTTGGACAGTGGACACAGTCACCCTGATAACAGATCGCTCTAAATTGTAATGCAGACACATTCATCCTAGCTGAACCTCTGACTCATCTTTTTAATCTTTCACTGGTCACAAACAAAATTCCCAAGGTATGGAAGTCTGCGTATGTTTTACCACTTTTGAAAGGAGGTGACCCTACCTTGCCAGATAATTATAGACCCATTTCCAAACTTTCAGCTTTGGCCAAAGTATTGGAATCTTTGGTTGGTGAACAAGTGAAGAGTATTTAAATGCTCAGTCAATTTTACCTAAGCATCAATCTGGTTTTAGGAAAAAAACATAGCACTACCACTGCTGCTATAAAATTAATTAATGATATAGTCAAAGCGCTTGATGATAAGAAACACTGTGTGTCTCTGTTTATTGATTTGTCCAAGGCATTTGATACAGTTGACCATAGTATACTAGTTCAGAGACTGATCAGTATAGGTATGTCTCAGCACTCTGTGGGCTGGTTTATCAACTACCTCGCTGACAGGACTCAAGCGACGCAAGTTGATGGCCTAACGTCAAAATATGTATCAATCTGTAAAGGGGTCCCACAGGGCTCCATTCTAGGGCCACTTTTATTCACTATTAATATAAACTGTCTGGGGGAAAATGTCCAACATGCATTTTTCCATTTTTATGCAGATGATACAGTCATTTATTGTTGTGCAGCTACCATTAGGAAGTATGAATGTTTGCAAACTTCTTTCGACAGAGTGCAAGCACAGCTTTATCAATTAAAGCTTGTGCTAAATGCAGAGAAGAACAAAGTAATGGTCTTTTCAAACTCAAGGAAAAATGAGTTAGACCTGAATATTGTAAAAACAAAACTGATCAGGGTAAAACAATTGAGGTAGTTTCATCTTATAAATATTTAGGATTTTTAATTGATGATCACCTTTCTTTTAAGCTTCATATACAGAATCTAGTAAAAAAAGTTGAAATTGAAGCTAGTTTTTTTTCTTTAGGAACAAATCTCGTTTTACTTTTTCTGCCAGAAAAAGGCTAGTCGATGCCACATTTCTATCTATTATTGATTATGGTGATCTGTTGTATATGAATGCTCCATCAAAGTGTCTTCAGATGTTGGATTCTGTGTTTCATGGAGCTTTAAGGTTTATTTCAAATTGCAGACCCCTCACTCATCACTGTACACTTTACTCCACAGTGAATTTGCCCTCATTGTCAAATCGCCGGCTTACTCACCTTTATATCTTTATATATAAGGGTATCATAGGCAGGCTCCCATGCTACATATCCGATTTTTTTTCTTTTACACAGAGTACTTATGGTTTACGGTCCCAGAAAATTATTTCATTGAATGTACCTCTAGCCCGGACCGAGTTGTTCAAAAAGGCTTTCATGTTTGTTGCACCTTCAACTTGGAATGACCTACAGAAAACACTTACAACTACAGTGTCTTATTTCCTTAAATGAGTTTAAAGGTTATGTTAAATCTATAGAACATGAGTCCATCCATACGTGCAAATGTTTTAATTAATGGCACTTTTATTTAATTGAAATGCACTTGAATTGTCTTTGCCTTTTTTGTGTTTGTTTTGTGATTGTGTGATCTAATTTGTTCTGCTATCTTGGCCAGGTCTCTCTTGAAAAAGAGATTCTATATCTCAATGAGACTAGCCTGGTTAAATAAAGGTTAAATAAATAAATAAAAAAATGTATGTAAAGCTGCTTTGAAACAATACACTTGTGAAAAGCGCTATACAAATAAAAGAGAATTGAATTGAAAATTTTGTTGAAGTGTTGAGCTGGGTATTAGCCTACCAGTTTCTTTGGTAATGATATGTAAACAATGTGGCTATACATTAAGTAAAAGACAAGTATGAGATTCCCCGCCCGTGCAGACGCAGAGAGGATAAACCCGGATTTATGCGCGAGGCAATTCAATTCAATTCAATTCAGTTCAGTGGAAGTTCACGTTTAGGCCTATTTATTTTGTATAGCGCTTTTCACAACACATACATAGTTGATGAATCCGTGATGAATCTTTACTCAACTGTCGATGTAAAGAAAAGAGTGCGAGTACTCTGACCGCTTTGGGTTAGTAATGTAGCCTACTATGCCATTTTTTTTTTTTTTTTTGACTTTTCAAAGTAGAGTGTTGTCCATATAATATTTGTAGGCTATATTGTAGCCTTATAGATTTTTTTTCGTAAATTATTATTCCACTTTACAGATAAAGATTAACTCCATGTCACCTCTCTCTCACTTTCTAACCTCATTCAACTTTAATGCTTTGGCTGAACTCCAACGATGGGATAAGTTATACTGGCTCCTAGCGGTTGTAAAAGGTAAACGACAGACATCACATGACATAATCGAAAAAACAGTGCGTTTAGCAATTTGACCAGCAGATGGCAGAAAAACTTTTTAGCAGAAAATGTATAGTTTGTTTTAACCTCCTGAGACCCAGAAAAAAAGTATTTTATTTTTGAATGTAGTATTTTTTAATGCCATTGCATTGTTTAGAGCATAAGAAACAAATGTAAAAAAACATTTTTGAAAAAAATATATTTAATTCGTATGTTATGCTATGTCCACTGTAGTGGACACCAGGACTCTGTTGTTTGAAAAAAAAAAAAAGACATGAAATTACATGTATAGGCAAAAACAATGGGATTTTTTTTCATTCACCAATACATTTTTAGGTTTCAGGATTTTTTAACCAAACTTTGTATAAAGATGATTTTCAGCTATGTTATGAAATATAATGGAATGAATTGATACCATTTTACTTTATGCAATATGTGGGTAAAATGGCCATAAATGGGTAGTGCCATTCAATACAATGTATACACTGTATCTAATCTGCATATTTATGTGTTCTTGGGGCAACATGTAATGAAAAAAGAAGTGTAATAATGGGAGTAATAATTGGCAACATTTTCATAATATATATTTCATAGGAATATTGATATATAATTTCTTTCGCTATTAACTTGTTGTGTCTCCCAAAATGCCTGATAAACATGCTTTATAGTGGACATGTATGAAATCAATGCCCTGTTTCGTAACAGAAAGTCATATTTTATACCATAACATTTTCATGAGATGTTGATTTATGGCAAACAATTTGGAACTCATCTGGAACTCTCTGTTATTGGTATGTTTATCTTTAAAGTGATAGATATAAAGTGAAAAACAATACCATTGGACTTTTAA
Source organism: Coreius guichenoti (assembly GCA_039654105.1). Taxonomy (NCBI): domain Eukaryota; kingdom Metazoa; phylum Chordata; class Actinopteri; order Cypriniformes; family Gobionidae; genus Coreius; species Coreius guichenoti. The sequence continues at coordinate 29,583,478 of CM077172.1, read as the reverse complement.
TGAGTGATTTGTAATGCTATTTAATTGGTCCAATCAGTATTCCTCTGTCGCTTAGATAGCACAGTCAGACTGGTTTGAAAATGCAAACTATTGTAACTTGCTTGAGAGAGTGCAATTGTTATTCATCTTCACCAAAAAACTTATTATTTATTCAGCAAAATGCGTGTATAAATGTTTCTGAAGATAACTGATCCATTGTGCATTGTGGCAAAAACACCACTAGGGGTCAGTATAACTCTAAGTCATGTGGTGAGGAGAATATTTTCATAGGTGATATAGTTGTAGTAAGAGAGTTTATTTATTAGAAATAATTGAATAAAAGAAGACAAATTGAAAGTGCATGACCCACATTTACTATGTTAAAATCATGGGTATTAATACATTTAAATGTTTTTTGGGTTGATAAATGAATACATTTAGCAATATGCACTACATACTACAAATTCCAATGCACAGAAATTAGGATATTGACTAGTGGGACAAAGCAAAACCAAATGCTAAAAATTGGAAAGTTATAAAAGTGGAAATTGGAATTAGTAATCGAATTTATGATTTATGGCATTTCACTTTTATTTGTATAGCACAATATAGAGTGGTCAGGAAGTAATGTGGGAGAGAGAGGGGGACGGGATCGGAAAGGACCGCAAGCCGGGGTTTGAACTCGGGTCGCCCAATGTGTCAGCATGCAGCCCACAGTTTAAAGCTTTTTTTAATATTTTCATTTTTATTCTTATCCTTTGAAATAATAATGCATATTTCTCTCATATTTTCACATCCATGCTCATATATATATTCTTCAATACTGTATATTTGCGAACACATAATAATCTTGTTTACATGTTCACATTCTGACAGACTGTGAATACTGTAATATGCAGCTGATGAAATTAGGCAAAGGATCCACTAAGCAGTGGCCAACAGGTTTTAGAGCATCACAAAGAAATATGTTGGCCTATAGATTTACAACCATCAAGGTCAGCAAGCTCAAAGTGACGTCGTACCTCTTTCCATGTCCAAATTAATCACTAGAGTGACCTTAACCCTGTAGCTCATACACACACACAGGAATGAATTACACTTTGATTAAGGTTTGCCACAGTTACGTCCTCGCCAACAACTCTGGGTCTCATGCTTACAGTGTATTTGATTGTCTTTCATGTATTACACTTCCACTTTCTGTTTTTGGTAGGTTAACAGAATATGAAAGGCCTTTCAGTTATTTTTGATTCTGCACACTTATGAGCATTAACTCTCCATATAGTTTCTTTTGTGTTGTCACTTGTAGAAATGGACTGCGCTAGTGTGATAAATGCCAGCAGTTTAACGGAAGGAAAAGCAGTTATAAATGATGGAAAATTTAGAGTAGGAAAAATTCGATGAAACATGCTGTGTGATTAAGAAATTATATTATCTAATTAAGAATATTTCCCATGCAGGATTTAGATGGAGCCCCTGGGAGCAACTAAAACACAAATGGTGTGAAACTGGCAATGGCATTCAGCTGTTAGCTGATTACATTGATTCCATTTATTTGTGACCGTTTTCCAGTCACTTCACTCCTGAAGGTGAGTATTTCATCTCCATATAAACACTTTGAGCTCCGAGTCCTTCTGTAGGCTCTGAATCTCACCGAGCAGATTGGAAAATGCAAAGCGTTTTGGGATAATCAATACTGACAAGGATCAATGCAGATAATTATTGATTTAATTCATTTACACACTCAGCTTTCTCCTCATTCACTTATGCAATTAGATTATGAAATGGCCAATACAGCATATTTAATAAAATATAGTTTGCACATATCATCATCTATTTGAGAGTTGAAATTGTAATACAGTTTCACTGCACTGGCATGTGGGCAGTGACCTTGATCTAAAAACTGTTCAACAGCCAGAGTTAGGGAGTAACGAAATACAATTTAACTTTAGTTACGTATTTAAAATACAAAATTTGAGTAACTGTATTTCATTACAGTTACATTTTAAATGGGTGGTAATCAAATTACGGTTACATCCAAAAAGTATTTTAGATTACCACAGCGATTACTTTTATTTTGAATGTCATTTATTTAATTTAAACATTAATGTAAACTGTAACGGCCAATTAATGTAAACAACAATTTGTGATTCTCAGACTCTGACACTGCAAAAGCATCCTAAGATACATTTCTGCTCAAAAGTTTCATACCCCTTGCAGAATTTTAATCTGGGATCATAAAAATTGCATGTTACTTTTATTTAGTACTGTCCTGAATAAGCTATTTCACATAATAGATGTTTACATATACTCCACAAAACAAAATGACTGAATTTATACAAATTGCCACATTCAAAGAATTGCATAGCCTTGAATCTTAACTGTCTGTCATTACATGGATGATCCACGACTGTTTTCATGTTTTATGTTAAATCATTTGTTAAGGTAATTGCGACTTTTTATCTCTCAATTCTGACCTTTTTTCTTGCAATTGCGAGATTATATATAACAATTCTGACTTCTTTTCTGAGAGTTGAGATAAAATGTCCAATTATGAGGGGGAAAAATACTTTAATAAAAAAAAATTAAAAAGGTCATTGCGACTTTTTATCTCACAATTCTGGCTTTATAACATGCAATTGTGAGTTTATATCAGATAATTCTGACTTTATAACTCGCAATTGCAAGAAAAAGTCAGAATTGTGAGATAAAAAGTCCCAATAACCTTTTTTATTTTTATATTTAGTGGCGGAAACAAGCTTCCATGAAACACAATGCATTAAGAGCAGGGGTGAAAACTTTTGAACAGGGTGATGTGTAAATTTTCTTATTTTGTTTAAAGATCATATTTTTTCATTTAGCAATTCTCTTCAGAAGCTAATGACTACATGTTTCCCAGAAGACAAAATAAGTATGATTACCCTGTTCATCCAATTCAAAAAGTTTACACACCCCAGATCTTAATGCATTGTGTTGCCTTCTTGAGCATCAATATATATATATATATATATATATATTTTTTTTTTTTTTTCTTCTAATATTGTCTGCATTTTTTTGTTTCAAGAAATATTGTGGAAAACTGATGTTGCAAAACTAAATTACAAAACTTGTGTAATCTAACGAAATACGTTACAAATTACGTTTTAAAGCATGTATTTTGTAATCTGTAGTGAAATACATTTTAAAAGTAACCTTCCCAACCGTGTCAACAGCCAACTTTATCATTATAGTTGTCGTCCTTGAGTTGAACTTCCAGAACTTCTAAACCATATCTTAGGGTGTGTTCACACTAGTAGTTCGGTTCGCTTGATTTGTTTGGTCCTGACCAAAAAAAAAAAAAAAATTGTCCTGGTCTGCTTAGCATTCATATTGGCTCTTTAACACTGAACCTAAAGATACCGAACCTAAAGGCATAGGGATATGTTCACAACCTGATTGGTCAGCTTTTATTACGTATATTTCGTGACAGAAATTACAGAACATCCAAAACAATGCTGTATGCTGGGCTAAATGCGCTGGTTGTATGTACGTAGCCTACATATGATGATATTTTGACCAGCTGAGAACTCGTGAAGAGCTTATAAAATGTGTAAAGAAAAAGGGGCGGGACTGCATAAGGTCTATACGTAATAAAAGCTGACCAATCAGGTTGTGAACATATCCCTATGCCTTTAGGTTCAGTATCTTTAGTTTGGTGTTAAAATGCAAATGTGAACACTACCAGGACCAGGACTAAATGTTTTTTTTTTTTTTGGTCCAGCAGACTAAACGAACCAAGGGAACTGAACTACAAATGTGAACACACCCTTAAAGCTGCAGTATGTAACTTTTGGCGCTCTAGCGGTTAATACACCGAACTGCATGCATCTTATAGAAGAACATTGTAGCCGGAGCTACTTTTCTCTGTTTATGTCTATGACGAGTCACGCAGGTACTGGGCTACTCCACAGCAGTGCTAGTCTCAGCCTCAGACGTCACGCCCACGGACCGTTGGCTGAACATCTGATGCAAGCGTGCCGCACATGTCCTGAAAAGTGAAGCCAAAGCGTCTTGATCGCACACAGGTGGTTGGTCCCAGTATAGCTCATAAACCCATCCCTTCCATGTATTCTAATGTGACGCGAGACAAACTAAACAATCAAATTATACTTCCAAATACATTTTTTCCAAAGATAGTTTCTGTCATTTAGGTAGCTTTTATCACACTGATGTAAGTTCAAGTTAGTTATTTGATGCTATATAAACGGGGGTGTGACGTCATGATTGACAGCTTCTCTAAGTGAAGTTGTCACTGAGGCACCAACTGACTTTTTTCGGGATTTTTGGGAGGAGATTGGAGCTTTAGCTTTAATTTCTACATTTCCATAACTGTTTATTTCACACCGACATAATGAATTGTTCTGCATCTGCGAGAGTGTGGGCGGGGTTTTGATATCGCGGCGCAGACTCAGGTCCCAAATCAGCGCAAGATGTCAGCGCCATATTCGGATGTTGGCGGCTTCACTTTTCTCCAACAGAAGATAATGAAGGGGCGTCATCTATCTTTTTTTTTTCTATGGTCTGATGCATATGGCACACTTATCTGGAAACACTTCAGCAGTTTTGAAGTCATCATCCGCGAGACGAGTGTGTTACGTTCTTTAACGGTCCGCCTAGAAACAAATGCCGTGACACCAAACTCCCTCGTGGAAGAAGAACGTTGTCGTGTTTACAACTGTGACAATGAGCGCATCCCAGGATCGGCTAAAGGCTGGATTTTCAAAAGTATTTGAAGTCCATGGCTCCATTGTTGCAGTAAACTTGCAAAACATTCTTGAATGAATAATTTATAGATGCACCCCGGTCTGTTATTGCAAGGACATCGACTTTACATTTTCACGCCCCTAAACATGATGCAGAACAAAACGAACTGTGATTGGTTGCATTACGTGTCAGTCAAACATCCTCTTGGGCGGTCCTCGACCAATGAAAGCTGCGATATAGTTCAGACCTTCTGCCGACAGTCTGAAGGTCTGGCTACTCGAGACTACAGCGGTTAGGCCTGACCTGACCGGTCTAAAATAGTCCGAATATAAACACTTATTATAGGTGTACCGTAGTGATTCAGGATAAGACAAAAACACGGTTTGAAAAATAGGTTCATGATGTACTCTCTAATTATATAAATTTTGAACACAAAAAAAATTACGGACTGCAGCTTTAAATGCTCAAAATAGTCAAAGTTATAACATGCCAGCTGTCATCGTGTTGCTTTTTAGTTATGTAAGTTTGCAAAGGACAGAGAGCCAAATCTGGTTGACACTCTTTTTGATCTGTTAATCATTACTAGTAACTACTTCTCAACTCAGTAAAACTTCTCAAAACTCTAACTAATACATTCTGTAAAGATTCTCTCAAAATTATGAACAAAATGTTCTTGCAGTAATGCTAATGTTCATTTTAAAGATAAATGTTCTGAAACATTAGCATGAAAACGCTATTAATACATTGTTAGAGTAACATTCTTTAAATATTGTTATGAGCCGTTTGACCATTCTTAATTTAAATTTACATCCATAAGTTAATGAACTTTACATCCATGATTTAATGAATCATATGTTTTATTATTTAATGATTTTACTTTCTTTTTTTATTGTTATGAACCTGTATTTTGGCACTATAGCTCACTTAGCATAATTTGAGACAACATTGACAGGATGTTTGCATAATGAGAAAATGAACATGTTCTTAAACCGTTGCAAAATGGTAGTTTTGTATTATTGGCTACATGAGGTATAATCTCAATCTGGGTTGTTAGGCTCAAGACATCTGTTCTTGGTGTGAGTTTTTGTGTGTGTGTGATTTTAGGCTTATGGTTTTGACCGTTTCTACAGTCTCTCGAAGTTCTAATCATGGTGTATTACGAATAGATTTACAGAGTTCATAACATGGTTTAATCCTGTGACAGTTAAAGCACGCTGGTAATTTATCTGCCATGTTTTAACGTGAGGTTTGATAGGGTCTAATTGGTGGATTAGGGTCTTGTTAAAACAGATTAAGACTGATGGGATTATGTGGCTGTGAGAGAGATGAGACAAAACAGGAGACGCAGCACGAGTTAGGGGTGTCAGTGGGAATTAGTTGATTAAAGGAGCCTCTACAATGGCAGGCCCAGGAGGAGGTGTAGGATCGTGATTTATTCCTGCTAGTGGGTGGTGGAACATTTGTGTATTCTTCCACAATGTTGTCAGAGCGAGAGTGAAAAGTCTTCATCAATTTGTACCTATTATCATGTCAATAGACTAAGAGGGGTTGGGCATAAACGCACACACACACTTCTGTTCCCTCCTTCTGTGTGAGTTTTTGAAAATAATTCAGTGGGATTCTTTCCCTGGCACACATTCTCTCTCTCACTCGCTGTCACACACGCGCACACACACCCTCCTTTTACCGTAAACCTTATTCATTTTCCTGAAATAGTGACATAGACAAGCCTTTATGTTGATTAAAGTGGACGGGCAGCGTTGGAACACCAGGACTTTGCTACACTGTTGCATATTTGATCAGAAAGTTATTAATATTATGTAACAGTGTGAGCGTGCATCTAAATACGCCAAATGTTTTGCAAATGTCTGCACTTAATCTACAGTTAGTTCTCACACTCAAGGTCACAAATAGCTGAGTTTGGCCCAGCTGGAAACATTAAGAATTCATTTGCTCATTTCAAGGATTTTAAAGGACATTTTCAGAGTAGCCCATGATAAAGTTTAGTCAAAGAAACAGAAATAGACATTTCTAGATATGCAGAACAGCAAAAGCACTTGAATCCTGAATCAAAGTGCATTTTAGTCCAATTCTGAACTTAATCTCCTGGTCTCTATTACTGACACTTCATATAATAAAAAACAGATTATATATTCTATAACATTAGCTATGCTGAGAGCCTTTAATACCTTATATACGCACTTAAAGTTCTCTGTGATTTGTTTTAATTGACCTGTAAACAATACCAGGTGTTAAAATGTCAACCATTTCCAAAGACAAATGACAATCTGTCCTTTGATGCTGATCCATTGAGGACTTCTGTTCCCATTGAAGAGTCACACTGCAGTATGGCTCTTTACCAATGCAAACAGCATAAACAAACAAACTCAGAGACACAAGTACGCAAGATTATATTTGTGGGTGAGGCCATATGATTTCATAGAGCATTCATTGTCATTTAATTCTTTATTCAAAAGACCAATTTAGATGATCTAACTGCTGCTGAATAAACTTGAGTGAATGAATAGAAATTAATCCCCCATTCAAGTTTTCTTTGTCTGTGAGGAAGAAAGAAAAAAACAGTTGATACTGTGCTTATATAAACTATATTATTATACTGAATTATATTCCTGCAGCTCAACTGGTATAGCTAACAATGCCAAGGTCACAGGTTTGATTCTCACACCAACAAAATGTACTTGAAAGCTTGCTTTGGAGCATCTGTTTGTTGCTTAAATGTAAATCCATGTCTGGCTATTTCAGTTGCAAGTTCCAATTAAATTGTTTTTTTGCATTGTACATGCTTTATGCTAAATGTTTTCGTATTAGTAAAAGGCATTAAACTAGGCATTCATCAGTGTTTGCAAAGGACATATTAATCACAGTATAGGAACAGCAGGGCATTTAACTAATGCATGACCAGATGTACAATTTAGCAGTGCTGCAGTGTTTTAATTAGTCCAATTGCAGCGAGTGTCCAACCCTTCAGCCATACCACAGCATTTAAGGGTTAAGCAGCCTGATAAATGGCTTCTTTCACTGAATACAGGCTTTTGGCTGTGCTGGGGCTCATTTTGTTTGCGTCCCCCCCCCCCAATCTCCTCCTCCCTCTTGTCTCTCTGGGGTCAGTCGGTGAGACGATAATTGAGAGATTCCCAAACAGTAATCTCTTATCTGCCTGATTGACCTCAAGTCCTATTCAGTAGAAAGCAACCAAGTGACATCTGTTGACTCTGCTTGAAAAGGACATCGCAGGCTGCATTTGTTTAAGTGGCTGTACACCCTTTGTGATCGCAGTGTCCTCTGCTTCTATAAAGAGCTGTTAAACACTCCAGCTTGTTTTCGGAGGTGGCAAGCTTCTCTTGATGCCAAGTCGACAATTCACAGGAAAACTAATTGAGCTACCCTAGTAAAAAATAAATATACTTAAATGTATTTAAAATACATTTATTTTATGCTAAGTATACTACAAATACATATTTATGTACTTAATGTAAATACCCTGCAATTGTACTTTTGGTATACTTAATTGGTATACTTAAAGTCTGCTAAATTGGAACAACTAATTTTGTACTTAGAGTACTTATGTTATCCGGAAATAGTGCTGAGGTCCAACTAAAAATATACTGAAGTATATTTTATTGTGATAAAGTGGAACTATTGCAAGTATACTTTAGTACACTTTAAATGCATTTAAAAACTGATATTATACAGTGATTATACTATCCTTACTAATAGTGATATTAAAACATGTTTGAGGTTTAATATTAAGAAATGTGCATTGTGCAATAAAGAAGTACTCCAAAATAAATGTAATTATAATATTTATATTAGTAAGTCTCAAGTGATATGTCAGTAATATGTTAATGGATTTGTAGTATATTTGGGTATGAAATAAATGTATATTAAATATATTTTGTTATAGGTTTTTTTCACTAGGGTATAGTCACACATTATCAAAAAAAATCTTCTTATTTATCAGGCACTTATGAAAAAACACCAAGATAGTTAGTTGTTCATAAGGATTGTGCTTGCAATAATGCCATTGTCTAATAATGCCTAAGAAATCTTATTTGGAGAAAACAGGTGGTGGAAACCTGTAGTTCACAGTTAAAGGGATCGTTCACCCAAAAATAAAAATTCTCTCATCATTTAATCTTTGTTTCAACCCTTCACGAATTCTGCTGAACACAAAAGAAGATTGAAGAATATGGGTAACCAAACAGTTGATGGGCCCCATTGACTTCCATAGTATGAAAAAAAAAAAACCTATGGAAGTCAATGGGGCCCATCAACTGTTTGGTTACCCATATTCTTCAATCTTCTTTTGTGTTCAGCAGAATTCGTGAAGGGTTGAAACAAAGAGTAAATGATGAAAGAATTTTCATCCCTTTAACTTTCAATATATGCACCAAAATAGCGTGTACTTTTAAAGTAGATTCTGCATAAATGTATTGTTTTAATCTTATTAAGGCTGATCTAAGAGTGAATGACAAAATGAAAATGGTTGTAATTGTGTGCTTTAGCATAATGATCGCATTTTAGAATGCATGCGCCTACAAATGTGTGAAACTCTCAATGTATGACCTTCCCAGATTTGACTCCAAACGCGTTGCGCCCGTTCCTCAATAAATCATCCATCTTAATCAAAGTAGAACCCTCCTCCATCACTAAAGCAGTGCAGCGAGTCCAATTCCACTACACAATGCGGCATAATGGAACTATTTATTTCCATAATGCCGCATTGTCACTGTGATGTTGCGCCCTCGGGACGATGACGGAGAGGCGGAAGGATCGAGGAGAGGTGACGAAGTGCTAGAACAGAAAGGGTGGGGGGTTTCTAATTAGCGAATGAAATTTCATGTTGGGCTCCATAGGAGATAAATTAGCTTTTGACAGCTCCTCCCTTTCAGCTTGTCAGAAACTCTGACAGAACGGCCAGTTAACGGATTGCTAATTCCTCTTTTAGGCCTCACCGGTCTGGACTGCTGTACACAACCAAGACCATTTCTTTAATGGGCTGAAGCCATATGTAGAGGTGGCAACATGCCACTTTACACACATGCAGCTACCAACCCAATCTCATGCATAAAATGTAACTGTTTTGGTGGCGATTTCGTATGAATACTATATTCGTACGAAAAATGTAAAAAATCTAAGCATGAAGGTCCACCCCTAAACCTAACCATCAGTGGGAAGTAAGCAAATCATACAAAAACATACAAAAAATGTTCATGAGAGTGTCTCGGTTACACCTACAGCAAATGATGACTGCACGTTCTCAAAACTTAGTATATAAACCATGTTTCCATCCAAAGTTGAGAATTTAACTTGTGCACAAAATTGTAATATTGCATAAAACATTTGCAAGTAAAGCAGCGTTTCCATGCGTTGAAGAGTACAAAACCATCACTTCCTGGGAAATTGCCGCAAAATATCAGTAATAAAAATGGAAGTTGCTGTCATGTTATCTTGCATTCAGATGCTTGTATTTGTGAACGCAATCGTGTGAGACGCTTCTGGGACGTCATTAATCCAAATCATTCTGATGACAGACTCAGAATAACTAAAACAACATTTGAGATATGCAATGAAATTGGTCCGCTGGTTAGTCCATCACATCCACTGTTGAGGCAAAATGACACGTGAGTTTTTTTGTTGCACATCGAGGGATTTATTCGGTACATGTGTTTCCATTGTAGTTTATGCACAAGTCTTCTTATGGGATAAACAATTTATATGCCTCAATTGAGTGCACATTTTTTATGAGCGTTTTTAGATTTTTTTCCATCCAGTGTTTATTATGTGCACTCAAAAATATAACTCATTGGACAAACTCAATTTAATTGAGGGCAGGTTTTCCATCCAATAAATATATGTCGCCCCAACTCATAAAAAAACAAATTCATGCAATGAAATGTAATTGAGTTGGTCCAACTCAATTTGATCAAATATAGTTTAAATGATATTTATATATTTGTAAAATGACTTTTTTATACTTGTCAAACTTAAATTAAAACATTTAATTGGAAGATCAATCATAAGCAGACATTCATCATTATACACAATGTATATGATGAACAAATAAGAAAAGACTGGTGTCACTCCTGACTAAAGCTCCACTCTTCTGCATAATGGTAACCACAAAATTCAAAAACATTACAGAAACTCCTCTAAATGTCCAACATAACTGAACATTAAACACTAACAAACTAATTAACAACGTCTTTCCCTTTACTGAAAAACACACTTTAATCCTAAATTTACTTTCCTAATGCAGTCCCTTGCAAAGCATGCTGGGAACTACAGATCCACTGCCCAGTTAGTTGTGTCAACAAAAATGATTCATGTAGTTTTAACACAAATTAATTAAGTAAACTTCAGAAAACTTTTATTAGGTTGATTGAACACAATTAAATTAAGTTGCGACAAAATGTAAAAAAAAACGTGTTACTTAAGCTCATTTTAATTAATTAAACTGAAAAAGAGGCAAAAAAAACATTTTTTTGAGTGTAATATCCTAAAATTCTCATAAAAATAGGTGGGTGGGAACATAGCTATAGTTGTTGATCTTCAGTGCAGCAGGTCTGATGTACAGTTCAGCTTATTGCCTGCAAAATCATTTTGAGTACAGTGATAATTGTCTTTATTATAAACCTAATATTATGATAACTTTAAAATCATATTGTTATTTGATGATTCATTTAAAACAGTCGACATGGGAAAAATCTGAACTAGATTAAAATCTCATTATAACCTGTAAATAAACAGAAAGTTTTAGAGTTTGAATTTTATAGAATTTACAATTTTTTGTTAAAAATCAAGAAAAAAGAAAAAGAAATGACAAAAAATGACAATTTCTTTGTAAAATTATTATTTTATATCACTAATCATAAACTTGAATTTGCAATAATTTGAACTACAACATATCAGATGTTCTTGCTTCCACTGAAACACAATATGCTCATTGAAATATTCCCAATTTCATTCTGAAATATCAATTTTTCAATTCAACTTTTCACTATTGTGTAAAGGGAAAAAATATTAAATTTGAAAAATGCAGCATTTCCACTAGTGTTCCAGTTTCAGTAATGGGCAAGATACTAAATTATTCAAGCAAGATTTGTTTCTGGATGAGAATACGCTTTCTAGGACCCTTTTTGTGTCCCCTGACTTGATCCCCCATAGATCATCACACATTTAAATACACCTAGCAGCCTATGCAGTCACTCTGCAAATTGGCAAAGATTTGCAAAGCAAATATTAAATTTTAACGACAACCTTCCAGACAAACACAGAGATTTAATGTGCGCATGTCATTATCTAAGAGAATATTTAATGAATTCCTGATGGAAATCAGATGCTGTAATTTATGAATGACAGCTTTATGATATAAAAGCACAGACATAATCAGTACATAAAGGGTTCGCAGGCTGTACACAGATATTTATTTCAGGGTTATTCAAGAAAATGGCGAATGGCGTAGACTATATACGTTTCGATTGGAGTTAAAAGCTAAAGAATATCAGTTTTTGTAGCGATTTTCCTTTTCTGCTTTCTGCTCAAGATATGCAAATCTCATATAGTCTTTTTAAGAAAACATTACTTAGCATGTGAGCTATGGGAAGGGTGCACAATTCAGAAAGGTGAGGTGGTTTTGAATTATGGCTGCATGTGGTCCTTTCATTCCTGCCACAGTGAGGACTGTCTGATTAAAAAACATATAGTCTATTGGTGGGTGGGGCTGCTTATCCTACAGCAGGATTAGGTGCAACCATTTGGACGAGCAGAGCTAATTGAACTGTCATATTTAATTTGCTCACCTGTGACAGCCACACACACATACAACCCTGGATGAATCTGTGAGCTGACTAGGATGGTCCTGGAAGATAAACACAGAGCCTGATTAGATGTAGTAGTTATCCATCATACCTGTCCTGTTATATAGGCGTATCTCCAGACTGACCAAACACACACATACCCGTACACAAAGGCCACGGCAATTCAGCCCTGGCTTCTGTGCATGTTGTTTGATTTTTGCTTTGCTAATTAAATTTCACCCTGACATATAAAAACACAGCTATACTTTGGAAGTTATTACATTGTGGTTCAGAAATCTGGAATGATATCCCATAAATTATTGTGGCTCAGCAGCAATAATGGCCCCAAAGAAATGTTCTGATTAAACTTTTTTAATATTTTATATGTCTGGAAGGAGATTGCATTGCACGTATTTTGTTTATTTATTTACTATTCTTTCTTAATGAAATGTATGTGAATTTGTGAAAATAGTAGTGCGAATTACGTGTTCAGTCTATAGGTGTGTATAGTGTTTCTTTACAAAGTCACATCGCCAACTACTGGCCTGGCTTGAATAATACAGCGCTTTTAGTCGTTTTCGTGGATCTGTGTGAAGGGGATCGTTTTGACACCGTTGTCGTTTATACGCAAAAACACAAATGGAAAACGTTTCCATTTTTAGTACATCATTGTCATGTAAACGTGCCCTTAAATCATAGTAAACTAACTTAAAACTGAGTATAACTTTAAAACCCTTGAAATTGCTTAAAATATTTTGATGAGTTAAAGTAATGCTAAAACATAGTTTGCCATAATTTTCTGAGCATATCAGTGTAATGTCATGATTGGTATTGCATTTATTTATTTATATGAAATGTTATGTATAATGTCATAATTGGTATTGCACTTTTATTTATTTATTTACTATTTTTATGAAATGTATAGTCATAGAGGTTGATGATCTTTATTTATTTATTTAGTCATCATTTATATTGCTCTTTATACATTATAAATAAAAGTGCAGTACCAAATATAACATTATACATTTCATATAAATAAATAAATAAATAAATACAAGTGCAATACCAATTATGACATTTATAAATAAATAAATACAAGTGCAATACCAATTATGACATTATATATTTCATTAAAATAAATAAAAAAATACTGTCATAATTGGTATTGCATTTGTATTTATTTATTATGAAATGTATAATGCCATTATTGGTATTTCTCTTTTATTTATTTATTTATTTATTTATAATGTCATAATTGATATCCTACATTATACATTTCATTCAAATAAATAAATAAAGTGCAATATCAATTATGACATTTATAAATAAATAAATACAAGTGCAATACCAATTATGACATTATACATTTCATTAAAATAAATAAAAAAATACTGTCATAATTGGTATTGCATTTGTATTTATTTATTATGAAATGTATAATGCCATTATTGGTATTTCTCTTTTATTTATTTATTTATTTATAATGTCATAATTGATATCCTACATTATACATTTCATTCAAATAAATAAATAAAGTGCAATATCAATTATGACATTATACATTTCATTCAAATAAATAAATAAATAATGTCATAATTTGTATTGCATTTTTTTTTTTTAATGAAATGTATAATGCCACAATTGGTGTTGCACTTTTATTTGTTTATTTACTTTTTTTTTCTCTGAAATGTCATTTTTTTATAATGTCATAATTACTATGGCATATTTTTTATGAAAAGTCTCATAATTGGTAACAGAGAAATATGTTTTTGTGTCTTTTTATCTCAGCAAGAGAACCACCCACGATGCGCCACCAGCTCCTGATGTTGCCACCATTTTCCCCAGAGCAACAGATGTTTGTAGCAGCTCTGCGGTACTAATTATCCATCCCAGTCATCCTCTCTGTGTAGTACGTGCACGTGTGTGTGTTGAACTTTCTGTTATGCTTTAACTCAACAACGGTAGGATTTACCAGTAATTATCCAGAAACACACCCCTCTTGCCTCTGCCATTGTCTTGATGTCTCTGCAACATAGCCGTCATTAATCAAGCGATTCAACGCAGGCCTGAACTGGTTAACCTGCACCGCCCAGCCCTGGTTACTGAGGAAGTTTTCAATTCCCTCTGGTCAATCACAAGGACACAAGAGTGCAACAATGGGATGGTTATGAATGGAAATTAAAATAAAACGCAACTATTCAGTGGATTCCCGCATGCAATTTTAACTTTTGTTAGGTCTGGACAAAGAGTTAAATTCACTGAGTAGGAAGGCTGGAACTGAAAATGCTGGATGGAAACAGCACATAGGTTATTTCCTTAGCTTTAATGCTGAAACCTACACAAGCACAGCACATTGCTATTTTTTACATCTGACCTAGAGCAAGAGGTCAGACAGTTACGAAAGGGGCAGCCCATGTTGCATTTGTGTATGAATAGCTGTCCATTCAGTGGCTCTTTTACAGTCTCTTGAATACAAGTGTTGGCTCCCTTCTGGACAGCCAGAATGCAGAGTGCTTGCACTTTTGGCAGCCTTGTTAGGCATCTGTGGTCTCCTTTTTTTTTAGAAAGGGGACATTTATTTGTAGATCTGTGTCTGTCAAAAAAAGTGTTACCATTTTACTCTTACATTGAAATTTAGTTCTCTGTAATATATAATACATTTTTATACTCTGAATATATATATATATATAATTATATATTAAATCAAACCATTTTAATCAGACATTTTAAAGTAAAATATTTGTAACCAAAAAACAATCTGTATTTGCATAGTTATTCAGTCCACACATTTGTAAAGCACGTTTTGCAGCAATAACAACTTTAGGTCCTTTGCTAAGTATGAATTTTAGATGTGTTTCTGGCCCATTCAGCCACTTGTATATGCTTTAGGTTGCTCAGGTAAGCCAAACAACCAGTTTCTAAATTGGTAGAGATCAGGGCAGAAACCTGCTCATTATTAAGCTTTTTGCAGAACTCCAGATGAATTTTCACATGGTTCTTTTTGAGTAATGGCTTCTTTTTTGTCAATCTTTTATTTAGTTCTATGCACAGGGAGGTTTTTTTATTTATTTTTTTTTTTGCACCACTAGGCAACTAATTCACTATTGATACTATTTTGTACCTTGTTTTGTAACAAATTGTTTTCAATTGAATACAAACTGTTCTAATTGATCTTCTTTTAAATTAACTTTAGTTTCATTTTCACAGCTGTATACCCTACCCAAAAAAAATACTTAATGTGGTACTTACTGTATTTTATTGTTTGCAGAGGTTAAGGCCAGTGTACTTTTTAACACGTTGCATTAAAAAAAAAAGTTTTATTAATTATTACTAATTATATTAATTGTATAATATTTATACTGATTAATAATATTAGTATTTGATGACTACTTTGATTCAGTGCCTTAAAATAATAATTAAAAAATATATTATTTTAAACATTTTATTATGCCATTTAATTTATATTGATATTGGAGAGAGAGTAGTAGATTTCAGTCTGAAAAAACGAAACAAAATTGTCATCTAATTATTTTAATTTCTAATTTAATGAAAAGTAAGCCATTGACAGTAAGAACATATTAATTGCAGTGCTTAAAAATGGGGATTCACACAATTGCAACTTTTCTTCATCAAAAAGCACTTTTGAGCTGTTGGAGGCAAATAAATGCACACTGAATTGCTATCACTGGTTACCTCGAAATATGCCGTTTATTTTTCTTTCCAGAAATTAAAGAAAAGAAAGGCACATTATTATCTCTGCTGTGTGTAAACGGTACCACTGTTAATGATTGACAGCTAGAAGCCTAATAATTGACCTTTATCTTCCTAATGAACTGAGATTAATTATAACCTCAAGGTCTTGTCTGGGAACTCACTGACAGTGCTGAGAGCATTACCAGACTTCCCATGAGGAAAAAAAGACTGCAAATAACTGAAAATTAAATTGTTTAGACGACTTACAGCAGCAGTCTCAGGTGTGAAAGCCATGACTTTGAGTTATTCTTTCTCGTTTTTAAATCAATAATGATTTTTTGTTGGCTTTTTTTGTACTGCACTTTCTTGGCACGCTACCATAGTGTCAGATCGTTATTCTCTCCAAACGTCTCAGCAGCCCTCGTGCAAATAAACGGTTGTTTCGACAGTAGTTACTGGAAAAACAAGGAACAAGCAGCAAATAACCGGCAGATCATGACAGAACATTACAACTGCAGCAATGTTCGTTTGCGTTTATCATGCTTGTCGATTTATTTGTGCATTAGTATAAGTTTGCACCTGATAAGAAATAGGGGTGAACGGGTGGTCATGCAAACACGACGCATTACTAGTGTGAGAAAAGTAAAGGCGGCATCGCACCTGCGAGCGCGCGGAGTGGAAAAGAAGGTCAACCTGTCCGCCATTGTCCCTTTGTCAAGGTTAGTGTGAGTTAGCAATGAACCTTTAAGTAGGCGATTTATTCCACCATTCAGGAGAAACCTTATAGTTTCAAGAAGAGTGGAACTGATGTTTACTTCCTCCTCTATAGTTACACTAAAGTCCTCTTCGGTGCTCTAAAGAAGCTTTAGTCAAGCAGTGTGAAATTTGAATTGCCATCTGAATGTGACAAGACAAGCTATATCAGATAAACGACTGGCTATTCAGAACCAATAGGCTATATCTCTGTATTTTTTTGGAATCATAATAAATAAATAAAAATAGAAACAATATATTTCAGATTACAACGTTTCTTTTACGTCATTTGACATTCATCTAATTTGCAATAAAAAAACAAACAGGTTTCGATTCTATTCTTTTAATGGATTTTTTTGTTAATGGTTATGATGTAGCCTAGGCCTGTTTAAAATGTTTATAATTTTAATTCATAATTGGACTCTATTATTAACGATATTCAATAAGGCTAACTTGTATCAAACATATAAATCTCAAACACGACGAATTTAATTACGAAAAAACGAATTTAGTAAATTTAGAAAAAAACTAAATATTGTCATAACATAGTGTAACCCCCTCTTTATACAGTGAAATAAGAAAAAAAAGTAGATCACCAGTAGAAATCATATCGATAATGTGAATGAATATGTAAACTATTTGTGAGATATTTTGATTGCTAAATATGCCAAGTATTTAGTGTAAAATACCATTTTCCGTAGGCTAGGCCCATATCAATCTCAGCCTCGCTTATTGTTGTTCACGTTGTCGTTTTTATTAATATTGTCCATTACATATTGCAAACTATTCGGTAGACATAAATTACTTTTACAAGATCAATTGTTGACCAAATGTTTGTATGGCCAATTTATTTATATAGCATATATATATATATATATATATATATATATATATATATATATATATATATATATATAATTTTTATCAATCTACTGATAAGTCGTAAGAGATGTGAATTTTATGGTTTGATGTTGAAATAAATGCGTGTGTAGTGAATTAATTAGAATGTATTGGAAGATTCTCAAATATAAGGGCATCCAAATGAACCAATCAGAGAGTGTTTAGGAGGAGCGTGCTAGAGCGCGAGACAGTCAAAAACAGATGCCTGCTCGCGCTCCAGGCATAACGTTGCGTTACGGGTATAGCGATGAAAACACTCAGTTATAGAGTAACAAAATATCCACAACTGTCTTAAAGATTTAGACAATATTACTGGCGGTCAGGTCAGTGGCCTATAGTGTGAAGGGGAAAAATAAACTCTTAAACTCATAACCATATTTGAGCTCCTACCGTAGCCTATACTTGACACTTGAAGTTCGGCTCCATGGATAAGTCGAAGAACTTTCGAATAGACGCTCTGTTGTCAGAGAGCTCTCAGCGGATAGTTCGCGAGGATTCCCCGGGACTGTGCAATGAAGGTACTGACATCGAGCCCGCAATATGCAAACGGACACAAAACTCTCCTACTCGCGCTTTTCAGCTTCAGAACCAGGCATTCAAACCAGGCATGCTAAACATTTCTCACCCGGGATTAACGTCACTTTCTCAAGGGTCTATGCCAGGAATGTATCCCTCACCTATGTACTCCATCACGGCACTTGGAGCACAGCATCCCACCTTCGCGTATTCTGGTTTCGCCCATCCGTACCCGGACCACCTGAAAGCGGCAGCCGTGGCCAGTTCATTTCCGTTAGAACACTGGCTCCGGGCTGGACTCATAATGCCTCGCCTGGCAGACTACAGCGGTATGTGTCCCTTCTGCATAATTGTTATAAGGTTTACTTTTTAAATAGCCTATACTTTAGAGTTAAAAAAAGTATTGTCGAGCAATTAAAAAGGTCTAAATTATGCTACTATAATGCATGTAATTGTAAAGCATTTTTTCAGCTATGCTGAATTTCTATTAAGTTTGCTATACGTTGTTTGTTTAATGTTACAAATATATTTACATTTATAAACCTCTTTGTATCCATAAATATAGGGAAAATAACATTACATAAATATGTTATATATTTATGTTCTCTCTGCAAAAACACAATGAACTCGCATGCCATAAATATTTTCTAGCATAATTGAATCAGTATTTACTGCTAACGGAACTATAATGTAAGCTTTTTTATTTTCAGTCTTTTCATAGCATCATAAATGACAACTCCATTAAAACAGCCTTCATCCAAAGGAAAACTATAAAGAAACACTTAAAACGGTCTGAGCTTCATCAATAAAGTTATCTGGTAGCATTTATTGAATTTTCATTAAGTTAATGGTGCTCTCTGGTGTTTTATTGTCCCGCTAAAGCAATATCTCCCAGCCCTGTCATCAACAATAAACTGAAGTAAAGCTGTTATCATTATCTATTAGGGGGGAGGTGAATATGTTCTTTGCTGCGTCTGCTTGGTGTCTTCACCGTATGTCTTTATTTTTTGGCACAAGTTTTCCACCTCCTTTATCAGCAAACTCTCTTCTCAGGGGCACCTCAATCTGGTTTGATTGGAAAGTGCCGGAGACCACGCACAGCTTTCACCAGCCAGCAACTGCTAGAGCTGGAAAACCAGTTCAAACTCAACAAGTACCTATCACGACCCAAACGCTTCGAAGTGGCCACATCTCTCATGCTGACGGAGACACAGGTGAGGAGAAAGCAAAACACTATAATCTCAATTGCATCTGCTTACGCCCCACTGCTGGCTAGGTTTAGGGGTGGACCTTCATACTTTTTTCTAAACATCATACGTTTTTATACAAATCACATTGTACAAATTTATATGAAATCACCACTTCATAAAACTGTTACCTTGTTTAATGAAATTGGATTGGGAGAAAGAAGGTATAAGTGGCCACATCTCATGCTGACTGATACACAAGTGAGGAAAAGCAACACACTCTCATAGCTATATTTAACTATTTTATTAACGAAATGGGCGCAAATTCGTATGAATTCGAATCTCATTTGTTATTTTTTGTACAGTCTGCTTATGCCCCATGCCAGGTTAGGTTTAAGGGTGGACCTTCGTGCTTTTTTTCAATGTACGAATCACAATGTACGAATTCATGTGAAATTGCCACCTTGTAAAATAGTTATGGCTTTCTCATGAAATCAGGTTGTGAGAAAGAAGGGATAAGGTGAAAAAACATATTGAGGGCAAAGAGACAGCGAAATAATTTTGATCATCATTCAAATAAAAAGCTCTTGAATATTCCCAAAAGTATCAACCTTTATGTAAATGATTGTGATGTTTGTTATGTATTTTCCAGGTGAAGATTTGGTTCCAGAACCGACGGATGAAGTGGAAGCGCAGCCGTAAAGCTAAAGAGCAGGCTGCGCAGCTGGAAACAGATGGCTGTAAGTCGGGCAAAAGAGGAAACAAGACCCAAGACCTCAGTCGCTGCAGTGCACACGATGACGATGAGGATCTGGATGCAGAGGAGGAAGATGATGAAGAAGAAGAGGAAGAGTTCCGAAAATCCATTAACGTAGGTGTGAGCTTAACTCACCCTTCGGACTTCCTGCAGCACAGCTCCGCTCTGAGCTACAGCTCTCATGGCTCTTACTCTGATGATGACCTGGAAGAGATCGGAGGAGACCGAAAGATCAGGCTAGGGTTATGAGGAATTAATGGAATCTGTATAGTCTGCATGTCCATTCATGAATTGGACGGCTAACTACATCAAGGTTTAAAATCCAACACCTCAAGACTGAAAGCTGTTGATGTCGAAATTAAGTTCATTGCCGATGAATATTCACAGGACGTTTATAGTCAAAAAGTCTTAAAGGGATAGTTCACCCAAAAATGAAAATTATCCCATGATTTACTCCCCCTCAAGTCATCCTAGGTGTATATGACATTCTTCTTTCAGACGAATACAATCAGAGTTATATTAAAAAAATGTCCTGGCTGTTCCAAGCATTATAATGGCAGTGAATGGCAGCCCAAAATTCGAAGCCCAAAAAAGCACATCCATCCATTATAAAAGTAATCCACACGGCTCCGGGGGAAAAGTGAGTCGATGGGTTTGTGTAAGAAATATTTCCATATTTAACACGTTATAAAGTAAAATATCTAGCTTCCGGCGGACCTCCATCCTTATTTAACTTACGGAAAAAGCGTAACTGGCGTGACGATGACGTGGGACGTAGCATAAGCATTTTGAACTGCGAGAGGCGTTACACTTTCTTCGTAAGTTGAACATGGAAGGCGGGCCGCCCGAAAGCTAGATATTTAAAGTTTTAAATATGGATATTTTTCTTACACAAACCCATCAATTCACTTCAGAAGGCTTTTATTAAGCCCCTGGAGCCGTGTGGATTACTTTTATAATGGATGGATGCACTTTTTTTTCAAATTTTGGGCTGCCATTCACTGCCATTATAATGCTTGGATTAGCCATTTTTTAATTTAACTCTGACTACAGTTGTATTAGTCTGAAAGTAGAATGTCATATACACCTAGGATGGCTTGAAGGTGAGTAAATTATGGGATAATTTTCATTTTTGGGTGAACTATCCCTTTAAATAATTCATGAAAATGGTCTTCCAGTTTATTTGCACTTAATATTTTTTTCTTGAAGGCTGCTTGTAAACTGCAAATGTACACTATTTTAAACTAACTTGTTTTTCTTATGTGATCAAACTCTTTACATTTTGGTTAAGAAAAAAAAAGCTGTTGAACCAAATGAGGAGGCCTTTCCACTGAAAGTCAAAGGCTGACACCTGTGTGCATTGGTCTCTTGAACACATTTAATTTGAGTGGATGCTGAGGAACAGAAGATTGTCCAGAGGTCATCAGTGTCAGCTTTTTTCCAGTAACCATTGACTAAGAAACACTGAGGAACTGCTAAATCCTCAGCAAATATTGAACAAGGGCAAACTGTGAACGGTTCATTAGTTAGTCCATTAGTTTATGTCATGTTGTTGCTGTTGGTGTCTTTAATGTTATTTAACTGTTATAGATTATATATCTAATTTATTCAACTGATATCAGGACTCCGTTTGAAGGATTGTGTGACCTTCAAAGATTGCTGGTAAAATATGTACTTGGAGACAAAGGGAAATAAACAAAATTGAAAACGAGTTTCAGGTATTCTCTCACTTGCTGTCATTGAACCCTTTTTTTCTTTGAGGATGTGAAAATGCTGCATACTAGTTTTTTTAATAAATATAAATATATATAGGATATGTTTATGCGTCTGGCGCATGAGCGAAAGGTTTAAAACTGTAAATGAATATTACCCCCATCCTACATATTCATCACCCCACTCTCCTCTCCCTTTTAACCTCTAGCTGACAGAGATGGTGATTAAAGCGCAGATGAATCTACAGTGCATTATAAACAACGTGGGCCCTGATATTTATGGCCACAGCCTCTCAAATATGAATTACTCAGGGGGGTTTACTGATAGGCAAATAATTAAGTTAATGAAGGAAAAGTAAAATAATCTACTCCTTATGCTGATGTCACCGGGCCATTTAATTTGAAAAGATGAATTACCTCAATGACCAAAAGAGCATTTTTACAGGGGTGTGGTGTAAGGCCAACAATTAAATATTAAAGCAGAGAAGGTGCAGTGTTCCATCTCAGCCAAGCAAGAATTGGACATATTTATATGTTGATTAAATGCATTGCAGTGATGGGAATAAATACCCTGCCAAACCAAAGGAAACTCGAGCACTCAAAGAGGCAAACTGTGAACATTTATCACTCATTTGGAAAACTGCACCTGCACTTCGATCTCACCTGAGGCTACTGTTGAAAAAAAAAAAAAAAGTCTCGGTGTGTGTAGAATGTCCCTTAGCTGTTTCCGTCGGCGTTGTCATGGAGCTTGAACACAACTGAACTGGGAGTGAAACTTTCAGCATGGCGAAACAAATAAACCGACACCTTTCTATTGAGTTTTCTCGTTTTGTTTGAGATATAACTGCATTACATAAATGTACTGTGGTAAGTTATGTTTTTAGTAGGCTACATACGTAAAAATAACGCGAGTTTTGTGATTGTTTTGGTATAAGGAACAAGCGCGTGACTGTAATACTTGATATAAGCTTGTTTATACTTATATATTGTTTAGCAATCGAATTTATGATTGATTTTAACAGAATTACAGGATGTATGCAACTTTAACGCCTTGTCAATATTTAAAAGAAAAGATGTCAGTAAGTTTTATAAATCTAAAACTGGAAACCCACCGTATCTTTATCAATAACATTTCATTTGATGATCCTCTGAGGCAATCACCTTTGCTGTCACTGATTTCCATAAGGCAAATCACTTAAGCTAATAGAGAGGTAAAGAAATGAGTGACAGGGTCATACATTTACACCAGCCTCAGTTAACCTCAGAGTCAGACAGGCATTTAACAGATCCTGCTTTTGCAATAAATGTAAATATCACTTTAGTATGCAGCTGTTTAAAGTAATAATATTGCCTAATGCAGTATGGACTTTATATGTTCGTAATATCAGTCAGATTGTGAAAATTTAGATTAATCTCTGAAAAAGTCCCAAATCCTTCAAGTACTACAGCCATGTCTGGTTAATCTGAACTATTTTAATCCCGCGAATACAGCACTAATGACCTCTGTTGGTTTGGTTTTGTTTTAGTTGCAATGTTGATGGATAATCCAGTGAATCCTCTGAGCTCAGGCATTCGCTTTGGAGTCGCACACAACCCACATAGAAATGTAAGATGTGTAAGGTGTTTTGAAAGTTAAAAAAAGTCTACTATTGTTGTGCAGAAAAATATGTCACACTAAATGGGTTAAGTTGATAATGGAACCTACAAAAAATTTCAGCCAAATCGTAGACAGTGAAACAGTTATTATAAAACACAACACATATAACATACAGTACCGGTCAAACGTTTTTGAAAGAAGTCTCTTATGCTCATCAAGCCTTCATTTATTTAATCAAAAATACAGAAAAAAACAGTAATATTGTGAAATGTTATTACAATTTAAATGGATGGTTTTCTATTTTAATATACTTTAAAATATAATTTATTCCTGTGATGGCAAAGCTGAATTTTCAGCATCATTTCTTTAGTCTTCACATGATCACATGATCCATCAGAAATCATTCTAATGTGCTGATTTATTATCAATGTTGGAAACAGTTGTGCTGCTTAATTTTTTTTATAACCTGTGATACGTTTTTTTCAGGATTCTTTGATAAATAAAAAGTTTGAATAAAAATAGAAATCTTTTGTAACAATATACACTACCGTGTAAATGTTTGTTCAGCACGGGTGTAAAATTGATAAAAAGTGATAGTAAAGTTTTATATTGTTACAAAATATTTCAATTTTGAATAAATGCTGTTCTTTTTAACTTTTTATTCATCAATAAATCCTGAAAAAAGTATCACAGGTTCCAAAAAAAATATTAAGCAGCACAAATGTTTTCATCATTAATAATAACTGAGTATCAAATCAGCATTTTAGAATGATTTCTGAAGGATCATGTGACACTGAAGACTGGAGTAATGATGCTGAAAATTCAGCTTTGCATCACAGAAATAAATTATATTTTAAAATATATTAAAATAGAAAATAATTATTTTAAATTGTAATAATATTTCATAATATTACAGTTTTTTTCTGTATTTTTGATCAAACAAATGCAGGCTTGATGAGCATAAGAGACTTCTTTCAAAAACATTAAAAATAGTAAGGTTTCCAAACAGTTGACCGGTACTGTATATAAACATAAAACCACTGTAATTTTCCACAATAAAAATTACCTTTACAATTTGTAGTTACTGGTGACAGCTAGCTCCTATTTCTTATTCATTCATGCTTATTATTGGTCTTTTATGTCTACTTAATCATGTTTCATTTCGTCTGCTGTTTTTAATAAATTGGATTTTTGCTATCTGTCTGCTGAAATGCTTTGCTGAAATACACTGCCCTCTGCTGGTGTAAAAAGACAACAGACATTATGACTTGCCTACTTTGTTTTCAGAGGGTCTCAAGCCTCAGATCTGGGGGGCTTCAGAAGAAAACCAAAAACTGCTTCTTTGGGGTGGAGACTTGTGCTGAACTGGTCTGGGAGGGCTGGGAGCCAGGGCTAGAGTATACCAAATCTCTGTTCCTTAGAAGCATTCATAGAAAACTCCAGAAACTCACCTTCAGGTCAGTCCACTTAAAACAATACCTCGTAAAAACCAACAGTTACTTTTTCCAGAATTTAAGGTGTACTGGTAAGTACGTTACCTTCATTAGTTTTGGGGTAATGTTATGGTTTAAATATTTAATGAAACATTCAGAATAACATTAAACATTTTGTGAAATGTTATTGCAGTTTTAAATAACTGTTTTCTATTTGAATATATTTTCAAATGTAATTTATTCCTGTGATGGCACAACTGAATTTTCATCATCATTACTCCAGTCTTCAGTGTCACATGATCCTTCAGAAATCATTCTATGCTGATTTGCTACTCAAGAAACATTTCTCGTTATTATTTATCAATGTTAAAAATAGTTGGGCTGCTTAATAGTTTTGTGGGAACTGGAATATTTTCAGGATTATTTGATGAATAGTAAATTCAAATTAACATCTTTTATTAAAAATAGGAAATTCTATTTTAAATATCTTTCCTGTCACTTTTAAATGATTTAATGCACCCTTGCTGAATAAAAGTATTAACATCTTTACAAATATCTTTCTTGATTCCACATTTTTGAACATAGTGTTTATACTGACAGATTTGTTTTATTTGGTCAATTTCAGACCTCCTGAGTCCAAGTTCTTCAGCACACCATTTCCTCAATCCATCCTTCTGAGCCCAGGAACATCTTTCTCACTCCCAGTTACTTTTCAGCCTCTTGAGAAAGTAAAGTTTAATTCGCTTGTGTTTCTTATCTGTTATATCATTTTAAATGGCACCTATTATGCAAAATTCACTTTTACATGGTGTTTGAACATAAATGTGTGTTGGCAGTGTGTGTACACAACCACCCTATAATGGTAAAAATCCACCCACTCCTTTTTTTTTAATCCCCATAAATCATAAGCAGTGTCTCAGAACAAGCCATTTTCAGATTCCTGGCAAAGTGACGTCACATTTCACAGGCCCCGCCCACGAGTGTTGATGGACACTGCTGTATTAGCATAGACCCCGCCCTCAGAGAGCTGTACAAAGTCCGCCATGTTTATCTCCTCACCAGAGCATTAACAGCAGCATTCAAGTAAGAAATGTGTTCTTAATAAAGCTACTAAAGTTCATTCAGTCAAGAGCAGTGAGTGAGTTTCTGTTTATCTTTTGCTGTTTGATTCATATTAACAGCAGATATAGCAGTAGGTACTGTATATTACACTGCTTTCACTTTAGTACATAGAGCTAATATACACACAGGTTCTGTACTTGCTGCATACGTGCACAGACATAACCATGAACTTTGTGTGTTTCTGACATAACCTTGTGTGCATTTGACAGTTTAATCGCAATAACACATGAAAGAGAACTAGTCTAGTTTAATAGCCTACTCACGGACGCACCGACATCCAGCTCTCTGTGCGCATGCGTCGGGTGTGTGTGCTCAAGTTGAGAGCATAGACTGTAAGGTTGAGAGTGATATGGTTTTAAAACGCATGCAGATGATAATATTTCATGATGATGAAGAACTGCAATGTCACGTGAGCGTGTCCGCCATAGTGATAATTAAAGCCAAACAGATGTATCATGTTTCAGTGTTCACTGGTGTTCACGAGCTATGAAGGCTTCGCCCTCTGGGGTGGGGAGCAGCAGCTCATTTGCATTTAAAGGAGACACACACAAAACAGCTAATTTTTCCCAAACCCCAAAATTGGCATTTTCAAAATGGTATATTAAATGATCTGTTAGGAATTTTGATCTGAAATTTCACAGACACACTCTGGGAACACCAGAGACTTATATTACATCTTGTTAAAAGGGGCATAATAGGTGCCCTTTAAAACTTGTTATATCATTGAGATCTTATTTGCATGACTAGAAGACCTGTAATGTATTGACATTAATGTTCACATCAATTGATTATGCAAAAATATATTTTGGATTTGTGTATATTCTTCTTTCTTGCCCTGCTATTTCCAGTGTGAGTATGTGGACACTATAGAGTTTCAGGGTAAGGAAGGCACATTCCAGGTGTCTTTGCGAGCTGTGATTCCTCATCATGCCCTGGAGGTTCCAGACACAGTGATGCTGCCACCCTGTGCTGCCCAGCACAGCTCCCAAACCAGCTTCCTCTTTCGGAATTCCAGGTAAAGATGTGTTTGCATGGCTAAAGAGCATACAGCTGCCACCTAAGGAATATTTCAACTACTCTGTATCTCACAGTATAGTACTATGGGTATTATTTTGTGGGAAACTAGGTGGTCACAAAGGCAGCTGAGTTATGGAGAAAGTGCGAAGAAAATGCAGAATTTTAAAACCTGTGAATGCACATTTTTCTGCTAGTAAGCTGCAGACAGGATTCAGGTGGTTTGTGGATCCTCCGTTCCAGCTGTCCCCTGAGACTGGACAGTTAAAGCCTGGAGAAGAATGCAGGGTTACAGTAGAATTCAAACCCCAGCAGGCTGTAGTGTACCAGGCTGAGGCCTGCTGTGCTTTTGGAGATGATGGGGAGATCAGCTGTACTGTACTTCTGCGTGGGCTGTGTGAGTACACTAAGCTTTTTTTGGACTCTAAACGTCAATTAATTAATCAAATTAGTTTAATTAGGGCATTTAAGTAGCTTTTATAAACGTGCTTTAGAAAAAAAACATTACTGGTATACATCTTGAGACAAAAAATGGCACTGACATATTTTAAGATATATCAATGCAAGTTGCTTTCAGTTAAAACAGCTCAAACATGCATTTTAGTCTGGGACTAGCTTAAGCCTTGTCTGTAAAACTGCCAGGTGTGACACAAGTGTTTTTTGCTAGTTTCAGCCTGACGCAGTTATAATTTTCACATTCAGCGCCACGTTGTTTAAATAGCAAATGCACTCGCACCCATCTGTTTTGCCCATGGGCGTGCTGGTCTGAAAACGAGGTGTTTTCAGGCACATTGTTTGCACATTGCTATTTTGAGGCAACTGAAAATGACTGCGCCATTGACCAACAAAAACCTGGTCTAAAGTCAATAGCGCAGTTTTTTTTTGTGTTATTTAAAGGGCGCGTTAGTAATATGCGCCTAAAGGCGGGTGCACAATGTGCGTACACTCTGCTTATTACACACACAGGGACGCGCAGCAGCACACAAACATTTTTAAATATTAAAAATAAAAGGATTCCTCTCTGGAGAAGCATTCAGTCTTTCCGCTCGCAAATTCCACCATGTAAATAGCAAATCCGCCATGATGCAAGCGCAACTGGCTTTTAAAGGGAATGGGAGATGAGACTCTGATTGTTTTTTTGCATGTTACGCCCAAAACACACCCATGACTCATTAAGAGACTAGGTACAACCCTTTTGGACCATGCGCCTGGCACACCGACCGTTTTTTTTTTTAAATTAGCAAAAGTGGATTTGGACATGCCCTAAGTGCACCTGCGCCATGCACTTTAGACCATCCACTCAGATCGTTAAAATAGGGCCCAATGACGTATAAAATTTGGTTTTGCAACATTTTAAGAATTTCAAAAAGCACATTTAGGCCAGGTTTCATAGACAGGGCTTAGATTAAGCCAGGATTAGGCCTTAGTTAAATTAGGACATTTAAGTAACTTTTTTTAAATGTGCCTTAGAAAAAAACATTACTGGTGTGCATCTTGAGACAAAACAATCACACTGACATATTTTAAGACATGTCGGTGCAAGTTACTTTCAGTTAAAACCGCTCAAACATGCGTTTTAGTCTGGGACTAGTTTAAGCCTTGTCTGTGAAACCGGGCAATAGGGTGTTTACATTTGTAGTTTGGTTCTCTCTGTTCTTTGGGTCTGGACCAACAAAGAAAATTATACATTTAGTCCTGGTTCACTTCGCGTTCACACTGTCATTTTTAACAGTGAATCTAAAGATACAAAACAAAAAACTTTTTATTACATATAACTAGCGACAGAACTTATTGAACAATGCTGTGTGCTGGGCTAAATGCGTGCGATGTATGTGCGTACATATGATGGTATTTTTTACCAGCTACCAGGAATCCTTCCATTACACACAAACAAAAATCTGTTGCAAGAATACGCGGTTCTGACGCCTGTACTGAGCTGTAATGGGCAACATCGTGTCTATGACGAGAACAACTAGGCATGCTTGAGCATTCTGTCCTTTTTAGGGTCTCATCTGATGACATCACATCTTGTTTTTGGTTTGTTTAGATATCTTTGGTCCCTGTTGCGTTCATATTTCAGTCGAACCGGTGTGCACCAGGGTTTGGATGGCAGCATTCACACTTCAATTCAAATGACCCGCACTAACAGAGCAATCACACCAGAGTTATTTTAATCGAACCAAATCTGCCAAGTGTGAAAAGACCCTTAGGGTATATTGTGTTTTTTCTAACATTTTACAGTAGTAAAATCATTCATTTTCTATTTAGAGTAGAGAAATAAATATTTAACAATTTTTTATAAACCTTTAAAGAACCATGCTCAAAAGTTGTTAATTTATGATATATCTTTTTAGAAGCCATCAGTGAAATTTCAACTAGTTTTTAAAAGCCAAATTCCAGAAGAATTACACTACCCATAAATCCTGAAGATTCTCTTGTCATAGAACCATAGCAAACAAAACAGGACAAAAGAGTACTCCCATAAAGCATTGTGAATGACTAATAAAGTTAGTTTCCTTACACTCCCAAAATTAATATATATTTGTGAAAATTAATAATTTACATACATTTAAAAGAGATTTTTTTATACTTGTAACCATTTACTATAAATCAAAAGTTTTTATTTGACAATTCTTCTTTATTCAATTATGTCATTTCAAGTACACTACAAGTCAGTACAGTACAGTACAGTACAAGTCTTGTACATTTTGTTTACCTGATTTTCACATACTTTTTTCCTTCAAATAATAGTTTACAAAGCTGTGATTCATATCAGAGGTTTGTTAGGTTCATGGCGTAGAAATACTTATCGATTTAAACAAAAAATTTAACAAAAAATTGTTTAATCCAAGGCCGCTAAAAATGTGGATGTCACTGTTGCACTTTATTTAAAAAATAATGACTATTCATTGGGTAAACAAACATATAATCCTACTCCAAAATTATGCCATTGGTTGAGCCATTGTTGCTATGCAGGAGGAATGTTAGTACTGCAGAGCTATAGTGTTGCATAGTCGCTGCATATTAAACTGGGATAAAGTATTTCATGTCAAAAAATGACTCGCATCACATTTAAATTCCTTTCCACAGCCAAGTACCCCCACCTCCAAATCGGCTCCATGGGACAGGAGGAAGGCTGTAAGGTGCTTGAGTTTGGAAGTGTGGCAGTAGGAGACTCTCTTGAAAAGCACTTTGAGATCTACAACCTCTCCACTGTATGTTTCCCTCCACCCTGCTTTCTTTGCTTATTGAATATTTAGATATTACTCTGATATTTCTCTCTCAGAGTCACTCTCTTTCTCCATTAGGTTGGCACAACATTCAGTCTGTCCTGGCTAAGACGACCCCCTCTCATGGAGTCTGTATTCCATTGTGAGGTGCATGAGGGGAAGATCGCCCCACATTCAGTGTTGAAAGTCCCTGTCTGCTTCTTCCCACTCACAGTGGACAGCATAAGTGTAGACTACCTCTGTCTTACCTGTCCTGGGGCTATAAGCAAAGACCTGCTCAAAGTGTCAGGCACCTGCATAGGTACAATACATAGCCCTACAGTAAGAGCTTTCCAAACATCTGCTTATAAATATATCAAACGTGGTTTGATTGTCTTCTTCTGTCCACTATAGGTCCAATAGTGTCTCTAAATACCTCTGTACTAGACTTTGGCTGTGTTGAGGAGGGCACAGAGGTCACACACAATCTTCAGATCATCAACTCTTCTGCAGTATTGGCTCATTATCAGTTTGATGTGGACACTGGCACTGGCAGCCATAGTGTGTTCAGTGTTGATAAGCCTTGTGGCTCTCTGCCAGGCAACAGCAAACTCACCCTGCGTGTGAAGTTCCGACCACATCACCCTATAGCTTATCACAAGACAATGATCTGTTTGCTGTTGCACAGGGTAGGTCTGTCTGTCTATCTATCTATCTATCTATCTATCTACTATCTATCTATCTATCTATCTATCTATCTATCTATCTATCTATCTATCTATCTATCTATCTATCTGTCTATCCATCTGTCTGTCTGTCTGTCTGCTTCTTGGTTGAATATCTACACTTTCTTAACTTGTTCTCATTTGATTGATAGTGTAGTTCTGCTTTTCTTATTAAAGGAGCCACTGTTTCTGGATTTGATTGGCACCTGCCACTCAGAACAAATGAAGCCAGCCATTTTAAAGCCCAGACACCTGAGTGTCTACAGATTAAATCTGCTACGAGGGCTCACTTGTTACCCTCCTGATTTACTGAGTGCCTTACTGGAAGAACACAGATTAAAACTGGATGATAGCGGAGCATTGCAAATGCAGGAGGTGTGTGTTTGTCCATCTGCACTGTGGTGTAACATACAAATGTTCTGACATCTAAGAGTTAAGTCAGATTTCCTTTAATTTCTCTTAAATTCTTAGACCAACATCCTAACCTAATACTCCTCAGTATCTAGTTCTATATTTCTAATTCACAAAAAGTAAGGCGGGGGGGGCGGGGGAAGTTGAAATCCTTCTGGAAAATAAAACATAGATGTGACATCACATAGCACTGCATCTAACTTTCCTTAGATTCCAGCAGAGGACACTCACAATTCCACACCTCCCTTCAACGCACGCAGTCCTCTGGAGGAGTATTTCCATGTAAATTCAGCACCTGAGGCGGAAACAGAACTTTACAACACCTCAAACTCCACCCGATTCCCCGTCCCCCATGTTACAGTTCAGCCCTCTGAGCTCCTTTTTTATGACGGCCCAGCATCTAAGTCAGTCTCTATCACCAACCACACCAAGGGCAAGATCTGTCTGACGTGGTCCAATAGAGCCGAATCCCCTTTCTCCATCTCTCCTCTCTCCTGTGAGCTGGGCCCTCTAAAGACCACAGCCTTCAGAGTGACATACAGTCCCAACCAGCAGAACGTCTTCCATGCAGCACAGCTTGAGTGTTTCACTTTTTACAAGGTAATGTGAGACCAAAGGGATGTTCACACTGACAGTGATCCACAGTGAAAGAGGAACCTGAAGTCATTCATTTTCAACTAGCGAATTGACAAAATGTCTTTAAACTGAAAAGTTTAACTATATGCAATTAAGATGTGGTGACTACCAATGGTAGTGAAGACAATGAGAAATTTCTCTGTCCACATTCAGTGATAGAATTGAAAAATTGTGCATAGAAAACTGTCACAAGTTTTCAGCATTCTGAGTAAATTCATGATAGAAGTTTAATCTTGTGCATGATATGATACATTATGACTGCCATTTATATATGAACGTATTTCCCTCATTTTAGCCAGCACGAAAAGAACATCTTATTTTTACCAGCAATATCAGTAATACTAAGGAATATTAGTTTGTGATCAGATTTTCAATTAAGACATTCATTAATGTTAAAATATTCAGCAGTATTTGCAACCAACAGTACCCTGCTGAAAAATCCAGCATAAACCAGCATGAATTCCATGTTAGTCCATGCTGGTTTATGCTGGTTAGAGCTGGTGTAGTGCTGATCTAGCTGGTGGACCAGCATTGTCATGCTGTTTTCAAGCAAAACTGAGCTGGTGTAGCTGGTCCACCAGCACTCCCACTTCCCATGCTGGGGACCAGCAAACCAGCATCCCATGCTGGTCACATCATGAAAAACATACCTTATGCTGGTGACCAGCAATGCTGGATTTTTCAGCAGGGTAGTATATAGATTTGGTGACCTCCAGCAATTAAATCGCAGTCAGTGTGTAAATGGGACATAAAGTGAACATGCGTTCTGAACCTGAAGGTTTAGTGCGACAGTAGACTTATTAATTGACTTGAATTTAGTTTTTGTCATCCCCAGGTTCTGAGGGATCAGAGAAATGTGGAGGATCAGACTCTGTGTCCACCATGGTGCCTTACAGTCAGGGTGAGCGGTCACTCGTTTCAGCCTGGAAAAGAGCACTTTATCCCCAACTTCTCTCTTCAACACCCTCAAGTAGTGAGTCTGACAATGGTGACATCTTTCAACATAATGGCTGTGTCCAAAAACTGAAAAACACTGCCTCCGCAGGCAGCATACGGAGGTAGGAAGGCACATCTGAATCCAATGCTCATACCACATCCTGTTTATTGAGATACCTTCATCTGATCGATATCTGAAGGACGTACAGATGAATCCTTCGCTGCCTATGATATCCCACAATTCTGTGCTTTCAATTGCTAAAAAATAAATACGGCATCTGAAAGTTGCAGTTGGTGGTCAGTTTCTGTGTAAATGGACATTTTGTGACCAACTATTTTTAAGTTTTGATGTTATTTCTAGCGAGAAGTTACTATTGTAGTAATTAAATATTTGCCTCAGAAGCCTGCTTGCACAAAAGCTTAAGTTGCCTAAGCTTTTGGACGCAGCCAATATGTATTGAGAGAGCATAAATGAAAGATACTGTATGTAAATATACTTAGAACACCATCCATCTCCCTGCAGGTATTCCCTGCACTGAAACAGGTATCATACCGCAGTATTCTCCTGCAGAATACAGGAGACCTGCCGTTGATCTTCAGACTGGACCCAAAGGAATGTCCATCAGTTTGTGTGCTGCCATCCAGTGGTCTGGTGCCACCTGACAGCCACCAGATCCTCACGTTCAGATGCACTCCATCTCCGGATCACCCTTCCAGTATCCCTTTGACATTACAGCTGAATGCCAGCCCCAATCACACACAGGTTAACACTATAATGTTAACAACAATAAATAAATAACATGATGTAGTGAGTTGCCAGAGTGGTTAAAGCCAATTGGATGAGTAATGAAACGGTTTGAGCGACAGAGAAGCACATTCAGTTGACTAGAATAATCTAGAATCATGAAAACTCAGAATATTCACAGAATTATTCTGTGGTGTTTCAGTCACTCATTTGCCAAATGGAAGTTTCTAAATATCACTAAAAAGCAAAGATGTAGCGTGTTTTGATGGTCCATTTTAGCCTACAAATGAATCTTTTGTAGATACTGAATGTGGTTGCTGTAGCAGAGAAGTTTTCCATGAGTGTGGAGGAGGGTGGCAGTCTGTTCTTTCAGCCCACAGCAGTGGGTTCCTGCTCTGAGCGAACGCTGCGGGTGAAAAATCTGAGCAGGGTGCCGGTGGAGTTTAAGTGGAGGCTGTGTGGATCTGACCAAAGGTTTCTGACTGTACTGCCAGACACAGGCATTCTCCAGCCCAATGAATCCAAGGTAAGGCTGCAGCATGAGTGTGGTGTTTTGGGGCATAGTAGTTTCAATATTATTGATTGAAAGCATTTGTTTGTTTTCAGGTACAGAAGTGGTCCTTTGCCCCAAAGGAGGAGATGATGTACAACATGAAGCCCAGTCTCACGTTCTGGCCTGTCCAAACACCACAATGCAAGAAGTCCCGCCTTACCATTAAAGCTGTCGGATTGGCATCCAAAGGCTCTCTCCAGGTGTGTTGATGATCATGATCATACATCTCTAAGACGTCAGTTAAAGAACGCTTCATGTGGAAGACATCTGTTGTGTACAAACATCTGATAAACATTTTTATAAAGCAGTTTTACATACAAACGGCCTAAAAATACATCTTCGAGATGAAAATGCATGTTTCAAATGGCAGTCTCAGCGATGTACATGTGCTATCAGGGGATATTGAACATGCTGTAATTTGAAAGTGATCTAAATAGCATCTTGTGCTTGAATGAAAATACGAACATCTGACCATCTGTACAACAGAGTTCACATTATCAATGACACAGATTTGCTTACATTTGATTAGTGACCTTGGGTTTGAATGGGTTGGATGTGCATACATTTCTATAAAACATATTGTCATAACTGTTTGTAACTTTCTAAAATTATTTTTCCCAGGCAGAGCACCCAGTTATAGATCTGGGTGAGGTGCTGGTGGAAAGCTGTAAGTCATTTGATGTCCCTCTACTGAACGACAGCCCATGTGCCGTCAGCTACTCTCTGACCACACAGCAAAGTGTCACTGATACAGGCCTACTTGAAGATATGACTCAAGATCCTTTGGGTAGGAGACACTTACATTGTCAACTTACTATTCTTTTCTTAAAAATATGTTTACTGCCATTTCCAGGACTCTGTGTCTCACTTTAAATGCTTCACTGTTTATATTCAGCTATATAAAAATTATGTAAACTACTGTTCAAAAGTTTGGGGTCAGTATGATTTGGTTTTTTTTTAATGAAATTTATACTTTTATTCATCAAGGATGTATTAAATCGAAAAAGTGACTGTAAAGACTTACAGTGTTACAAAACAATCTATTTGAAATAAATGCTGTTCTTTTGAACTTTCTATTCATTAAAGAATCCTGCACAAGTGTATCACAGTTTCCAAAAAAATATTAAGCAGCAAAAATATTATGGAACTGTTTTCAGCAAATTAGAATGATTTCTGAAGGATCACGTGACACTGAAGACTGAATTAATGGCTGCTGAAAATTCGGCTTTGCCATCACAGAGATAAATTACATTTTAAAATAGAATAAAAAAACTGTTATTTTAAATTATAATAATATGCCACATTATTACAGTTTTCACTGTATTATTGATCAAATAAATGCAGTCTTGGTGAGAGACGTCTTTCAAAAACATTCAAATTTTGCAAATCCCACACTTTTGAATGGTAGTGTAGATGTTTTATGTAGTACATATGATTGCTGTTCTGTCTGTCAAGTCAATCAAGCTTTAATTTTTCAGTTTTGGAGATGGAGAATGTAAAGGGAACCATACCTGCTGACTGCAGGCTACCGATCCACTGCACAGTGAGACCAGCTCGCAGAGCCCATTACTGCTGGACCATCAGTTACCACATCCTCAATGCCTCTGGTACTAAAAAAGAATGGTGTTTATGCGTCAAACTGTGATTTTAGTGCTTGCATGGTATTAGACAATATTGGAACACCTTGCATACTGCAACCTTTCAAAAGTGAGCAAAAGTCCAGCATTGGCCACACTATCTAGCATAAACCAATGTGAATCAGCATGAATCATGCTGGTATTTTCAATTGGGTTGTTAACACATTTATCACGAAGTTAGTCTAAAATATGTCATTTTGCGCATTTGAGAGAATTGCTATGAGTAAATTTCACAATATAAAACTTGTTTTTTTCTGGTGGCTAGGCTCTGTGGAAGGAGAGCCCCAATCTATATGCCATGTACAGGCTGAGGGAGTGTATCCCACCCTGGAGGTGATGGATGTCCGTAGCTGTGGCAGTGTGGAGGGGCTGAGTAAACTGCAGCTGTGGCGCCTCTTCAATCTGGATGCACTCAATACTTATCTACGCAGAGATCCCAGCCCATCTGAGCTCACCTTCAGGGTGCCCACTAGACACAGGCAATACTTTAAACAGAGTATTGTTTTTGTTTCGCTTCAATTAAAACAGTCATAAATTCAGAGATTTCTTTCTACCCCTCTTTCTTTTGATGTCTATTAAAACCTTCTGCAGTTTTCGACATTGCCCTTCCATCTTCACTTCAGCCATGATGGATTTTAACTTCAGTGCTGCTCCCCTGGGCTTCGACCCCACCAGTATTCTGCTTCTGTTTAAGAACCCAGGAAGTATTCCTGTAGAGTGGTGAGCACCATAACTTGGTCTGCCGATAGTTTACGGTAGCAAATAAAGTCACACTGGCAATATAAAGAAACAATCAAAATGGTCTTCCTTAGGTCATTCTTGTTCCCAGAGGACCAACAGATTGAGCTGGAGTACTGGGCTGAGACTGGAGATTTCAGTCCATCTGAGCTCCACCTGATGAAGATTCAGGAGCACAGGCTTTTCTCCATCTCCCCACGCTCTGGTAAACTCCAGCCCGGTCAACAGAGGACAGTGCAATTCACATACAGGTCAGGAATAAAACACAGTAGTGCTTCTGCACTGAAGTGTTGTTTTATGATGCACAGGAAACTATAAGGCATATGCTTCTCTCCCAGACATGAATTTGTAGGGACAGATCGTCTTCCTGTCTTGTTGAAACTTTCACATGGACGAGAGATACTGGTGAGATAAGTGATTATTTTCATTACAAACATTAACAAACAATATATGCTGATAATTCTTGATTATTCTCGAATCTTTTAGCTGAATTTTACAGGAATAACTGTGGAAAGAGATAGACGCTACATTCACCTTTCCTCCAACCGGCACATCTTTCCCCCGATGGCAATTGGTGGGTTCAGTCCCCCCAAACAGGTTGGTATAGGTTACCTGAATTGATGTTTTTTTTCTGAAAGCTCTTTTTCATACACAAGAAAGTCTATTTAATAAACTTTTTTCTTACATCTTAGAATCTTACATATAAGCGTTATTATATTATATTATATTAGCAATATCACAGCATGGCTGTGATTCGGCCATAGGTAATAGGTAATCACAGCGTGCTGATATACAGCCATATCGCATGGCTACGAGTGTGATATTGCGTTTATACAACAGTTCGACGGCACAAGTGTGTAAATAAATAAGAAACAACAACTGAGTGTCTTTAAAATCTCTTTTGTGCAGAACTACTTCATTCTGCCACGGATTCAAATCTCAAGTTGACAGTTTAACAGTTGAGCCCAAGCCTCCGTTACTAATTCTAAAACGTCACCTTAGAACTAGTAATGAAGGAACGTTGAGTTGCTTCATTGAAGCTTATTATGTAGAGTATTATGAGAGAGAGATCGAGTGTATTAACTGCATCTGATATAGCATTCATTCTTCACTCATGTCCATAATATTATATCCATTAAAAAATCAGTTTAAATGTGCGCTGAGGAAAGCGATATCTTGGTCTTTGTCCTTTTAAAAGATTGACAGCGCTGAAACAACTTCCTTGTTCACTCATAAAGACTTTGCCGCCATCTAGTGGTTTAATAACGTAACTGTCACTGAAGTCTACTGTTGCAATCACTGACGGACCCTTTCTCAATACCAAATACAGCATATTTATATATAATAATATTTATTTAACAATAATATTTACATTAACACGCTCTAGTAGGCCATACAGGACTTAAGTTAAATATAGCCTAAATATAAAGTTATGAAACTTAATTTTCCCCTTAACCAAAATCGATATGCTCTGGAACATGTAATAGATTAATAAGACCAAAGATTGGCCGTCTGATATACCCCAAATGAATTATATCTGTTTAACCACTATCTACATAAGAGACAGCGGCAAATTCCCGAAGGACTGGCCGAGATTAAGCTGTTCTCTGCGTGTACACGAGCACTGAACGGCCGCTGACAGCCTGGAGCTGGCATCTACGAAAGCGTCTAAACAAATCGTAAAACAGGTGCTATGTTTATATATGAGTCACATATTTGAGGTCTAAATAGTACATTCTCGCCTAAAAAACTGTTAAAACTACATTTCGTGACACAACAACAGTAGTATTTTTAAAACTTGATCGCCATGACAGTCACCGCAAGCGGACTGATACAAACGGTGAAACGGTTTGAGTGCTGATACTGGGTGAATATCGCACGGCTGGAAAAGGCTCTCAGCCAATCAGATTCGAGAACCAGAAAGAACTGTTGTATAAATTATATTATATTATATTACAGTATATTATATTATATTATATTATATTATATTATATTATAATTAAGAGCTGTCCAAAAAGGTCTATACTATAATATTTTATTATTATTATAGATTTATATGCTGCTTGCCAAAAATGTTATTTCATCAGAATATATATGTGGTGTATTTTGAAGTACTATCTACCAGCAGGGGCTTACAGGGTCATGCTAACCAGCCAAGAGGGCCTCAAGATGACTTAAAATTATTTAAAATAAGACAAAACTGGTATTAAAATGAGTGAAACAACTAAAAATCAAGAAATTATAAGTACATTTCTTTGTAGCCTCATGTAGCCTCAATTATAAGTAAATGTAGCCTCATGAGCACAAAAAGTACCTTTTTTAGTCCAGTAAATCACAAACAACTGGAAAACACAAAAGTTTATCTTTAAAAAGAGTGGGATCGCTGAAGAACAGTCATGCTTAAAACGTCTGAAATCCTGAAATTTAATGTATATAAACTTGGAGTGTTCGTAGATTAAGGGGGTCTCCGAATATTGTTGTGGTCAATGGAGTCAAAAAGGTTGAGAACCTTAAAGTGAATAAACCACAAAAAACATTTTATTAATTGTTTAATTATTGGCAGATTCTCACAATCATCTGCTAGATATAATCTGTTTTAATAGTCACAAACATGCTAAATGTTTAATCTGCACAGGTGTATGAACTGTATAATGCAGGCACTCTCCCACTGAGGTACCACATTGACACCACTCCACTGGAGGAGCTGATGGAGAAGAACTTCAGTCACCCAATCTTACAGTGTTTGAACCCTGGTGGAGAGATCGAGCCAGGCCACACCGCCCTAGTGGAGTGGATCTTCTCCCCACTGGAAGCTAAAACATACAGTGTTAGTTACTCCACAATAACATCCTCTTGAAGTCGCAGTGAAATGGAAGTTGAGATAATCTTTTCTTCTCTATTGTGACATCCAAGAGAAACAGCTTCTGGTAACTTTAATATGCATAACGTTAAGTGTTTTTTACTGAGTTTGGTGCACAACATGTTTTACAGGTTGACATTCCTATTCATGTGGTGGAGGGGGACAGCATGTTTGTAACCTTTGAGGGCCAAGGCTTTGACGAAAGAGAGTCAGAACCCATTCAAGTACAGGATGGATGTATTACTGTGCCTTGCACTCAAAGAATCCCAGTACCTGGACAAGTAAGAAAGTGCTTGATGATACAAGCATAAATAAGACGTGTTCCACAATAAATGAAAGAATGTTTTCTCTCACTCTGTGTGTGTGTGTGTGTGTGTGTGTGTGTAGGTGGTGTTCCTGTCAGAAGAGAGAGTGTGTTTTGGTGATATCCCAGTGTGCTCTCGAAGTACACGCATCCTTTTTTTGACCAATGTCTCATACACAGACCAAGTGTTGTATAAGTGGAACGTAACAAGCACAGAATGCCAACAGGTGTGTAGATTTTAAATTTAAATTCTGATGACATTCCAAACCCATATACTGTTTTTTTTTGTGTGTGTGTGAAACATTAAAAGGACTTCAAAAATAGTACAGAAGTCATATGAGCCACTTTTATTGTTCTTTCATGTTGTTTTTTGGAGCTTGACAGAAATGAACTGTCACCATGGAACTATAAACTGTCATAGTGTGTGAAAGAGCTGCATGATTCTTCAGAAATAACCTTTGTCCTTAATAATTGATCAGATAACATGGCCAGTCTACTCCATATATATTGACTATTGATCACATGTGTTTGTTTGTAATGTTGACCATAGACTGTAACGATCCGTCCTGAGGGTGGTCGTCTTGCACCAGGGGAGAGTGTTCTCTGCATCCTGACAATACAGGCCTCAGGCAGCCCCGCTTTCTACCAACAAGACCTCGTCTGTGAGGTGACAAATACAAAGATACACCAGTGAACACATTCACATATAGACACATACGGTATGGTTATTTGATAAGGATCCGTTCAAAAGTTTGGGGTCGGTAATTAAAAAAAAAAATTTTCACCAAGTCTGCATTTATAATACAGTAAAAACAGTGTAATTGTGAAAGAGTTTTGCAATTTAAAATAACTGTTTTGTTATTGTATTTATACATTTTGAAATGTAATTTATTCCTTTGATAGCAAAGTTCAATTTTCAGCATCATTACTCCAGTCTTCAGTATCACATGGTCCTTCAGAAATCATTCTAATATGCTGATTTGGTGCTCAAGAAACATTACTTATTAATATCAGTGTTCAAAACAATTGTGCTGCTTATTATTGTTGCGGAAACTGGTACATCAGTATTCTTTGATGAATAGAAAGTTTAAAAGAACAGGATTTATTTGTAATATAAATTTTTTGTGTTGTCTTTATTGTCACTTTTGATCAATTTAATGCATCCTTGCTAAGAATTTCTTTTAAAAATAGTGACAGTGTACTACATACTAAATTATGTAACAAAATCATGACTACACTTTCAATGTTGAGTCAAGGCCACCTGTTTGAATTTGAGGGGAACTGACTTCATTATTTTGGGGCCACTGTATACTGGAAACGCACCTAAATGTTTGTCGCTCTCTTTGACAGATAACACTTGTAAAGATGCTTGCACAGTATCACAAAGACCTGCAACAGTGGGAGGAGGAGACAGAGAGACAGAAACATGAGTTTACTCTCACTGAAAAAGACCTGCTACGGACAAAGCAACTGGATAAATGCACTCAGGTCAGAAATCACACATCGCTGACAAGTAGCCTTTCACATCCATTCACTATATCAAAACATGTTAAAAAACGAATTAACCTCCTCAGGAAGGTGCAGTGTTTGAACAGAAAACTGGCACAAGAAAATATAAGGTAAACCACAAAGACGAGACAATTAAGCTGGTTACACTTTATTTTAAGGTGATGTAGTTACATTGTACTTACTCAAGTACTGAGTAATATTATTTAACTACATGTACTTACTATAGAGTTACGGTTAGGGTTTGGTTTTAAGGTTAGTTACTTGTAATTATGCATAATTTATTGTTATTGCTATAGTAAGTACATGTAGTAACGTGTAACTACGTCATCTTAAAATAAAGTGTTACCCACAATTTATGTGACGCATGCAAATTTTGAGTTTAATTTACATGGTAGCAGTCAGCTGAGTCAGCATTTTATTTCTAAATGAGAGACTAATGATTTGTTCCCCATGTGGCAGACCCTTCCGCCCATCCGTAGCAGTGATCAAGCTGTGGCCGGTCCCTCAGCGAGACCCAGTCGGGCTGAACAGCGGGCCCTGCAGCAGACAGGCCAGGAAAGGAGGAGACGCCCCGAGCCTCCCCGTCCTACACTACTCCATTTGGGTGTTACTGCACGCTCTCACAGCCTCATGGAGTACCAAACACATTTCCCTACTCAGTTCAACACTCATTACATCAACAGGTACAATGGGGTGGAAAAGTCAGCATTGATCTGGATTTTTTTTCATTTTAACCTGGAGGATTTAGTTTGAGGATTAAACGTAAACAAAGTCTGATGTTTATTATTATTATATTTATTTCAGATCTAGGCAGCTCAAGCATTCTCAGTCTGGCACTGGTGAGAGCTGCCATCGTCCTGCAGACCTGCCCCCTCTCACTCTTGGTCTCGAGAGAGACGTCATCACACATGTGCTCACCTCTTTACTACAGTATGTCTTACATTGTCTTATTTATAGACTACCGTTCAAATGTTTTCTGAAAGAAATCAGTACTTTTATTCATCAAAA
Organism: Coreius guichenoti; assembly: GCA_039654105.1. Lineage (NCBI taxonomy): Eukaryota > Metazoa > Chordata > Actinopteri > Cypriniformes > Gobionidae > Coreius > Coreius guichenoti. Next base: position 29,540,984 of record CM077172.1, on the reverse strand, counting down.
ATAAAGCACTTAATTAATCAAAAGGGAAGACATTTATAATGTTATAAAAGATTTCGCTTTTGAAGAATCCTGAAAAGAATGCATCACGGTTTCCACAGAAACATTAAAGGTGTAAATTAAATGTAGCCTCATGAGCACGTATGATTTAAAAAAAAAATGTTCACCAAGTCTGCATTTATAATACAGTAAAAACAGTGTAATTGTGAAAGAGTTTTGCAATTTAAAATAACTATTTTGTTATTGTATTTATACATTTTGAAATGTAATTTATTCCTTTGATAGCAAAGTTCAATTTTCAGCATCATTACTCCAGTCTTCAGTATCACATGGTCCTTCAGAAATCATTCTAATATGCTGATTTGGTGCTCAAGAAACATTACTTATTAATATCAGTGTTCAAAACAATTGTGCTGCTTATTATTGTTGCGGAAACTGGTACATCAGTATTCTTTGATGAATAGAAAGTTTAAAAGAACTTTCTATGTTGTCTTTATTGTCACTTTTGATCAATTTAATGCATCCTTGCTAAGAATTTCTTTTAAAAATAGTGACAGTGTACTACATACTAAATTATGTAACAAAATCATGACTACACTTTCAATGTTGAGTCAAGGCCACCTGTTTGAATTTGAGGGGAACTGACTTCATTATATTCACAAGTGACGTTTTTCAAAAACATAAAAAACCTGATCCTAAATTTTTTAACGATAATGTACATTCTGCAACTCTTCTGTCTTATTAAATGGAATAATTGTCATTCCTAGTCTTACTCAATGTGGGGTCACTCCGGTCACTGTCTTCTACAGGAGTCTTTTAGATGAGCCTCAGTTCCAGCAGTCTCTGGTAGAGGGCGACACTGAGCAGGTGCCGTACTTCACACAGCTGCGACCTGCTCCTGCCCTCCCTGCACAAACTCTACCCGGCTCTGCTGCAGGCAGCCAGGATCCTGTAGAAATGTCCGGTGTGTCCAGCGCCACACCAGCAAAGACTTACACAGGACACTGTAGCACTGCAGACAGACCCAAGAGTGAGTGTGACCAGGAGTCTCTGAAAGAACTTCAGGAGGAGATAAAGATGAAGGTCCAGGAGTCCATTCGCAGGTGTGCTGTTTGAAAGCAGTCATCATTATTTTTGCAATTCCAAATGGTGACGCTAGACTCCAGTGGTTCTCAACCTTTTTGACTCCAAGGCCCCCATTTGATGTGTATATTTCTGCTGTAATGACAAAGCTGCTTGTTTTCAAGCTTTTGTATGGCAATGCAGTAAAATAATTATAAATAATAAAAATTAAAGTAATTCAATTCCATACTTCCATCTGACAAATCGCTATACCACAGAAATAGGTATGGCTAATTAGCTTAGCAAAATTCCAGCGCTATCTATCTATCTATCTATCTATCTATCTATCTATCTGTCTATCTATCTATCTATCTATCTATCTATCTATCTATCTATCTATCTATCTATCTATCTATCTATCTATCTATCTATCTATCTATCTATCTATCTATCAGTCTGGCTGTCTATCTGTCTGTCTGTCTGTCTGTCTGTCTTTCAACCACGTTGGTTCATGATGTCACGCAGGCGGTGGATAACTTATTTTAATTCATTCATTTGAGATTGAATTAATGCAAGATTTTTTTTGCTATAATTTACGTACATGAAATCTAAGGACTAATTCTCTTTGTTTCCTCAGTTATTTTGCTTTATTTCCAGATTCAATCATAGGCTCGTTCTTACGTACTAAAGCATGTACGCACATGCACACTCTTCAAAAACGGCGCTTTAAATCTCTTGACAAACTAAAAGACGGAAATTAAATTTGTATATATTTGTATATATTCAATATGAAATATATGTATATTGTACTGAATGTCAACTTTTTAATTTTGGTCAAGGGAGTGATATTAGAAGTCCACATGTCATACAAACAAGAAACTATGCTTCCAACCACACAGCTTTGCGATGCTGTTTGTGAATTTTTGTTGGAACTATGGTTTCGGGAGGCACTGACTCATTGAACTATGTTGATAATGACGGAACTTGCGTCCATAGTTGGCTAGCGATGCTTTTGGGAAAAGCTTTCCTGACAAACTGCTTTATCTAGTTACAATTAAAGTATCAGTTCAATTCCATACTTAGAGGTGTTTTAAGGACTGAATATTTTTAGGTTCACACTTTTTATGACCAAGTAAACTTGATTACTGTATATGGTGTTTTACATTTTTATAGCAATTTCTGCCAAATGAAATATTTCAGAGCTAGACATAAAAAAAGTCTATGGGAATCACAAAAAAAGTCTGGGTATCACACTTTTAAAAAATGTCCTCATATACTGTACAGTAACCAGATTCCCCCAATACCATGGTAACACTAGTTCTTAAATGACAAAAATGACAGTTCTTGAAAGATCACATAAGAACACCACATGAGCCGGAGGTTGAGACCCACTGTGCTAGACGCTAAAATAACACGTTTATTTCAAGAAACGTCACAAATCTAATGTTGCCATTTAAACAACTTATCTTTGTTCTCTCTTTCTTTCCTGCAGGTTGCCTGAGTTTTGTGACCTGCTGGAGGACATTTTGCTCAACACCTTGCAGAACTTAATGAAGGAGGCTTTCTTGGGTGAGCTGGTGCTGACAACACGACCACGAATCATCGCTCTTCCACCTTCCTCTTCCAGGTTACTTACATCTAAATTTCATTTTAATCTCTATCCGATTTTTTTAATTAAATTGTTTGGCATAACTTTGTAAGAAATGCACCAAAGTGGCATTGACTCTTGTTTGAATAGCTTAAGAGGTATTAGCCAAGACTTTACTTTCTCATTTTATGTATGTGTACTGTAGGAAAAACAGCCTTGGCTCCAACAGACAGTCAGCTGAATCTAATGAGATCAAGGAGCAGTTGCGCCCCCTAGTGACCAGCCCAAGCCCCTACATGTCTACCCAGGCCATAGTCTCAAACCTGGAGCCAGAGCAGTAATGAGCTGTACTGCACTATTAACTTAACACTCATTATCACTGTATGACATGCATGAGAATGATTCATATTAAACTGTATTTAAAATGACAAATCCTGGTGTAAATTCACTGAGTCTCTCCCACCACCAACAACTGTATCTTCCAAACTAATGCTGACTCTTGTTGCGCAATGTCTAAGAGTCCATTGAATTCTGAAGCAATCTGGTTCGAAAGAAAGTCCACAGATGTGGCTCACATGAAGTACAGTATGTCATTTTTTTTAAATATGTATATATACAGTATATATAGACATAAATGTATACATTAAGTAGCCAAATAAGTCAGCCACAGATGTTTGCAGTTTTTTTTAAATCTGTGCTAGACCTGACTGCCTTGCCTGTGATTAGTCCCAACTCCCAAGGGCATTTAAACAGTGCAGTCACATGGCCAGAGTCGCCCATTATCAAGTTAAGGACACCATCTGTGAGAAATAACTTCAGCAGCATTAAAATTTCTGTCCTAGTGCATAGAGGATGTCGGCTCTACTATAAAAATGACCATGAGTATGATGATGCACTGAATTTTAGCTCATTTTAGGGGAAATTTTTTTTGTTGTTGCTCTAAATGGGCGCCTTTTATTCTGGCTGCTGTCCTATTCATGAAACTACTGAGGAGAAAGATTGCATTTTAAGGTAAATGACCAAATGCTGGTGTGTTTTTATCTTGTTTAGAGTGTACATAATTAAAGAAAAAATAATAGATATTAATATCACAAGCGGTCAGTAATTTTTTTGAGTATTTAAAAAAGATAAATACATAATAATAATGGTTGAATATTTTAATTATATTTAATAATATAAAAATAAAGATTTTTTATATATTTGTAAAAAATGACGAATATAAGATGTGTTATTACATAGGTGTTTTTTTTTCTTGTATAGAGTGTACATAATTAAAGAATGATTTATTATGAATAAAAAAGTACATTAATACCACAAGCGGTGAGCGATTTTTAAAAAAAATATATTATAGAAATGGTTAATAGTGGGTTTGAGTATTTAAAAAGGAAAAAGTAAATACATAAAAATAATTATTATGGTTGAATATTTTAATTATATTTAATAATTTTAAGTATAATTATTGTGATATATTTGTAAAAATGACAACCGTAAAATTATTTAGGTATTATATAGGTGTTTTTACTTGTATAGAGTACATAATTAAAGAGTAATTTGTAAAATATAATTAACCCCCCCATATAATTGATTAAAAGTGTTTATGAGTATTTGATAAGGAAAAAAACATTAAGTACATAATAATTATTATTGTTGAATATTTTAATATATTTAACAATTTTAAGAATAATTGTTATATGTTTGTAAAAATTACAAATATAAGATGTGTTATTATATAGGTGTTTTTGTCTTGTATAGAGTGTACATAATTAAAGAATAATTTATTATGAATAAAAAAGTGCATTAATACCACAAGCGGTGAGCAAGTTTTTTTATTATAGAAATGGTTAATAGTGGGTTTGAGTATTTAAAAAGGAAAAATAAATACATAAAAATAATTATTATGGTTGAATATTTTAATTATATTTAATAATTTTAAGTATAATTATTGTGATATATTTGTAAAAATGACAACCGTAAAATTATTTAGGTATTATATAGGTGTTTTTACTTGTATAGAGTACATAATTAAAGAGTAATTTGTAATAAATAAAATTTGAAATTAATTCCACAAGCGGTGAGTGATTTTTTTCCCCCCATACAAATGATTAATAGTGTTTATGAGTATTTAATAATGAAAAAAATTAAGTACATAAACATTATTGTTGAATATTTTAATATATTTAACAATAATTGTTTTATATTTGTAAAAATTACAAATATAAAATGTCTTTTTTGAACAGACCTTTTTTCCTGTATAGAGTGTACACAATAATGAAACATAAATATATAATAATAATAATGTATATTGTTGAATATTTTAATTATATTTAATAATTATAAGAATAATTATTGTTATATATTTGTAAAAATGATCATTAATAGATTTTTTACCAGAACTTTATCCAGATGTATTTGTGTAGAGTAGTTTAATAAAGTCTTTTAATGCAGGACCAGTATGTCCAGTTGCAGTGAGACAGCAGTGGGTCATGAGCTGCAGGACAGCAGATCTGGAGCTGAGAAGGAGGGGAGGACCTGGAGCAGCACTCAAACCTCCATCGCCACTACTGAGGGGGAATCAGATGCTGAATTAAATGCATTCATTAAGATGAGGAACAAAGTGGACAAAGATACTGAGGTGAGGAACAAATACACATGCACTTTGGGATACAGTAAGAACAAAGTGTGAAAGCAAATACAGAACTCAGCAATTGAATATATTTTACTGCCGCTATCTAAGACAATTCTTGAATTCTTTGTGAGTCGCACTTAAAAATGGGCATATGAATGACAGCTTACAAAATTCTTGAAATTAATTCTGGGAAATGTCAAGTTTGACAATAATGTAGAGAAGTTTGTGTGTAATTCATATTTCATAAGTCATATTTTTTTAGTTTAATGGTCAGCATTTTCAGATTCTCTTATATATTTGTGCATGAACCAATACAAAATCAATTCTTGCTTCGTGCTTTAGAGCAGATGTGACTTTGACTTGTTTGTATTGGAGTTTGGCTATGAGTAAATACGTTGGAATTTAGGGCGATGTAATTTGCCAATTTTCTCAAATTGAATTTGGTTCACTCGACTGTACCAGAAAGACTAGTGATAAAAAGTTCACTTCAGACACAACCCTAAGGTGAGGTGAGGACACTGATCTGGCCCGCTACATTTGAATAATTTTTTAACTGTAAACCACAACCACATGATCACAGCGGAAAGTCTAACTCAGTCGGCATGAAACAGAAGTTGTCTTTTCTTCCCTATTGTGACGTACTTGTATATCCGAGTGAAACAGCTTCTCGAACAAGAGCAAAAATGTAGGGCGGGACTTGATTTTGTCCATCGGGATTGATTGGATGGTTGTGGTTTGCTATTGCTGTGATGTCATGTGAGTAAAGAATTGTCGATTTTGGTTTCATGGTGACTTTAATCTTTGGTTCTGTTTTTTTAAATAAAATGCAGTACATATTATTCTAAAAACCTTTTCTTGTTAATGTTTCCTGTATGTTAGTCTCCACTTCACACAGAATCAGTAAGCTTTAACATTTCTCATGTTTATCAGTCTGTGGACAGTTGGAAGAGCACATGGTCTATAATGCACTTATGAACATGTTAGTGGCAATTGACGGTAACTCAATAGTGATGTTCTGCCGCACAAACTACGCCTCCGTCCACAAAGCTCTTCAGAGTATTCTCTCTCTCTTGCTCTTTGACCGCTCTTCCTCTTTTTCTTAATTTATGTTGTATTTTCATATAAACACATATTTGTGTGTGTGTGGTCCTGGTAAACCCTACGTTGTGGGGACCAAATGTACCAGTAATTTTTGACATTGTGGGGGGGGACATTTTTTGGAGCTTATAAATCATACAGAATCAGGGCCGCTTCTGGCCAACTTGGTGCCCTAAGCAGAATTGTATTGTGGTGCCCCCCTACCCCCTCCAAATATTATGGAAGTAAAAAAAAAAAACACCTACTTTAGGGGTCAAAATAGAACTTTAATCAAATAAATTGTAATTACAGTTATTTACAATTGTAGCTATACAGCAAGAAAATACAAACTAAAATGATATATAAATAAATATTATTAGGGCTGCAACTAACAATTATTTTGATAATCAATTAGTTCGCCGATTCTTTTTTTCGATTAATCGGTTAAAAAGCCCAATTTTTTATTTTATTGACAGAACACACTATTCCCCATCCTGCCCAATGCTGTCCTTCAAACAAACGTGTCAGCTGAGTGCTATGAAAACATACATAGTGGATATATCTACCATTACATAAATTAACCATGGTTTTACAACAAATAAAACCATAATAATAATAAAAAATCAATAAAACAGGGTTACTGCTTCAAATCCATAGTTTAACTGGTATTTGTGTGGTTATACAAATGGTAATCAATTAGAGGAATGTTCTGCAGGAACACACACACAGGATTCGCTATGGAAACAGTAACTGTTGCTGTCATTTCATTGTCCTGTAAATAGGCTATAAGAAAAGTCTACTACTAAAAGTTCCTACTCTCATAAAATACTTGAATTACATGTTGACTTTTAAAACTAAATTTAGCGTCCAACAGCAGATATTTCAGCTAAATGAATGTTTTTGTGCTGAATATTAATGTCTCCCTCTCGATTGTGTTCTGTCTGTTTAACGCGCATGCGCGCGCCCGCCGCACCAGCGCTCATTCAGTGAAGTTTGAAGCTTAATGCAGACTAGTGTCAGGACACGCTTTTATGCAAAATGGAAATACTCGCGTGAATTAGTAGCATTTACAGGTGAGGATATAACCTGTAAAATGCACGTTTTGCGCTGAGGACGCACACGGCAGGGTTGCCAACTCTCACGCATTTGGCGTGGGACACACGCTTTCAGGCTCTGTCTCACGCTCTCACTCCTCCCAAGTAAATCTCACGCCAAATTGCCAAACCTGATTTTGATATGAAACAAAGTCTAAGCTTTTACATTTTTTAAAGTTTTAATACGAAATTCAAGCAATAAATACCGTTTTGGTTAATGTGGCATAACAGTTAAAGTCAGAGCCGTTGAAAAACAGAGTTGCGACATGCTTTCATCTCCCGGCGGCGCGCGCGGTCACGTGGTTCATGGAGCTCTCAAACAAACCAGCGCTGTCAATACATTTGAATGGCTTAAGCGGATAGACAACAGCTTCACTATACAGTTATTTGCAGCAATTTTTGGTAAACAGTACAGCATACTGTGCATTGATTATTACGTCAACCACATTTACAGTATCATTTTATTATGGAGAGTGATGGAGATGCAACATTGTTAACATTAATGTTAGTGTTTTTCTTGTATTTAGCCCTCAGGTATTCCTTACTAATTGGTCACACTCATACTCATTGGTGGTCAAATGTGACCATACACCTTAACTATTTTCAATTAAATAAATGTTCTATATTTTAGTTCAGTAATGTTTATTGAATGTTTTGAGGAGATAATTGATGATTTGTGCAATAATTATGGTTCATTAATGACCACTTAAAATTTTTTTCTTCTAATATTTTTATTATTTATATTATAATTAGTGTAGTAATTAAGGTTAAAATAGAGAATTCCTTTGCAAAGAGGCAAATTAGAGTCATTTTGTGGCTGGAAAAATAATAATTTTCATTTGTAATGCCATTACCCACTAGGTGCCTGTATGGCTCTTTAATAAATATACAATCTACAGTCTATATATCTAGTCTAGGTGCTCAAAAAAGTATTGCAGATCATAACTGCTTACTTATTTTTAGGTTTTGCATTTGAATAAATATTTAGACATGATCAAACACTAGATAACTAGATACTTATATAAGCACACACAAGTGAATATAATTTAACCCAAGAAAAGTTTAAAATAGTGCTAAAAAGGCTTAAAACTTATTTTTCCTTATATGTACAGTAGGATATAAACATATGAATTGATACTGAATCAAGATCGAAATCGATATTTGTGCCAATCACTCCAACCTGAACTTAAAAGTTGGCAACCCTGCATCTGTCAAAGCTCATGACAGGGTATGTTAAATGCTAATGCATTCGCTTGAAGCCTTGAAGACACCGGGCGCTATGCGGGAATGGCGCGTCGCGTATGCTTACTGCCTAGTGCATTCACTGTAAAATGCATTTTTCAATATATATTATATTTATGTTTATATGTATGTTAATATTAATATAGAATAAAAGGTTTATTTTTTTTTATTTATTTACATTTTTTGGAGCAACCGAGATGGTGCCTCCCTGGGAGTTGGTGCCCTACGCAAACTGCGTACTCTGCGTATAGGGAGCGGCGATACTGTACAGAATTATGTTTTTTTGCAGAGAGTTTTCTGTGATGGGTAAATTTAGGGTTAGGGGATAGAATATACAGTTTGAATAGTATAAAAATCATTATGTGTATGGAAAGTCCCCATAAAACATGGAAACCCATGTGTGTGTGTGTGTGTTTATGTGTATTAGGAATGGGAGAAGCTGAACTATGATATCCACACTCTGAGGTGTGCTCGTAAAGAAGTTGGGACGCGTTGGAAGAAGATCTTGCTTCAGCTGGGTGAGGTGGACTATATTTATTTTATATTCAGCTTTTATTATTTAATATGTATATTATTTTTTATGTGTTGTTTTATGAACAGTATGTTTAAAAGTTTGGGGTCAGTAAGATTTTTTTTTAAAGAAAAAAAAGAAGATTTTTTTTATTCAGCAAGAACACATCAAATTGATCTGCAGTGAGAGTTAAGGCATTGTTACAAAAGATTTATATTTCAAATAAATGCTGTAAAACTTTTGTCTGCTCATCAAAGAATCCTGGGAAAAAAATGTATTACGGTTTCTACAAAAATATTAAGCAGCACAACAGTTTTCAACACTGATAAGAAATGTTTCTTGAACAGCAAATCAGCATATTAAAATGATTTCTGAAGGATCATGTGACACTGAAGACTGGAGTAATGACGCTGAAAATTCAGCTTTGCATCACAGGAATAGATTATATTTTAATAGTAATTCAAATAGAAAACAGTTATTTTAAATTGTAATAATATCTTACAATGTTACCGTTTTTACTGTATTTTTGATCATAGCCTGGGTGAGCATAGGAGATTCAGACTTATTGACCTCAAACCATAAAACCATAGTGTATGTATATATATTGTGTGTGTGTGTGTGTGTTTATTCTTTATTTTCATATTTATCTGTCATATTAATTCTCTTGCATACTCTTCCAGCTCTTGTCAGGGCGAGAACAATGTTCATTTTGTTTTTAAAACTGTTAATTATTTAAGCTCAAATGTACAATGCACAATGCCAGCGGATAATAGCAATAGAATGCCAAGTCAAACGTGACCCTTATTTGCCCATGTAATGGCTGTATGGAGTGTAAGCATGCCTTGGTGTCTGAAGAAGTGCATTCATGTAAATGTATATGTATGTTGTTGATCCAGGATACCAGATGGAGGTGGACTCTTTACTAACAGTGAACAGACAAACTGTTCGGAGTGACTGGGAGAATGTGGAGAAGGCCAGAGAACTGCTGCACATAGTGTCAAAGGAGACAAGCCTCTTCCCCTGTGGGCTCAGCAACAACGAAAGATACGTCTTCGTCATGGTAAATTAATGTCTGCATAATAAATTACAGTCCTGATCTTTAGCCTCAAGTATGTGCACATTACATGGACTCAATATGATAAACATATAATGTAAACAGTGGAGCTATCTATATTATTATATTTTGCTTGATCAAGGTTGTCTCAGTTTGAAGGAAAAATTAAACATTTTAATTGTAATGATCATTTCTTAGGATCGCCTGGTGTCTTTGGACAGTGCTGAAGACTTTGTGCAGTTGGCCAAAAAGAAATATCCAAAAATTGAGTCTTGAGATGGAAAGGAACTTTTCAGTTTGGACTTATTTGCTCTTTGATGCTTCTACTGCAAATATTTTAATCAATAAACTCACTGATGTTTTGTACTGAGGAATTAAGAATGAATGACAATAAAGTCGGCATGAAACGAAACCTGTGATCGTCTTTTCTTCCCTACATACACTATATTGCCAAAAGTATTGGGACACCCCTCCAAATGATTGAATTTGGGTGTTCCAATCACTTCCATGGCCACAGGTGTATAAAATCAAGCACCTAGGCATGCAGACTGCTTCTACAAACATTTGTGAAAGAATGGGTCGCTCTCAGGAGCTCAGTGAATTCAAGCGTGGTACCGTGATAGGTTGCCACCTGTTCAATAAGTCCATTCATGAAATTTCCTCACCACTAAATATTCCATGGTCAACTGTTAGTGGTATTATAACACAGTGGAAGCAATTGGGAGCAACAGCAACTTAGCCACGAAGTGGTAGGCCACGTAAAATCACAGAGCGGGGTCAGCACATGTTGAGGTGCACAGTGCACAGAAGTCGCCAACTTTCTGCAGAGTCAATAGCTACAGACCTCCAAACTTTGTGTGGCCTTCAGATTAGCTCAAGAACAGTGTGTAGAGAGCTTCATGGAATGGGTTTCCATGGCCGAGCAGCTGCATCCAAGCCTTACATCACCAAGTGCAATGCAAAGGGTCGGATGCAGTGGTGTAAAGCATGCCGCCACTGGACTCTATAGCAGTGGAGACGTGTTCTCTGGAGTGACGAATCACGGCAATCGATGGATGAGTCTGGGTTTGGCGTTTGCCAGGAGAACGGTACTTGCCTGACTGCATTGTGCCAAGTGTAAAGTTTGGTGGAGGGGGGATTATGGTCTGGGTTGTTTTTCAGGGGTTGGGCTTGTTCCCTTAGTTCCAGTGAAAGGAACTCTTAGACCGCGTGTCCACCAAAGCGTTTTTAGCCAGCTGAAAACGCTAGGCGCTCTGCTGAAAACGCCTAGCTTTGAGTGCTTGAGAGCGTTTTGGCAGCACAGCGTTTTTTTTCAGTTGAGACTTTTTGCTTGCTATGATACAGAATATCCGTGGAAGTGTTACTAGTATCTCATTTCACAGATAGTTTGTTTCTGTATTAATTCTATATAAATATGTCGATACAATGTAAAGTATTTGCTCTGGCTCTTGTTTTAAATTATTTTGTTCCGTTATTATGCTTGTTGTTATCATCTGTTGACGCAGAATGTGGTGGTTGGTCAATGTGGTATTTGTCCCGCCGCCCCTCCACTGTGATTGGACGGCTGGATTAAAAGTGACAGTGATGAGTGCTGCGTTTTACTCAAAGTTGAACATTCTTCAACTCTCGGCGAACTGTAAAACTGCCAAGTGCTCAGCGTTTGAGCGTGAAATAGATGCTCAGCGCCTCGTTACGCTCATGCCGTTCTAAAAACGCAGCGCTCTCATTGAAAATAATTGGAAAAATACACCAGCCGCGTGAAAAAATGCTTTGGTGGACACACGACCTTAATGCTTCAGCATACCAAGACATTTTGGACAATTTCATGCTCCCAACTTTGTGGGAACAGTTTGGGGATGGCCCCTTCCTGTTCCAACATGACTGCGCACCAGTGCACAAAGCAAGGTTCATATGTCAGGGTTCTGTCACTTCTGTTTAGCTTATTCTTGGTTTTGTGACAGAACTTGGACACTCTTGGTTTGGTCTTGTGTTTGTGTGAGCACATGGCTGATATTTGTCTTTGCTGGCCATGTGCTTGTGTTTGTCATGTTTGGTGTGAGCACATGGCTTGTTACGTGTTCCTTGTGCCATGTGCTCTCATGTCTGTTGTCTACCCGCCCATCTTGTTATCGGATTATTGATTAATTTGCCCCACCTGTCCTCCCTCATTACCTGCCTTGTTTGTTCCCTATTTAGTCTCCTTGTGTTTGCTGTCCTGTGCTGGATCGTTGTTTTTTGTTACCCGTCATGTGCTTCCCGTTTTCTTCATGTTTTCCTGCTTTTTGTGTTTTGTAAGTTGTAGTTTGGTTTTCCCCCTTGTGGGTAGTTTTGTTTGTTTTTGTTTATATTATTATCATTAAATACACTTCACTCTTCCTGCGATTGAGTCCTCGCTCCTTTTTAACGATCCAGCCCTAATGAGGACTCAGCAGAAGAAGGGCTCACACCAGCCACCAGCCTCCACTGTCTCCTGCCTTCTCTATGAACGCATACTCCAGTTCAGGGCCTTGAGTTTTCTCCGTCAACGGGGGACTGACCTGAAGGAATTTGCCCAGGAGTTCAGGAGGGCTGCGGATGGGCTGGGTTATAACGATGGGACTCTCAAGGACCTTTTTAATTATGCCCTCGATAAGCCTTTCGATTGGTCTCGAGTCTGGTGGTCCAGGAGGACCCGACTTCGGTGGTCTCGAGTCTGGCGGTCCCGGAGAACCTGACTTCGATGGTCCCAAGTTCGGTGGTCTAGGAGGACCCGACAGCAGTGATCCCAAGTCCGGAGACTGTTCCTGAGCCCCCTGCCAGCCCAGAGGCGCCGCCCAAGCCCTGCCTGCGCTGCCCAAGCTCCTTGCCCTGCCTGCGCTGCCCAAGCTCCTTGCCCTGCCTGCGCCGCCCAAGCACCTTGCCCTGCCTGTGCCACCCAATTGCCTTGCCCTGATGGCGTCAGCCCGTGGCCAGAGTCCAGAGAGGGCTCCAGCCCATGACCAGCGTCCTGTGATGGCTCCAGCCCCTGACCAGCGTCCAGTGATGGCTCCAGCCCCTAACCAGCATCCAGTGATGGCTCCAGCCCCTGACCAGTGTCCAGTGATGGCTCTAGCCCCTGACCAACGTCCAGTGATGGCTTCAGCCCGTGACCAGAGTCCAGAGAGGGCTCCGTCTCCTGACACGAGTCCAGAGAGGACTCCGTCTCCTGCCACGAGTCCAGAGAGGACTCTGTTTCCGCTCAAGTCTCCTGCCCAGCCAGCCCCTGTCAAGCATCCTGACCCGCCTGACCCACCCTGGCCTCCGGCCTGGGATCCAGACCCGCCTGACCCACCCTGGCTTCCTGCTAGGGATCCAGACCCGCCTGACCCACCCTGGCCTCTGCTCTGGGATCCAGACCTGCCCGACCCACCCTGGCATCCTGCTAGGGATCCTGACCCGCCTGATCCACCCTGGGCCTCTGCTGGGACTCCAGAGCCACCGGAGCCCGCCTGGTCCGTCCCGCCCTGGCCCTCTGCCAGAACTCCAGCTCCGCCGGAGCCCGCCTGGTCCGTCCCTCCCGTCCCGCTCTGGTCGTCTGCCAGGACTCCAGGTCCGCCGGAGGCCGCCTGGTCCGTCCCTCCGGTCCCTCCCTGGCCTTCTGCCAGGATTCCAGGCCCGTCTGAGCCTCCCTGGCTCAACTCTCCCGCCCCTCCCTGGTCCCTTCTAAGAACTTTCTGGACTTTCTGTTATCGGATTATTGATTAATTTGCCCCACCTGTCCTCCCTCATTACCTGCCTTGTTTATTCCCTATTTAGTCTCCTTGTGTTTGCTGTCCTGTGCTGGATCGTTGTTTTCTGTTACCCGTCATGTGCTTCCCGTTTTCTTCATGTTTTCCTGCTCTTTGTGTTTTGTCAGTTGTAGCTGGGTTTTCCCCCTCGTGGGTAGTTTTGTTTGTTTTTGTTTATATTATTATCATTTAATACACTTCACTCTTCCTGCGATTGAGTCCTCGCTCCTTTTTACCATGCCACGCCGTGACACCATAAAGACATGGATGAGCAAGTTTGGTGTGGAGGAACTTGACTGGCCTGCACAGAGTCCTGACCTCAACCCGATAGAACACCTTTGAGATGAATTAGAGCAGAGACTGCAAGCCAGGCCTTCTTGTCCAACATCAGTGCCTGACCTCACAAATGCGCTTCTTGAAGAATGGTCAAAAATTCCCATAAACACACTCCTAAACCTTGTGGAAAGCCTTCCCAGAAGAGTTGAAGCTGTTATAGCTGCAAAGAGTGGGGCAACTCCATATTAAACCCTACGGATTAAGAATGGGATGTCATTAAAGTTCATCTGCATGTAAAGGCAGGCATCCCAAAACTTTTGCCAATATAGTGTAATTAATATAATATATAAAAAAAGTGTTTAAATTATGTATGGTGCGGGTCACGTGTTGAAATGACATGCCTCACACTGTTTCACTAAACATCATAGAGAATCCTCGCAGCAGACTTCTACCGGACAGTCAAAGTGGCATTAAGTCACGAAAATGCGAACCCATAGGAAGACCAGGGCTGTGTCCCCATTCAAAGGCTGCATCCTTCAAAGGCCGCAAAGGTCGTCGGATTGAGTGTTGTTAAATGGGACGGTCTGGACTGCAGTGGACTGTTCTTGTCGTCTAGCAACTGTGACAGCTGCTGTTGATGATTGACAGTAACGTTTGTACTACACTTTTTAAAAAAGTTGTATTAAACTGTCTGAAAACAAAACAGGCTTCACAAACTGTCTAAATATGTTCACTATGTATAATCGCATCTTAGTAAGATATGTCAACATTTGAACTGCTTTAAAGTTTTTTGTGTTTTTTTTTTTTTTACATTTGTATCAAGATATTTGAGTAAGTTGAAACCCAATACTTTGTTTAAAAGCATAATTCGTCTATTTCTCTGGCGTGCAATGAATCCTGGGGTAGGCAAGGGCGCGAAGGATCCATCTGTTGTATCCATTTCACAATGAAGCGAAGGACGCATTTTAGAAGAGCCTTCGAATTGGGACAGCCTTTGTCGCTCCATGGCCTTCAAAAGCAGCTTTCGAGGATGCAGCATTTGAATTTGGATGCAGCACACAAGTGTTTACGGTACTATTTGGGACAAGGTCATTGGCTGACGCCTCTGTATACGCTAGTAGCGTTGTGTTGTTTGGTGATGTAAAGAGTGAAAATTAGACAATGAAACCTACTTATTATGGCACTCCGGGAAGGGGATGCTATTTGTAGGGGTGTTCCAAATGAAAGTGAACAACTGAATCCCTTGATGAAGGGCCCTTCCA
Organism: Coreius guichenoti; assembly: GCA_039654105.1. Classification (NCBI taxonomy): domain Eukaryota; kingdom Metazoa; phylum Chordata; class Actinopteri; order Cypriniformes; family Gobionidae; genus Coreius; species Coreius guichenoti. The sequence continues at coordinate 29,525,449 of CM077172.1, read as the reverse complement.
CAAGTCCATTAGCAAAGTGATACATGCATAGTGAAGGGAACATGCAGTGGTCACTTCAAGGAAGGAATTTTTATAGTTTATGGTCATGTGACCCAGGGTGGCGAACCCTCGCGATTCATTTTAGCAAAAAAGCAAAAAAGTGACCATGAAACCAAAATTGACAATTCTTATTTTTTTTATGGAATATTGCAGTATTTATTATAAATGATTTATCCCTGCATTTCATTATTTTTTAAATTCATGTTCCCTCGTAATCTTTAATCAAAATATCTCTTGCAGTGACATCTCTTCTCTTCTCTGATGATGTGTTACTGGCACAAGGGCGGGACAACCTGTCTATCACATGACATCACAGCAAAAACATACCACAACCATCCAATCAATTCCCTATGGACAAATCAAGTCCCACACTACATTTTTGTTCTTATTCCAGAAGCCGTTTCACTCGAATATACGTCACAATAAGGAAGAAAAGGCTATTGCAGCTTCCGTTGCTGACTTTAAAGTACATGAAGAATAGCAATGCTAATTCTAGCTAAAGACCTGCTGAATGCGATATTAAAGGGATAGTTCACCCAAAAATTTAAATTATCCCATAATTTACTCACCCTCAAGCCATCCTAGGTGTATATGACTTTCTTTGTTCAGATGAATACAATCAGAGTTATATTAAAAAATGTCCTGGCTAACCCAAGCATTATAATGGCAGTGAATGGCAGCCCAAAATCTGAAGCTCAAAAAAGTGCATCCATCCATTATAAAAGTAATCCACACGGCTCCGAGGGGTTAATAAAGGCCTTCTGAGGCGAACTGATGGGTTTGTGTAAGAAAAATATCCATATTTAAAACGTCATAAAGTAAAATATCTAGCTTCCGCCAGACCGCCTTCCGTATTCAACTTACGAAGAAAGTGTAACGCCTCTCGCAGTTCAAAACACTTACCAACGTCATCGTCGCGCCAGATATGCTTTTTCCATAAGTTGAATACGGAAGCTAGATATTTTACTTTATAACGTGTTAAATATGGATATTTTTCTTACACAAACCCATCGATTCACTTCAGAAGGCCTTTATTAACTGAAGATGAAGGAGCCGTGTGGATTACTTTTATAATGGATAGATGCACTATTTTGAGCTTCAAATTTTGGGCTGTCATTCACTGCCATTATAATGCTTGGATTAGCCAGGACATTTTTTAATATAACTCTGATTGTATTCATCTGAAAGAAGAATGTCATATACATCTAGGATAGCTTGAGGGGGAGTAAATCATGGGCTAGTTTTCATTTTTGGGTGAACTATCCCTTTAATATAACGTTTATGGTTTTACCTTCCTAATGTGTTCATGTGACTAGAATTCCCCCTCTTTTGTGATTTTATGTACTTCATCAGATTTGCCAGCAGAGGTCAGTCTAACCTATTTATTTGAAAATACTTTTTTTTTCACTCAGCAGTAGTCCAACATGATCTCACCAATCATTTAAAGAGATGCCAAATCCCATGATGAAGGTTAACTACAGTGTTTCGTAACCCTCTGCTTGATGCCATGTATGTCTGTTTAATGTTCTTCTATCAGATAATAAGTGAGTGTGGTCATAGTTTTAGCTGTGCACGTTGACCTATATATTGTTATCTCCTGGGCCTGATGTGAGGGGCCAGAAACAGATGTGGAGCAGAGAAAGAGAGAGATTGAGAAAGCAGTGTGAGGAGGAGGGGGTTTTATTATAAATCTTCTGAGTCTTCAAGCTTGGCTTTCTTGCAGTGCTGAAGGCCAGCAGAAACACCTTGTTCTGATTATGTGTGTGTGTGCGTCTGCTCATGTCAGTCAGTGTATGTGTGAGATAGTCCTGGCTTTGTTGTCGCGTCCCTCTAGCAATTGCTGGAAATGTTCATCCATGACCAAAGGACAGGTTCCAACTCTCTACAGCTTACATCATCTCAGGATCTGTCTATGAAAAATGATCTGCCCCCATTCACCTCCTCACAGACAGAGAAAAATAGGAGCATTTTATCCCTATGAGGGATATGTGATTGTATTTCATAATGACTGTAATTACTGCATGAGTCCAACTTCATATCAGCTTTACAACTGGGTCAGAGTAGAGTACTATATGCAGGGTGCCTGTCCTTTTTTCTTTTTCTACTCTTTTCTCACTCTTCCATTCTCTCTTTCTTAACTTTCTTCCCTTTCAAACCCTGCCACCATTTCTTTAGTGCTTTCTTCTTCTCTTCACATAATTCTACAGCTGTGTTTATGGAAGTAAAATAATGCCAAATGTTTTTAAAACAAAAAAGCTTGTTGAATTGCACTAATTGAAAAAAAAATATGCATTGCATTAACCATGCTTGCATTTTAATGCATTGTATTTTTAGGGCTTGCATTTTTATGGGCTGAAATTCAACATGGTTGTATATTTAAGATGTTAATATTTAAATTAAAAACATTTCACACACATTTTCATTAAAAATTCAATAATCCATATTCACCTCTCAGATTTCACTTCCAAAATATTAATTCAGTTAAAAAATATAACCTATAATATTCGACAGGCAATTTTAGGTCCATTTTATTTCGCTTTACAAATATGCTTCAACAAATTCAGTGGTTCAAATTCGACAGAAAATTAAACAGTTCACATCCGGGAACTGCAGGAATAGCAGTAGAGTACCGAGCATAATCTCCATCTGCTGTTAGTCGACCTCACCAGCAGGTGGTGCAAGTGGCTGTTAGAGAGAGTCATTCATTCATTCATTAAATGGATTTACAGAAATGGAGTAAGCCATACATATTTGTGATGATTATCAGGGCCAGTATATATATGGAGAAGCTGCTAAAGACACAAAAGCTGTTTACATTTAAGCCTATATAGTGTATCACAAGAAATCTTACTCTTACAAGAAATCTTACTTTTTTCAAGTTGCCCAAATTAGAAGATCTGTTACACATGCTGCTGCAAAGCAAGTATGGACTTGCTATTGACATTAGGTATACAGACATACTGCTGTGAGCATGTAAGACATGCTGCTGCTGCATAGTAGGGGTGTAACGGTTCACAAAACTGACGGTTCGGTACATACCTCGGTTTTGAAGTCACGGTTCGGTACAGCAGGGGAGAGAAAACTAAATATAAAATTGCTTTTTTTTTTTTTTTATCAAACAGTGGTTTACTGAACAAATTGTGTCCTTAAATGAATTCAAAACTAAAAGTTTCTTAAAGATAAAAAAAATTATCTCTGCTAATGCTGTAAACTATATAGGGAGCCCTTACTTGCACATTACTATAATATAACAACAGAGCCCAAACTATTAGCCTAAATTCCGTTGCTATTTATAATAATCAACACTCAAATAACACATTGTATGCAAACATGTAAACTTCACATAAGGCAGTTTTTGCATTAAGTTCTAAATCTAATTATAAAATTATGTTTTTACTCCAATTCGTTGTTGAAATATAATCATTTATACACGGTGGCTGTCATTTTTATGACATTTATTTAAACAGCCTACATTAAGTAATCAAGACATCACTAACAGGTTAAGTAGAATATGAATACATACGCTAATATAGTGCATATATTTAGCGAAAGAGTTCATCTCTCTAGTGAACTAACAAGCTGTGGACACTGAATGACTTCTGAGGTAAATGTAATGCTACGTGACATTGTTTACAAGCTGTTTTATTGACGTCTTTCCACCGTTGAAACACTGATTGAGTGATTACATGACATATGATACATTTCAGTAAATTGTAATGTATCCTCAACATACCATCAGATGTTCATTCATGTTTATTCTTTGACTATGAAGAGATGATCGCTTTCACTCGTGCTCCGTGCTGCCGCTTGAACTGACGCGCATATACAGTGATCTGTCACGTTAAAGAACGTCAAAACGGCATTTATCGTTTGAATTTCATGATGAACTAGACAGAATACTTAATATGTTCGTGTGGGAACTCAGATTTGAAGTATGTTCTGTGCGTAAAACAAGCCTACTGTTAACTATTTAAAATTGCATATGGTACCGTTCGGTACACATGTGCACCGTACCGGAAGTCCTGTACCAATACGGTTTGGTACAAATATGTGTTCCGTTACACCCCTAATAAATAGACATACATGAGTCCCGTAGCAGATCTAGGCAGGTGGAGCTGGGGGAGGTAGAGGGTTTCAGAGGAACTCTGACAGCGTGTTACAGGACCAGCCTACAGCAAGTATTGAATCAGACTATTTAAATGTTGAGCAAGCAATTTCATTGGCTGCAGAATCAGCAGAGGCCATGAGGTAAATGTGAGCTAGCTTGCAGATTTCATGTGAAGGACCTGTTGCAGCAATTTTATGTTTTATGATTTTTTTATTTTCTATTTAGTTTTAATTTGTTTTTATTTTAATTTTAAATTTAAATTATTTAATTTTTTTATTTTAGTTTTAAATCTCTAATAATTGTTATATCTCTCTCGCACTCTAAAAATTATATGATCAATGTTATAACAACATATGTTTTTACATTGCTTTAACACATCAAAATAAGTTAAGCAATTTTCAACTTTATTTTAATAATTAATACAAGATTCAACTTTTTTTTTTAAAGTCAGTTTAATGTAATTTAAGTTGAAATTACTTAAACATCCAAGTTCATTGTACTTAATTTAAGGCAGCACATTTTTAGGTCAACCCCTTATTTTCTATTGGGAAAATTAAGAAACATACTTTTAACAACTTCCAGTAAGTGCTATATAATATTGAACCCAAATTAAAGCTGAGTAACTCTGGAATTATGGTGAATTATTACAGAAATTATAGCAATTTCATAACCTTTAAGAGGTGAATGCATTAAGTTGGTTGCTGGCTTTTATTCGTCCTGAACGCATTCAAGCTAAATAATGGAATAATAGAATATGCAGTGTACCATCTGGCCTCAAATTTTGACATTACCCTGCATACCACACACCACAACACAGGACATGACTTACATGTGTAATATGCTCAAGTATGACTAACTCTGGAAACTTTATTTGCTTACTGGAAAGCAAAATATTAAATTACTAACAGAGTTTACCATAGTCTCAACACTCCCTGTGATGTCCAGGACCAAAACCAGTGCCTGATTGATCAAACAATAGTACTGCAATTATGCAATTTACTGTCAAGTCTCCCAATAATGGCAGAAGCACCATCAACAAAAAAATCCTATCATCATTTGTTTGCATCCAAAAGTGTCCAAATACTTTATGGTGCCACTGTATATGTGTATAATACCATTATGTGCCTATGTAAGTGCGTTTAACAGACTAATGGGGGATGTGAGAATGGTTTTCTCATCATAAGAACACTTGGCAAAGAGACCAGCCAGACCTGTCTCTCTCTCCATGCTCTGCTGCCCTATGAGGTAAATAGACCTGGAGCCAGACATCTCTCCCTTTTCCTTATAATAAGGATGTGAGGGATAAACTAGAGTGGCATAATGTGTTAGTTTTAGAACGCAAGTAGAAAATACAATATTTTCAGATGAGCAGACATACCAGGAGCAAGACAGCAGCGGAACCTTTATTTTAAACCTTTAACCTTTAAAATAATTTTCTAACTAGTCTTTTTTTCTTTTTTTTTAGTTTAATTTTTTTTTAGTAACTTTTTGCATCTAAAATGTCTGATGGCTTGATAAAAAAAAATAAAAAAAAATCTGTAAATGAATGAATGTGGGCTTCTTTTTCTTCTTGCACATGCCATTTCAATACAGATTTTTGTACTTAATTTAAGAAGTTGAATTAGCAAAGTAATAGTAGGCTACTGAACTGAATATAACCTTAAATAGCAACATTTCTTTCTTATTTTTTTTTGCACATTCATTTTTTTTTTTTTTTTTAGAATACCAAATCTTATACAATATGTTGATGTTATGAGAAAGTCTTTTTTACAACAAAAAGATGGTCTCATAAAGAGACAGATATCAAGTTCATATCTATGAATGACTACAAAGTTTAAATCTAACTTATTATCATTTGTAAGCATAACCAATAAAATCTTAGAAAACACAAGAGTAAAGTATGGAGTCCCTCAAGGCTCTGTTTTAGGACCAGTGCTGTTTTGTTTTAATTAAAAACCATTGCCATTAAAGGTAGATCTATACACAGCCCAGAGCTTTCTGTAGCGTGCCGTATATATATGCTTTTTTCCCCACCATTTTCTTTATTGAGAAAGGAGTGAGGGATTTCTAGGCAGGAGCAAGGAACAGTTTTTTATGTTAAATTTATTTCTGAAAGGAGAAAAAGAATTTAATATAAGATCCTTGCTCTGAGGGGGCCATACAGTGTTTCCTTTTTGAGGGAATGCAGTCTGTGGCTTAAAGCCATCAATGATTGGACACTAGCCTCTTATTGGCTAACTTATTGGGTGCAGTGAAATAAATAGATGTCAGTCTTTCTGAAAGAAAAGAAGTTTCTTTACTGTCCTCCTCCTCATGAGGCCCCAGCATGTTGGGGGGATGTCTCTCTATTCTCATGAAAGTTAAAGGTTTTGCGTCACAGTAAAAGAGAGGAGCTTGTAGTCCCAGGCATGTTGGATCACATACAGATTTATTACTTCAGAGGGCAAAAGGTGAAAGGTCACTGTAGGTAAGTAAAAATGCTGCTTATCACATGTGTAAATCATTCCAAATACTGCTTATTTTCCCCGGCCTGCTGTCTTTAATGAACTCTTTACGTCATCATACGAAAATTCAGACTTTGATTTGATTTAGATTTTTTGATTGAAAAACTGAGGGAAAACATTTAATAATGGGCATAACTTATAAAATCAGGAGTAAAATAATTACAATGACCACTGAGAATGTTTACAAACCTTACCATCATGAAATCTAATGTTCATTCCCTTCTGTAAAAAAAGTGTAAAAGAGTACTTATTACGGAAATAACATACTAGAAAATAATATATTTAACTGAATGGAATGTTTTCAGACTTTTTGCATGTTAATTGCAATTAAATGAAAATGTATTATAGTTTAAATTCATGTTAAATGGAATTATTTGAACTTTAGAGTGTTTTTGGGACATCTTTATGTAATTTCATAACTCAAATAATTACTCAATTGTCTTTGAAATATGATTAGTGTATTGCCGAATGTACTGAAAGGGATTTATAGTAAACTAAAATATACTTTGTCATTTCTGTTAAAAATTGTATGTTGTGTGTATTAAATATGTTTATAATTACACATTTGTAATGATGAATTTGCAATTGAGCACATTTAAAATATATTAAATGTAATATTGAATTACACACTGCAGTTAAAATTAAAATCAAGTACTTTTCATGTGCATTAGTATGTTAGTCAACACATCGAAATAAGTATACTTTAAATGACAAAAGATTATTAAAACATTTCATTTGACAATAAATTGTGTTTAGAATCATTTATGAAAGTGTACTCTCTTTAAATAAAGTGACCTTTTATTTCATTAATATCACTTTCATTAAGTACACTTAATATGTAAGGTTTTTGGATTAAAATATCCAAGAACCACTAGAACAATGTTATATATTTTGTTGACTTGTGTACTTACATTATCTCAAATGTTTCCAAGAATGTTTAAATCCAGAGAAATAAGCAATTTTAACCAGGACACGGATCGTGTCCGTGCATCGCCTATCAACGACATCATACCCGCATTACCCTCGATTTCCGGTTTTATTTTGTAGAAACCATGGAAACACCAAAGACGCTTTAATATATTATGTGTTTTATTAGACAGGTGAGCAACTGTTTGGATACATTCATCGACAGAAAACTAATCATTGTTATATAGCTCAACACAGTTAGTCTTATTGTTTAAACCTCGTTCTATTTATTTACAGCGAGTACCATGTTTTACCATGCCTAATATCGATCTAGCTTACAGCAGTGTGCAACAAGTGTCTCATAGTAGCCGCAGAGCGAGCGCACAGAGCACATTATAACGCACATTATAACATAACTTTCCGCAAAATCAAGGTGTCAAGCTACGCCTTTGTTTTGAATAAGCGACCTCTAGCGGCCAAACTTACATACTGTGGCTTTAATATCAATATCTGCAAGTACAGGTTTTTAAAAATATACTTTTAAAATTTGAAATGCACTTGAAGTGCAGATTCCATAAAATGAAGCACATGTCTTTTTCACATGGGTTTACATCTGAATGGCATACAAAACGTATATGTCAATGTATTCTAACAGCCCAGTCCAGCGCCATTGCATACATATTTGGTTGCAGGTATTTTGTCTGGGGACATAAATCATGTTAAATCTACAATCTACTTTGCTGTTTCCTTCCTAAACAACACAAGGGTCAGGTCACCAGACTGAGGTAGGATAACCAGCTTTAAATCAATCTAGTTGACTCCTGTGCTGTGTCCTTATCTACAGCCTTGCTCTACTCTGTTTTATCTCACCACAAGACACTCCACAACCTAAACTGACCCCTTTGGCCAAGCTCACTCTACCCCCTCTAGAAACGTTAGACTTATCTGGGTCAGTTGACGTAGCCCACAAATGAAAGCCATTATGCTCTGTTCCCGTGGGACTGGACCATACTGAATCTGAAATTTTGCACGTAAGCATACTGGCTTTGACTCGTCCAGTGTTTTTCATTTCTGATGCTATTCACTGATTTAAACAGTTTGGTTTAAGCTGCTTTGAGGGGTGAAACAGTCTTTTTGGAGCAGAGCAGAAATCCAGATGTGCTTGGAGGGTGAAATGTGCAGTTATGTCACAAGCGCTCAGGGAGAGAGAGGTGAGCAGAGAGATTTGTTTAAGAGAGAGGCCCTCTGAATAGAGATAAACATTCAGAAGAGAAAGCTTTACTGCCGTTTGCATCCAGCATGGTATGTGCTTGAGATATGTGTCAGGATTGAGTTTTATTGTGTCTGTAGTGACGGTAATGTGTCTGTTGACCCCTGGAGAGCCGTCTTAAGCAGGCAAATGGACAGCAGAATTGTAAACAAAATCTCATTGCAAAACTGTGACAAGCAATATTGTAGAGTAAAACAGCGAATGTATTTTTCCAGTAGCCATTTCTAGTATCTTCTAGTAGTTTTTACTGTATTTTTGATCAAATAAATGCAGCATGGTGAGCAAAAAAGACTTCTTTTTCAAAAACATAAAAAAATCTTACTGACCCCAAACTTCTTAAAGGGGTGGTTGATTGCCCCTTTTTACAAGATGTAAATAAGTCTCTGATGTCCCCAGAGTGTGTATGTGAAGTTTTAGCTCTAAATACTCCACAGAACATTTTTTATAGCATGTTAAAATTGTCACTTTTTGAGGGTGAGCAAAAACGTGCCATTTTTGTGTGTCCCTTTAAATGCAAATGAGCTGCTGCTCATGGGGCGAGCTTCAAGAGCTCCAGTTAGCAGCTCTGATTACCTCATGCAGACAGGCAATGAAACTGTTCAGCCTTTTATGTTCAAACCGGAGTCAGACAATGATGGAGACTCAAGAAGAAGTGACAACATGTAGAATGCAACAGGACGTTTTTGAATGATTAGTTGATGAATTTATGTAGCTGATGTGGAGTTAACTATCTTCAAGTCATTGATTAGCATATTCTGTCATGATAATCTCACCCCCTTTGTTGTGTGTTCCCGGGGGAGGGTTTATGTAAATTTCAGGGTTAGTGATGTCACTAACCAGGGAGGAAGCTTGTGTAGTCCCTACCAGCTGTTTGTTGTAGTCCTTAAAAAGCAATTTCTTTAAAAGAAAATATCTCCCTTTGCTTTGAACTGCTTTGAAGCTTTGAAGCTCAAACAGCAACATTACACACTAACTAAAGTTAAAATCAAAGTGAAATCATAATCAGCCACCCCTTTAACAGTAGTGTATTTTTTCTCATTAATTTAAAAAAAGCTTATATGTTAAGTCTTGAACCAAACCAATCAGCTCTGAGATAAATCACAGCATTTTGTAAAGACAAAAAAAACGGTAAGATACAATGTAAAAATGTATTATAATTCTAGAATATGACATGTTAGAGGTTTATTCTAAAATATTCAAATATACAAGAATACTTTGCAAAGATGGATACTGTGGACACTGATTCTGTTATGTAATTCATAATGCTTTATTAAGATGAGTGGATTAATGAACAGTTTAGAGTTATGAAAGGAGTCCTTGGTTCAAAAAAATCCTGATCTAGTTCCTGATCTATGCTATGTTAATCTGACTGTGTCAGTTTCCCTGCAAAACTAATGCTCAATTGATTGTGTGTATGTTCCCATGGAAAACTGGCTCTCACCAAAACTGACTCTGTGACCTTGAAATACCAAACCATCCCGTATAACAATAACATCATGCTGACAGCAGGAAGAAAAAGTGTTCGGAAAGAAAGGGAGAAATTCAGACTGCCACGTAAAAGGAAAAAAAGAATAGCACTTTCAAAAACATCTAATTACCCATGAAGGCACACACGAAACAAACAAAAAAACAACATTTAAGAAGTTAAAAAACAAAACAAAAAAACAACGAATATCCATTTGCCATATAATGATGATATTTTATTTATTTATTTATGGAAATGATGGTGGTTCTTTGTGTTAAAGACTCTTAGTTTGAAGTTTATTTTGTACTGTTTTTTTCTGGTTTCCTTGTTTGTCTTTGGCTGCATCCGAAATCGCATACTCTCTTGAGTAGGTACTTATTTTGAATAAGTAATTACTTCACGGCCGCTAAAAAAGTATGTTCTATATAGTATGATCTGGACATACTACATTCGCATGTTCTCATTATCATGTGACCTACCAGCGTCAGTTACGTCGCTTCACTGCCATTCACAAATCCTTCCCGTGGCCTCATGGGATAGTAAAGTGTCCATTGAATGCAAACTTAAGAATTTCGCTGGAAGAAGTAGGTCATCTGGGTACTTTTTGCCTACTCTTTTATGAGTACTTTGAATTTGGACATCTTGTCACATACTGTTTTTCGTCTACTGTACAGTAGGGAAGAATGTGATTTCAGATAAAGCCATGGTTTCTAAATGTGTTCTCATTTGTTTCCTTAGTTACTGATTATGTTCACCACCTGTTTTTTTTTCAGTTCTCATTATCTCGGTTTTCTTTGTGTTTACACCTGTCAGTTGCTGTGTTCGAAATCACCCCTATACCCTCATTCACTATTCTCTACATTACCCCACTAATATAGTCCACTTGAAGCAGTGAATGAAAACATGTGAGTGAATTCGGACACTGAGTTGCCAAAAGGGCTGCCGCTTTTGCATAGTTTGTGCTTACTGTTTAATAATCATTTGAAACGTAGCAAACTGGAAGCTCCAGTAGTAATGAAAAGATTTCTTCATAGGATGCAGCCTTTTGTTTGAAAAACACCCTACATCAATTGTACACTCGTTATTGCATCGCATTGTGGGATTGAATGAGTGCACTCAATCATGTCCACTCTGGTTTCGAACACCACTACAAATGGCTGTCCCCTCAAATAGTGCCCTATTTAAGGGTATAGGGGGCGTTTTCGGACACAGCCAGTGTTTTCTTTGTGTTGAAAAGTTGTCACAGTTCCTGCAATATGGATTATCTTGTTTTTGTCATGATTTAAGTTTTATTGCTGCAAATAGATTCTCTGCTCTTCATCTTGTCTGACCTGTTGTGACAGACCTAATGACATTTTGGACTTTTTGATTGAATATCCATTTACCACATAATAATGAATGAATGAATGAATTACACAGTTACACTCACTGGACACTTTATTAGATAGGCTTACACCTGTTCAATTGCTCGTCAATGCAAATATCTAATCAGCCAATCACATGGCAGCAACTCAATGCATTTAGGCATGTAGACCTGTGCTGTGTTTGAAATTGCCCCCTATACCCTCATTCACTATTCCCTACATTACTCCACTAATATAGTTCACTTGAAGGAGTGAATGAAAACATGTGAGTGAATTCGGACACTGAATGTGCTGGAAGGGCTGCCACTTTTGCATAGTTTGTGCTTGCCGTTTAATAATCAACTCTATTACGAAAACTAGCATGTATAAAACTTAATTAAACAATTTAATAATCACTTAAAAAGGAATTTATACCTGTATGAAATTTCTCTGGACCAGCACGGTTTGGTAAATGTATAGATGATTGATTCAGCTTTTGGTGAGACACACAACTCCCACAGTGCATTATGGGTATTCTCTAGCCGTTGTGCATACATCAGTTGTACACTCGTTATTGCGGTGCATTGTGGGATTGAATGAGTGCACTCAATAACGTCCACTGTGGTTTCGGACTCCACTACAAATGGCTGTCCCCTCAAATAGTGCCCTATTTAAGGGTATGGGGGGGGCGATTTCGGACACAGCCATGGTGAAGATGATCTGCTGAAGTTCAAACTGAGCATCGGTGGGGGAAAGAAAGGTGCTTTGAACATGGAATGGTTGTTGGTGTTGGAGTATTTCAGAAACTGCTGATCTACTAGGATTTTCATGCACAACCATCTCTAGGGTTTACCATCTCTATGGTTGATGCCATCATGTCAATATGGTCCAAAATCTCTGAGGAATGTTTCAAGCACCTTTTTAAATCTATGCCACGAAGAACTGCCATGAAGGCCAAAGGGGGTCCAGCCATGTACTAGCAAGGTGTACCCAATAAAGTGGCCGGTGAGTGTATATAGCAAATGGATATTCATTCCAAAAGTCCAAAATCTTATTTACGTCACCATCATTTCCATAAAAATGAATGAATGACATATATATATATATATATGTATTTATTTATTTGGCAATTATGGTGATGTAAATTACATTTTGGACATTTGTGTGAATAAAATGGAACTTCATAGCATTTTTCATAGCATAGCTTTTTAATATTTCCTAAATGCACAAATTATATTTTCACATTAATACGGACAAAATTGTTGGTTGTGGCGGAAATGACATGCCAATTGTGTAAATAACCAAAACAACAACAAAAACTATAAAGGTATTATAAAACTGACAAAAATAAATGTCATAGGAAAAGTTTTCAATATAGTTTAAATGGCATCTTTCTATAACAATGAAACTAACGTTTTAATTAAGCTGTTTTAATAAAAATCAAACTCTGGGAACATAAAAGTGCCCCAATTTGAAGAAACGCCAAGATATCACAAACATATACACAGCTGATTTCACTTATGAGTGAACGCCCAGAGCTGGCAGGCTGGTAGAGGTCAACCGTAGAGGAGCTCAGTGTGGTGGATATAAGGCTATAATTGAACAGGAATCTTCCTTTTTATGGTATGATTTATTTGTGCACATTAAAGCATCTGCACAGTACAGTCAGATAATTACTGAACTCAGCAAGATACTTTAGTGCATCCTTTACAGGAACGCCCCACACATTACTACTGCTATCAAAGAAAAACAAATGTCTGTTTTATTATGAAGTTCAATTCAATTTACATTTATTTGTATAGCTCTTTTTTTACAATACATATTGTTTCAAAGCAGCTTTACAGAAAATGCATGTTTCTACATTACAATTTAATGTAATCTGTTATCAGAGGTGACTGTGTCAAAGTAATGTCAGAAATGTACAGTTCTAAGACAATACAGATCATGCAGTTAGCTAACATCATGTATTCATTTAGGAAGAAACAATGAGCTCATTAAAGCAATTACTACAAGTTGTCATCATATTCATAATGATTACAATATACAGAAATTTTGGCATTTGTGTATGTTGATTCAGAGTTGGTGTCATATGAAGTCCTGGCAGGGGTAGGGTCATCTGAAATCTTTGTAATCCAAACTGTAGCTGGCATGATCTCTAATGGGCATCCTGAGGTAGAAACAGAAAAGCAAATAAAAAAAATAATTAGAGTTAAATGCTGTTCATAACATTTCAAGCTAAAAATAATCATGTGCTTCTGATTTAACTGAATATTAAATGAATTGTTTTAATTGAATGAGTTATTTTCAGTATTTATTCTGAAAGAGTATCTATATAAATTACTTTTGAGTTTTTGCTTAAATTTATAAAAGCAAGCACCATTACTTTGTTTTAAGCTTATTATAGAGTCATTAAGGCTTCTGTATTTTACTAGAAATGGCGACAGGTTAGATTGTATTTCAAGGCATGATGTCTTTCAGCAAGATCTAATCTGTGTGCTGTGGCCTTTCACCTGGAGGCATGTGTTTGGGACAGACAGAAGCCCATATTGACTAAGTAAGTTGTTCCATGACTGTTACCTGTTGACTTTTATCCTATAGACAGCTCTATATTACCTTTAGCTGTCAGACAGTGACTCACATACTGACATCACCAGCCTGAGGCTAAAAAAAACCCTCTGTTGACCCCACAGAAACATCCCCGTTCTTATGGAGTTCTACAGAAGAGACACTCTCACAAGTTGCTCTGTCTGACATGTTCCCCTTTACATTTAATAAAAAAAAGATAATTTAGAAAAGAAAATATTTTTTTTTTTTGCTTTGGTGGTGGCACAACCAAGTAAGTACAACCTAATCTGCATTGAAGTAATGATGCATTGACGATGCTTTCACTGATGGATTCAGTGAAAGATTTGTCAGACTGATTCAAAATGGTAGCTCAGACTGATGTAATTGAACTTGGTAAATCTCATCTTTGTGCAATCCATTTGTTGGAGGCAGAAATGAAATGACCTAGTTTCAGCTTTGTAGATTTTCCAGGAAAAAGCAATTTTTCCAATGATTAGAGATGTAGCACAACCAAACAATCGTTGATTTATTGTCACGTTTATATTGCACAAGCTACTTCACAGTCAAGCCAGCTGAGGTAACAAAGACACTCTCTGCTCTCTGTCCTGTTTGTAGCGCTGTCATGCTCTCCCTAGTCCATCCTCACACTACATTACCCAGAAGCACCTCCGTAGAATTTTAAATGCACACATCAGTTCCCTATTCATTATCATTTTTATTTGTTGTATATAAAGCCCTCAGTTTTGTCAGTTCCTTGTCAAGTCTTGTTTATGTGACACACCACCGTATCTTCCACCCGTGGCTCAGGGACAGCCAACGCCAGTCCCATGGCCAATTCAAACTTCCTACTCTGGGTCCCCTGATGGATGCAATGGGTTGCTGCTACAGTGTAAGCTCGTCTTTGAAATGCAACCCGCCCTGTTCGCCACTGAGCAGGCAAAAGTGGCCTATATCACTTCCTATCTTACCGGCAGGGCGCTCCAGTGGGCATTGACTCTGTGTGACAAGGACAGACTGGTCCTTAACTCATTTGGAGCCTTTATGAATAACTTCCAGGAGGTATTCAGAACCACCGTAGAGGGATCAAGCACAGGGTGACCATTTCGTGGTAGAATACTTCCTGCTATTTAGGATCCTGGCCGCCTCAAGCGAATGAGATGAGTGTGCTCTTCTTACCATATTCCGTCTGGGACTTCGGACTGAGATCCAGCTTCAACTGGTTGGGAGAGATAACAACATGGACTTGGAGGAGGTTATTTAACTAACCATCCAGGTGGATGAATATCTTAATTTTTTTGTCAGACTGGACATCAGGCACCACCACCTCCCCTGGTGAGAAATCCATCCATTCTTAGTCCCTGGAAGAGCTCATGCAGCTTAGTTCCTCTCATCTACCATTCACAAAATGGCAGAATAGCCAAATGTTCAGTGTCCCACAGTCCTTAAAAAGCCCCTTACATATCCAGGGTCCCTCACCAGTCCTGATACAACTATTAATACTTCCTCTTTAATTGATTCTGGTTCTGCAGAAAACCTAATCTCCTATGCCTTCTGCTCCACCCTCAAGATCCCTGTGAGTCCCTGTCTGGTGCCCATGCCCGTTCACTCATTGGATATCAAGCCTCTGTGTGGGGGAACCATCACCCATCAGACTGACCTGCTCATCCTTCAGGTTGGAGCCCATCATAGAGAATCCATCCCTTTCCTCATCCTAGAATCCTCCACTGCCAATGTCATACTGGTGCTGCCATGGCTGAAACACCACAACCCTACTCCTTGGATACAGACTGTCACCACCGATGCCGTTTCATGTCTTTTTCAAGCTACCACCATTGAGAGTCCCTCCAGTGACAAGGACATCAACATTCCTGCTGAATATCATTCGTTCATGATATGTTCAGCCCCCAAAGAACTTTCCAGTTGCCCCCTCATCGCCCTAGAGATTGTGCCATTGATCTCCTCCCAGGCATTCCCCCTTCCTCGAGGACTAATCTATCCTCTCTCTCTCCCTGAGCAGAAGGTAATGAAGGAATACATCGAGGAGGCTCTTCGCCAGGGCCAGATACATCCTTCTACCTCTCCGGTGGTTTCAAGCTTCCTCTTTGTGGCCAAAAAGGAGGGTGGTCTCTGCCCCTGTATAGTTACAGAGTACTCAGTGACAGCACCATCAAGTACCCACTTCCTCTGGTACCTGCCGCCTTGGAACTTCTGGCCAACCATCTACACCAAGCTCGATATTCACAGTGCATGCAATCTGATCAGGATTCGAGAGCAGGACAAGTGGAAGATTGCCTTCATCACCCTCACAGGGCACTATGAATACCAGGTGATGCCGTGTGGGATTTCCTTCATCGTAATAGTGTTTCCTTCATTTCGTCATAGTGTACATAGACAATTTTTTCATCTACTCCACCTCCCTCCACGAACATGTACACCATGTCAAACAGGTTCTGCAGTGCCTCAGACACCATATCTCAAGGCAGAGAAGTGCATCTTCCACCAGACCTTCATCCCCTTTCTCGGCTATCTGATCAGCCCACAGGGAGTAGAGATGGATGCAGGGAAGGTCGAGGCAATCCGATCTTGGCCACAACCAAAGACAATGAAAGATCTCCAGTGGTTCCTTGAGATGCCAAATTCTATCATCATTTTATTTGTGACTTCAGTAAGGTGGATGCTCTTCTCACCTATCTCCTCAAGAGCAAGCCCAAGGAACTCAGCTGGCCACCGGGAACCATCCACACTTTCTGTCAGCTCAAAATTTCCTTCATCACCGCCCCTATCCTCAAATACCCAAATCCCTTTGTGGTTGAAACGGATGCCTTTATCACAGGGGTAGGGGCATGTTGTTGTCTCAGTACCATGGCAGTCCCCAAAAGCGTCATCCGTGCACCTTATTTTCCAAAATGCTTGATTCTACCCAGCAGAATTATGACATTGGTAACCTGGAGCTGTTGGCCATGAAAATTGCCCTGGATGAGTGGAGACGCTGGCTGGAGGGGTCCCTCACCCTTTCCAGTTGATCACTGACCACCGTAACCTGGAATATCTCCTCTCCGCCGAGCACCTCAATCCCGGCAGGCACACTGGGCCCTCTCCTTTACCCGTTTCCAATTCACTATCACCTATAGACCCGGATCAAAGAAAACCAAAGGTGACGCACTCTCCTGGCTGCATACTCCAAAACCTCCTAACAATCCTGAGACCATCCTTCCATTCTCAGTTCCATTCAGTGTTACCTAGACCGGGAGATTGCATTGGCTACCACCCATCATCTCACTCCAATGGCTTGCCCTCCAGGACGTTCCTTTGTGCCTGAACAGGGGTTGTCTCCCGCTCTTAGAGTTGCACACCACACCCGGCACCGGTAATCCTGGGATCACACGCACTCTTGAGCTGACTCTGCAGAAATATTGGTGGCCTAACATTGGTTGGCCAGAAGTTCCAAGGTGGCAGGTACCAGAGGAAGTGGGTACTTGAACTTGATGGTGCTGTCATTGAGTACTCTGTAATCTATACGGGGCAGAGACCACCCTCCTTTTTGGGCACAAAGAGGAAGCTTGAATCCGCCGGAGAGGTAGAAGGATGCATGTGGCCCTGGCGAAGAGCCTCCTCGATGTTTTCCTCCATTACACTCTTGAGCTGGCTCGGCCGAAATATTGGTGGCCTAACATTACTGCAGAGGTAACCCAATATGTGCAGTCTTGCACTTAGTGTACAATCTTCAAAGTTCCATGTTCTTTCCCTTCTGTTCAAGCTTCATCCTTTTTCTGTTCCTCAATGGCATGGGTCCCACATTGGAATGGGATTCATAACGGATCTCCCTGCGTTGGACCTCAACACCTGCATTCTTGTGGCAGTAGATTGATTCTTCAAGGCCTGCAGCCATATAGTAAGATTTTTAAAGCCAAATAATTTTTCAAAAGAATAGCTTAACTGTACCTCAAACTATGATTAGCTTGTAGCTTGACAAGCAACTTTCAAAATAGCTTCCATAGCACTACCATGCTGGGAACTGTAGTCTTGCCTCTGGCATTACAGACATCACTGTCCAGTATACTAAGGTAAATATTGTCTCAAAAAGGCTAAAAAATGGGGTACACATCAAAATGTTCACATTTTGGGCATATAATGGCATAGAATACAGGTCCATCCTGTTTCACAAAGATTCACTCACTTTGTTTGGCCTTGTCACTGTTACTGCTGTCTTTTTCTGAGAAAGTCTCATTTTACTCTCCATTTAATCTCATTGCTTGTTTTGGAGAAACAATTATGATTTAAAATAGATCTTATTTGGGATTTTTCTTCCCCTCCACATGTTCGCATTCCACAATCATAACCCACACTGTCCAGACTTTCATACACCATTGATTCTCTCCAAACTGTTGTATTCATCTTAACTCTCACTTTATCCATTACTTAAAACGCCCGCTACACACATTACCATATAAATTCTGACCACCGGCTAGCAGAAATAGTCTTTGACTCAGGTCACAATGACATCAGGGGGAAAACACATAACTATGATCATCCTTGTAACCATGGCTACAGCCAGACCCTTCACTGACAGTCCTTGGTTCTATGAGATACATGCTGGTCTAGTGGGACCGGTGAGATGCTTAAGGAGCCTGCAGAGCTCTATGGTTGTAACTCAACCACATTTGAGGAGTTTTCTCAGACTTTAGCCAGGCAATGAACCCACAGCTAAGTTAAGTTTGATCTATAAATACCAATGGAAGTGAGACAAACATGTAGGGCCAAGATTTCCCATCAGGCAGCAGTGAGTGTGTGTTTGTGTATGTCAATGTATGTTATAAGACACACCCATGTTGCTAAGGCTTCAGTAGTTGATAAAAGGGTAGTGTGTAGTCAAAAAGGGATGTGAAAAAAATTGTAAAAAGAAGATTCCTAACATTCAAAATGTGATGATGTCTGCAGTTTTATTTTATAGATTGACTTCACTCAGAATGAGTCAGAAGTCGGTCTACAAGATCTGAATTTTCCTTAATGGAATTTTTCACCCAAAAACAGTTTTGTCATCATTTACTCACCCTCATGTCATTCCAAACCTATGACTTTCTTTCTTCTGCGGAACACAAAAGACTGTTTTGGTCACTCTTTTCCATGCAATTATAATTAATGAAGATTGGAGCTTTCAAACTTCAAAAATAACCAAAATGTACAAAATATAACTTTTGCACTGGGTAGTTCTAGAAATTTAGTTATAGGAACTAACCACCAGGGTGGTTCCCGAGAACTAAAAGTTACCCTAGGGCCATTTTCCTGGTTGCATTCGCACCGCCAGTAGGAACTCTGAAGTGACGTAAGCCGCGCTTGTTGTTGTGACTTTTATTTTGACGGCGTTGAGAACGCCAGAGCCTGAGCACACAGCTCTCACATTCTCCATCTTCATTAGTTTACGATCTGTTTAACATTCCTGTCTATTACGTTATTAGATAGAACTGTTATACCGTAAGTAAAAGATATTTACGGCGTAACTTTCGGTAATTATAGTGTAACTATAGTACGTGAGGTAAGTACGTGTAGGTATAAGGGAACAATATGTAATATTTGGGGAATAAAGTGGTAACTATCAGGAAAATTAACAAATTCTTTATACTGTAAGTATTTTTTAATTAAGGGGTAATTATCCATGTAGTTACAGGGTAAGTGGAGCTTGTTATTCCATGTAGTTACAGGGTAAGTATGAATCTGCGGGCTGTAAATTAAAGTGGTGTTTATTCCCCTCTTGTTTCATGTAGTTACAGGGTAAGTATGAATCTGCGGGCTGTAAATTAAAGTGATGTTTGTTACCCTTTTGTTTCATGTAGTTACAGGGTAAGTATGAATCTGCGGGCTACAATAAATAATAAGTACAATAAAAACACGTACAAAATCTGATATCACTCGGAAACATTTATTTGAAAAACAACTTAATTCAAAACAGATTTACAACACTTCTTATTAATTTTTTAAAATAAACTTTTCATTACAAATAATAACATCCTGACAGAAAGAGGCACGTTTTGTCCCTTTTTTGTTTCTCTTGCTTGGCTTCTCCTCCTCTTGTTCCTCTTCTTCTCTTTCGTTATTTCCACTGATGGATCTTAAGAGGATCATCTGAAACTCACGTGAGAACTGGCGTCTCTGTCTTCTAGTCTTGTTCGTTTCTCATTGCTATTATCATATATTATGTTATTGTTTGTATACTGTTGTGAGCATTAATTAAAAAAATAAAATTAAATAAAAATGGACGGCATCCGACATCCGCGTGACCAGAGTTTCTCGGCGCACTTACATCACGCTTCAAGTTACTTCAAGCGTGAACTCAACCCTCTCATGCATGCGCAGATGACTGCTGGTCGGAAGCGATAGTCTACAGTTTAAAAAATGTAAAATATTGGTATTTTTCTTACAAACACTTATCGTTTTACTTCAGAAGACATTGATTCATCCATTGGGATCGTATGGATTACTGTAGTTATTGCTGTATGTGCTGTTTGATGCTTCAACTTTTAGGAACCCAAATGAGCTTTCATTAGCAGAGATTATTTATTTTTCTGTGTTCATCTGAAGAAAGAAAGTCATATACATCTCGGATGGCATGAGGGTAAAAGACGAGTAAACGGTGAGGACATTTCTGTGTGTACTGTATTTTCTTTAAATACATAATACAGAATAGCTAGAGACATAGGATTCCTTCTTAAGATTAATCTGTGGCAAGAACGAATAAGAAGAGGAACAAGAGGAGGAGAAGCCAAGCAAGAGAAACAAATAAGTGTTGTAAATCTGTTTTAAAAAAGTTGTTTTTCAAATAAAGATTTCCAAGTGATATCATATTTTGTACGTGTTTTTATTGTACTCACCCTGTAACTACATGAAACAAAAGGGGAACAAACACCACTTTAATTCATAGCCCGCAGATTCATACTTACCCTGTAACTACATGAAACAAGAGGGGAACAAACACCACTTTAATTTACAGCCCGCAGATTCATACTTACCCTGTAACTACACGGATAATTACCCCTTAATTAAAAAATACTTACAGTATAAATTATTTGTTAATTTTCCTGATAGTTAGTCCCCAAATATTACATATTGTTCCCTTATACCTACATGTAAGTACTTTATAGTTACACTATAATTACCAAAAGTTATGCTGTAAATTACTAGTACTTTCCGGGCTGTAATCTAAAGTGTTATCGAAAAAGTATTAGCGTTTGCCATGTGGTTGATATCTAATGTCGCTAGCTGAGCAGAAATAGGCCTACATAATCATGTTTTGCTTGGTCCCCTTGAAGTTGCGTTGGATTTTCTCTTTAAGGTAAAGGTTGAGAGGTCCATCTATCACTGTTTTCCATGTTCGTTGAGTTAGTTTCTGGAGTAAATATATGTAGGCTATAATCTGTGTGTAGACTGCTTTTTTAAAAATGGCGAGTGCTGGTGTTTTGCATACTTTCGGCCAATCAGCATGCACTTATGTCACTGATGTAGGAGCTAAATTAGTTCCCCCAAAAGGAGTTCCTAGAACTAAAATCGTTCCTATAGTTCCTGCGGTGCAAACACGGCAAAATCCGGGTACTTCCGCCAATAGTTCTAGGAACTATGAAAAGGTTCCTCCGGTGCGAAAGCCCCTTATTTTTCTCTGAAAATCTTGACATCCACCCAAGCTCTTCTTGACACATCACTGATTCTTGAAACTTTGGCAAAAACATGTCCCACTAAGAAAAGTGCTAATTCTGTTGGAAATTAATAACATTTGCATGAAGAAAAAGAATCACGGTTATAATCAGGGGGTCCTTTGCACATATGTAAGGTTCTTTTATAGGTTTATTTTTATTTTTTATTAATTTAATTATTAAATGCTGGCCCATTGCCTACAAAATCAGCTCAAAAATCATTGCTCAAAATGTGTCCCACATATTCGTCACCACCGTCAGATATTTAAAAAAAACCATTAAAATCAGGCAACTACAGGGTCAGCTACATTCCTGAGGACCCCATTTTCAAACCTTCAGCTCTACTGCATGCTTCAAGATCACTCAAGCTCCTGTAAGTTTGCTATTTTCTCTTAAACTTGTTCATATTTTTGGACACTGCTACTGTCACAACCATAACATGTCAACACCGTCTCTTTTGTATAAAAAATATTAGATTAGATTATGAAATAAATGTATACTTTTTAAGAAGAGGTCTGAAGTAGCTAGCAACAGAGGGGAAACAAGATGGCTAATGTGAACAACTCATGCATTTCATGTGAAAGAGTAGGTTTTTGTCACCACCGTCAGACGTCACCACCGTCAGGTTTTCTGTCTGACGGTGGTGACGTACAGTCTGACGGTGGTGACAAAAACCTCCAAATGGTCCTCAACGGAGGCTAGAATATAATTGTTGATCACAATAAATACCAATATGACCTGCAATGTTTCATTAACCTCTTTTATATTTTATTTATGTAATTCCCCCTATATTTCTTCCATACAGGCCTACACTGCATGCTACTATTAAGCAATATTGCACGAGTGAGAGTGAGGATGTTCGTGGATATCTTCACGGCTGTGGTTCGGCCGCAGCCATGAGGCCGAAGGCCGAGTATAAAAGCTATATTGCTTTTATACAGCAGTTCCACTTGCATCTGAACACGTTTGAAGCGATTAAATAGTTTTTTCTAAAGTTCATTTTGATTTTCGCACGCACTAAAAATTTGTTCCAAACAACCAGCTTGGTTGCTCCGCAACTTCATTGTCTTTGAACTTGGAATGTTCGCGTTGCGCAGTTTAAAGCGAAAGGCGGAGTGATTATCAGCTGTGAGCAGTGAAGATTCTATGGTCGAGTGAGGATGTGCATGGATATCCTCACTCAAAGTGCGTCATAGGACGTCTTTCGAACGTCTCTAGGCCAATCGGAAATAAATAAATGACTCTAAGTAATTAGACCGGACCTAACTGCGGTATAACCATTGATTAACTATACCATCGGCCTATCGTCCAACCGTAGGGCATGAGGTGTGCCTTCCCTCTCTTTCAATTCACTATTATGCCATGTTCATTTGGGATGCATATAGTGCACCTACTACCTACCTACATAGCACATAGTATACAATATCCCTTGTAGTCTATGCATCTCCAATGAATAAAGCCAAATGAATATGGCATGACAACATTTAACCAAATCTAACATTCACTGTAATTCCCCCCAATTTCATAGTCATTACACTCAACTTTGGCTTTATGTATTTTAGGAAGTTATGGCTAGGCAGCAGCTATCTGTGGAGGAGAGAAGGAAAAGAAACAGGGAATATCAAAAGAAGCAGAGAGAGAAAATACACAGTGAGGCAGAGTTAAAGGAGGAATACCTCAGAACGGAAAGGCAAAGATGGAAGAAGAGGTTGGAGGAAGGGAAGCTAAAAAATATCAATGACTTGAATGAAAGGGGAAAGAGAAGTCAGTGAAAGGCTTGGAAACGTAGACAACAAGCATCAAGAGAACGTAAGAGAAAGGGCTCAGATCACCCAGAAACTCCCCCAGACAGTCCAGTGGATCATGCCATACACGAGCCAGCTCGGAGTAGGCAGGCTATAGCAGGAAAAAGGGAAAGAAAGAAAATAAGAGCAAGGTACTCTAGAGAGATAAAAAGCTATGAGAAATAAACTTCAAGAGGTAACAAAGGATAGGAACAAAATAAAAAAGCGTTGGGTACGAGAACAAGCTAGGAATAAAACATTTTTTTTACAATATTTACACAGAATGCTCTCTGTATTCTGAAACATTTCAGTTTATGGAAAAGAGACTGTAAGATGTAGTTATTCATTTATTATTTCAATTTATAGTCTAGTTTACAGAAGAATATGTTCTATAAGAATATAATCTATATTATTTTATGAGTGGGGGGCACTACATGTCAGTTAAATATGAGGTCAGTGATGCACTCTATCTTATTGCTACTGCTGGTAATGATTTATTTTTTACTTATGATGATTATTAAGGGGTACTTTTATTAATGATAGCCTATTGCTAATTGAAGCTATATGTTTCTTATTGAATGTTTGCCACAGTGCTCACAATTGTTGTTATCTGTTCTTTGCGTCCAATATACAGTTTACAGTCCTGTTTTCAGAAGGCATTGTACATTATTCCTACAGGTAATGACTTTATTTTTTACTAAGATGATTTGATATTTGATTATATGGGGATGAGGTACTTTTAATAATGATATTGCTTAATTGTACCTTATATTCCTTGAAAAATGTTTATCACAGTGCTCAGGATTGTTATTTTTTGGACCAAATAGTTAAATAAAGTTGTTAAGCAAGAAGCCATTGACTTGAGTGGTATACATTTTGGAATTGTATGTTGTAATGAGGCCACTGTCACCACTGTCAGATTAGTGTCACCACCGTCAGTTCTAGAGTCACCACCGTCAGAGGGAGTTTTATTTGTTTTAAATTAATATGCTTACAATATGTTTCTTCAGTGCTGTTGAGTTATTAAAGTAATAGTCTCTCTTAATACAAAAATATGTTTGTTAAATAAAAAACATTACTTTTTCTATTTAGGCTTAAAGTAAACTTTGTATGATGTTAGTTTTTTTAAAGGAGTACACGTGTAAAACAGTATAAAAAAACGTGAATATTCAACATTTAACAGCATATATGTGTACTAAGAATGCCAGATAATGATTTAAAAACTCTAAATACATGTTAGACCAAATAAATAAAAAATAATTTGCTTTTTATTGTGTCTGACGGTGTTGACAAAAACAAAGTAATAACTGGAAGAACACCTATTTTATGAAAAAAATACAAAATGAGGAGGTTGCACCGGTAAATTGCTGAACAGCCAAGACCTTGGTCTATAATGATATACCTTCAGATTCTGTAATTTAACTAACTTTTTATTTTCAAAATTAAAACCTGTTTTATCCAAATTTCCAAGAATCACTGACATTTATAAATGTTTATAAGAAAAGTAATTATGTCAAGATTCTTCAGTCTTTTCAGTTTACAGAAATTTCTTCTGATGCACGACCTTGGACACATCATCAGTGTTGTTTCCAGGAGTCACTGGGTGTTTCGGGTCTTGCAACAGACACCCTTGGATGCTTTTTCTGCTGCCTCCACGTTGTTGCCTATGGTTCTTCTTCGGTTAGCACCTGTTATGCCCAGCATGCCGTAGGCCTTGCTCAGGGAGTGACTGGCAAATCCCCTGCTGCCCACCTCTACTGGCATACACCTGGTCCTCCATCCGTTCCTCCGACAATCCTCCACCAGCTCTTGGTATTTCTCCCTCTTTCTCTCTTGAGCCTCCTCCGTCCTCTCCTCCCAGGGCACTGTCAGCTCCAACAAGATCAGTTGTTTTGTGGCCTCAGAGACCAAGATGATATCAGGTCTCAATTTGGACTGGGTGATGTGTGTTGGGATTTTCAGCTGTCTCTCCAGGTTGACTGTCATCGCCCTGTCCCGGGCCGTGGAGAGCGAACCTACAGAGCAGTTTTTCAATGCTTTCTCTGGCTTTTGTCCTTCCTTGATGAAGTGAATGACTTTGACTGTAGCTTGGGTGTATCGGCAGCCCTTGATCCCCTTGCTGATTGCTTCAGCGATGGATTTGAGGACCTGGTCGTGCCTCCATCGATACCGGCACTCACCCAATGCCTTGGAGCAGCTGCTCAGGATGTGTTCTAATGTCCCTATGTCAGAGCAAAGGGGGCATGCAGGTGTTTCTATTTTGCCCCATGTGCACAGGTTGGATGGACTTGGGAGGACATCATAGACCCCCTTAATCAAGAACTTGATCCTCTGGGGGTTCCACTTCCAGATGTCCTTCCAGGTGACACTCTGCTCCATCGCCTGCTCCCACTTCATCCAGGCGCCTTGCTGCCGCATGGCCACTGCTCTGCTGGTTCACTCTTCCTCGACTGAAGCTCGCACCTCCTCCTGTACCAGCCTCTGCCTCTCCTTTCCGCTGGCAGAGTCATATCGGGTCGCTATTAAGCTCCCAAGTCTGGCTCTGCCTTGCGCCACTGTTCCAAGGATGGCCTTGTGCTTCAGCCGAGTCTCTGCTTGATGGACTGCCTCGGCTGCCCTCCACTTCCTCCCTGTTCTCACAACAATCCCTGCGTCGGACACTTTGGCATCTCTGGATCCAGAGTACTGTAGGTGTTCCCGTGCCCGTGCAACGATGAACTCCTCCCTGACTGAGCTAAAGGGGTGCCTGAGCTTGTTGGTATTCCCATATAGCCCAATGTTACTTAGGCTACGCGGTAGACCTAGCCATCTGCGTAGATAGCTGCTCACCTTTTAAGTATTTTCATTTAATTAGTATATACTGTTCTCAAAACTGATCTTAATGATTTCACAAATTGACTTGTGAACCATTCCCAGTGGTTAACAGAAGATTATCAGTGAATAACAACATAAATCCCGGTCTGTTCCTCAAGCAAAGCTGTTGTGCGACTTTAGAATATTTTAATGATATTTTCTTGCTGCTTTGCATTTATTTTTGAAGAATTTCAGGAAAAAAGTGATCCAGAAATAGCTGACCAGCACAGTCTTCAGTATTTTCCCTTCTGTGTTCCATAGAAGAATGATTCATTTCGGAGTAAATGTAAATGATCAAATTTTAGGGTGAACAATTCCTTTAATTGTTTATTGCTACAACCAGCCACGGCTTGTCTGTAAGGGCAAGGGAACAGAGCCCCACCAAAATATTCATCCAAGACATAGACCTCACGTCTATATAAACTGAATCAATAATAAATTGTAAATGTTTTCAGCATTCTGCCACAAATATTTTTCAGATTTAAAGTTGGAAAGTGAGCAAATGAGCAATTTAACAAACGGCTTTGGCAGGCGTGTATTATGATACTAAGCGGGGCAGCGAGTGCCCGAGCCCTCCCCAGCTCTACAGCGCCCCACAATTTTCCAATGTAAATCTGTGGTGAAAAATGGAACTGCAGCGTGCTCTAATTCAGAGCCATTGGGGCAGATTTCAGACTGTCCCGTTTATTTTCACGTTGTCTTGCGTAAACCTCACTCCAGACCAAGACGACATCAGTCGGCTTCAGCTATGTGTATGTTAGTCTGCATCAGGTCAGTAATTAGTTGGCATGTCTGTTCTTTCTACGTGTAGTAGCGTATCAAATTAATGAAAGTATAAATCCTTTAGTTTAAACGTACTCATGTCAATAGCCTTTATATAGTTCTGTTGTGTTTTTTATGTTTGAGAATAGACATAGCTTTTTTTTCCTCACTGGAATTCCTACAAAACTTGTAGTATTTTAAAACAATATTCGGAGGCAATACTACATTAAGGCAATTCTAATATAGCGTGCTATACGTGTGTCGTGTGTTCAGCGATTACAATATAAAGCTTACAAAATGAATCTGCCCTACCTAAATTTAAGGTCAGGAGCCGCTACTGGCTACAACCCATCTTTAATTTCTCACATTGCACACGTGACCCATGATTTATGAGGTTTCTGGGATGGACATATACGTGAAGTATTAATAAATAGCTCATATAAATAATAATAATATAGGCTATTAATGAAAAATGTGAAGCCAGAGAAACGAATTGGCTACTTTTACTCTAAATCTGACTCATAGGCACTGTGCCAAAACTTTCCTCATGCAGGAAGTATTACCCAGGCCCAAGCGTCTGTCTTTTGACTTTTTTTGGTACATTCTGCAAAGAATTTCCCAAAGTCTGCAGAATGTCCATGACTAAAGTCAGTAATCCCTGTACCAAGGGTTTTTTCCCTCACACACACACAGCTGCCATAGGATCAGGGCGAATGCTTCTTTATCTCTGATTCTGTCTTTGCTGTATCTTTCTCTCCCACTGTCCAAACTCCTAACTTTGTCTTCAAGTTCAAACCCTTTATAGTCCTCTGTTTTTGCTGCCTCTCTAATTCTCACTTTCCCTTTAGTTTCCCTGTCTCTTTTCATTTGCCCCTCTCACTCCTTCATCTTTTATGTCTCTGTTTTTCTTTTCTTCACCCTACCCCCATACCCCCTCTGTAGACATGCAGGCAGGGCCTCTACTTGCGTTTCATTCATCACAGCCTGTATGTAATCGATTAAAGAGACGAGGTCGCCCTCCTCCGTGCCAGCAATCAGGCCTTCACGCTTTATATTTCATTATTTATTAAGCAAACCCGCTGCTTCTCTTTCTGTGTCTATTACGCGCTCCAAAAATATTTATGTGTATGACATCAGCCTCGTCTTTTCACTCTCCAGCACACATTCTGGGAGACGCTGTGGAGAAGAATACAGAATGTCCTGTGTATAGACACACAAACCTCATAAGACGAATAGCAGGAGTGTCTTGTGCTATGGTGTGGGAAATTATAGAATCTCCATAAACAATAGCGGCAGTTAGTGACAGCCATGTCTGAGTACATGTGTAAGTCATTTAGTATGGCTTTGTGTGTGTGTATACTTCATTAGGGGGTCTGCATGGTTTTACTTCACACCAGCGCAAATATCTCCTCACCATGTATGTGTGCTGATAATAACTGCCATTTTCGGCCTGTTTGATGACTCTCCACGGCTCTTTGGTCTGCCCCAGAATTCAGCAGTGGAACATAAAGCACTGAGGTATGATAAGTTTACTGTAACTGCTGTCAACAGTTGTGATGTGCAACAAATTGAAGACATGGTTCTCTGTGATGAGAAGGGGTAAAACAGTTTGTTCTACGAGGAACCCTTTTATGGAGAAATACCTCATGTTAAGTTCAGAGTCAAGTCAAGTCACCTTTATTTATATAGCGCTTTATACAATACAGATAGTTTCAAAGCAGCTTAACAGTGATAACAGGAAAATGATTCAATGATGCAAACGGTTCATTTCGGCTATTCAGCTGCTCTAAAAAAAAAAAAAAAATAGTGTCAATGTTCAGCCAAAGTCAGCTACAGTAAGTGTTGATTCAGCTCCATGGTAAAGATAATCAATTAATAAATTATTTAATTTAATCTATAAAGCAGTTCTGCAGAAAAACAGTGCTGTCGTCGTCCAGCTCAGTTCAGTTCAATAGTGTCAGTGTAGTCAAATCAATATTGTTGAATATTAAGTGTCCCCAACTAAGCAAGCCAGAGGCGATAGTGGCAAGGAAAACAAACTCCAAAAGGTGACAGAATGGAGGAAAAAACCTTGGGAGAAACCAGGCTCAGTTGGGGGGCCAGTTCTCCTCTGGCCAACAAACGAACATGGTGTGATTATGATTCAGGCTGCATCACAGGTCAGAAATCAGATTTGTAGCATTCAAATATTTCATCCAGTTCCTTTTGCTGTAAGATCGGATTCATCATGCCAGTATGGAGACGAAGCTGGTCATAGGTCTGTGCAGAGGACTTGTCTGGTGGTCTTTGCTGAGGATCTGTGACAATGGTTACAGTATGAGTTACAGTATGAGGGTCAATAATATTCTGACACCTTTCTATCAGAACCAGCATTAACTTCTTGAGCAGTTTGAGCTGTTTGATCGGACCACACGGGCCAGCCTTCGCTCCCCACGTGCA
This sequence comes from Coreius guichenoti, assembly GCA_039654105.1. Classification (NCBI taxonomy): domain Eukaryota; kingdom Metazoa; phylum Chordata; class Actinopteri; order Cypriniformes; family Gobionidae; genus Coreius; species Coreius guichenoti. The sequence goes on along the minus strand of CM077172.1, from coordinate 29,495,729 downwards.
TCAGTGAGCCTTGGCCACCCATGACCCTGTCGCCGATTCATCACTGTTCCTTCCTTGGACCACTTTTGATAGATACTGACCACTGCACCCCACAAGAGCTGCAGTTTTGGAGATGCTCTGACCCAGTCGTCTAGCCATCACAATTTGGCCCTTGTCAAACTCGTGCATTTTTCCTGCTTCTAACACATCAACTTTGAGGACAAAATGTTCACTTGCTGCATAATATATCCCACCCACTAACAGCTGCCGTGATGAAGAGATAATTAGTGTTATTCACTTCACCTGTCAGTGGTCATAATGGTATGCCTGATCGGTGTATTATGAAATATTAATTTATAAATATCACTAAGCATTTGGGAATTTGCACAACCCTGATCATAAAAAGGGCAAATTTTCTGATATCTTATTTGTTGGTAAATGGAAGCTCAACCGTCAGAGTTTTGGGTGAATAGACTTTCAATGGAGGGACAGAAATCTCTCAGATTTCATCAAAAATATCTTCATTTGTGTTCTGAAGATGAACGAAATTCTTATGGGTTTGAAACAACACAGAATTCAAATTTTTTGGGTGGACTATCCATTCAATAGATTTTTTCATGAGACTTTGTTCTTCATTATGATAGGTCAGTCAATAAAGAAATAATAAAAAATCATATTCATCATAGAAGATTCAAGTCACTGTATGAATAACATTTTTATTTTTTGGATTAAATTAATAGACAAGAAAAAAAAGAAGGAAAAAAAAAGAGCATCATGCCATTGACCCAGGAGACACAAAGTGTTCAGCATGATGGAAATTAAAAAAGAGAAAAGAAAAACAGAAATATCTTATTCCCTAATAGTTTTTCACTTCCCATTCTAATTACAATTAATGAAGGTACTTTCCATGAATGCTATTTTGATGAAGTTGAAGATCACCAGTTCCAAAGGGACAAACCCATGACCTGCTCCCTGAAAGGCCAGCGCTTTCCATGGTGTAGGTCCTTAGCAAAGGAAAAGTGCATGGAGACTGAGGGGGTGTTGAAGATGGACAGCAGGGACTGTTAGCATCCTGTCTGCACACCATGGACTTAGTCACGCACAGCTTGTTATCACTCTGCAGCTTACCCTCTTGCCACCTCTGAAAGCAGTCCCTATCAGCATCAGCTAATGTTACCCATATCAGTCTTGTAAATGGCCAGTAAATGTTCAAGTGGGCTTCTTACTGTATATGATTCATCTGTTTTTTAGTTGGTCACCAAGTCTCACACAAGTGCTTAAGTTTTGCCAAATGTGGAAAAGCCACAGAGGTTACCACATACGTCTGGTGGACATCCTGTCCTAAACTCCCATGGAAAATTTTGTTTTTGAAGACGCAGTGTTTCAGACCAAATGTACACTATATCAGACATGACTTTCTATTTATGTGATTATTTTGGATGTAATGTAACTCCCAGACATTGCTTATTGCTTTATTGCCCCAATAATATACAAAATGTAGTATCACGGCCCATTTCGAACAAGTATAAATTGCATTGGAGAGTCCTCACACAGTCTCTCAGCAGGACAAATAAAGTAAACTAGATTCTCTATTGTTCATCAGCAGTTCATATACTTCGATCAATGATATTGAATAGCTTTCATTATCCATTTTGAATCCCAAGTACAAACCACCAGATCCAAAACTCTACTATATTTGTTTTTAGAGGAGATGGGCCATACTATCCAGTATAAATCACAGTCTCCCTCATCTCTAGTCCACTGCACACAAATCTCATATATTACTCCAGAAGGTTCCCTGGGGTACCATGATGAAGTTCTACTGGATGTCACATCACTAACTAGCTCTAACAATGGCTCTTTTGACTGGTGTGGATTCCATGTGGGACTCTAAATGCTAAAGCGCTAACAGGTTGGCTTTAAAGGAGTGTCCAGATGCTAATTTATCACATAAGTGTGTTGACCTTTGTTCTTTGCTCAGCTTCCCATTGGGGGTGGAAACAACATGGCTTTGTCAGCCAAGTCAAGGTCAGAGGACATACTGAGGAAAAAAAGAACCTGAGAGAAAGAGAGAGAGATTCCTGCTTCTTAGTAGGTCACTTTGTGTCTTAACATGTAGCGACTCATCCCTTGTTGAATGGACTTTAAACATCTGTAATTACAGTGTTCTCCGGGAAGGATATGAAGTGGTGTGTGTTTCCGCTCTTTACGTCCCCTGAGAACCACCTCATAGCTCATCTTACACAAAAAAATCTCTCTTTCAGCCTGTAGATCTGTTCTTTCTTGTTTGTTTTTTAATTCTTCATCCTTTGCACTACTTCTGCATTTGTAATCCAATCGCTCATTTTAGCAGTTTACAGTTAAGACCTTTTTATTTATCCCAATGTAGCATTCTCCTAAATTAGACATGGGGAACTCCGCAGCCTGAGGAGAGCATGCTCAGTTGATTTCCTTCACACACAGAGATCAAACATTTAGTAATGCAAAGGTATGGTTAAAAGTAGAAACATTTGATTAAACAATTTGACCCTCTTCATGAATGGCAGACAGCAGGAAATGTTGTCCTGGGCCCTCTGACCAGGGAGAACCCACTAAATGCGTCATTACATCGCCTAGTGTATTGGGGGAGGGGGGAGGTGCACCCTCATAATTTGTCCTGGGGACTATGATGTCAAGCTACGGCCCTGCATTGGACTGATGTGAGAAAGTGCTTTATTTATTTATTTATTTATTTATTTATTTATTTTAATAAAAGTTATGAGGCCCATTTACCTCTGCATGGGAAATGCACAAAGCAAATAAATACATTCCAAAGTAAAATTTCCCATTCACTAAAGCAAGTTTTAACACTGAATAGCTTTCTTTTGAAGAGTAAATAAAAGCCACAAATCTTCAAAACAAATTAAAGGGGTAGTTCGTGATATTTTTAAAATGCCTTTTTTTGCTCACACAATGAAAGTCAATGAGGTCCAAAACAACACTGGTGCTCATTGATTTTCATTGTATGGACAAAGGGAGTTCTTCAAAATATTTTCTTTTATGTTCCACAGATAACAGAAAGTCATACAGATTTAGAACGACATGAGGGTGAGAAAATCATGACAGAATTGTAATTTTTTAATGCATGACTGATTAAGCTACCTCCTAAAATTCTTTAAGATTAGCTTTCTATTCAAATGTAAAGTCAAATTTGCACAAAAAAATGACTAAGTTTGTTTATGTTTCACCGGAAATGTCCCTGCAGCAGGAGTTGGGCAGGAACTTGATAAGGTGGAGTCCCTGTTAAGCTTGCCTTGCATTTTCATCCCCTGAGGAGCAGCAATTGCAAAGCGCTTATCTAGATGCGCCCGAACTGGCCCTTGAAGTTTGCGGTAAATGCTGATGTGCCAGAAAAGGTTTTTTATACCTCAGGGGAGCGGGACTCATATAACCCACCCCGGCTTTATCTGCAGCGGTCTATCAGATTTGCATGTCAGAACGTGACAGACAGTGTCAGAATGCTCCCTCCCCTTCTTCCTTTGGTGTTTATAACAAACTAAAAGAACAAATAGTCACAGCGGATGCTCTCCTCTCTGCTGGGATCCACTTGGGTCTGTGAGTAAATAGACTCAGTGGGTTGTTTCCTGGGAAAAAAGGAAAAAGCAAATGGGTGAAAATGTGAGCCGATGACAAAAAAGGTCATTAGAGAAAACACAGTATGTCCTCTCACACATTTCACGTCATTTACTAAATGTCTCGATGCTGAGCATTTCTGACCAATTTCTGTACTTTCTCAGCTAACAAAGATGTGTTCTAAGAAGCTATGAAAACAGAGCAACTTGAGGCTTCCGTCTTCTTTAAAATGAAAAATGGCTTTGTGTTTTTTTTATTAAAATACACCATGTTTTCATATAGAGTGTTTTTTTTAGTCACAAATATGAATTATTTGAACATATAACCAACCATTTCTTTAAAATAAACACTTTCTTGAAGGGAAGGGAAAACAAAGGAATTAATTGACATGCTTTTTAAATGGCACATGAGTTTTGGTAACAGGACTGAGAAAACATGCATCCATCTTCTGCTTAGAAACATTGTACAAAATTAAATAAAGTTACATGAGATTGACCAATACACATTTTGAAGAGTTAAATTTGTGTAGTATTAGATTCAGTGGTGAAAAAAGATAAAAAATAAAGTTTAATTTTGAAGAGTTACAACAAGCAAATGTTACCCATTCGGTGGAATGGCCCATGCTAGATGAAACATTTCATGAACAATGTATAAATAATGTTTTTATGTTAATGTTTTAAGAACATTATTAAAGACCAGATAACTTTTAACAAATGTTCTATTAGCATTATTGGAAAAAGGTTTGTTCATAAGCAACTTTGAGGAAACCTTGCCAGAATGTTAGCCAAAGTTCTAAGAATGTTCCCTCTTAGCTGGGTTCACTACCTCAACTAAATGATGGTGAAGCCTTCAGGTAATGTTTCATGAAATATTTAATTCATTGACCATTCCTGAAACATAATGTGAAACATTAAAAGTAAAACAACAATAACATCTATAAAGAGCCAGGTTCCAGTAGTTAGCATCATAGCTAGCACTTCATTAACCCACACAGTCAAACATAAGCAAACAGCAATGGAGCAATGACAAAACCATTGTTAATCCGTGTACACACATTGTGTAAACTGCATTAGTGTGTGGTCTGTTGGATTGCGGTCATTGCTCTGTGGTCATTCAGATGTGTGTTCTTTGGCTTTTACCATGGGTTTCTAGTTACAATTTCCAGATTTGTTTTTAAACCTAAATCTAAGCTTCTTTATTTGCATTTTTATTTAATTCCAGTTTCAAACCCTCACAAGAGAGTGTTGAAGTTCCTGACCATAGAATTGTTTATCTAAACTGCACATTTGCTTGCATGATTTTGAGATGGAACACCACAAAAGCTGAACGCATTTACTGAGAAATGCAGGACAGTTGGTCTTATTCCCTCTAAGTAAATTTAATCCTGCTAACAAACTCTTATCACAAGAACAATACCCCTGGAGCAAGTGCTTGCTCAAGGGACATTGCTAATAGGTTATCTGTGTTGTTTTAGTGTCTGATTTACTAAGGGAATTAGGAAAATCAGTTAAAGAAAACACACCCACAACATCTGTTGTGTCAAGCCGTTTGACATAATGCCTGTTACTGATTTCACTGTAACCATGACAGCAATAAATATTTAATGGTAAATGTTACAATTGTGTAAGTAAATTTGTGAACACTTCTCCTTTTTTACAGTTGGGTGTTTTTTTTTTTTTTTGTCATCAGAATTTAGGGGCTATAGACAGGTCAGTCCTCATCATTTTGGAAGATTATAGTGGTAGAAGTCATTTAGATGACACGTCCATCTCACACCATCTTATGACAGTGAGAATCTGAAAGGGATAGTTCGCCCAAAAATGAAAAAGTTCATTTACTCACCCTCAAACCTGTATAAGTTTCTTTCTTCTGTTGAACACAAAAGAAGATATTTTAAAGAATGTTGGCAACGGTAGCCATTGACTTCCATAGTATTTTTTTTCCTACTATGGAAGTCAATGGCTACTGTCAACTGTGATTACCAACATTCAGGTTTTAAACAACATGAGGGTGAGTAAATGATGACAGAAATGAACTATCCCTGTTCCAAACATGTATGACTTTCTCGCTCCCGTGGAACATAATAGAAGATATTTTGATACTTTTTTCCCCCCATACAATGGAAGTTTTAATTTTTAAATTTTTAAAATATGTTCTTTTGTGTTCCACAGAGGAAAGAAAGTTACTGCACTGTTATTAAAAAAGGTTAAATGGGTTCTATATAGAACCCTATTGTTCTTGACTCAATTTTAAAGAACCTTTTATGCCAAAAAGGTTCTATATAAGGAGAACTTTCTAATAATTGCATAATACTTTCATGTTATACAGTATATTAAAAAATTTTCTAGTGATAAAGTATGTTTATGAGCTACTTAATTCAATTAATTATTTAAAACTAAATCCATAAAATGATCCCATGATGGGAACCTCTAAATGCCAATTCACACCGACAGGCGGCAACAGACACTTCGCCGGGTTTTGTCGAATCAGTGTGTTACTCTGTTAGCATCTGTCAGAGTTTTCAACGATTGTTTTCAACGATTGAACATGCTGAATCAGAATTAGAATGTCTGAGAAGTGACGTGCTGTAATCTGGTGACTGTCGGCATCTGTCTTTGCAGTGTGAATTGGCCCTAAAAGGTTCTATATACTGTATGAAGCACCTGGCAGAAGTCTTTAAGGTTCTATATAGAGCCTTTTCTTCTAAGAGTGTGGAATGACATGAGGGTGAGTAAACAATCATTTTTTGGTGCTTATCCCTTTAAGAGATGGCAATTGTTATTGGTTGCCATTGAAAGATTCAAGCCTTAAAAACAAATCTTTAACCACTACACCACACTACACTACACTTTGCAGAAAGCACCCACACCTCAGTGCACTGTGTGTTTTCAACATCTCTCAGTATTACACACACACACACACACACGCATTAAACACATGGTGATAAAACATAACGGAGCCTTTCATCTGCAGGCACCTTACGAAACATGTAATAAATTAAACAGGAAGAAGGTTTAAGTAAGGCCTTACAGACAGGTGGGTAAGTCCGCTTTGTAGACATGGTGGGCCCGTTAGCCTAGGACCCTTAGGCCCTGTGTACACCTGGTATTAACATCCACCTTGGGTGATCCGAATGTCAGGCGAGACAGATCGCTGGTTACACCAATGATGACTGGATATCTAACAGATATGGTATTTAAAACACAAAAAACTAAAAGTTGATCACATATCACAGCATTTTACACAAAATTGGTCCATGGAATTTGTAATCAAATGTGTTTAGTGGTGTCTATGCACTGAATTCAATGACATGTAATTTATACCAATAACAGTCATTTTCACCTCAGTTTGTACAAACAAATGGGAAACAGTCTTCAAGGCTAAACCCTAAAACTGTCATGTGGTGCAACAGATCATTTATACTATAAAATAAGTATTTAAATACTTATTTGATAGACCTGTGAAAAACTGGGTGGTACACATTTATTATAAGGTCTGACATGTAAAATATTGTCTCTGTATGATTTATTGGCATATGCAAGACCTTATAGCATACATGGCACCACTGTAACAGGACTCAAAAAGACCCAGAACTTTAAACATATTTGAAGAGATCTTTCAGTGCTGCTTTTCACAGTTGAATATGGATAGTATGTTTATTTAGTTTGGTTCTATCCATCAGTTGTTGATTGGATGGAGGCAGATCCAAATGCGAGCTTGCTGTCGATTTTAAGAAAGGGACAGCAGCATACGTCATTCGTTTCAGCAGAAGATCAAGTCATGACATATTTATTAAAAATACAAGGAAAAAACATTTTTTTCAAAAAAATGTAATTAATGCATAGATGATTCATTCACAATAAGATCTATAACATGTTTTTATAAAATAGATTCTGTGAATTTTCATTTCATGCCTACTTTAGAAGTCAACGTTTACACTCCTGGGAAACCACTGAGAATATGTTTATATTAGGTTGTGACATGACAATGATTAATAAGTCTGAGCATAGCAAAACACGGCAAAAATGAAGTTTAAATAGTACTGAAAAACACAATCAAACATATTCTGGAATTTGCCCAAGCAAGGACAAGAGTTTTCCATCAATAACATTATTTTCAGCTTATATAGATTCATAGCTTCTTCATTTTTTTTCTTCAGAAAAACAAAAGGATTGAGATTGGTTTTATACAACAGTTCCTTAAACAAAAAGGCAATATATTCTATGTTTCAAACAAAAAAAATAAGTTTAGCTAGTTCCATTTCAAAAGCCAAAATGTTTTGTGTGTCGCCAAGCAACAAGCAAACTTAAAGGGATAGTTTACCCAAAAATGAAAATTACCCCATGATTTACTCACCCTCAAGCCATCCTAGGTGTATATGACATTCTTCTTTCAGATGAATATTCGTCTGAAAGAAGAATGTCATATACACCTAGGATGGCTTGAGGGGGAGTAAATTATGGGATAATTTTTTATCCCTTTAAAGCGTATGTGAGTGGAGTTACAGTGGGGAGAACAAGTATTTGATACACTGCCGATTTTGCAGGTTTTCCTACTTAAAAAGCATGTAGAGGTCTGTAATTTTTATCATAGGTACACTTCAACTGTGAGAGACGGAATCTAAAACAAAAATCCAGAAAATCACATTGTATGATTTTTAAATAATTAATTAGCATTTTATTGCATGACCTAAGTATTTGATCACCTATCAACCAGTAAGATTTCTGGCTCTCACAGACCTGTTAATTTTTCTTTAAGAAGCCCTCCTGTTCTCCACGCATTACCTGTATTAACTGCACCTGTTTGAACTCGTTACCTGTATAAAAGACACCTGTCCACACACTCAATCAAACAGACTTCAACCTCTCCACAATGGCCAAGACCAGAGAGCTGTGTAAGGGCATCAGGGATAAAATTGTAGACCTGCACAAGGCTGGGATGGGCTACAGGACAATAGGCAAGCAGCTTGGTGAGAAGGCAACAACTGTTGGCGCAATTATTAGAAAATGGAAGAAGTTCAAGATGACGGTCAATCTCCCTCGGTCTGGGGCACCATGCAAGATCTCACCTCGTGGGGCATCAATGATCATGAGGAAGGTGAGGGATCAGCCCAGAACTACACGGCAGGACCTGGTCAATGACCTGAAGAGAGCTGGGACTACAGTCTCAAAGAAAACCATTAGTAACACACTACACCGTCATGGATTAAAATCCTGCAGCGCATGCAAGGTCCCCCTGCTCAAGCCAGCGCATGTCCAGGCCCGTCTGAAGTTTGCCAATGACCATCTGGATGATCCAGAGGAGGAATGGAAGAAGGCCATGAGGTCTGATGAGACAAAAATAGAGCTTTTTGGTCTAAACTCCACTCGCCGTGTTTGGAGGAAGAAGAAGGATGAGTACAACCCCAAGAACACCATCTTGAGATCTTGGCCAACAACCTCCTTCCCTCAGTAAGAGCATTGAAGATGGGTCGTGGCTGGGTCTTCCAGCATGACAACGACCCGAAACACACAGCCAGGGCAACTAAGGAGTGGCTCCGAAAGAAGCATCTCAAGGTCCTGGAGTGGCTTAGCCAGTCTCCAGACCTGAACCCAATAGAAAATCTTTGGAGGGAGCTGAAAGTCCGTATTGCCCAGCGACAGCCCCGAAACCTGAAGGATCTGGAGAAGGCCTGTATGGAGGAGTGGGCCAAAATCCCTGCTGCAGTGTGTGCAAACCTGGTCAAGAACTACAGGAAACGTATGATCTCTGTAATTGCAAACAAAGGTTTCTGTACCAAATATTAAGTTCTGCATTTCTGATGTATCAAATACTTATGTCATCAAATCAAGTCAAATCACCTTTATTTATATAGCGCTTTTAACAATGCCAATTGTTTCAAAGCAGCTTCACAGTGGTAACAGGAAAATAATGCAACAGAATTTGATTCGGCTGTACAGCCGCTCTGGTGAAAACGGTGATGTCATCCAGCTCATTTCAATTATCATATAGTGTCAATGTGGGCAGATCAGTAATATAGTTGAAATTTAAGTGTCCCCAACTGAGCAAGCCAAAAGCCAAAGGCGACGGTGGCAAGGAACCAAAACTCCTTCAGGGCCAGAATGGAGAAAAAAACCTTGAGAGAAACCAGGCTCAGTCAGGGTGCCAGTTCTCCTCTGGCCGACGAACAAATAGTGTATGATTATGATTCTGGCAACATTACAGGTCAGAAGTCATATTAGATCAATAGATATTCGTAGGATTATTCGAAAGATTGGAGTCGTCACGCCGGGGACGGGTTTAATGAGGATGTCGTGTCGATGCGGCATTTATAGGGTGGAGTTTAATTGACACGGTCTCTGCAGACACTTCAGGGATGCGTTGGTCATGTCCAGGCGCAGGTCCACCATCTGGTCCGGATACAGCCCGGATCCGGCTGACTGCAGTAAACCTCGGGATAAACAGAGAGACTAACATTAGCGTGGTGTTGTTATATCAGGTGTTATGGGAAGTGTTCCCGGTTCCGGCTGACCTAGTTAATGCAGCCTTAAACAATCATTTAACTGATTTGAATATTATAAATTAAAAACGTTTTATGTGTATGCCATAGTAAAGAGATGTGTTTTTAGTCTAGATTTAAACTGACAGAGTGTGTCTGCTTCCCGAACAATGCTAGGAAGACTGTTCCAGAGTTTAGGTGCTAAATAGGAAAATGATCGACCGCCTGCAGTTGATTTTGATATTCTAGGTATTATCAACTGGCCAGAATTTTGAGACCGCAATAGACGTGATGGAGTATAATGCGTTAAGAGCTCGCTCAAGTACTGGGGAGCTAAACCATTTAGTGCTTTGTAAGTAATCAGCAAGATTTTAAAATGTATACAATGTTTAATAGGGAGCCAATGCAGTGTTGCCAGAACCGGGCTAATATGGTCATACTTCCTGGTTCTAGTAAGAACTCTAGCTGCTGCGTTTTGGACCAGCTGCAGTTTATTTATTAAGCGAGCAGGGCAGCCACCCAGTAGAGCATTACAATAATCTAGCCTTGAGGTCATGAACGCATGAACTAACTGTTCAGCATTTTGCATTGAAAGCATGTGCCGTAATTTAGATATATTTTTAAGATGGTAGAATGCAGTTTTACAGATGCTAGAAACGTGGCTTTCAAATGAGAGATTGGTATCAAAGAGCACACCCAGGTTCCTAACTGATGACGAGGACTTGACAGAGCAGCCATCGAGTGTTAGACAGTATTCTAGGTTACTACTTGTGGAGTTTTTTTGTCCAATGATTAAAAATTAAGTTTTTTTCTGAATTAAGTTGCAGGAAATTACTAGTCATCCAATTTTTTATATCAGCTATACATCCCGTTAATCTTGTGAACTGGTAAGTTTTGTCAGGGCGTGAAGAAATATAGAGCTGAGTATCGTCAGCATAACAATGAAAACTAACGCCATGCTTCCTAATAATATCTCCCAGTGGTAGCATGTACAGGGTGAAAAGCAACGGTCCTAGCACTGAGCCCTGCAGTACTCCATGCTGAACTTATGATCGGTGTGATATCTCTTCATTTACTGCTACAGACTGATAACAGTCAGATAAGTATGATTTAAACCATGCCAATGAAATTCCACTAATGCCAACATAATTTTTGAGTCTATTCAAAAGAATGTTGTGGTCGCTAGTATCGAATGCAGCGCTAAGATCGAGTAACACTAACAGAGGGATACAACCACGATCGGATGATAAGAGTAAATCATTTGTAACTCTAATGAGAGCAGTCTCAGTACCATGATACGGTCTAAATCCTGACTGAAAATCCTCACAGATACCATTTCTTTCTAAAAAGGAGCATAATTGTGAGGACACTGCCTAGTATTTTTGACAGAAAGGGTAGATTTGAGATTGGCCTGTAATTGACTAATTCTGTAGGATCAAGTTGCGTTTTTTTAATAAGTGGTTTAATAATAGCCAACTTAAAAGTTTTCGGTACATATCCTAATGTCAAGGATGAATTAATGATATTAAGAAGAGGATCTATGACCTCTGGAAGCATCTCTTTTAGTAGTTTAGTCGGTATAGGGTCGAGCATACATGTTGTTGATTTTGATGATTTAACGAGTTTAGCCAATTCTTCTTCTCCTATAGCAGTGAATGAATGTAATTTTTCCTCAGTGACACTACAATGCACTGTCTGATGTGATACTGTAGTAGACAGCTGCATGTTTATAATTTTTTTCCTAATATTATCAATCTTACAAGTAAAGAAGTTCATAAAGTCATTACTGCTGTGCTGTTTACAAACATCAGAAGTTGAAGCTTTATTTTTGGTTAATTTAGACACTGTATCGAATAAATACCTAGGGTTGTGTTTGTTTTCTTCTAAGAGAGTCGAGAAATAAGCAGATCTAGCAGTTTTTACGGCCTTTCTGTATGCTATCATGCTCTCTTTCCACGAAATGCAAAAAACTTCCAGTTTTGTTTTCTTCCAGCTGCGCTCCATTTTTCTGGCTGCTGTTTTAAGGGCCCGGGTGTGCTTGTTGTACCACGGCGTTGGACTATTTTCTTTAAACTTCTTTAAGCGCCGGGGAGCAACTGTGTCTAAAGTGCTGGAAAAGAGAGAGTCAATAGTTTCTGTTGCAACATCGAGTTCCTCTAGGCTATCTGGGATGCTGAGGAGATGAAACTGATGAGGAAGATTTTTTACAAAGCAATCTTTAGTCGCAGCAGTGATAGTCCTGCCATATTTGAAGCGAGGGGACAGCTTTGCAGCCTTTGCTAAATTTAGTGTACATGATACTAGGTAATGATCTGAGATGTCATCGCTCTGCTGCAGAATTTCAACGGTATCAGCATTTATTCTATGTGACAGTATTAGGTCTAAAGTATGATTACGGCGATGAGTGGGTCCTGACACGTGTTGCCTTACTCCAATAGAGTTTAGAATGTCTCTAAATGCCAATCCCAATGCGTCTTTTTCATGCGTCACTTTCTACATGGATATTAAAATCACCAACAATTAGGACTTTATCTGCAGCCAGTACTAACTCTGATAGAAAATCAGCAAATTCTCTGGTAAAGTCTGTATGGTGCCCTGGTGGCCTGTATACAGTAGCCAGCACAAATGTCAAACGGGATTTATCAATTTCACTACATAACGTTACATAAAGCACCAAAACTTCAAAGGAATTATATTTGAAACTAGACTTCTGAGTAATACCGAAGATATTATTATAAATTACAGCAACACCTCCCCCTTTACCTTTCAGACGCGGCTCGTGTTTATAACAATAATCTTGGGGGGTGGACTCATTTAAAGTAATGTAGTGGTCAGGTTTTAGCCAGGTTTCTGTCAAACACAGCACATCTAGATTATGATCTGTAATCATATCATTAACAATAAGCGCTTTTGAGGAAAGGGATCGAATATTCAGCAGCCCGAGCTTTATCATTTGATCATCTGTATTATATCTGTTGTTTATTTTGTTCATCAATTAAATTTTTACCGTTGAATGGTTTTGATGTTTTTTTGTATTTACTAATTCGTGGAACAGACACAGTCTCTATGTGATAATATCTAGGTGAAAGAGTCTCTATGTGCTGGGATTTATCTGACTTCTGTGACGTGAGACAGCTAGCAGGCGGTCGGGTAAGCCAGTCCATCTGCTTCCTGACCTGGGCGCCAGTTAGTCAAGGTTTAGCTCTAAGACTATGTGCCAAATTACTAGAGAGAAGAGCGGCACCATCCCAGGAAGGATGGATACCATCTTTTTTCAACAGGTCAGGTCTGCCCCAAAATTTTTTCCAATTGTCTATGAACCTTATGTTATTTTGCGGACACCACTTAGACAACCAGCCATTGAGTGATGATAGTCTGCTAAGTATCTCATCACTCCTTTTAACGGGAAGGGGGACCAGAGCAAAAAACGTCATCTGCCATCGTACTTGCGAGTTTACACACCTCTTTAATGTTAATTTTGGTGATCTCTGACTGGCGAAGTCGAACATCATTTGTGCCGACGTGAATAATAATCTTAGAGAATTTACGATTAGCATTAGCCAGCACTTTTAAATTTGCTTTGATGTCAGGCGCTCTGGCTCTCTGTAAACATGTGACTATGGTGGCTGGTGTCTCTATTTTCACGTTCCGTGTAATAGAATCGCCAATAACTAGGGCACTTTCAACAGGATTCTCAGTGGGTGCGTCACTGAGTGGGGAGAACCTGTTTGATGTTCTAATCGGAACGGAAGAGTGTTTTTTTGATCCGCGACTATGCCGTCTCACCGTCACCCAGTTGCCCTGCTGCACGGGCTCTACAGCCGGAACCGAACAATGTACAGAGTTCACTAAGCTATTCACATCCAAAGCAGTGTCTAAAGCTGTTACATTCTCACTACTTTCAAATAAAGTCTGGATGCGTGTCTCTAATTCTGAAATCTTCTCCGTCAGCCTGACTATCTCCTTACATTTATCACATGTGAAGCCCTGTTCGCCAACGGAGAAAGATATACTAAACATGAAACATGCAGTGCAAGTGACAATGACAGGAGAAGAAGACATGGCTTACCGTATTTGTTGATTAATCCAACTTACCACAGTTGCAATAAATGTCATGCAATAAAATGTAAATTAGTTACTTAAAAATCATACAATGTGATTTTCTGGATTTTTGTTTTAGATTCCGTCACTCACAGTTGAAGAGTACCTATGATAAAAATTACAGACTTCTACATGTTTTGTAAGTGGGCAAACCTGCAAAATCGGCAGTGTATCAAATACTTGTTCTCCCCACTGTACATAGATTCTGCAATCACGCCATTCTAGCACGGAACGAGAGAAAACAGACAGTCTATCAAACACCTTCTTCTCATTCCAGGGAAACTGCTTCCACTCCGCTGCTCACATACTCTGGTCTGAAATACAGTAGGCATAGGGTGCGTCTCAATCAGCTCCCTAGTTCAGTAGTCAGGACACTGATCAGGGATCATTTTAAGGGCTGTCTCAATCGCAAAATCCTTCCAGTGCACTGAAATGTTCACTCCCCGAAAAATCCCACAATGCACCGCAAAAACCAGGGAGGATCGATGCTCACTTACCGGAAATTACACAACATTTCTGAAGCTCGAAGCATAAAACGCAACTCAATAATGACACGCAATAGAAGATTTTATTATATGTCAGCATAAACACACATTGCTAGACAGATAGTAAGCACATCTAGTTAACATTTATAATTAATATTTGGCTTATATGTTTTAAGGATATGTAACAGAACAATGTGTTTACACAGCATAACAAAAAATATCCAAAAGATATAGGTCCTGTCTGGAAATTGTGTAATCACTGTCCCAATTTGAGCCAGGGTCCAGTGCCCAGATTCATACACGATATCTGGGATATATGGGATAGTCTGGGATTTATCTCCCACCACAATAGTTGACAACATGATGTCATTCCCTTATTGTACAATGACACAGAGAGATTCATTGACAAGATAAACCATGTTTTTGTCATTTTGAATTAAATGCCTTCTGGGAGCTTCATCCAACTTTCCAACCCTAGTGGGTGGTGAAAGAATCATTTTGAAGATGGAATGCAATGATTCAGAGTGCCATAGCAATAAAGAACTCCACACATTTTCCTCTTGATGCCTGAACTCCACACTATTGGCTTTCCAGTGCAAGGAAATTCTCTCATTACTAGCGCTGCAGATCCGCAGCACCATCTGGAATGACGTGCAGGTGTTTATCCATGTCTCAGGGTTTCCACTTAAATTGCCCACAGACGCTGTTCTATGACATAACATTGGTTGAGTTATGGCACTGAGTAATAGTTCCACTCATGCACATCCTTCATTTCAATGGTTTGTGTAGTTTATTGGGTTTAGTGTTCCTGAGTCTGTACTGAATTATTGTTATCTGTTTCAAAATCTCATTGTTTTTCTTTTACAGTATTTGCCAGTTTTCCTGAAATGCATCTTTCTCACTATCTTTTAAAGTCAACCCACAGGAATATCAGTACTCTTCTGGGAAACGTCTGAGAAACAAAAACATATTAAGGAACTCTCCATACTACATGCCAGGAACTAACAAGATTAGATTTTCCTTAAAGGTCCAAAAACTCATAAATCTAAAGCAAACAAGTACTTAGGCACCTATTAGGGCTTTAAACACAGCTTTAATACATAGTTGCCATTGATCAGTTTGCACCAGCAACTCACAAAACACACAGCGCATGCAGCCTGAGTTAAATTATATACATAACAGTTTGAAAGAGTCATTATTTATTGCTGTATGTAATATCAACTTCTGTGTTCAATGTGCCTTACTCAAATGCTTCTCCTAAAATGTTTTTGTCTAAAACATGTGTCAGTTTACATTTAGCACATTACTATATAAGGTGAAGATGTTCTTGTATATGTGATAGATATTAAAGTTAATCCAGGATAAAAAAGAAAAAAAGTCTTAATCAGTGTTATTATGTGATTTATGCCTTAGATAGACAAACATTACTGTCGGTCCAGAGTAATGCACTCTAAGAACTGTCTCCCATGCTTTTATCTGCAGATGATTTAGACTCATTAAACAGGATATAGGAGAGAACACAGCCAAAGTCTGATTCCCTCCCTCTCGAACCTTTATATTGCTGTGCTTGCAGCTCTGATGGAATGGTGGACTGAGTGCAGCTGGAAACAGGTATAGGTGTAGTGCCGGGTAAGAGTGACCTGTCTATATCAGATCATCTGCCAGGACAAAATAACCAGCCTTTGTTTTGTGAAAGAGGGCTGTCTGGGATGAGATTGGGATCAGTGGTGAAGGCGCCTCTCATCAGGGATAAAGGGTCACCTTATCATCTCAGCAGGGGCTCTGTTGGATTCACCCTGGCCTCATTTGAGCAGTTTTTCCCCTCCGCCCATTCCTCTTTCCACAAAACATTTCCATTGTTGCAAAACACTGAATTTGTGGTTTGTTCACTCCACCCCTAAAAACAGAACAGTTGTGTTGGGCAACTTTTCTTTTGTAAGAAATGCATAATATATAATACAGCATATTTGAAGCCTCTGTTTATGTTCAAATTCAACATTTCATGCTTTTTGATACTCAAAAGTATCACATTGAGACTTTTTGACTTTTCCTAATCCTATGAAAACTGATGATCAACATTTCATGCTGGTTCTGTTCTAATTCACTTCTGTTTAGGTCTTAAATTTCCCAGAAAAAGTAATAAATGTAATAAATTAATATTACTATTCATTTTTATAACTAATAATGTGTAATTATTATTTATAATTTTTGTTAATAAATAATCATGTTAATAATTTTTTAATATTATTTATAATGAATTGGTGTGCAATTCTCGTTTATTTCGATTTTTTGAAGTTTGAATTTGATTTCAATATTAAAGGCACAATACGTAAGATTTTTGAATTAAAATATCCAAAAACCAATAGCACAGTGCTATATATTTAGCTGACTTGTGTACTTACATTATCCCAAATGTTTCCAAGAATGTTTAAATCCAGAGAAATTAAAAGAAGCAATTTTAACCAGGACATGGACCATGTCCGCGCGTCACCTATCAATGACATCATACCCGCGTTACCCTCGATTTCAGCTTTTATTTTGTAGAAACCATGGAAACACCAAAGACGCTTTAATATATTATGTGTTTTATTAGACAAGGGAACAACTGTTTGGAGACATTTATAGACAGAAAACTAATTATTGTACAGTAATACAGCATTTCTCCGTCATACAATAGGTTTTAAAATTAATTGCATGCCATTTAGCAACACAAGCCATCCAGCATTTATTAATATGATATTCTAATATTGATCTAGCTTACTGCAGTGTGCAACAAGTGTCTCATAGCAGCCCCGGAGCGAACACAGAGTAATGTTATAACACCATTTTCAACACACTCAAATGTATCTAATATGATAAAACAGCACTGCGTTACCCCACATACACATGACCGAAAGAAGCGGAAGTGGCGACTGTGGCATAATAAAAGTTCCACTGCTGTCGAGCCATGTGACATTCGTCTCTCATTAGCAATTGCTTCAGCGACCTCGTTCAGCTCCCACAGCACTCGGCCCTGCTCTGCTTCATACTACAGTAACATTAATAATATCATCCATGAACATGATTTCTGCCCGTGTCCCGTCCCGTGCCTTTATATTGTATTTTGCCACAATGTGTTGTTGCTGTGGTAAAATTGAACCTAAACTGACATAAATAACATACCCTTAAGCATGGGACGGGGCCCAGTGCGAGTTCTCCCTCAGTCGGCCTGTTAGTGATCGCCTTCTGGGGGAAGGGGGTCCCCCTCAGTCTGCTCACAAGTGGGAGTCGTACCAGTTGCACTGCCCTGTATTGGATAACAGTCACATTATTGACAATTGCATTAGCGATATAGCAAAGGGCTAAAGCTTAAAAATGTCTGATTAAATGCATTACAAGTTATATTTGCAAATGAATTATTGGGGTCTTTGGGGACAGTGAAGGTAGTCCAAACAGAACATGAGGGTTAATGAACAAAAGGGCAGGCCATAGCTCATTCACAAATCACTAACAGATTCTGTTCTGACTAACAAATCTCAGGAGTGTAGGACAGTGTTGGAAAAAAAAATGTGTGTGAATTTCCGCCCACAAACATCAGCCACTTTCTTTTCTGTAGGAGTTTTCCTCTGATATGGCAGATAAAAATGACTCAACAACTTAGTAAGCATTCCTGTCGCTGAAGTTCTATGTGTGTTTTGCTGTAACTAGGGATAACCTCTGTCTTCTGTGCAGACTTTCAGACTATGGAAAAGGAAATTCTGAGACATCACTGACTAAATGCACATCTGGGTTGTCATGGTGATAAAAGTAAAAGTATCTTTTAGTTCCCTGAGACGTGACGAGAGCATGAGCGTTTATTCACCTTTACCCTCTGACCTCTCTGCAGTTCTATAATAAAAAACCCACAAAAATGTGTGAGCACACATGAACACAAACATGCAGAGAGAAGTACAGACAATAATGACATAAGAACAGAAGCAGCTTTGGCATGATGGACAGTTTGTTAAAAAAATAAACAACCGCCCCTCTAACCGACTTGTAACTTCCTCTGGCAAGTAATTTGATCAATTTGTGGCTTCCTTTGCCCCTTGTCACCGAGAGTACTTCTTGCAGATCCATAGATAATAACTATTCCACACAAGTGTTGTGTTATGATTAGCATTTTTTTATTTAAGAGGAAAACTGCACAAATTTCAGGATCAAACAGAAACTTTTATATTAGTGCACATAATGCCCACACATCCCTCTTCAGTCAACAACAGAGTCAAAATTACTTCAGATGGCATAAAATCAATTCAGTTTGGAGGCAGAAAGGAGCAGTTAGATGGTATTTTGTAGATTCTGTGGGGGTTGCAGGAGTTTAGTGATGTCTGGGTAAAACTGATGGGGGTTGCTGCTGTACCCCGCCCCTGTCCTCTGGGAGAATGATGTCATACACTGCAGCGGAGATGTAGAGATTAAAAAGGGCTTAGACTAGACATTACCAAAGTCCTGTCCCTTTAAGCCACATCAGTTCGCTTGGTGGACATCTTGGAACTATCCCTCGGCAGATGTTTCTATGTGAGCAGTAAGCATGAAAGTACAGTTTCTGTTTACATGAGGAAAAATTGGGCAAAGATTGATATTTCTTCAACTGTCTGTCAATACAGGTGGTAAAACAGAAGGCCACATAATAACAGATAAAAGTTTTTTTTTTATCTAATCTAATCAAATGAGATGCGTTATATTGGGACTTTTGGAAACGTCGTTTTTTAGTGTGTCACACACAAAAAAAGACGCTTTACTTACTTATTCAGCAAAGATGCATTAAACTGATCAACATTTTATATTGTTACAAAGGATTTATATTTCAAATAAATGCTGTTCTTTTTGAACTTTCTATTCATCAAAGAATCCTGAAAAAAGTATCATGGTTTCCACAAAAATATTAAGCTGTTTTCAACATTGATAATAATAAGAGATGTTTCTTGAGCAGCAAATCAGCATATAGGCCTAGAGTGGTTCAGAAATGATGTAATTTTGTAGGCCAGTCCAGAAGTTAGCATCACCCTGATTCCCTCGACAAAAATCCCAATAGGTTTTTTCCATTGGCTTTTGTATTAATGCAGAAAATAAGGTCTGTGACCAAACAAAAGCTTATGATTCTTACACATTTTGTTCATCATGATAATCTTCACAAATGAACACAACTTTTAATAATTCTGGAGCGTAAACGCGATCGGCACAGGTCAAAAGCTAAACAGGCTATAAATGAACTATACGGTCGCATGACTTCAACATCACCATCACTAAGCTTCCGACAACTCTTTCAGTCTTTGTTTAAAATATTTTCTCTGAAAGTTTGAGTTATAATAGTTTGCAAGAGCGTGATTATAAACACAACGAGGCTGTGAAAGCGACTAGATGAGTTTACCTGTTCGGCTGATGATGTTTAATGTCCCAGACAACCTCTGTAGTGCCACTTAGCCACTTAAACATTTTTTTTTTTTTTTAATGTTTAAAAAACACATAAGTGGGTATTACTGATGTATTTTATATCATAGAATAACACATGAAAATATCTTGAGCTTGTTCATCACAGACCTTATTTTAAGTATTTAACCAAAAACCAGAAATCGGATACTCTCTTGAGTAGGTACTTATTTTGAATAAGTAATTACTTCACGACCGCTAAAACAGTATGTTCTATATGAATGTGTGTATGTAATCTGGACGTAGGCTACTACATTAGCCATGTTGTCATTATCATGTGACCTACCAGCGTCAGTTACATCGCTTCACTGCCATTCGTAAATCCTCTCCCGTGGCCTCATGGGATAGTAAAGTGTCTATCGTAAGCACACTTCAGAATCTCGCCGGAAATAGTAGGTCATCCGGGTACTTTTTGCCTAATCTTTTATGAGTACTGTGAATTCGTACTTCTTTTGTCACATACTGTTTTTCGCCTACTATATAGTAGGGAAGTATGCGATTTCAGATGCAGCCATTGACTTCAGGACAACGAAACCGGAAGAGTTAAAATGCTAACTCCTTTCCGGGTTTTGGCCTACAAAAATGCATCATCCCTGCACAACTGTATTAGAATGATTTCTGAAGGATCATGAAGACTGGAGTAATGATGCTGAAAATTCAGCTTTGCCTAATAAATTCCATTTTGAAATAGAAAACAGCAATGTAATAATATTTCATAATATCACTGTGTTTTTGATCAAATAACTGCAGGCTTGGTGAGCATAAGAGACTTCTTTCAAAAACATCTTACAAACCCCAAACTTCTTTGACCATATTTGGTATAGGTAGCTTACACTTAACTCATCTAAACTAATTAACAGATTTAAAGTTAAATATTACTTTTATCATTAAAACTTTTACTTTGTTTTGTAAACTGTATCTTAGACACAGAACCATTATATATCTCCTTGAACAATTCCTTGCTAGTTTTATTTGAGAACTTAATGTATTTCCTGAACACATCTGTCAACTGTCAACATTTTCATGAAATATGGATGTTTCTGGAATATTGTTGTGCAGCAATGAACAAAAACATTGGCTTTGAGTCATTCATTGAGTCATAGCAAATGCAGCCAAATGTGCTCACATATTGTTAGAGGAGACAGATCTCATGGGTTCACTCTTTGTGTGTTCACCTCCATGATGCAGCAGCTTTAGGTTCAATCTCTGGAACTTTTGTCCTTTCCATGAAAATCCCCCAAACAAGAACATATTTGCCACTCAGAGAAACCAAAGCGCAGGAAGACCAGCCTCGAAATGTGCTCATTAAAAGGCAAATTTTGGGAAAATCAAAACTGATTCATACAGACCATCGATGACAATGTGGGCTGCATTGGGAAACCACAAGAGCAACATGTTGAGAGAGTCATCCAAATTCAAAGGAGAAAACTGGATTAACAGAGATGTTTAAAGAGCAGCAAAATGTCGTTAAAACTTTGTGGACCCAAGTCTTTATAAGCCCATTAAGAGAGAGAGATATCTTGCATATCAGCTCATAAGCATAGATTACATTCATTCTGGGTTGCTGGGGGAGGATAAAGAAAGACTGAGGAGCAGCGAGGAGACAGACATGTAGAATAAAGCATGAGTCAAACCAAACATCTGGCCTGGAAATCACTGAATCATCTGTTAAACAGCAATCTGTCTCATCTCATCATATGAAGAATTGAACTACATGGTGGTATGATTATTGCAAACACAGAAAGCAGTTTCTAAAAGTCTGATGATGTTTAAATGGGAGCTCTGTCAACACAGTGATCTCCATTCATAGAGAGAGAGGGGTACAGTTTTAAAATGAGAGGGTGTTGACATCAGCCCTGCATTTACATGAATGACCTGCAAGATGCCTTAAAGATAAGACATACAGACAGAGATAGATCCATCAAGCTGTGAGTAACAGAAAAGTTAAAATGAAAAACATTATGTTACTGTATTTACCATCACTCTAGCAAAACTGCCTATATATTAAACAACAAAAAGGTCATTGCTTATACTGACACCATGTTTGGAACATATTTAGTGATCTGTAATACATTCTTTCTTGATTCCAAATGTGTTTACCCATTGAAATGATTACATCACCCCAAATATCAGCCTATGAATATTTGAGACAAATCTTCTTAAGTGAAGCAAAAATAGAACAATGGGTCTAGTGGTGTTTTTATATCATTGGCAACACTGGAGTTTCAGCCTTATACTGGGAAGACATTTATAAAGGTCAAAGCAGATGCACTTCTATATATGTATTTTACAAGGGGTCCATGAGATGTAGAAATATGTAGGTCTTGAAACTTTATAGAGTGTCAGTGGGTTGCCTTAGATGAACATATTCAAATTTCAGCCTCCAAGCTTGCTGGAAAAATATCTAAACAAAGTCAAAGCCAAGAAGTCAAAGCAATTTTGCAACCCTGATCCCATAGTTGCAATTTTGCAATGTTGTTTCTTTTTCTGAGAAAAAAAAAGGTTTCAAACCATGACTTTAAATAAATATATATTACATTTATATTTACAAAATGTTTTCCTAAAACACTTTTAACGAGGAAAAAAATAAAATACATCATTATTGTCAGCGATAGAGTCTCTGAGGGTTAAAAACGTTCAGTATGTTGGTGACTGCCATGTAAACTCAGAACTGAAATGATTTGTCTTTTAATTACCAGTTACATCTGTGTTATAAGTCTTCTTTCAATCGTTATGTCTTTTTAAGGGTGGCAGTAAACTGAGAATGACTTTATTTCACCACCAGGGAAGTATTATTAAAGTTAGGAGTTTGTCTAATTGGTTTCAGATGGGTGCAGCCCTGAACCATTTGTGAATGGGACGTTGGACATTCATGCGCTCCAACTGTAGCATGATCTCTATTAGATTAGTACAGTCACAGGCTTCCTCAAACAGACAGATTTAGGTCATTATTGAACATTGGCGTGTTGGGTTAACAATATTTATAAAACAAAAGCTGAGAACACTGCGTGTTTGCAAGCGTTAGCTTTGAATTCATTATATCATCCTAAACTTTTTGCGCAAAAAGCGAGCTTCAGATTGGGTGTCTGTCTCGACGCTCTCATACGCGTGTGCAGGGGTAGTTCCTCCTCCAGGGCGGAATGTTGAGGTCAAATAAAAGCGCTCCGCACATCTGAGCTCTCCGCAGAGGTGCGCGTAAGAGCAGGAGGGGCAGGACGCACAGGGAGGGAAACACACAGAGGGAAACACACAGAGGAAACTTGGAGACTGAAAGAGGCTGTAGTGACCCTGAATCTCGCAGCCAGTGTACTACTGCGTCTCCTCGAACCTCCCTTGCTAGGAAAGGAAGGGTTAATTATTTGTTTATTTGTGTTTCATCTCACCTGTGAAAATGTCCGGTGGCCCGTTGGGCACGGCGTTGGCAGTGGCTTTGCTCGTCTGCACTGTGCAGTGTATGCCGAAAGGAACGGGGAAACATAGGAGACAAGCTCAGGAACACTCGGTGTCATCCGTGTCCCAAGGTATGCGGTCCTCCGTTTGTTTGTTTTTGTTTTGATTGTTTTGAAATCGGAAATTTTACGCACGCAAAATGTTAATTAAAAGCTGGGAAATGTACACTAGTGATTCGGTTTTTTATTTGTGTGATCGTTGTTTTTTGTTGATAAAGCTCAGAAGGGTTCTGTTGTGTCGTATGCAGATGGCTGTGTTGAAAATAGTCAGCTTTATGGAGTTGGAGAGCAGTGGGAGCGCAGTTTTCTGGGTAGCACACTGCTCTGCACTTGTCATGGAGTTTCTCGTATAAAGTGTAAATCGAAGCCTGATGGTGAGTGCCTTTTCATTGGTTTTATTCTTTGGGACACAGCACTGGAATAAATTGTTTGAATTAATAACCATATATATATAGCATATGACAAGTTAAGTTTGAAGTACCGAATAGTATGAAGAACAAAGTCCATGTGTTTTCTCAGCTGAAGAGACCTGCTATGATAAAATAAACTCTCGCTCCTATCGGGTTGGAGAGACTTATGAGAGGCCCAAGGATGGGATGATCTGGGACTGCACTTGCATTGGCTCTGGCAGAGGGAAAATCAGTTGCACCATTGCAAGTGGGTAGACTGGAACTTTCCTTCACTGTACTTAACCGCACTTTGGGAATTACAGTTTTGGGAGTTGTGCTGCTGTTTACCTACTTGGACTCTGTTGTAGACCGCTGTCATGAGGGAGGGCACTCCTACAAGATTGGAGACACATGGAAGAGACCCCATGACACTGGAGACTACATGCTGGAGTGTGTCTGTTTGGGAAATGGGAAAGGAGAGTGGACCTGCAAACCTGTTGGTGAGTTTTGGCATTTAACGACACCAAGATGAGAATTTTGTGTTTTGTTTTTTTTCTCTGTATGTTTGCTTTGATATATATATATGATAGTATACTTTTAAACATTGTTAGCAGATTACTTTTACCAGATATATGCATTTAAAATTGACTTTCACTTCTGGGAAAACAGACCAAAAGAATTGATGACTTATCCTGCTCTACACAGATTTTTGTCCAATCAAATGCTCTCTAGAATGAGAATGCCTTTTGCCTTAATACCACCTAGCAAATAGCAAATCATGGTTCATAACACTGACATAAACTATCAGCAATTTAATATGTCCCACCCAAATTTCCTGTTTCAGTATGAAGTATGTTGACACAGGAAATAATCTTCAATCATCAAGTGATTTAGTGGCCTCTTTAAATTAATTACAGTGGTTTTGTTCATGATGGAAAGGAAATTAAATATGTTATATTAGTTATAGTTTTAACATCATCATATTATTAAACCCATTTTTTTTGCTTGATAGCGGAGCGCTGTTACGACAATGCAGCTGGCGCATCCTACATGGTTGGTGAAACCTGGGAGAAACCCTACCAAGGCTGGATGATGGTAGACTGCACCTGCCTCGGGGAAGGAAGTGGACGTATTACATGCACATCCAGAAGTAAGAACTCCACCCCTTTTAGAACAGTGGAACAGTCCAAACCACACAAAACTCCCTTTCCCAATCTTCCATCTGTCCAACTGGATTTCACTTTAATTATCCACTCAAAGTGCATTTAAAACCTCTGGCATCAGCGCAAGAACTCTTTTTACTGGGTAGAAGAGGGAAAATTTTTAACTTTACTGTGTTTTATTAAAAAGTTGTTAACTCAGAAGAGCTTAACCAGTTATTTTGTTAGTGATGAAGAGCCGCAACATGGTTCTGATGAGAGACATCTGCATTGTATGATTGTGTGTGTGTATCACAGACCGCTGTAACGACCAAGACACACGCACTTCTTACCGGATCGGAGACACATGGAGCAAGACAGATTCTCGTGGACA
This sequence comes from Coreius guichenoti, assembly GCA_039654105.1. NCBI lineage: Eukaryota > Metazoa > Chordata > Actinopteri > Cypriniformes > Gobionidae > Coreius > Coreius guichenoti. Next base: position 29,470,252 of record CM077172.1, on the reverse strand, counting down.
TGTGCTACAGTGTTTGTGTACTGGAAATGGACGTGGAGAGTGGAAGTGCGAGAGACATGCATCACTGCACACCACTAGCCTGGGTAAGAACCTCGTCAATTAAAAATAAAACAGAATAAAATATAAATATTAAATGAAAACCTTAAAATAATAAAAGCTGAAGTACTAAAATTATTGAAACTAAATTGAAAATAAAAGAAGTGAAACCTAAATTGAATAAAAAAAATTGTAAAATATAAACATAAACATCTGTGTGTATCATCCGTTTTTTTTAAATTTCATATTTAAAATTGGAAAAATTTGAAAATGGCGCCTTTTTTAGTTTAAAAAAAGAAACAAGAATTCTGCTTTTTTTTTTTTTTTTTTTTCTTTTCAACCTTCAGGGGTAGAAAATAATAAACAGCTTGAATGTTTGATCTTTACATATGGGCGGGAATAAAATGCCCCTTTCTGCTGATTGGTCAACCAAACATTAAATAGTGCCATCCTCAGTTGTTCCTCAGTTCCGCGCAACAGAATAATAGTCATCCGCTGCTACGGTTGCATGAGTTCTTAAAGCGTTTATTGGAGCAACATTTCATCTCTTTCTCATCAAGCAACCAAACTAACGAATGCCTCGACTCAAACCTGTGGTGTCTGTCAGGAGTTAGTAAGCACACGAGACAGGAGTAGTGAACTTCATCCATATTGTTTAATATTTCACTTCTGTTCTCCACACACAAATGTCATTACACAACACTTCAAAATAGTAGTCACAATACAATTCTCACGTGAACACAACAAAACCGTACTGTGCCTAGACAGGGCTTTCTTCTGTCACTATGGCTAACTATGTGCCAGTGAAATAGGCTATTGTAGGTGTTTATTTCAGAAATATGGATGAACATCATGTCACTACCCATTAGTCTACTAAAAATAAATCATGTCATTCCAAACCCATATGCAGTTTCTACAGTTCATAGTGACCACATTTATCAAGCTCCAAAAAACTAGAAAACACTAAAAGCAAAAATGCACTATTAAAGCAGTCTATTTCAAACGTGCCCTGTATTTTAAGTGTTTTGAAATCATACAGTTGCTTTGTGCATGAGGCAGAAATCATTGTTCACTGATGATCTTCCCCTCCACAGCGGCTCCATCAAATATGGAGCCGATGGTTCAGGTTGGATGTCAGTGGCATTAAATGTCTTGTGACAGAACATCATGATGTCCAACATATTTAGTTTGAGAGCTGTATATCTTTATTCTTTAGCATTTTAGGTAAGATTATGTTAATATAACTAAATTTAAATATCCCCTGGTAGTTTGCAGTGGCCCCCTAGTGGTTGAGAATCACTGACAGGGATGTAGAGAAAAAGGGACAGATTTACTAAACAGGGCAAATTACCGTGAGAAAGCAATTCCAAAAAAAACGCAGATGGGAGTAGAAAGTTCTGCGTGTGATCTACTGACGACATGCAAGTTAAAGAACACAGACGGAGCTGAATCATTTTTTTATAATGACCAACGCAATCTACTAGTTAGCATCTGGTTTAAGACATGCTTTTTTAGGTGGTAAATAATGGCGCAAATACCAGTAAATTGACTGGCGCAAATACCAGTAAATTGACTAGCGCAAACCTTAGTAAATCGCCTTGCATGGTTCATTTAAATATTCTCCTCCCATAAATTTTGCTTCTGAAAGGGAAACTCCTACAAATGCATATGCAATAAGGTCAGCCGCAAAAATAACTCTGCCCTTTTCACCACAAATTTTGCACTGCGTGTAAATCTTGACAGTAGTTTTTTTTAATGCCAAAAGAGGGTTTGCGCTGGCACAAGCTGTTAGTAAATCTGGCCCTAAATGTGTATCCACATGTGTTATTTTGTGCTCTAGGTACTGGGTCTCGTGTGGTGACCAATGTCCAGCCTGCGGTGTACCAGCCACAGGCGGTGCCTGAACACCCTGTGGAGGGATCCTGTCTGACAGACGCAGGTGTTTCCTATGCCCTGGGAATGCGGTGGATGAAGACCCAAGGCAGCAAACAGATGTTGTGTACGTGCTTGGGGAACGGTGTCAGCTGTGAAGAGTCAGGTTAGTGTCTTTATTCATCAGGTTGGTCTGCTGTTTTATGTGATTGAATCTGCCGCTGTTCATTTAGATTGAATGCTGTGCTCTCTCTTTTTTTACATTCTCTTTTTTTATGTGTGTGCATAGAGAGCCAGTCCCAGGTGTATGGTGGGAGCTCAGATGGCCAGCCGTGCGTCTTCCCTTTTGTGTTCATGGGGAAAACATTCTACTCCTGCACATCCGAGGGACGCAGTGATGGGCAGCTCTGGTGCAGCACCTCATCTGACTTTGAGAAGGACTACAAGTACTCCTTCTGTACCAGCAAACATGGTAAGTTTATATACACTACCGTTCAAAAGATTGGGCTCGGTAAGGTTTTATGTCTTATGCCCACCAAGGCTGGATTTATTATCATTTATTATTTATGACACTAATATTGCAAAATATTTTTCAACTCAAAATTTAGAGTTTTCTATTTTTAATGTTTTAAAATGTAATTTATTCCTGTGATGCAAAGCTGAATTTTCAGCATCATTAGACCAGTCTTCAGTGTCACATGATCCTTCAGAAATCATTCTAATATGCTAATTTGGTGCTCAAGAAATATTGCTATTATTGTCAGTGTTGAAAACCATTTATTTGAAAGACATTTTTGTAGTATTAAATGAATTTACTGTCACTTTTGATTAATTTAATGCATCTTTGCTGAATAAAAGCATTCATTTCTTTAAAAAAAAATGCTAGTGCGAATCTTAAAAAAAAAAAGGGATATCTAGTTTGATTTTCTTTTTCTTTTTTTCTTTTTTTGATTTTTTTTTTTTTTTTTTTTCATGCTTATATCTACATCATGTTTTAACTATTCGTGTCATATATGGTGGTTCAGTGGTTAAAGCGCAGGGCTGTTGGTTCAAGCCCTGAGTGAGCCATGTACCCATGAGCAGGGTACTTAACCCCAGGGTCTTTTGGGGGGATTGTCCTTGTCATACATTTTTTGGAAGTCAAAACTTTTCCTTGAAACTGCTGCTGTTTTTCACTGGTAAATATCTTCATTTTTAGTTATGGTCACAACCAGAGGAGGAAACTCCAATGGTGCACTCTGTCAGTTCCCGTTCCTCTACAACGGCCGTAACTACACTGACTGCACCGCTGACGGCAGGAGAGATGGCATGAAATGGTGCGGCACAACTTATAACTATGACCGAGAGCAGCGGTTTGGCTTCTGTCCCATGGCAGGTAAGTGCCAGTTTTACACTAGCAATAAATGTTGGAGCCAGAGAGAGAGAGAGAGAGAGAGAGAGAGAGAGTAACGGGCTAGGACTTGACTGGAGCTTGGCACATAAGAAGATGGAGAACTATAATGTTATGAAAGCACTTTAGTCCTGTAACTATCCTGGGCTGCGTTTCTCAAAAGCATCGTAAACTAAGTTGATCGTAGAGACCATTTGTGGAACTTAGGCATACGAAGAAAACGCAGCCCTGGATCTTAACAACGTGCCTTGAGCAAATAATTTTATCTTAAACTTCTAATAAGATATTGAGAAACGTTGCAGTTCATGTCCCATGCTTTTCCTTACTTGAGGCATATCAGACTGAATATATAAAATGTGTCATTACATGCATCTCACAGCTTTTTCAATTACCTTGTGGTCTGTGTTGGAGGAGATCTGGTAACAGTTAAGATGAGGATGTTAACTACATGGAATAAAAGATCACTCAGCACCTATTCAGCCATATTTACATAAACACCTCCTTCTGACTGAGCTTTGATGGGTGTCTCTGTCACCAAGGTGCCAGTTAGAGCCAGGCAAACCATGGGGAGTTTATTGATAGTGGTGGGATTCAGTGATCTGACATAGATTGAAACCAGAGCTGCTCTTTGTGTTTCTCTGTAGTGTTTGTTTTGTAGGGGGCAGGGATTTCTGTTTTAACACAGCATCCATTGTCATGCATTAACTGTTGTTTTTTCTTCAGTGTAATACATGACTTACTTTACTGAATGTGCAAAATGTGGAAAAGAACTTTCAATACTTGTACTTTGGAAGCTGCAGCCATTGTTTAAGCACACATTTCTGCCCGTCTGTGATATCCGTGGCCCCTCAGCTGTGTGGGGCTGCAGACGGAGGGAAGTTGGCTTTGGACCAGAGTCTGGCTGGCAGTGAAGCATATATAACTGGCTGCTCCCCAGGGCAGCTGTGTAGCCTCCTCCACTCTTAACCTTGGAGATATTTCCTCACTCTCATCCTCATTTATTAATCTGATACCAGACACCAATCAACGATATCCCAGTTAAAACAATGAGGCTGTTTGTGAGGAACTGCCTTGAGCTTTATAGATCTATGGTCATTAGAACTGAGTTTTAGCTGTTTGACCCTAATTGACCCCCCTAATTACTTAAAAACTCAAAAATTCATTTAACTGGATTTGGTCTCTTTCTCAAGCTAAATGATTAACTTTGGTATTAACTTAAAAGCTACAAATGTCACTCCTAGGCCTGTCATGATCATGAATTTTGTGCTGACGGTTAATTTTCATATAAATAATTATGATTTAATGATTTAAAGGGTGAGATCACCCAAAAATTTAAATTCTGTCATTAATTACTCACCCTCATGTCGTTCCAAACCCATAAGACTTTCGCTTACCTTCGAAACACAAATGATGATATTTTTAATGCAATCTGAGAGCTTTCTGTCCCTCCATTCAAGACTTCATTCCATATGAAGGAAGGTCTTTGATTGCAATAATAATTGCAATTAGACCAAATTACCATGATCAAACGATTAATCAATAATCGCGACAGGCTTATGTACTCCCTCAAGTTCCCATTGGCCCTTTCACACCAAGGTTAATAATTAAAACTCTAACAATACAGATATAGTTTTAAAAATCGTTCTTAATTTTAATCAGAACCCATCCTGCTTTAAAGAGCAATGCATTTAAAACGGCAGATGACAAAACTGCAGCGTGCGCTTAAAAGAAACAGAAAGTTATTGTGCATTGGTGTGGACGCTAATATAGTTATCTTTATAGTTATTTATTTTGGTGTGAACAGGCCTTTAATGTTGAAGGAGTTAGAGGGTTGTATTTGTGAAAAGTCCTCAAGTGCTTCCAAAACGAAAAGATATATGTTCTTGTCTCATTGGCTGATCCGCCTTAAATGTTTTTAGAAGGACAGTTGAGGAGAATTTAAATCTAGAGGTTTGTGAATAATGTCAACAAGTGTGCGATTAAACATATTTCTGCTGTTTACTGATGTTAGTGTTGATGTTGATCGGTTTCCACCAGCTCATGAGGAGGTGTGTACCACTGGCGAGGGTATGATGCATCGTGTGGGAGATCAGTGGGACAGACGGCATGATGTTCTGGGTCACATGATGCGCTGTACGTGTGTGGGCAATGGCCGTGGAGAATGGAGCTGCATTGCCTACTCACAAATCAAAGGTAAGTGTTGTCATCTCCCATTTGTAAGTTATGTGAGTTTATAGGGGTTTATAGGATAAGTGATGCGTTTATAGGAAACATACATGTCTTTTCTCCTTTCAGACCAGTGCATTGTGGATAATTTGACCTACGAAGTAAATCAGACTTTCACTAAACAGCATGAGGAAGGCTACACGATGAACTGCACCTGTTTCGGCCAAGGCCGTGGACGCTGGAAGTGTGACGCTATTGGTGAGCCAGCCACTTCTACGGTTTCACCAATTAGAACTGAAATGGGAAATTTGTCTTCATTTGCTTAAATGAACTTTTCTTGAAACAATTAGAGTGCCTCTTCCTCCAAATTGGAGCCTTAGGATTAGCAGTTTTAGCCTTGTTCCTTTAAATGACCGAGCTAATGATTGGATAATGACCGTGTTACTCCGATTTCCATTTCCAGATCAGTGCCAGGAGCCAGAGACTAGAGTGTTCTATCAGATTGGAGAGTCCTGGGACAAACTCATTCAAGGAATCCACTACAGATGTTACTGCTATGGAAATGGCATTGGAGAGTTGAGTTGCGAGCCTCAGCAGTCTTTCTCTGGTGAGTAAACAGCGTCTTTTTGAGAGTTTTTTTATGGGGCACATGTTCCCTCTTTCTCACACACACACACACACACACACACACACACACACACACACACACACACACACACACACACACACACACACACACACACACACACACACACACACACACACACACACACACACACACACACACACACACACACAGAGTATGTGGGTCACGCTGTGTACTGCTATAAGTAGTCTTGTGGGCATGGGTGGGGAGAGGTTTGGAAGTCAAAGGCTTCCAGATGTTTACTGAGAGCAAGTGTGCTGTTTGCCATTTCTCCCAGGTGTTTTATTGGAGTGGTGATTAGGGTTTGCTCTTCCTTGTGATCTTTTCTTTTACAACGGACAAATGCTCGTCCTCTGGCGGCGTTTGAATTCAAGGATGTTGGTTTTAAGATGCCCTCATCCACACCTTGATTTGGGTGGGCCCATGCCTTGTGTTTGCGTCTGTTCTTTTGAAGTTCTCTGGACGGAGAAAGGCACACACCCAGTCAACACAGCTGTCTCAATCACCCCCTGCAGCCCTTTTGGCACTGTTTGTTTGTCTTTAAGTTTCTTTCGTCCTGTGTTGGGAATTAGTTTGAATTTCAACCAAACCTGTTACTTTTTCTGCTTGCACAGCATCTGTAAAGTAATTCAGAGATTATGTAGTTTCCATTGTTAATGGTTGCCTCAAGTCTCCGAACTTTTGTAGAGGAAAACCAGCTAGGGCTGGATGGAATGACGGTGGAAACATGTTAACTGGTCATGTAAAAAAAATATATCCAAGATTAAGAAGAAAACTATAGCGTACTCTTTCAGTCTAGACAGCTTTGTTAATATTTTGACATGACATTTTGCCATGCCAGGCTTGTTATGCCTATATTGCCTATTTAATAATGACTTCAAATAATGGCTCATCCAGTTATATTTATAATTCACTATTGTTTTGAGTCAATGTAAAGCTGTTTCTGTACTGTCTTATCAGTTGTTGGTTTGTTATGTGATCTATAGACTACTGTTCAAAAGTTTGGGGTCAGTAACATTGTTTTAATGTTTGTCTCTTATGCTCTCCAAAGCTGCATTTATTTGATTAAAATATACAGCAAAAACAGTAATATTGTGAAATATTATTACAATTCAAAATAACTTTTCTATTTTAGTATATTGTAAAATGTAATTTATTCCTGTGATCTCAAAGCTGAATTTGCAGCAGTCATTACTCCAGTCTTCAGCGTCACATGATCCTTCCAAAATGTTTGGTGAATAGAAAGTTCAAAAGAACTGCATTTATTTGAAATAGAAATCTTTTGTAATATTGCAAATGTCTTTACTGTCACTTTTTATCAATTTAATGCATCCTTGCTGAGTGAAATTTTTAATTTCTTCCAAAATACTGACCCCAAACTTCTGAACGGTAGTGAATATCAAATAATATGCTATAAAATTAAGTTTTTGTACCATTACTGTGATATAAAATTACTAAACAATTATTTTGGTCATATTGTCCATCACTAATGACCAGTACAGTATGTTGTTTATCTTAATCCATTCCTTTATGTCACAAAATATATTGTTGTTAATTGTATGTATTTATGCACAACCACAAAACTCCACCACAAGGTCTGCATTAATAAAGTTTTCCCGCTTGTTGGGGTCAGAAGTGCTCCCTTTGCTTATTGAGTGGAAGCAACCCCAGAGCAATATCCCTCAGTAATGGCGTCCAGCTGTGAGAAGGCTGGGAACAGTGGGGGTGAGGCTGGTGCAGGCTGGCGGAACGTAATGCAGACTAAGTGAACTTTAAGTGTTGTACACAGACTACCCTCATGGCAGTAATTGGGAGAAATGGGGACCAGATTGAAATCAGAAGCAATTTCAGGATATTATATATGAGTTTTAAATACAGTATTGGTAAATAATAGAGATTTACCACTTCAGCAAAGTTGCTGAGGGTTTCAGAATTGTTGCAATTTGTAAAAGCAGTTTGTCTGCTGGATTTGAAGGTTTGAAAGCCTGAGACCGTGGTGGTGGTCCTCTCATCCTCATATCTCAGTGCTGAAACTGTGGTAAGAATCTCACAAGCTAGTGCTACGTTTCCCATTTCAGCGTTTCCCAAAAGGAACAGAACACACTAAAGCTAAAAACAATTTTTTTTTCTCTTTCGTAGAACACCTTAATCCATTTTTAGGCCAGAAAACATCTTGGTTTGTTTTCAATATGCGAGTTGTGAAAACACTGTTCAAATACTCTGTATTTGTTGTTTTGTAGTATTAGCATGATGAGCTACTAGCATGGTATTCTCTTAAGACATCTTTTGCATATTATAATTTACAAGTATGGGTGATCTTGGCTGTAAATATTATTTTAATTCTGAATATTTTATACACCTTTACCAGGTGGTCATCGTCCAGTCCAGGTGATTATATCAGAATCTGGCAACCAGCCCAACTCCCACCCCATCCAATGGAACGCCCCGGCTTCTGCACACATCACACAGTACATACTCAAATGGAGACCGGTGAGTCTCTTTTGTGATGCTGTAAACCTTAGTGGTAAACTTTACAGTTTGAGTCAAAATGAGCTCTGATTACATTAAAGAGGTTATTTATCTAATACACAATAGTTTGTGATAGTTAAGCTGCAACCTACTATTTTTTTATTTGATTTTTTTACAGAAAAACACACATATCCAATGGATGGAGGCCACTATTCCAGGCCATCTGAACTCTTACACCATCGCAGGACTGAAGCCAGGAGTCATTTACGAGGGCCAACTCATCAGCATCCTGCGTTTCGGACGTAGAGAAACCACTCGCTTTGATTTCTCCACCGTGCAAGGCTCATGTAGGTTATTCAACAGTGCTAATGCCTATGTGTCTCACATTCATTAAATGTGCATGTGCATATATTTGTAAAACCACACAGTTTTCAAGCATAAATAATTATTCATCAGTCAGTTTGTGAATGGGACTCACTGTATCCAAAAAAACTGCATTTTTAGAAGCATGTTTGCTAATATTCCCCTTTCCATATCTTCCCTAGTGGCTACCTCTGAGGGAGAGACCACCCAGCCCCCTCCGATGGTGGACACCTCTGAGTCTGTGACTGAGATCACTTCCAGCAGTTTCGTCATCTCTTGGGTGTCTGCGTCCGACACAGTGTCTGGATTCAGGGTGGAATATGAGCTGAGTGAGGAGGGAGGCCAGACAGGACAGCCCATGGTCTTGGGTCAGTATGTGCATCTCAAGTGTGGTGTCATTGGTTTAGTCAAATGAGACCAGTAAAACTCATTTGTCCACAATTAATTTGTAGAAGTTAAATATGTCAGTATTTGTAATGCTAACTTGATTATCCGTTTCAGACCTTCCTCATACGGCTACATCCGTGAACATCAGTGAACTTCTTCCAGGAAGGAAGTACACTGTAAATGTGTATGAAGTGACAGGAGAAGGAGAACCTAACCTGATCCTTACCACTTCCCAGACTACAGGTGAACCTTTTCTCTCTGTGTATTTCTTGTTTTTTTTTTTTCTTGTTCCCTCTTCCTCTTCCATTTTCTTTCTAATATTATATTAATATTGTAACCTTATATAAATTGTAACCTAATGGAAAAGCCATATATGATGACATTTTTTGAGCATGTTCAATATTCAGCAGGAAATAGTGTAGGAATAGTGTTATTTCATTATCCAATCCTGTCCGATAAAAAGTGTGCTGTGATATTATTGGTTAGTCCTAGAAAGCATGACCCCAAAAAACTTGCATAAGGCCCTGTTTACACCTGGGATTAAGACATGTTTTCATCAATCCGATCACAAGTGGACGAACTTAAATACAGGTGTAAACAGGGTCTAAACATTTTGAGCTTGTCCACTTCCAGAGGTATTTGAAAACACATTCGACTGGATTTCTTTTATAGTGTAGACGTTTATGCATCAAACACAAAAGACTGGGAAGACTTGGGAAGCCTGCTAGCCAAACGGGATTTAAACTTTGTAAGCTGAAGACCTAAGTTTAGTTTGAAGATAAAAAATGGTCAAGCACAATGTTCTCTCACCATTCCTGATTTCTAACACACACTCACAGTGTTCGGTGTTACACCAGGTGTAAACGGGAGTGTGTCTTTGTGATCCGATCGAACAAAACGCATCTTAATACCAGGTGTAAATGAGGCCTAAAATAGCATAAAGGGGACCAAAAATACCCGTTACATTCAACAATTTTCTTCAGATAAGATGTAGCCTTGTATGTCTTTATATTCATCATAATGAGTAAAAATGTAGGAATATGGCAAAAGTTTTAATGTTTCAGTCATGTTCATTTGTTTACTTCTGATGTAAAGTACAGTTATATTATATTATATTATATTATATTATATTATATTATATTATATTATATTATATTATATTATTTAATATAATATAATATAATATACTATAATATAATACGATTAATTGAAGTGTAACTACTTATATCTTAAGCGTGTTTACGTGAGAAATTTCACTGCTGTAAAAAGGTTTTGGCTTATGCTTCCATAGCTCCTGATGCTCCTTCTGATCATGAAGTGGAGGATGTGGGGGAGACTGCCATTATTATCAGCTGGTCTAAACCTGTGGCTCCTATCACGGGTAAACACAGGCTGTCTTTAGTAAAACAAACCATTATGTGACCTATATATAAATTGTACACAAAATACAGATGATAAAAAGTGTATATCTTATATATTTAGGTTACCGTGTGGTTTACACACCATCTGAAGAGGGCAGTGCTGGCAGCACTGAGCTAAACCTGCCTAACACTGCCACCTCAGTGACCCTGGGTGACCTTCGCCCTGGTCTGCTCTATAACATCAGCATCTACTCAGTGGAAGAGAGTCTGGAGAGTGAACCTATTTTTGTTCAGGTCACTACAGCTGGAGAACCACTGGCAGGTATGAAATCACTACATGGGTGAATCTTGAAATGTATGGAGAAAAAAAAAGGAAATTTAATTTTACATAAAAAGGATGAAGCCTATTTTTATGACCATTAAATGGATAGTTCACCCAAAAATGAAAATTAGCCCATGATTTATTAGCATATTCTCACCGGAGCATCCTACTTCATTCCTAAAATAGGCTCCTATTTTATTAAATTAATATTATTTTATATTTATTTATTTTGGATTTGGGATGATTTATGACCTAGACCAGGTTTTATGAGATTCACCCACATTTTTAAAGAAGAGATGTGTTACTTGACCTCAGATGTGTGTCAGGATACATCTGAAGATAATAACTTCTGTTTAACAAATGGTCTGATCTTTGCAGTGCAATGGAAACATAGCATGATGTCATCAAGCCATAAATGTCTTTTATTGTTTTCTCATGAGTAGATTTAGGTGTTTTGTCTGGCAGCCCAAAGATAAGATCACATTTGAGTTGAGTCAGCGAGTTGCCGTCCAAACGCCTGTGAATCCTTATAGGGTAATATGTCGAAAGAGTGTGGATCTTGATTTTATGGGAACTGGCTGGGAGAAAATTTCAGAGATCTGACTGTTTCATACTGATCTGGTAAATCAGCAAACATTGCAACTTTACAAAATTGTCTGGGTCTCAATGAGAACATTTTATCTGATATTTACTCACATTGGCTTCGAAGGTGCAAATGCTACAAAACTGGTACGACAGTTAGGCTTTACATGTAATGAGGTTTTTTTATGTCTGCTAAAATGTTATGGCTGGTTCTAAAACAAACAGTCCTGAAAGCCTATTATTCTTTTCCCTGTCAGGCCGTCTGGTCTGTCGGTAGGGTGTCTGAATTCCTTTGCTCAGATGAGCAAGTTTTACAGAATGGTAAACACATGGATTGCCATGTCTGAATGAGAGGCTACGATAAAGTTAAGCCCTTCAAAGGAAGGTCAGAATCAGGTTTGTGACTCAAAAGGAAGAAAGAGTCATGGTTATGTTTTGTTAAGGAGCATCCTTTTATTTCTTGAAAGTATTAGGATAGCATGAAACTTTGTGCATTGTAGTCCAAGGTCTGAATGAAGAAAAAAAATGGTTTTCTACCCACAGAGGAAGTTCCCTCTCCAACCGATCTGCAGTTCTTTGAGGTGTCTGACTCTAAGATCACAATCACTTGGACCGGTCCATCCACAGAGGTGTCTGGGTACCGTGTGTCTGTGGGTGAGGTGGGTCCAGATGGATTGACCGAGAGAGAACTACCACTCCCGGTGACACAGAACGCCTATGCTGAGATCACACACCTCCACCCTGGAACCCTCTACCGGTTCTTCATCTTTGCTCTCAAATCAGGGGAAGAGAGTGAGCCACTGGTCGGAGAGCAAGCTACAAGTGAGAAAAGATCATTTCTACAATCAATCAACCAATCAATCAGTTTTCTAAATCAATATTTTATGTTGGTCAGTAAAAAATATCTAAACATCCTTAAAACAAGAAAAAAAAAATACTTGAATACTATATAATATAATATAATAAAGTTATTTTTGGGGTAACACTTTATTTTGATGTTCCCCTTTAGACATTCTGTTGACTAGAAGTAATGTTGCACCTACATGTCAACTAACTCTCATTAGAGTCTTAATATCTGTTATCACTTTATTTCGATGATCCCCCAACAGACATTATACTGACTATAAATAACTTTGCAACTATGTGTCAACTTATTCTACTAACCCTAAGTTCTACCCCTAAAGGTGATGATACACTGGGCAATTTTTTGAGCAATGTTGCCGTAAATAGGCAACCATGTGAGACACAGGGCCCATGACCGGTCTAAAGTATCCAGAAAGAAGTTGCCCATTTTCAATGGGAAAGTAAAAATGCAACATTGCTCAAAAAGTTGCCCTGTGTATCATCACCTTAACAGTCTACTCAACTAATACTCTAATGAGAGTTAGTTGACATGTAGGTGCAACGTTATTTATAGTCAACAGAATGTTTAATGGGGAGCATCAAAATAAAGTGTAACCATTTTTGTCACTATGATGCATACTAACCCTGTACATCTTTCTCTTTTCACAGAGCCTGACCAACCCACTGATATTCATTTCACTAACATTACTGAAGACAGTGCTGTAATTATCTGGTCGGCTCCTAGGGCTCAAATCACAGGTTACAGACTTTTCCTGACTGTTGAGGGTTCAAACCCCAAACAGCTGCGTATTCCCGCTCGCTTGTCACAGTACACCATCCTCAACTTGCAGCCTGATACGGAATACACTGCCACTCTGCATGCAGAAAGAGGCAATGTGCTTAGTGAGGGGTCCCTCGCCACCTTCGCCACAAGTGAGTTTCTGAGTTTCTGTCTGCCTGTCAAAAAACTTCCAAATATATTCACAAATCGTAAAATTAACCACAAGTGCTAAAGCAATAGTCCTGTATTTTCTGGCTTTTAGTTCAGCCGATGGGAAATGCTCCTTACTTCAGCACTGATGTCACAGACACTTCCATCGTTGTCTCCTGGATCCCTGTGCCTAAAATTGGATACAAGGTACTATTGAAACATGCCAGAGACACTGAAGCACAGCTATAGGCCATTACTTTTTGCTTTAACGGCTGCTTTCTCACATTCTGACCCATTTTGTTCACTCAATTCACAATGTTTATGCTCTAATTTTGCTCTGCAGTTGACAGTGAGGCCTAGCCAAGGTGGAGAAGCCCCTAGGGATGAGATCTCAGAGTCTGGTAGTGTCCTCATCTCAGGCCTAACCCCTGGAGTTGAGTACACCTACAGCGTCCAGCCGGTCATCAATGGTCATGAGCATGGCAACCCCATCACTCGACGGGTGGTCACTCGTAAGTGCATTTTTCTGTTCTTATTATATTGAGCTCATTAAAGATGTGGGAGTGTGAGAGAGAAGTTTCTCACACTGTTTGGTGGAGCTGTGCAGCTGTCTTATGACTGTCTGTCTATAGCTCTTTCTCCACCCACCGATCTGAGCCTGGAGTCCAACCCGAACACCGGAGAGCTGACTGTTCAGTGGAACGATGCTAAAATCCCAGGTTAGTATCAAGATCTTCCTCAGAATAGAAGAAATGCTTTTTCTTAATGTGTTTATTCAAATTTAAACACAAATGTTGTTTCTGTCACGTGTCCTATCGGTGTCAGTTGTGTCGCTTCACTTCCATTCATAAATCCTCATGGGATAGTAAAATGTCCATTGAAAGCACACTTCAGAATCTCGCCGGAAGTAGTGGGTCGTCTGTGTACTTTTCGCCTACTGCTGGAACCCTACTGCAATTGCAAGGATTTTCAATCATGAACATTCTGCGCTAAAAGTGATTGGACAGACCAAGCCGTACGTCGTAGAGACTTGAAACTTTGAGGGATGGTAGTACACACTCCATCTATAACATCACCAAGGCTCGCACCAATCGGCCTGATGGTGGCGCTACAACAATCAAAAGTACGAAATCGCTCATAACTCCGAAACTGTTTGTTGCAGACTCAATATCATCGGAATCCTTGGCTCAAATCGAACAAAACATGCTGGCTAAATTTTGGGGTATTTTTTATTTTATTTTTTTTTTTTTTTGAAAAACCTGCAAATTAATCCTAGGTTTTTTGCCCAATCTGACCCAAACCAGTGCAGAAAGATTCTCTGAAGTATGTCAATAATATAGAAAAAAAGTAGAAATTTCGATTCGACACCAAAATGTTCGGAGTGGGCGTGGCTGGGTTTACTAAAATGGCTATAACTCTTGAACAAAATGAGACAATTTAACCTAACTCGGTACACCTATTTAGGGGCTCAGTCTGTGGTCACATGAAAAAGGCCACTTGGTGGCACTGTAAAATGAAAAAAAAAAACAACAACATGAAAACGGCTATAGCCATGTAACAGTCAGTCCAGTTGACTTGAAAATTGGCCCTATAGGCCTGTGAGAAATTTGAAAGAAATCGACCACCGGGGGTGGGGGTTGGGTCATCGTGACCGTCATCGTTTTTCAAGTGCGTAAATTATTGTATATCACACGATTTTTCACACATGCACAAGATATTCATACCATATGATAGAACTCATCATTCGGAACAACTAGGACCACTGCTGTCAATCAAATCATTCGTTAAACATTGGAGATTTTGAATACTATGTATTCAGACATACTACTCTGTACTGTTTTTCACATACTATATAGTAGGGAAGTATTTGATTTCGGATGCAGCAACAGTGTTCCAGTAATTACAAACCGCTTGAAAAGTCATGGAAATAAAAAAAATTCAGGAACACTGTGTAATAGAAGCATGTGCAGCACTCTCTCAAATGAGCTCATGTGTTCACTATGCAAATGTACTGCTTTGTCTTCCCTTGGCAACACTTGTTCTGTTCCCGCAGACATCACGGGATACAGAGTGACCTGCACCCCCACCAAAGGACAGCAAGGGAACTCTTTAGAGGAGTTTGTGAAGGCTGGACAGAACTCATGCACATTAGAGAACCTGAGCCCAGGAGTGGAGTACAATGTCAGCGTGTTTACAGTGAAGGATGAAATGGAGAGCATTCCTGTCTCCACCACTGTGACTCCGGGTAGGTATAAGAGCTTTTTGAGAGACAAATCACCCTTTACCTCAATAATTTTGCATCAATAACTTTACTTAAAGCATGTGTATTGTAATCAGTGTAGTACTTGCTTTTAATGCTCATTGAGACATTAAATACAGAGAACATGCGATTACTAAATACACATTGCTTTTTCAATCATTACAAAAAAATGTGAAGCAACAATAAAAATCAGCATATGTTTCTGTTGTCAGCATTAATCCTAATCAGTCAATTTTGGCAAACAGAACATAAGAGCTACATTTTGTCTCACATTTTTGGTCCGTATTTTAATTAAAAATGACATTAGAACTCTGATATTATACTCTCAACGCTCATCTCCATGGTTCAGTATTCACAACATGAACCATGAAGGATCTGTTTCTGGGCAGATGACTTACCTCTGCCACTCTGTGTTGTGTCTCTGTCTGTGTTGGGCCTCTGGCACCTTCTCTCCTCTCCAGATGTGCCCAAAATAACTGACCTTAACTTCATCAACATCACTGACTCTACTATCGGCCTCAGCTGGAGTCCTCTTAACTCCACCGCTGTTACCGGCTACCGCATCACGGTGTTGGCTGCTGGGGACAGTGTCCCAATCTTTGTTGAATTTGTGGAGCCCACAACAGGCTTTTATACCGTGCACGGTCTGGAGCCTGGTATTGATTATGACATCACCGTCACCACAGTCACGGAAAACGGAGAGAGCGAACCCATTACCATCACCCAGCAAACAGGTAAGAGTGTGTGTGTGTGTGTGTGTGTGTGTGTATGTGTGTAAAACTATACTTGTAGGGACAAAATTGCTGAACAAAATGTCTCCAAGACATGAAAAAGAAGGCTTTATTTGGAGACTTATAGCCTTATGTCTCCATATAAGACTTTTTTTTTTGGTAGAAAAAAGTTTGTTTACACCAAACCAAACAATGCCTTTCTTTATTACATATACTATACTATTCAAAAGTTTGGGATAAGTAAGATTTTTTAAAATGTTTTAGTCTCTTTAGACAGGCACCATGGCTGCATTTATTTGCTAAAAAATGCAGTAATAATGGTAATATTGTGAAATGTTTTATTTATTTATACAATTTAACTGTTTTCTATTTGATTATATTTATGTAATGCACCTGTGATGCAAAGCTGAACTTTCAGCACCATTACTCCAGTCTTCAGTGTCACATGATCCTTCAGAAATCATTCTAATATGCTGATTTGCTGCTCAAGATATTGTCAATGTTGAAAACAGTTGTGTTTCTTAATATTTTTGTGGAAACTGTGATTTTTATTTCAGGATTCTTTGTTGAATTGAAAGTTGAAAAGAACAGCATTTATTTGAATATAAATATTTTGTAACATTATAAATGACTTTACTGTTACGTATGATCAATTTAATGCATCATTGGTGAATAAACATTAACTTCTTTCAAAAAATCTTACTGACACCAAATTTCTGAATGGTAGTGTATATTAAAAAAATGGGTTAGAGTTGGATGTTATTTGGAAGTAAAAATACTTTAAAATAAAAAATACTTTTTTTGGCTGCAAAAAAAATATTTAGTGCACCTTTAAGTAAAGAAAAACCTGTGCATTTAATGACCTGTTGGCCCAAATGAATGTGCAGTAAATCTGTGTCTTCATACTTGTTGAAAATTCCTGCTCTTTGTTGCTACAATATTTCTTGATGTACATATGGCAGCCATATCCCTGTTTGAAAGCGGATTGAGGAAAGACTAGCAGCTGTCTTGTTTCAGCAATTTATCCTTTTTTCCTTCTTACACTTTTTTTTTTTTTTTTTTCCCTCTATCTACCACACTTTCTATGTCTCTTTTTCTCACTCACTCTTTTTGCTGGAGGAAACTGATGTGTAGACCCACAGGGCGTCAATATGTGTGACTTCTGCTTTTCACATAAACAGATTCTTGGTTTGACCTTTAAAGATGGTGCTCATTTTCTCATTCTGTCCTCCGCCGGTTGCTTTTAAACAAGCTGTAAAACTAGAGATTCAATATGCTCACATCTTACTATCTCTATATGCCTCAGTGGCACCAAAAAAGTCAATAATTTCTGGAGAAAGCTATCAGTTAGCATTTGGGCAATTCTGTTGTGCTATGTACTATTCACACTTTTAAGAGCAGTGTTGTTATTGTTAAAAAAAACCTATAAAATATCTGTTATTGAAATAAAGCATAAAGCATTCAAATAAAATATAAATAATAGATGAAAAACTTCTTAAACTTAACATAAGAAAATTACTAAATCTTAAACTAAAAGTAAAATGAAAATATATTTAAATAACTTCTATTTTTATATTTTCATTTATTTCAAAATATTAATTAATAGTATATAAATAATACTAAAATAACACTAAGAGCCCTCCAAAAATGGGACACTGGTAAAACATCTACAAGAATATAATGAAATATTTTTAATGTATGTTGCTTCCAAAACACAGCTGCTTTTAAATGGAAATTAAAAATCTTGCACCTGCTTCCTGTCTCTTTTAGCTGTCCCTGCCCCATCTGGCCTGTCATTCGGAGAAGTGACTGCAGACAGTATGCTGGTGACTTGGAATGCCCCCCAGGTGCCCAAACCCTCTGATATCGACCATTACATCATCCGCTATCATCCAGTCGATGACGACGATGACACCATTGAGCGCACTGTGGAAGGAAGCGAAAATTTTGTCGTTCTTCACCGTACGTGATTTGCAGCAGAATTGATTTATATTTGTTTGTGCAGCCCTGTCTTTAGTGTCCCTAATGAACCGCTGTTAGTAATGAGTCTCTCTGTTTGATTTTTAGATCTTGTGCCCAACACTGAGTACTTGGTGAGTGTGATTTGTGTCTATGAGGAGAGAGAGAGCTCACCTGCGATTGGCACTCAGAGAACAAGTGAGTTTGTTGGCTGAATCTGTAGAATAATGATGATTTTTGCAGTAGTTTCCGTAGTTATTACCCTTCTATTTCTGTGCGGAAAATGAAATGAAATATTCCTTAAAGTTTTAGAAAACCTGTCTAAAAATTGCACACAAAAAAAATCTACTCATTTTGTCAGCTAAAAAAATAAACTAACAAGTGGAGATCTCCATACAAAAATGTTATTTGTTAATATATACACATTACAAACTTTTAAATATTTTAAGGGGACACTTCTAAGTAGTATCCTAAAAAATGTTAAATGAGTCTCTTAGTTAAATCAGGGTTCTCTAAATAAAATCCCCTGGAGGTCTGTGGCAAATTTTAAAGGACAAAAATTTCTTTTTAGGACTGTCAAAACTGTAAAATGTATTTGTCCGGAACAATATTTATTGTGGAAATTTCTATACAAAAAATTTGAATTGATAAAGTTTGTCTTCATATTAATTAATCATATTTTCTCAGATGAATTCTAGATATTTTGTTTATTTACACTTTATTTTAAGGTGAAGTCGTTACAGTGTAATTACACAAATAGGTAATGAATAATATGAATTAACCACATGTCATTTTTATAGGGTTAGTTATTACTATAGTAAGTACATGTAATGTGTAACTACTTGTTTAAATTGTTACCTTTTTAATATTTTATTTATTTTTATGTAATGTCACAAACAGCATATATGGGTTTTTAATATGTGAAAATATGGTTACACCTTATTTTACAGTATGTGCACTTATGTGTACTTACAGTGTACTTACCTAAGAAAGTACTGGGTAATATAAGGTAACTACATGGGTTAAGGGTAGGTTCAGGGTTCGTACCTAGTTATTACCCAGTTATTATAATAACTATATAGTATGTACACAGGGAACAGGACTGTAAAATAAAGTGCTACAGAAAATATATAGCTTAGGAAGGGTTTCCCTAACAAGGGGATCATCATATTTCAAGCCCGTTTCATTGGTTGACCAAGTCATGCTTTTTACTTCACAGTCCTTGATGCTCCTGTCGGCCTGCAGTTCTCTGATGTCGGCACCAATTCCTTCACCGTGCGCTGGCAGGCTCCTCAGGCCGTTATCTCAGGATACCGTATCCGCTACCAAATGACCAGTGGGGGGCGTGCTAAGGAGGAGAGACTGCCCCCATCAAGAAGCCATTTCACCCTCATGGGCCTGACCCCAGAGACAGAGTACAGCATCAACGTCTATGCCGTCAGCGGATCCCGCGAGAGTCTACCTCTAACTGGAACTCAGTCTACCAGTATGCTGCTACTTCTATTCCTGTCTTTTGACTTCTCATTGCGGCTCACTTTAGATCTTATTACTACTAATTGTTTCTCATCACTATTTCTCTTAGTCTCTGATGCCCCCACTGACCTGGAAGTTATCTCCTCAACACCAACCAGCATCACAGTTCGTTGGGACGCCCCCTCTGTCACCGTGAGGTACTACAGGATCACACACGGAGAGTCAGGTAGGTGATTGGATCCTGTTGCAATAATGTTGATGAGCTTACGCCGCTTAAGGCCTGTTCACATCAACACGAATATTCGGTACAAAAAAATGCTGTCAGATTTTCATGTGATCTGTCTGTTCAGCCCAGTGCGTAAAAAAGGAGCAGACGGACTGAATTAAAATACTTATTCACTCTCTGAGAGTTAATGCCACTAAGAGTAAAAAGCATAAAAATCCTGGTTACTTTGGGACACAAAGCACTATGCAAGTTTGCATTTGTGACACCTGCTTTTCATGAAGACAAACAGTATTTACATGTTCTCAAAAAGCCGTTCAGATTTTTATATTCACTATGAGGTTTATCAAATATACAGAGACAAGAAAGCCGGAGTTGTGACAAATCTGGTTCTCCCTCAAAATCGTGCCTCCCCGAAGCAATCACATTAGCTCAAATAACTTTTAATGGGTACTCTCTTTAGCGCCTGATTACAATTCCTAAAAAATCATGTTATGATAAATGTTGTTTGACCTATGTCAAAATTACCATTATTGCCTGTTTTATCATTCTAATGATAAAACATTCTAATTTTTCCCATCCAGGAGGGTTTGATGCTCCTGAGGAATTTAATGTCCCCGGCTCCCAGTCTACTGCCACTATTGAAGGCCTACGTCCAGGCACCGATTACACCATCACTGTTTACGCTGTGACTGGCAGAGGGGACAGCCCTGCGTCCAGCACCCCCATCCATGTTATACATAGAACAGGTAAAAAACCAACTCATCTGAGAATGTCTGTCAGGTCTTTGTTAACTGATTTGTCAGACTTTAGGACTTTTTCTTAAAACAGAAAACTTTTTTTTCTTAAAACAGATATTGAGTCTCCATCAGAGATGGAGGTGACTGATGTGAAGGACAACACTATTACTGTACGCTGGAGCCCAGCAGCTGGTCCCATCTCAGGATATCGTGTCACAGGAACTCCACTAAATGGACAGGGACCTGTTTTCTCTGAAGTGGTGGCTCCAGGTAATGAATATCACTCTCAATACAAATATTTTGTTGTGCCTTTTCTTATGCACATTTGAAATCAAGGAGGTAATGTTATCAAAGTGAGAATTAAGTATGTGTTTTTTATATGTAATTGCAGACCAGACTGAAATGACGTTCTCTGGCCTGATGCCAACAGCAGAGTACACCGTCAGCGTCTACGCTATGGGCCAGGACGGAGAGAGCCCCCCTCTGGTTGAAAATGTAGTCACAAGTAGGTGTACAAACTGAGAGAAAGAGTAGTAGAACTATAAAAGTGATTGGATCCTTATTGATTGGTACTTATTACAGAAGTAATGTACTTTAAAAAATATAAAATATTTTTATACACTTAATTGCATGTTAATCGTAATTAAATTAAAATCTATTATAGTTAAATTATATTAAATGCAATTAGCTGAATTTTTTAAAGTGCTTTTTTGACTCATTCAATATTAATTTTAGATGTAATACAGAATAACACTACATTTCAAATTATAATCAAGTCCTTTACACTTCTTAAAAGCACTACAAAAGATTGTTAAAACATAATGATTTAAAATGTATTTTAAAGACATTTTTAATTTGATATTATAAAATGTGCACAAAAGTGTGTTAAAAGACATAGTCATGAATGTCATGAAATACACTTAAGTGGCCTTTTATTTAATTCATATTAAATAATTTGGAAGTTCAGTTTTAAAAAAAATATATTTTTAAGAGTTGAGGTGCACTACAATTAGCGCACTTCTATTTCACAAAGTATATTAAAGACATGAAAGTGTCAAAAACATGGTATCGATTCACTATTGATTCATCAAATTGTAAATATTATAATGGTCTAAAAGGGTTTTAAAGTGCTTGCAATGCAAACGGTTCAGATGTAATGACATCAGGTTTAATTGAAACAGATGAATTCATAGTTTCAAATCTTTCTCTTTCTAGCGGTGGACAAACCCAAAGACCTGTCCTTCAGTGACGTGGACTCAACCTCCATGCGCATCTCCTGGGAGAGTCCTGATGGCGTGGTCTCCTCTTACAGAGTGTTGTACTACAGTCCAGAGGAGGGAGAGAGAGAGCTGTTCCCTGCCCCGTATGGAGATGTGGAGTCTGCAGTGATCCGTGACCTCAGACCGGGCACAGAATACACTGTTAAAGTCATCGCACTGCATGACCGGACCCCCAGCCCTCCTCTGGTGGGCACTCAGACAACAGGTATTACATTCAGCAACTGCACTATTTAATAACATGTCCACCGACATGCATTTATATATTTAGTCTTTCTACCTATAATAATTATTTACATGCATAATAATAATTTCAATATAGATTTTTAATTTAAACAGTATATCAAACATATTTATTTATATCATTTGTTTGATTAATTATAATTAGTGCTGTTTATTATTGCTATTTAATCACTTCTCACTATAAATCTTTGTTTTATGAACATGAATGATACCTAAAATCATTGATGCAATGATTGATACAATAATGCAAAATGTATAAACTTATCTTATAACAAGAATATGATAGAGGCTACCTATTAGGTATGGTTTTTTTATTATTATTATTATTTCAAAAGTTTGGGGTCAGTAAGATTTTTATTTATTTGTTTTATTCAGTAGTGCAGATTGGATTAATCACATCCAAAATAAAAGTTTGTGTTTACATAATATATGTGTGTGTACAGTGTATAATTATTATGTATATATAAATACACACTCATTCATGTATATATTTAAGAAATATTTGCATGTATATACTGTATATATATTTATATTATATATATAAATATAAATATTGTATATATAATTTTAAAAAAAATTCTTAAATATATACATGCATGTGTGTGTATTTATATATACATAATAATTATACACTGTACACACACATATATTATGTAAACACAAACTTTTATTTTGGATGTGATTAATCGCGATTAATCAATTTGACAGCACTAAAAAAAAATCTTAACAACCCCTTAACTTTTAGCCACTTAGCAATCACCCAGAACACCCTAGCAACCCCGCAGAAACATGCTAAACACCACGCAGAACACTTTTTATTTTTTATCACGTAGCAATACCCTGACAACCAGCACAACACCACAGTATTGTGGGCAAATGCCAGTCACATGTTATTCAGAAAAATCTGGTAATATAATTAATGTTTCTTTTGATATTCTCTTCTCTCCCTGTAGCTATTCCTGGGCCCACCAATCTGCACTTCTCCCAGGTGGGTCCAACATCCTTCACTGTCTCCTGGACTTCCTCTGACGTCAGGCTGACAGGTTACCGTGTTGCCATCACCCCCAAGAACAAGAACGGCCCCACTAAAGAGGACAACATCGCCCCTGACTCCACTGAGTTCCACGCCACTGGACTCATGGTGAATAACCATCTCATACTGCAGAAGTTCCTTCTCTCAAAACTTGAACCTCAGTGACTAGTGTAGAACAAACTACTTCATTCCTTGGAGTCTTTGCATTGCACTTTTCAAGCTAAAATGTAGCCCTTATAAAAAGCACTGAGGGGTTTCATGGAAAGATCACTACTGAAACAGCTGTTCCTCAAGTTTTGAGGCATTTACTCTTGATTTTAGCTGTGGTTGTGGGTTACTGGTACTAACTCAGAGAGCAATGTTAATCTCCATCAGGCAAACCTCACATTGTATATCTACCTTGTCATTTTGGTCAGTGGGTAGATCAAAGATTAAAGCCTTTGCCAGATTGTTTCAGAAAATTATATGGTATTTTGTGGAGCACATTTTCAAGGATTTGCTTCATTTTTTCCACCTTGTATGTGTGTTTATAGCCTGGCACTGATTATGAAGTGGAGGTTTACGGTGTGAAGAACTCTCTCACCAGCCGTCGTGTCAAGGGAGAAGTCACAACACCTGACAGTAAGCCACGTCTCTAAATCAGACCCACATTATCCACCAAATTACTGTGTGTGCTGGCCAAAACTCAATCTAGAACTCATTTTCCCAGACATCAGTCCACCTCGACGTGTCCGTATATCCAATGTGAAGGACTCCTCCATCACTCTCACCTGGCGCTCTAAGACCGAGACTATCTCAGGCTTCCTGGTAGAAGCCACACCCACCATGGGCGGACATAATCCTATCCAGAGAACCATTGAACCTGATTCACGCACCCACACGATTACTGGTACAACTCCACACAGTTATAGTAACTTTTATTACAGGCTGCATCATTTGCTTGGCAAATAATATTTTTATGATCATATGATTCTGTGTCCTATAGGTCTGGAGCCAGGAACCACTTATAAGATCAATATCTATACTCTGAATGAAAATGCACGTAGTGAGCCTTTCACCCTTACAGCTACTACAGGTACGTGTATCTATAATATAATATAATATAATATAATATTATACAGTATAGTATAATATAATATAATATAAATTACTTATTTATTTTTTCAGCGAAACCAGTTATCAGCCCACCTACAAACCTCCATTTCACCTCTCTGACTTCTAATTCGATCTCCTTCACCTGGGAGCCTCCACGAAGCACTATCACTGGATACTACGTGACCTATGAGGAGGCTGGAGACATTCCTAAAGAGCTGACCCCTCGACCCCAGGCTGGCAGGACCTTCGCTTCCATCTCTGGTACTGCTTTTTCTCAGTTTATGGCTTTCATAATGTTCTACCATCTGTTTCTCCTTATTTACACTTTTTTTTTTTTTAGACAGCTCACCATTGAATTCTCTTCTCTTTTTTTTTATTTTTTATTTTATATATATATAAACAAACATTTTTGTGGTCTATACGTGTAGGTTTGAAACCAGGCACAGAGTACATTATCAAGATTGTTGCATTAAATAATGCTCAGAGAAGCACTCCACTGGTTGGAAAGGCAAACACTCGTAAGTACACCTTTATTAACCTTTCTTTTTTACTACTGTTCAACAGTTTGGGGTCGGTAAGATTTTTTATATTTTCTCTTATGCTCACCTATTCTATCGATACAGTATAAACTGTAATATTTTTAAAAAATATATATTTTTTCTATTTTAGTATATTTTAAAATGTAATTTATTCCTGTGATAGCAAAGCTGAATTTTCAGCAGCCATTACAGAAATAATTCTAATATGCTGATTTTCTGCTCAAGAAATATATCTTATTATTATGTATGTTTTTTTTTTTTAATATATATATATATATATATATATATATATATATATATATAAGCTACTAATTTTTGAATTGCTTTAAAGGTACACTATGTAACTTTTGGTGCTCTTGCAGTTAATAAAGAGAACTGCATGCGTCTTGAGGAAGAACATTGTAGCCGGAACTACTTCTCTGTTTATGGATATGCTGAGTCATGCAGGTACTGGGCTACTTGGTTGTCATCCCGCCCGGTCTAAAATAGTCAGAATATAAACACTTATTATAGGCATACCAAAGTGATTCAGGATAAGACAAAAACAGTTTGGAAGATTGATTCATGATGTACTCGCTCATTATATCAATTTTGAACATTTTGAACAAATAAAAGTTACATAGTGTACCTCTAATTTAAAAGAGAGAAATGCAAGGCTGATCTAAGCAAAACACAATAGACTAAATGTGCTTTACATTGCCCTCTGCTGGCAAAAAGTATGCTATTGCATTACTCATTTGCTTGCCCCTAACAATTTTCCTGCTAGAACTGGAAAGTCACCAGCTGACCCCTCAGCTCCCCGACCCCAGCCGGCCACGCCATGACATCCTAGATGTCCCAGAGGACAACGACCACTTCAACAACCACGTGCAAATGCTGGGGCCAAACAGACACAACACACTGGGGCAGCAGGGCCAGCACATCTACACTGAACATCAGAGCTTCAACCTGGGAAACAATGGCCAGCAGCCTCATTCCCCAAACCACCGCGAGCCCCTGGTCTACATCCCTCTGCCAGGAGCAGATGGCCAGAGAGTGCCAGTGGTGAAGGTGAACGAGGGCCCTGAACCGGGATTCCCCTTTGGTGGCCTTTACAATGAGACAAACCTGCCCCAGGAATCTCAGACCCAGACCACAATCATATGGCAGCCTGTGCCGCACACCTCAGAGTATGTGGTGTCATGCAGTCCCATTACAGAGATCAATGAGAAGAGCTTCCAGGTGAGTAAACAAGCTGACAATATCTCATGTTGGTACACCTATAAATAAATACGAGTGTTATCAATCAATTATAAAATAAAATTTAAAAAAAATCACAATAATCACAAATATCAACACTTGCTAATAAAGCCCAGAATCAAGATCATATATAACATTACACCATTAAAACAATGGTCAGTAAAACGTTGATTTGAGCCACATGCAGAAGGACGTTTTTAAAGGAAATGATTAAATGCATTAATTATTTACTTTATAATAATTATTTATATAATGAATTAAGTATTTTATATATACGCACACATTACTGTTCAAAAGTTTGGGGATAAGAGGTTTTTAATGCATTTATTTACAGTAAAAACAATAATAATGTGAAATATTTTTGCAATTTAAAATAACCATTTTTTATGTCAATATATTTAAATATATATATATATATATATATTTCAGTGTCACATGATCCTTCAGAAATCATTCTAATATGCTGATTTGCTACTAAAGAAACATTTCTTATTATTATCAATGCTGAAAACAGTTGAGTCACTTAATATTTTTGTGGAAACCAAATTATACTTATTATACTGTACATTATTGTGGCAGACAAGTAAATTACTTGGCAGACATTAAACAGTTTGAGCAACATGCAGATGGACATTTCAGCTTACATTTAAATTGCCAGCACTAATGAATACATTGGTATACTGAAACAAACACACAGGTACAAAAGCTTACACTTAAAGTTTAAAAATTAAAACTTAACTTACAGTAGGTCCTAAATAATGCAACTTCTAGCTGTTGATATTTCTTTCATGGTATGATATTTTCCATGATTATTAATTCAAAAACTCTCTCCCCTTCAGATGCGTCTGCCTGGTACGTCTACTAGCGCCACACTGATCGGTCTCACCTCTGGTGCCTCCTATAATGTTCTTGTGGAGTCTGTCAACGGGGACCAAAAACAGAAAGTCCTGGAAGATGTTGTGACTGTCGGAAACAGTGGTAAATCATCCATAAACCAAACAAATTTTACATAACCACATTTCAGAAGTTTACATGCTTGATGTTGACCCCTCATATGCTTTAGTTCCAGGGGCTGGAGTGATTCCCACAAGCAGGGATGTGTGCTACGACACATTCACTGCCACCTACCATGAAGTGGGCGCGGAGTGGGAGCGCATGTCTGAGACAGGCTTCAAACTCTGGTGCAAGTGCCTTGGCCTCGGCAGTGGTCATTTCAGATGTGATTCATCCAGTGAGTGAATGAGCAGTGCCGCTACATGCTAAACACCACATTTCACTCTAGCATGGGCAACCGTTTACCAATTTAAAAATGTGTTTGTTTAAAGTGCCCCTCTTAGGCTTTTTTTGCAGATATAGCTGTTTGTGAATGTTAAGTGTTTCATAGATTAAAGCGAACGATAAATAGAGTTATTGTCTCCCAATAGAAAGAACTGATTTTGAACTACCTGAAACGAGTCGTCAGTAATTCCAGTCGTACTTTCTGCACAAACCAATGTAGATTTGTCACAAATTTGCATAATGCCAGCCTATGGTCTTCATTGGCTACCCGCGAACAACATCTACTTTGACCCGCCCTCAAACACTGTAGTTGTAGCTGAGGCCTGGAATAGTTTGGTTTGATTTTTTTCGTGTTGTCATGTTGAGAAGACACTGTTTTCTGCGCTGCGAAAGCAAATCCACTTTGCATGCTCTTCTAAAGGGCGAGGATTCAGGCTCAAATTGATCTGGTAAAACCGACGCCACCGTTACTGTTCGTATCACTGAGTATACAAGCGTTGAGGAAGTCTCCGGAGCTGAAATTCAGATATGGTAATGGGCATTTCCGACACCACTCAGTTATATGTCACAATAGGGAAGAAAAGAATGTCACATTAGAATATATTAGAAAATAACTTTGAGTACGCTTGAGATCTTTTGTGAAATCAAACCCAAATTTTGAGTTCAAACTCCCTATATTGCCCATGCTAGCTTTTCCTGACATGTTTGTAGAGGTTATCAAACATGACAGTCAGAGATGAGGTGGCTCATGTCTCAGATTTGTATTGTCAGCCTTTAACCAGATGATATTAAACTCTGAGACCAGCTTATGATGTGCAATAACCACTGTATGAATGTGTGTGTGAAGGATGAATTCACTGGAAACTCAATTGTCTTTCTCCACACACTTCTGAGAGGTTATATGCCAACCAACACACATCTCTTAATCTACAGAGTGGTGCCATGACAATGGCCACAACTACCGAATTGGCGAGAAGTGGGACCGCCATGCTGAGAACGGTCACATGATAAGCTGCACCTGTCTGGGCAACGGGAAAGGAGAGTTTAAATGTGAACCCCGTAAGTATAGTTTTTTTAACAGTTGTGTTTAAGCAACATTGAATATTTAATTGTAGTTGTAAATCAGTTGGTTGATTGACAATCATTGTCTGCTGTAGATGAATCCACCTGTTATGATGAGGGGAAGTTGTACCAGGTGGGCAACCAGTGGCAGAAGGAGTATCTTGGAGCCATTTGCACCTGTACCTGCCATGGAGGACAACAGGTAACACTAGGTTACTAACTATATATATATATTAGTTTCCACACTATATATACCCCCATGTTTAAAACCACGCTGTCTCTCCAGGGCTGGCGCTGTGAGAACTGTCGTCGTCCTGGTGCTGAAGTTGATGCGGACCTCATTCAGCCTCCAGTGCACACTGATGCTTTCGACCGCTACAGAGAGAACGCCCTACGCAAACTAGTGAGTCTTTTATAGGTGTGATAGACAAATTGTTGAGGAACAAAAGAATGGAAGAATTAGAGTAATCTTTGATGAAAGTCAGATTTGAGTGTAATTATAGCCAATATTGGATATTATTATGCACTATGCATTACCGTTCAAAAGTTTGATTTTTTTAAATGTTTTTGAAAGAGGTCTCTTCTGCTCACCAAGGCATTTATTTCAGCAAACATACAGTACAAAGTTATATTTTGAAATATTATAACAATTTCAAATAACTGTTTTCTAGTTTAATATATCTTAACATGTAATTTATTCCTGTGATGGCAAAGCTGAATTTTCAGCATCATTAACTGCAGTCTTCAGTGTCACATGATCCTTCAGAAATCACTCTAATATGCTGATTTGCAGCTCAAGAAACATTTCTTATTATTATCAATGTAGAAAACAGCTGTGCTGCTTAATATTTGTGTGGAAGCCGAGATACAGTTTTTTTCAAGCTTCTTTTATGAATAGAAAGTTCAAAAGAACAGCATTTATATGTAATAGAAATCTTCTGTAACATTTTAAAGGTCTTTACTGTGACTTTTGATCACATCTTTGCTGGATAAAAGTTTTAATTTCTTTAAAAAAAATTACTGACTTCAGACATTTTTGAACAGCGCCTATATATTGTATTTTATGCATTGTGTATATATGGTATATTATTATATATAATTATAGTAGATATTATAAAGTCAATGTAAAAAAAATTCCTTATTAATAAGTGGTACTAAAAAGGAAGAGTGATTTGTGGTGAGAGCCAAAAAGGAAAGTTGTTTCAGACGTGGAGCTGTTTTTTACCTTTATGAACCTAAAGTTTCTTTGAGAAAAAATGGTTCTTTTAAGATCTGCTCACTCAGTGTGAAGAACATTTTTTAAAAACCTAAACGATCTTTTTTCATTACAAAGACACTTTTGTGGAATGAAAAGATTCCTTGGATATTTAAGATTCTTCGTGGACAGTTGACAATAAAAAACCTTTATTTTTAAGAGTGTAACATGCATTTAAGAAAGTAGATAGGGTTACTTTTGATTTCATATTGACTTTCAGTATCTGGAGATTTTGCAAATGTTTTGGATTTTGCCATTAAACAAGTGCACTTTTTACTTTTCCCCTACAGAACATCCAATGTCCCATCGAGTGCCTGAGACCAGACCTGTTACCAGATGCCCAAAACCCTCTAGAATAAATGTGCCTATTAGTTCTGCCCAATGCTGGAGAGGACACGACCCCTAGAGACTGTATCTAGCACCCTCGGTGCCTCTCTGTCCTTATCTTCACTCACACTGCAAACTCTGTCCTGCTGCTTCCACCTGTGACATCACGCCCAGAGACAAAACTTCTCACTCTTCTGATTGGTTAAGTCTGCAGCCAGTCTCCCTCTGCGTAATGGATGGAAGGACATCCGTCTACACCGAGATTCCACTGGTTTGAAATTTGGCTGTTGACATCATTTCCATATACGCTGGAAACTCAAATCAGTGAAACATCAGCAGAGAGTCAACACATCTTGCCTTTGTGTTTTTCAGTATTATTGCCTATTGTCTGATAGTTTTTTTTTTTTTTTTTTTTTTTTTTTATGATTTTGTGACTTTTTTGTGTATTTTTGTCAGTGATCAACTTTTATTGGTGTTCTTTTCTAAAACAAGCACTGTCTTACAATGAGAACCTTTGTGCCTTGTAGGCATCCTTTTTGTATGATGTAATATTCACCCGTCCCTAATCTGTTTGGTTGGTTGAAATCTGTGGCCTTCGTGTCCGTCAGGAGACGAAGGAAAGCACTGTGTTAATGAAGAAGTGAACTTTTTTTTTTTCTTTTATTTATCCTTTTTATGTATGCGTTTTGATGGAATGCAGATTATGGGTGTATACTGTTTTTTTTTTGTTTTGTTTTTTTTTTGTGTTTTAGGTGCCAAAGTCTTAACTACTGTGGACAAAAATACTTTTTAATAAAAAATCTTTTTTACAATGTTTGTGATTTCAAAGCCTATTTGTAAGAAGCTTCCAGGACA
The DNA here is from genome assembly GCA_039654105.1 of Coreius guichenoti. Taxonomy (NCBI): domain Eukaryota; kingdom Metazoa; phylum Chordata; class Actinopteri; order Cypriniformes; family Gobionidae; genus Coreius; species Coreius guichenoti. The sequence continues at coordinate 29,439,295 of CM077172.1, read as the reverse complement.
CGAAAGCAGCATTCAGCTGGTGTCTTTTTTTTTTTTCTTGTGGTCTTAATAGGTACGTAGTCTAAGAGAGGCTAAGAGATACACTATATTGCCAAAAGTATTGGGACACCCCCTCCAAATCAGTGAATTCAGGTGTTCCATTCACTTCCATGGCCACAGGTGTATAAAATCAAGCACCTAGACACTCAGACTGCTTTTTACAAACATCGTCTTACAAACATTTGTGAAAGAATGGGTGGCTCTCAGGAACTCAGTGAATTCAAGCGTGGTACCATGATAGCACCTGTGCAATAAGTCCATTCGTGAAATTTCCTCACCACTAAATATTCCATGGTCAACTGTTAGTGGTATTATAACAAAGTGGAAGCAATTGTGGACAACAGCAACTCAGCCACGAAGTGGTAGGCCACATAAAATCACAGTGGGGTCAGCGCATGCTGAGACACACTGCGCAGAAGTTGCCAACTTTCTGCAGAGTCAATAGCTACAGACCTCCAAACTTTGTGTGGCCTTCAGATTAGCTCAAGAACAGTGCGTAGAGAGCTTCATGGAATGGGTTTCCATGGCCGAGCAGCTGCATCCAAGCCTTACATCACCTAGTGCAATGCAAAGCGTCGGATGCAGTGGTGTAAAGCGCGCTGCCACTGGACTCTAGAGCAGTGGAGACTTGTTCTCTGGAGTGATGAATCACGCTCCTCTGTCTGGCAATCTGATGGACGAGTCTGGGTTTGGCGGTTGCCAGGAGAACGGTACTTGCTTGACTGCATTGTGCCAAGTATAAAGTTCGGTGGAGGGGGGATTATGGTGTGGAGTTGTTTTTCAGGGGTTGGGCTTGGCCCCTTAGTTCCAGTGAAAGGAACTCTTAATGCTTCAGCATACCAAGACATTTTGGACAATTTCATGCTCCCAACTTTGTGGGAACAGTTTGGGGATGGCCCCTTCCTGTTTCAACATGACTGCATACCAGTACAAAAAGCAAGATCCATAAAGACATGGATGAGCGAGTTTGGTGTAGAGGAACTTGACTGGCCTGCACAGAGTCCTGACCTCAACCAGATAGAACACCTTTGGGATGAATTAGAGTGGAGACTGTGAGCCAGGCCTTCTCGTCCAACATCAGTGCCTGACCTCACAAATGCGCTTCTAGAAGAATGGTCAAAAATTCCTATAAACACACTCCTAAACTTTGTGGAAAGCTTCCCAGAAGAGTTGAAGCTGTCATAGCTGCAAAGGATGGGCCAACTCCATATTAAACCCTACGGATTAAGAATGGGATGTCATTAAAGTTCATGTGCATGTAAAGGGAGACGTCCCAAAACTTTTGGCAATATAGAGTGCATCAGTAGGAAAGTTTTTCTTCTTCTTCTTCTTTTTTTTTTTTTTTGCCAAGTGCTTTGATATTACATGCAATGGCAATTTAATTCAAAACTTAAATGTCCAATTACTTTTTGGGCCACTATATTTCAGGGAAATATTTTATCCCAGATTAATATGCATATACAACTATAAGTAGCCTAACTTGTGGGATGAGTTCTTAAACATTACTTTGTTTGAGCACCAGACCCAGCAATGTTGACTCAACCAATGGCATGAGTCTGGGGGCGGGGCTATCTGTTTATCGACCAATGGCAGATTGTTCAGGAAACTTGTTTGAAAAGTCATTATATTTGTAATTCCATATGGTGGTGATATCGGTGCAGAAATAACTTCTATTTAGCCTATATGTAAAGGATAAAATGTGTAATATTCTGTTATGTACAGAGAAAAAAAAAGATATTGTGGCCCAATTTGTTCCCACAATTTATTAATTCATTCCCTTGTTTTAGGTCAGTTGTGGCCACATTGTACTAATTTTTTCCCTTTGTGTTAGTTAAATCATGACAACAATTCAGGTAAATTAAAATTTTATTTATTTGATTTTATTGATTACAGAATTTAATATTTGAAATCCATGTATATTTTTATAATACATAGTCCTATAAAATGTATTACATGACATATTTTCACTTAAATGTAACAAAAATCAAATCAAATTAAACTTATTATTGGAAGAGCAGTTTTTTTCTAGCTGTAAAGTATTTTTAAATGAAAGTCTTCAGATATTTTTCCTTCAGTGATTTCTATGGCACAAACAGATGGAGGTTGGCTTGGATAGAGCCTAAGCCATGCATGGAAATAGTATGAGGCAGGAATTGCTCCAAATATTCTTTGTGAGTGAAATCCCTAACTTTGTTTGTTTCTTCTTGAAGATACTAATTAGTGTTTCCATGTTAAAGAAGATTGTTGGTTACCACCGAAGGCTTATGTGCATCTCACATCATCAAATATCTTCATGGAAAACATTTCATAGCAACACAGATTCAGCAGCAGGTTCATATAGTTTGATACTCTGGACCAGCTACTTGATTGGTTCTCAAATAGGGGGCCGGGTGGCACTAGGGGGCCATTTAATAAAAACATGTTTTTTAAATAAACTAAAAAAGCTATATAAAAGAATATATTTAAGAACCGGGGTTTTCACAGTCTTGCTGAACCTGGATATATTAAGGAATTGTTAAAAGTGAAATTTCTAGTCCTGGGCATGTTTGGTACGATCCAGTCCCAGTTACTAGCACAAACTAACAAAACAATGACCATATGATACAGAACAGATGAATGATTCATTAATCATTGATACATCATAGGACTGGTTTATATAGTGCATGTTTTTATACTATTTTTACATCATCTTCACAAAATATAACCACCACATAATCAAATGTACCATTAAACACATTTGACACTTTCACACTGCACATTTTTAGGATTCTGATTCAATTTGGAGCAGAGAGCATAGTATTTGAATCTAGGAGATGTTGCGTCATTCCTACAGTTTGGTGGATTTTATGTCCCCATGAAACAGTACTGCATATTTTACGTAAAATGTTAACTTTCATGTCACATGGTTTTCTATGCATAGAAGTATCTCATTAACAACAACAAAATCATAACGATTAGTACCTATGAATAAAAAAAAAACTATTTGAAGCACTTGACAAATTCCCTAATCATGTCTCTCAGGTTACATATATTTCTAAATTAGCAATTTTGAGTACTAGTATATACATTTACTTATTCTCTAATAAAACATAAAATACAATTTATTGTGATACATATTTTTTTTATTGTGTAAAACCATTCAATTAATTTGTCTCTCAAACTCCAGTCCACCCTGTTACATTTTTTTGTTTGTTTGTTTTTTAATTGAACAATATCAATTTACAAACTCAAGTAGGGAACAAAATAAAAATATACACAAATAACATGTAGTTAACTCTTCATCATTTATACATAAACAGGTTCATGTGTATAAAAGAAACAATAGCATATTCAGTACAATAAACAAAAACATAATCTGCAAACATTTCAGGGGGGTTTCCTTGTTATATTGGTGCTAAAATCTTAAACATATGCCAGAAATATGACATGACTTGCTAGAAGTGACATCATTACTTGGAGGGAAAGCAAATCCAAGAACAAAGTAAGTATTAGTCATAAACTTGTCTCGCTTTTCTTCATATTTCGAAGACTTATTTGATAGCGTAAAACATAACATGTCCAGTCTGTTGTGTCAATTTACACTGGACAATGTTTCTTCTTCTTTTTCTTTTTTTTACATAGATTTTATAAATCTATTAAAATCTATTAAAACTTCTGCTAGCATGTTGCTCTTTCTTAGCTTGTAATGGGATTCATTAGCTTCAAACGTCCACCCTGTTGCACATTGCTGTAAAATGGCATGTAACAGGGAGCCAACTTGTTCTATGCCACATGTGAAATATTTGGTCAGAATCACAGACATAGACAGACATTTTCTTCCTCAGATAAGACTAAAAAATGATAGCATTTTATTATTTAATAGCACTGCTCAGTCCAAAATCCACCAAACGGGAATGACCCTGTTGCATCCTAAGCTGACACAAATGAGGCACAAGTTGTTAGTTTTCCACAGCAGAGGGCAGTATTGCTCTTTACTAGGTTTGAGACTGCCATCTCCTACATCCTGTCATGTTTCTCAGGTGTGTTTGTATTGGACATATTTAATGAACCAACAGTTGCATTCACTTATATTGTTTCCCTTTGACATATATTTCATAATCACTTCATTCAGTCCATGGATTGCAGAAGACAACTTATTTGGATCATAGTTATTACGCCACTCCACTCTCCTTGTTGCCCAAGGTTAGTTTTTTATCTCTGTTAGTGAAATCAGTTTTGGTTTAGCCCTGTCTTATTGGATCCAGTCCAGTTCATCTGAAAATCTAAACATACCATGGTCAGGTTTGCTGAGGTGCAGCCAAGGAAAATAACAATCTCAACCACATCTGATTGTCTTTAACGGAAACGTGCGCTTACATTAGCCACCATTAAGATGTGCATTGATAATCAAAGATTTCTTTGTTGAGGGTTACTTGGGAGGAGTAACAGGGTTTCAGTGAGTGATTAAACACCACATTCAGGCTCAGTAGTTTGAAATAATGTTGACCATTCATTCTGAATTCATTTGACTCATAAGTAGTCTATAATCTTAAAAGGCTGTAATGAGGAATCCACAGGTTCACTTTGAATTATAGGAGTGTTGTTTGAAGCCACAGAGCATGTGTGATGCTTGAAAGCTTGTAAAAGAAGTAAAATGGTAATTTCCATTGTGTTGTTCAAGATTTAATCTCTCCATCGCCAATACTCTCATCCATCTTTAGGAATGTGATTGATTAGTCTGCATTTCCCAGCTTGTCCATCAATTAATTTATATGCCATTTGTGTGTATGACCAACACATCTCTATTAATCTTTCCTAGCACTCTCACTGTTTTCCTGGAGTCTTGCTTTCAAGTATGGAAGTGATCAATGGCCCATGGTTTTGTATAAAAACTGTTGAGATTTATGAGTCTGCAGTGGTCTGAGTGATGAATGCTCTGATTCTGCTCAATGCGTACGCTTTTGTGGGTCCTCATTACATGTGATTGGTACATAAATGACTCTATTCAATATAAGCTCTGAAAATAACCTATTTTAATTAGCAGAAGCTGGTGTTTTGTGTGTGTCGCTTTTAGTCAGTGTGACTTGCATACAGTATACAGAAAGCGATTTTGAACCATTTACGGTGTGATGGGTGATGACCTTTGACCCTTTCTTATAATTTTATATCACTTTCTTCTTTATATGTCGTTCTGTTTTTAACTTATGACATACATGCAAAATGGTTTACAAATTGTTGATGCGCCAAGTACCATTACCCTTTAATACAGTGAACAATACTTCATTAATGAATGATTATATTTGTATTTTGAAATAAAAAGACACACATACACACACACACTATAAACTATATTGTTAAACGTTTTGGGACACCTGCCTTTACATGCACATGAACTATATTAACATCCCATTCTTAATCCGTAGGGTTTAATATGGAGTTGGCCCATCCTTTGCAGCTACAACAGCTTTAACTCTTCTGGGAAGGCTTTCCACAAGGTTTAGAAGTGTGTTTATGGGAATTTTTGACCATTCTTCTAGAAGCACATTTGAAGGCCTGGCTCGCAGTCTCCGCTCTAATTCATCCCAAAGGTGTTCTATCTGGTTGAGGTCAGGACTCTGTGCAGGCCAGTCAAGTTCCTCTACACCAAACTCGCTCATCCATGTCTTTATGGATCTTGCTTTGTGCACTGGTGCGCAGTCATGTTTGAACAGGAAGAGGCCATCCCCAAACTGTTCCCACAAAGTTGGGAGCATGAAATTGTCCAAAATGTCTTTGTATGCTGAAGCATTAAGAGTTCCTTTCACTGGAACTAAGGGGCCAAGCCCAACCCCTGAAAAACAACCCCACACCCTAATCCCCCCTCCACCAAACTTTACACTTGGCACAATGCAGTCAGGCAAGTACCGTTCTCCTGGCAACCGCCAAACCCAGACTCGTCCATAGGATTGCTAGACAGAGAAGCGGGATTCGTCCACTGCTCTAGAGTCCAGTGGCGGTGTGCTTTACACCACTGCATCCGATGCTTTGCATTGCACTTGGTGATGTAGGCCTTGGATGCAGCTGCTCGGCCATGGAATCCCATTCCATGAAGCTCTCTACGCACTGTTCTTGAGCTAATCTGAAGGCCACACGAAGTTTGGAGGTCTGTAGCTATTGACTCTGCAGAAAATTTACGACTTCTGTGCACTGTGCGCCTCAGCATGCGCTGACCCCTCTCTGTGATTTTACGTGGCCTACCACTTTGTGGCTGAGTTGCTGTTGTTCCCAATTGCTTCCACTTTGTTATAATACCACTAACAGTTGACCGTGGAATATTTAGTAGTGATGAAATTTCACGAATGGATTTATTGCACAGGTGGCAACCTATCACAGTACCAGTGCACTTTGTATATTTTCTTTGTGCACTTTTGATATTTTCAGTATATTTGGAAGTATATACTTAATTTAAACCATATTTTAAGGACAATAGAAGCAGTAATGAAATTACACACAAAAATGTACTTAAGTTCTACTTAAGTGGGTCAAAAAGCACTAATTGCACTTAATATAAATTTAAACTATAATACATTTTTTTATTTAATCACAATTAACATGAAATGAAGTGACCAAAAACAGTACATTCAGTTCACACTTAAAGTATAGCCTATTCTTTTAAAGTATATTATGTCTGTAACAAGTACTCTTTTTAAAAGTAAAGTAAGTGAACTTCTTTTTCAAAAGGGGTTACATGACCTTTTCAGCATTTCATTTGTTTCCGTGAATATTATCTGATCATGCTATGTTCACTTTGTTCAGTTGTGATTCACTTGTTTATTTCCTGGAATTGTGTTATCAGTGCAGTGCTTGTCCGGAGCCTCCGGAACTCCTGTCTATGCCCTAATTAAATTCTCTCATTCATTCCATGCTGCCTGCTCTTTCAGATCTTAATTAAGGAACAAGTTTATGAGAGCTGTTAGGTCAATTTAATTGGATCTATGGCTTCTTAAGCTAGCAAGTGATTACCTTTTTACAAATTTAGCTGGTAAATTTAGTTTAGTTTGACAATTTAACTAGTTAACAATTTATCTAAGCCTTGTTCCTTGTTTCTGTGTGAAAGTTTAGAATCCCACCTGGTCTTAAAGAAAGTTAATTATCTCAAAGATGAAAGGAATTACATGGTCTGTGATGGGAGCTAGTCTCTACAACAATGTGACAACAACACTGGTGTCTCAGAGACACAACTGAGGTTGTAGATCCCCTGTACCTACTTGCATCTGACTGTAACAGGTCTTGATAGATTACTCACACAGCGTTTTGGCTGCTGGCCTGTTATTAGAGCCCTGTGAGGCGCTCTCGCCCTCTGGGTGGTGATTTACTGCCTTGTGTCTCTATAAATCAATCTGTGGCGAGTCTGTGGGCCTTCCTCTCTACCCTGCCGTGACGCACTGAGCTACTTAATGTCAGATGCTTTGTGATGTATGGAGGGCCAAATATTTGATTTGGCAAAGAAGAAGGAAATTCCTTGTCCATCTTTAGTAGGAGTTTAACAAATTGGTTATTATTCTGTGTAGTTAATTAAAAAAAGATACTCTGAAGAGATTGAGGTGTAGAAACTCATTGCTCTTCAGTTTTCTCATCATCTACAGCAGTTCTGTTCTAAAGGGGTTGCAGAAAGCAGGGGAAAAACTAGACTAAATCTAAATAGTAAAATGCAAGTATATAATCATGTTTAATTAGGATTTATAACAACAACAATAACATATTATCATTATTATTAGGCCTATCGCTTGCCAAATTAAAGTCATGTGTGATGTGATTACTGGTGATGTGATTCTGAAAAATAATTTTTTGGACACTCTTATTTGTTTATTTGTATGTATGTATGTATGTATGTGAGTAAGTGAGTGAGTGTGTATGTGTGTGTGTGTGTGTGTGTGTGTGTGTGTGTACGTGTTTTTCTTCTTCAACCTGAATGCACACAGACTCATGGAGACTCGTGTCACCGTGGGGTCCTAAACTGAGGTCCCCATCAGGAAACAAGCTTATAAATCTAATATATATCTATATATATAAAAAATTTTTTATTATTATTTATTTATTTATTTTTTAATGTAAAAATGCAAAATGTTTTCTGTGATGGGTAGGTTTAGGGGTAGGATTTTAGTGTAAGGGGATATAATATACAGTTTGTACAGTATAAAAACCATTACGTCTGTGGAGAGTCCCCACAAAAATATTAAACCGTGTGTGTGTGTGTGTGTGTGTGATTACAATCGGCAATTAAAGTGGTTAATAACATTTTAGTTGACTGGTCTTTTTTTAAATTGCAGAATAACATTTACTGTCAGTATGACTCTACTGCAAACTTCTTAAATTCAGAGAATTCAGTCTCTTCCAACTTATGCGGGCAAACTAAGAGCCAAAGCCTGGCTGCTTTTCTCTTTTTTCTTTCCTTTTTACCCCAACAGGCCCATATTCTGAGATTTATGCAGAATATGGACAGATAACCCTTCATCTGTTCACCATGTGAATTATTCTCTGCTCTCACTATCAGTCTCACCCTACACAGCCAGGATTCATATGGATGGCAGAGGGAAGAATCTGTGTCCTTCATAGCAACATGGCCAGCAGCTGAGATTGTTTTTGTTTTTTTGTGTGTGTGTGTGTGTGTGTGTGTGTGTGTGTGTGTGTGTGTGTGTGTGTGTGTGTGTGTGTGTGTGTGTGTGTGTGTGTGTGTGTGTGTGTGTGTGTGTGTGTGTGTGTGTGTGTGCAAGTGTGTGTGCAAGTGTGTGTGTCTGTGTGGCCAGGTAAACCCTACATTAAATGTCCCCACAAAAATGGAAATATTTGAAATCCTTGTCCTTGTGGGTACATTTTTTGGTCCCTGTGAGAAAAACAGCTTATAAATCATGCTAAGTGATGTTTTTTTTTTTTAAATGATGGGTAGGTTTAGGGTAAGTGTAGGGGGATAGAATATACAGTCTGTACAGTATAAAAATCAATATGTCTATGGAAAGTCCCCATAAAACATGAAAACACAACGTGTGTGTGTGTGTGTGTGTGTGTGTGTGTGTGTGTGTGTGTGTGTGTGTGTGTGTGTGTGTGTGTGTGTGTGTGTGTGTGTGTGTGTGTGTGTGGCCTGCCGAAATGTGTCAGTTGGTCTTTCTTGACTTTCCATTCTCTCCAGATTGCAGCACAGACTGTGAGACGTTAACGTATTCACGCCACATTTCCATTCCTCCCTTTCAGAAGTGTCATGAAACAGGGTATTAAGTATGTTATCTAAAGGAGTTTCATCTCTGCAATGAAACCCAAAATCAAGAAAATGGATCTTTTGGCTTGTAACGGATTACTTTGTGCATTTTGTGCTTTGAATGACCTGTCATGAAAAAGGAAAATGTCTTCTCTTTGTCTCTTTCTCTCTGGGTTTGGTTACAGATGTGCTGATTTGCTGGATTAACCCACTGACTTGATCTTTCCTTAGCAGACAGACAGGAAATTAAAACAGAATCATGTCTTTTATAAACTCTAAACTTCAGCTGACTCCTGATCTGCTCTGCCTTTAGAATGTGAACTGTAGAGTTCAACAGAATCAGAATCCTCTTCCCTGGTGTCCACCCAAAGCCTTAATCTTAAACCTAACATCAAAGTCACACAAGCAGACACTTGTCCTCCCTCAATAAAAGAAAAAGCCTGGACTTCCATATGCTTCAACAGCTCCAGCTGTTGGATCCTAGAACATTCATGTATATTCTAACAGTAGGCCTACTTTTTTCCCCCCAATGTCACATAATTTATTTTGTCATTGTTATGTTTTCAGACACCATTTCGGTTCCATGTGAGTCACGCTGTATTTGTTTAATTTGGGGTGACAAATGCCAAGTTACTTTTTAATTACACGTATGAATCGCTGTGTTATTAAAAAACAAATTCGTTCCCAGATTAAGGGTATAATGAGCATTATTAGCTGGTTTCATTACTGAAATCCAATCTCGCTTTGGCCAGTGGGGGAAAATAACCTTCCAGCAGAGAATAACGCTCGGTCTGAAAGCTGTTTGATGTCTCTGCTGCAGTCTGTCTGAGTCTACACATAATGCCTTTGGAATGTTGAGCGCTTTTTGAACATAAATTAGCATTTAGACAAACCATCAGCCCCAAACAGAGCAGTTTTACTTGTTAACTTGCATCTAAATGGCTGCTTGGCTCCATTGTGGACTCTGGTATAAGGCAGGCTGTTAGTTGATGAATTCAGGTTTAATTCTGTGCGGGGACGGTGCACAGGCTTGCGGGCGCCGTTTGTTTTTCCATCGCTGACATTCATCTCCCTCCTACCTCTGCTCTTCTCCACCTCCTCGCCGCATACTGACATCCGTCTCCTTTATACGAGGCATCTGACATTTCTAATGTCATACATAATCTTGACAAACAATCTTTTTCGATGCATGGAAATAACCGTCTGAAACAAATGGGAGGGATTGCTGTTTCTTCAACTGTGGTGTATTAGTTCAAACTGTGACGGCTATGATGATAATAACGTCACTAAATGGTTCAACGTTACAGGGATAAATGATTGCCCATGTTTTCTGCCCCCGCTCGCATCCATCTCAAGGTAACGTGGCGTACTGTCTGCTGTTTGGGTTTAATTTCATTATGCATTTTTAATTTTGCTCGGCTCATTCATTAAACTCAGAGAGGGACGAACAAAGACAAGTAATTAAAGCTAACAAGGCGGATCTAGTCACTATTCAGCTCAACTTTAATACACCTGAAGAGTAAATAATTAGAGCATGATATTAAAAATGGAAAGATAAAAGTGTTTGTCGTGCTCAGGGATGTGTTGAAAGACAGAAAGAAGGGAGGATGGGTACAGGTAAGCTCATCAATGAATAGTGAAAGTATTAACTGATAAGATTTAATTGTTTTCTTGGCTTCCTATCTATGTACTTGTAAGAGATGAGTGGTTCATTTTCTCTGAATCTTAGCATATACTTCACATTGAGAAAAACAAGGAATACTGCACAATTCTGTTTTTAGGGGGAAAAACATTTTAATAGCCTATATTTGCAAAAAAATGTCCAACAAAATAGTCATGTGGTGCAGAAAAAAAACATAAAACAGGAAACAATGTCCCATTGTCTCTTAAAATGTCAGATAATTTAACCTTTATGACAAGGTTAGTTCAGGTTGTAAAATGTCAAAACATAATATTTACAGTGCATTTTGAAAGTATTCACAGCGCTTCACTTTTTCCACATTTTGTTGTTACAGCCTTATTCCAAAATGGATTAAATTCATATTTTTTTTCCTCAATTCTACAAACAATACCCCATAATGGCAATGTGAAAGAAGTTTGTTTGAAATCTTTGCAAATTTATTACAAAAAAAAAAAAAGAATCACATGTACAAGTATTCACAGCCTTTGCCATGACACTCAAAATTGAGCTCAGGTGCATCCTGTTTCCACTGATCATCCTTGAGATGTTTCTACAACTTGATTGGAGTCCACCTGTGGTAAATTCAGTTGATTGAACATGCACACACCTGTCTATATAAGGTCCCACAGTTAACAGTGCATGTCAGAGCACAAACCAAGCCATGAAGTCCAAGGAATTGTCTGTAGACCTCCGAGATAGGATTGTATCAAGGTACAGATCTGGGGAAGGGTACAGAAAATTTTCTGCAGCATTGAAGGTCCCAATGAGCACAGTGGCCTCCATCATCCATAAATGGAAGAAGTTTGGAGCCACCAGGACTCTTCCTAGAGCTGGCCGCCCGGGCCAAACTGAGCGATCGGGGGAGAAGGGCCTTAGTCAGGGAGGTGACCAAGAACCCGATGGTCACTCTGACAGAGCTCCGGCGTTTCTCTGTGGAGAGAGGAGAACCTTCCAGAAGAACAACCATCTCTGCAGCACTCCACCAATCAGGCCTCTATGGTAGAGTGGCCAGACGGCACATGACAGCCCACCAGGAGTTTGCCAAAAGGTACCTGAAGGAATCTCAGACAATGAGAAACAAAATTCTCTGGTCTGATGAAACAAAGATTGAACTCTTTGGCCTGAATGGCAAGCGTCATGTCTGGAGGAAACCAGGCACCGCTCATCACCTGGCCAATACCATCCCTACAGTGAAGCATGGTGGTGGCAGCATCATGCTGTGGGGTTGTTTTTCAGCGGCAGGAACTGGGAGACTAGTCAGGTTCGAGGGAAATATGAATGCAGCAATGTAGAGAGACATCCTTGATGAAAACCTGCTCCAGAGCGCTCTGGAACTCAGACTGGGGTGAAGGTTCATCTTCCAACAGGTCAACGACCCTAAGCACACAGCCAAGATAAGAAAGGAGTGCCTACGGGACAACTCTGTGAATGTCCTTGAGTGGCCCAGCCAGAGCCCAGACTTGAACCCGATTGAAAATCTCTGGAGAGATCTGAAAATGGCTGTGCACCGACACTCCCCATCCAACCTAATGAAGCTTGAGAGGTCCTGCAAAGAAGAATGTGAGAAACTGCCCAAAAATAGGTGTGCCAAGCTTGTAGCATCATACTCAAAAAGACTTGAGGCTGTAATTGGTGCCAAAGGTGCTTCAACAAAGTATTGAGCAAAGGCTGTGAATACTTGATTTTTTTCGCTTTTTATTTTTAATACATTTGCAAAGAGTTCAAACAAACTTCTTTCACATTGTCATTATGGGTATTGTTTGTAGAATTGAGGAAAAAAATTATGAATTTAATCCATTTTGGAATAAGGCTGTAACATAAAATGTGGAAAAAGTGAAGCGCTGTGAATACTTTCTGGATGCACTGTATGAATAAATGAATGAATTAATCAATCAATACATTTATTGACACTGAATCACATCCATGTATGCTGTTTTTTTTTTATAAGAAACATGCAAGACAACATTACTTGACATTGAGAAAAAAAACAAGGAAACATACTGCACAATTCTGTTTTTAGGGGGAAAAAACATTTTAACATCTGCTTATTAATAACCTATTTGCAAAAAATGCCCACCAAAATAGTCATGTGATGCAATCAACATGCAGAAAAAAAACATAAAACAGGAAACGATGTCTCATTGTCTCCTAAAATATCAGATAATTTAACCTTTTTATGACAAGGCAAGGTTAGTTCAGGTTGTAAAATGTCAAAACGTAGGTAATATTTATGAATGAATGAATGAATGAATGAATCAACTGATCAATCAATCAATACATTTATTGACACTGAATCACATCCATGTATGCTGAACATGTACAAGACAACATTATTGACATTGAAACAAACAAGGAAACCTACTGTGCACATTGGGTATTTCTGCTTTACTGAAAGAAAAGATATTTTAACAACTGCTTATTAATATTTGAAAACCAAATAATATTTGTTCAGAAAGAAAGATGAAAATATGTCATGCAATGCCCCTTGTCTTTGAAATATCAGATAATTTGACCATTTATGACAAGGCAATGTGACTCCCCAAAACATAATAATATCTATGAATGAATGAACAAACAAACCAACAAATGAATTAATTAACGCTGAATCTGAATCACATCCACTAATCTATGCTGTTTTAAAAAAAACATGCATGAGAAAAAGCATATAGAGTCTAAAACCAGATACTTGACATTCAGAAAATCAAGGAAGAAAACTGCACATTGTGTAATTCTGTTTTGTAAGGATATGTCTACTAAACTCTTGCAAGGTCTAAATTCTCGCTGAAGGTGATCCATACAAATTTAATGGTGGCTCTATCCTGTAATGCCTGCATGGTCGACCATGCGTAGGATTAATTTCAGACTTTCATATTGGATTGGTGAGGTTGAGGTCTTTGAGATGACTGTGAAGGCTTCAGTAAACAACCATTCTTGAACCCAAACACCTCTGTTCCTCTGCCATTGACATTAGGCTCTCCAGACAGGGGTCAAGAGCTACAGACACACTTGAACTTTCACAGAGAACTCCCAACGTCCCATCGGAAGGTGAAAACTTTCTCTATGAAATAGCTGAAAAATGAAACCGCAGTAATACTAGGGTTTTGTGAAAAACTTCAGCAGACTTTAGAATATTTTCATGCGTAGAAAAGAAACTCTAGAAGCTTTTATGACTTTCTATGTGTCGGTGCCTCTACCTTACATATGGAAGTCATTCGATTTGCACTTTCCATACTTTTCTACATGGTTCTTGGGTAGCATAAGTTTGTTGAAACCATGCTGTGACTGAAATATATTAGCTATTAATACATCACATGTCTCACTTCCCTGATTGCTTTTTAATTCTGAGGCGTTTGATCTAAAAATGAAGGATATTGTTACACAACATCCAGTTGACACAGGCCCATGTTTATGAATGCTATGTTTTAAGAATTGACATTCATATTGAGAGTCATTGACACAATGCTTATTTTCGTCCATATTAATTACATTAAAAATGCAATACACTGCCTTGAATAGATTTTTTCTCTGATTAACCTGTTTTTAGTTTCTGAATTAATTAAATAATAATAATAATAATAATAATAATAATAATAATAATTTTGATATGGGTGCTGTAATGTATGTTCTGTGTTCCCCCCTTCATTGTGTTTTTGGTTCTGTTACCTAGTTTTTCTGAGTTGTCTTATTCGTCAGTATATTCACCTGTGTCTTTTTAATTATTTAATTAGTTCCTTTTGTTTGGTCTATGCTTATAAGCCCTTAGTTCTCCCTTAATCTTTGTCAGTTCTCGTTAATGTTAGCGTGTGTGTTCTACTCCTGCGTTTATCCCTGTTTCCAGAGTATTGTTATTAAAGTCTATCTCCTATTCCTCGTTTTCGTGTGCTTCAATACCACGTTCTGTGACAGGTGCATAATGTCAAAAATATTAAAGGGGGGGTATCACACACAGTTTATGTCAATCTCATGTCAATCTTGAGTACCTATAGAGTAGTATTGCATCCTTCATATCTCCGAAAAGTCTTTAGTTTTATCATATTTATAAAAGACAGATACGCTGTACCGAGTCTTTCCGAATAAAACCGAGCGGCTGGAGGCGTATCGTGTGGGCGGAGCTAAAAAGTCAGGAGCGCGCGCAGCTATTGCGTTGAGAGCGTCTGAAAGCTGTGACATCCTTAGAAAATGTGGAAAAAAACGTTGTCCTAAATAAACGATGGCTATCAATCAGATTCAGCCATATGTATATGATCCAGAATCAGATCCAGGGGCTGAAATTGAAGAGGAGCAGCAGCAACAACGACTACAGCAGGAGGTCTCTATGTGGTATGTACTGTAACTGTATATATTTGCTTAATAGCGGCTTGTGTAAATTACTAATTTCTACTTTAATTATGTCGTCGTAATTTTTTTTTCTTTGCCCGTTTTAAAAGGTGTACATGTGGGAAGTGTACATCGCATGCTCCATTGATAAATTAACTATATGTTTATGTTGTTTACTTGATGTGCACTTATGCGCCGATAGCCAACAACACAGACATTTGAAGCAGTTTTACTCACCGCCTGCGGTTCTAACGCACGACCGTGAACCTTTATCGTTGGGACCGCTCCATCTTTAAGCATTAGACGATCTGCAAATCCGGAGTTGAACTGGGCCTTGTTTATAAAACAATCATCGCCAAAATGCAGGGAACAAACAAAAACACTTGCGCAACTCCATTGCTGCTCCGGAAAAACAAACTCCATCCACTGTCCCCTTAACGCTGGGTTCTTTGGGAAGCTGAACAGGGTTGTCTTGCCCTGACAACCAAAAACACACTTCTTTGGTGACATTGTTGATTTCGTGAAGTCCTGTGACCTGTGCAGCACAGCCGACAGCAAAGCGCGTTGAGCTTTTGCTCTCTGCTCTGGTCGATGTGTGCGCGCGCGCGCCCTTCCGAGAGAAGTGCCCGTACAAGGAAATTCTACGTTGACGTCACATAGGCCCATACTCGAAAAAAACTTTCCGAAACTTGTGAGAAACCGGAAGGAGTATTTTTGGCACAGAAATACTCAATCAAACGTCCAACTTGTTTTTTGAAACTTTGGCCATGTTTAACATGGGAATCCAAGTCTTTAACAGTGTAAAAAAAAAAACTCAGAATGCATGAAATAGCATTATACCCCCCCTTTAAGTTAATACAACTATCCTGATATCATAACGATGGAAAAAGACTCATTAGTGGTTTTTCATAATCATTTAATATTATTTCTTAGGAAAAATAATATTTTAACCGCTAATTATTAATATTAATATAAGTCATATGCTGTGGCCAACAAAATCACATGGTGCAACCAACATACAGAGAATAGTGCCATAGAGAGGTCCCTTGACTCTTTGTCAAGATCAAAATATCAGATAATTTGACCTTTTGAGGCAAGCTTAGTTCAGGTTATAAAATGTCATGTGCAGCTTCCCATTATATTTTTTAACTAATAAGTCATGATATTTGTTAAAAAACAGATGGATGGATGGATGGATAGACAAATATAATGCTCCTGCATAAAAATGCATGAGAGACAAGGATCTTATAGAGTCTAAGAGGCCGTTTAAGCGACACCGTTTCCATCTAAAAACGGAAAACTTTTATGCATTTTGGCCATTTATTTACATGACAACAGTGTATTGAAGGCCTGAAAACGCAAACTTTTGAAAACGGGTTTTAAAGTGCAAGTTTTTGAAAACGATACTGTTATCGTCTTTGTGTAAACTACAAAAAAAAATGTGCATGCATATATAGTAGATTGGTGCAGGTATGACATCACTTTGTAGGCCAAAACGCAGAAGCGAGTTAGCATTTTAGCACTTCCAGTTCCCTATTCCGAAGTCAATGGGTTTTTTGAATGGGATTTTGGTTAAATGGCTGAAATAAGGTCTGTGGTGAACACAAGCTCAAGACACTTTCATGTTTTATTCTACGGTATAAAATACATCAGTATTACCCCACTCGTGTTCTTTTTGAAGCTGTTACGTGTCTTGAAAAAGGCGGTTGCTAACAAGAGGCTAAATGGACTACAGAGGCGGTCGGGGAGATTAAACGTCATCACACCGAACAGGTAAACTCAGTCTGCTTTTACAGCCTCATTATGCTTATAATTGTGCTCTTATAAACTATTCTAACTCAAACGTTCTGGGAAAATGTTTTTAGATAAAGACTGAAAGAGTTGTCGGAAGCTTAGTGATAATGACGTTGAAATCGCAGGACCGTGGTGTAGTCCGTTTATAGCCTACCTTTAGCTTTTTACTTCTGTCAACTGCATTTAGGCTTCAAAATTCATAAAAGTTGTGTTCATCTGTAAACCAGTTGTAGAGGTTAGCACCTACTCCATGGATATCATCAAGGCAAGTCTGAGTTTGTATTCTGACACTTTAGAATGTCAAAAGCTTTTCAAGTCAGAGCAACTGAGCACAGCCTCTCTTGTGAGAGCAACATTTCACCTCTTGTGCCACAGTTACTCACCCCTGCAACCTGATCTCCCCATACCCTTCGTCACAGAGGAGAGAGCAATATTTAAGTGGTTTTAAGGGAGTAACAAAATGAATAAGCTCTTCTCCTTGAATGTGTGTCAGATGGGTTAGGCACAGTCTAAGGCTTGACATGCCCGTGGAGACCAGGCACTGTGGCAGTGCAGTGGTTGACACAGTCTGCCTTAGAGCCTCTAGCTCAGCTTGTCACTCACGTTGATGCTCTGCACAGGCCAATAATTACTTTTCCAATCATAGCAGCCCAGCATCAGACCAGAGGGACCCTCAGTCAGAAACACAGTACTCAACACATCTCTTTTACTCTTTACTTCCTGTCTAACTCTCTTTATTCGTATATTGAATTTCAGTGTGTCTGGCTTTTGCACTCAGAAGAACATGTCTTTGCGGAAAAGAACAACTTAGCAAGCATATTACCATTTTATGCTGGTTACTTCTGGTTTGTTATTCAGCACCAAAATTTAGGGGGGTCAGGTCGGACCGGTCAGTGTTTCTATGATTTTAGGTCCTGGCAGTCCATCACTGAGACTTTTCACTGTTTGTTCCAGACCACGGGTAGGCTATACAAATACTTTGTTACTATGCTTAAGAACAATTTTTGGGTGTTTAAGCAGAGTATAAATGTTTTTGTTGACTTTTACTTTACTGCATTTTAAAGAGAAAGCAGAAAGCAGCAATAGCAGCAAGAAAAGTCATAAGATTATCACAAATAAATCTTTTGATCTATGGTTCCTTTTAATCTGTCAAACTATATAATATTACCATGCATCTGATACCATCACTGTACTATGGTACTTAATCCCCCGTCACGGTAGGCCTATAGCTTACATTTATAAGTATGATCATGGAATCCATGTACCATACATGGTACTCTGATTCATGTCCAAAACACCATGGAAACACAAAGTAATAAAAAAAAAAAATGTTGGCAATGCTGAAAAGAACCCCCTATACTCAACTGTCAATGTAGAGAAAAAGTGTGAGTACTCTGACCGCTTTGGGTTAGTAATGTAGGCTACCTATACCTGAGGAATATGTATTGGAGTTCAGAGACACTCACAGAGCTCAAGAGTGAATTCCTCTTTATACACGCTTGTTATTGTGACATCACTAGAATTGGCTATAAATATGGAGCGTCTCTTCATGATTGTGTAGTTGTGGGAGCACGCGCAGTTGGGAAGAAAAAAATACTATGTCAGTTTCATTTTTTGCATCTTTATTTGGTGGGTTTTTTAAGTAGTTTTAATTAACGAATGCTTTAGAACTGATTTTTGTTGTAATCTCTATGACCCTAAATCCCCCTGATAAGAAATCACTCTAAATTGTATAGACACATCAAAAATTATATGATCAATAAGTTATGACAACATATGTTTTTACATTGCTTTAACTCATCAAAATAATTTAATTAAAAGTTATACAAGATTCAACTCATGTTTTAAAGTCAGTTTAATGTAGCCTAATTTAAGTTGAAATAACTTAAACATCCAAGTTTATCGTACTTAAAAATTTAAGGCAGCAACTTTTTTTTACAGTGTAGGAATGTAAGATGCGCATTTAGAAAGTATGTGATTGAATAATTCATTCGGACTAAGCATCACATCGGAAATGTTGCTGATCATTCTGAAATTTGGTGACGAAAATAACATTTATTTGATGAAAATGTGTCAAACTGTGATAGACCAGTAACCAAACATTTTCAAATGTATACCTGTTTTTTATTCATATATATTCATGATATTAATGTTGTCCACTAGAGGGAGCCACAGGATAAGGAATATTTTTAAGCCTTTTTTTTCAATCAGTTTCCATCCCTTTGAACGGAAATAAATGCATTGAACTATATCAAAACTATGATGTACTGTATATTAGTTTATATATTAGTGCACATAAATCTGTGAAATGCAAAATCCCAAGAATTATTCCATTTATTTACTTTTTCTAACAGTTAAGTAGGGCCTATTATGACAGTTTTTTCTGTATTTCTGCATTCCAGTAGGCTGTATAGCCTACTAAATTATAATTTCTACAAAAATATTACAAACCCGATTCCAAAAAAGTTGGGACACTGTACAAATTGTGAATAAAAAAGGAATGCAATAATTTACAAATCTTATAAACTTATATTTTATTCACAGTAGAATATAGATAACATATCAAATGTTGAAAGTGAGACATTTTGAAATGTCATGCCAAATATTGGCTCATTTTGGATTTCATGAGAGCTACACATTCCAAGAAAGTTGGGACAGGTAGCAATAAGAGGCCGGAAAAGTTAAATGTACATATAAGGAACAGCTGGAGGACCAATTTGCAACTTATTAGGTCAATTGGCAACATGATTGGGTATAAAAAGAGCCTCTCAGAGTGGCAGTGTCTCTCAGAAGTCAAGATGGGCAGAGGATCACCAATTCCCCCAATGCTGCGGCGAAAAATAGTGGAGCAATATCAGAAAGGAGTTTCTCAGAGAAAAATTGCAAAGAGTTTGAAGTTATCATCATCTACAGTGCATAATATCATCCAAAGAATCAGAGAATCTGGAACAATCTCTGTGCGTAAGGGTCAAGGCCGGAAAACCATACTGGATGCCCGTGATCTTCAGGCCCTTAGACGGCACTGCATCACATACAGGAATGCTACTGTAATGGAAATCACAACATGGGCTCAGGAATACTTCCAGAAAACATTGTCGGTGAACACAATCCACCGTGCCATTCGCCGTTGCCGGCTAAAACTCTATAGGTCAAAAAAGAAGCCATATCTAAACATGGTCCAGAAGCACAGGCGTTTTCTCTTGGCCAAGGCTTATTTAAAATGGACTGTGGCAAAGTGGAAAACTGTTCTGTGGTCAGACGAAATCAAAATTTGAAGTTCATTTTGGAAAACTGAGACGCCATGTCATCCGGACTAAAGAGGACAAGGACAACCCAAGTTGTTATCAGCGCTCAGTTCAGAAGCCTGCATCTCTGATGGTATGGGGTTGCATGAGTGCGTGTGGCATGGGCAGCTTACACATCTGGAAAGGCACCATCAATGCTGAAAGGTATATCCAAGTTCTAGAACAACATATGCTCCCATCCAACATATGCTCCCATCTCTTTCAGGGAAGACCTTGCATTTTCCAACATGACAATGCCAGACCACATACTGCATCAATTACAACATCATGGCTGCGTAGAAGAAGGATCCGGGTACTGAAATGGCCAGCCTGCAGTCCAGATCTTTCACCCATAGAAAACATTTGGCGCATCATAAAGAGGAAGATGCGACAAAGAAGACCTAAGACAGTTGAGCAACTAGAAGCCTGTATTAGACAAGAATGGGACAACATTCCTATTCCTAAACTTGAGCAACT
Source organism: Coreius guichenoti (assembly GCA_039654105.1). NCBI lineage: Eukaryota > Metazoa > Chordata > Actinopteri > Cypriniformes > Gobionidae > Coreius > Coreius guichenoti. The sequence goes on along the minus strand of CM077172.1, from coordinate 29,418,492 downwards.
TGTCTCCTCAGTCCCCAGACGTTTGCAGACTGTTATAAAAAGAAGAGGGGATGCCACACAGTGGTAAACATGGCCTTGTCCCAACTTTTTTGAGATGTGTTGATGCCATGAAATTTAAAATCAACTTATTTTTCCCTTAAAATGATACATTTTCTCAGTTTAAACATTTGATATGTCATCTATGTTGTATTCTGAATAAAATATTGAAATTTGAAACTTCCACATCATTGCATTCTGTTTTTATTCACAATTTGTACAGTGTCCCAACTTTTTTGGAATCGGGTTTGTACATGATTTATTTATTAAAGTGTTTATTTGATCATGGGCTACTGGTGCTTGCATTCTTAATTAAACACCTAGGCTGTAATTTTAAATCTTCTAAATAAGTGTTCATTTCATTAACAAACTTATACTATCGAAAATGTTCAACCGTGATGAACATGCTTTATCAACGATAATGAAAACAAGACAAAAATATAAATCATGACGATAATTACACAATTTTAATTTAAACAATCTGACAAAAATATGACGACAAAAGAGATTGCCCCGCATAATACATGTAGCCGCGAGAGTGAAACAAGTGCAGGAAAGACTGACAGTCTTCTCGTAGTGGATCAGACACCTGCGAGATCAAAGGCGGATATCGCGGGATTCACACTCGTGCGCTATGTTGCTGATAAACTGGATGTAATTTAAGTTCTGTTGCTTTTATATGAAAATAAATATGATGAACAAGACATCCAAAGTTTTTGTTATTTATTTCCATTCGAAAGACGTGTTTATCAGTCATTTTTACTTTAATTACATACATGTTTTTATTTTATTTTTTTTATAAATATGACAACAATCACATAACACACGAGAGATCGCTGTCAGAGAGTTTGGAAATATTCACACATAATTTATACACATAAAAACATGATATCAGAGTTTTAAAATCAAACATTTTAAAAGAGAACCATACATCACGGTTGTTTAAACCAATAAGCATTAAGCTGTGTCGTCAGCAAGTCGTTTGCCATCGTGCTTTGATCAGCGCAGTCGGTGGAGAGCAACTGAGCCCGACTGCAGAATCCAACAAGTCCGCCTTGCCATCGCGAGAGTTTTTTGACACAGGTCAGCATGAGATCAGAGCAAGTCCACACTCGGACACATTTCTACCCGGCGTGCTCCTCGCGGTGATCTGCGGTGATCGGTTCTGTGCAGATTTTGCTCATCTCAAACGAGCCTATTATGTGTGTTCTTAGAAGCTCCGCCCACAGCGCAATACGGACCGCTCACGCGCGGCTCTGCAAGCAGCAGTGATGTCATTTGGAACGTGACGTCACAGTATATAGGCGGGTATAAAAAAGGCTCACTTTGCTCAATCTCAGTCACTTGCAGTTACTGTTTTAGCGTTGATATAGCGACGTTGTTCTCAAAAGAAAGACAAAGTGGATCACAACAATGGACTCTTTCATAGATGTATCATAGCAAGGTAACAGTTATACAGTTGTAACTTTTTTTTAAAAAGCCAATTGGTACCAAAATCAAATCTCCTACAGCTGTATTTGGTTATGACACATATACCTGAGGATAGGAGTTAAGAGGCACTCACAGAGCTCAAGAGTGGATTCCGCTTGACATCACGAATATTTAGAGGCGTGTTAGTGTGACGTCACTGGGATTGGCTATAGTTGTGGGAGCGTGCACAGTTGGAAAGAAGTCTTTTAAAAAATACGATGCCATAATAAAACAACCTAATTCTGTTGAGCTGCTATTACTACAAGTTTCTTAATGATATGTAAAAGCATTCGCAATCCCGTGATAAATCTTCACTTGACTGTCGATGTAGAGAAAAGAGTGCAAGTACTCTGACCGCTTTGGGTTAGTATAGGCCTTGGTTACATATTACCTGAGGAATATGTCAAAAGAAAGACAAAGTGGATTACAACAATGGACTCTTCTTTCATAGATGTATCATAGCAAGCTAAGCACAGTTGTAACCTTGAAAAAAAAAAAAAAAAGCCAACTGGTACACCAAAATCAAACGACCTGCAGCTGCATTTACCCTGTTATGACACGTCTGAGGGTCATGAGGATCTTTCCCTTTATGTTTACCAGTAATTTAAAGGGGTCATGAATTGAGAAATCAAAATTTCCTTGAGGTTTTGACATATAAGAGGTCATAAGAATATCCTGTAAGTTTCATAACTGAAAACTTCCTTCATAGTCCAAAAACCGCTTTTATTGAAATCAGAACCCCATACGGAAATCTGGTAAATGGCCATAGCCTATATGAATATTTATATATTGTTAATATATGTGAAGATGTATGTATTTGTAATTCCATTGTTTGCTGGAGACATATATGATAAAAGTACAAACATGTGGATAACATGTTTTAAAAAAGTGTACATGCAGATAATATAATATTACTCAAATTAAAGGCCATTTAGCCTAAAGATACACTTTAATGATAGTTTGTTAACACTCTTAGGGCGTTCACACTTTTTTGAAGCTGCCAGCGTCTGTTTTACATTATAATCCTATGGAGTAAACCGTGTTTTCAAAAAAGTCGTGAGCGCTTTTTTAAACGCCAACGCCGACGTCTTTTTCTGCAGCTCAGAACGTCTTTTCAATTTGAAAAAAGTTAACTTTTCTGATAAAAACGCCCTACGTCAAGCGCCTTTTTGACAGCTGACCAATGACAAGCGAGTAGCGAGACCTGACTCGTTTCCATAACAACAAGAAAAATGGAGAAGGTGCCGCTAGATCTACTAAACAGCAGTAGCAGGTCTTCAAACTGCCTTTTGTTAAGTCTAAAATATTACGCAAACCGCGCATCATCCAACCGGAGCTCCTGGACTAAATTATTGTAAGCACCATACTGTTTTCTTCCCCGTATAATGTCGTGCACAGCACTCTTGTTGCAGCTGTTGTTATAGCAACAAAAGACGCCCTCGGCTGCCATTTGGAACCAATAGCATATTGGTTAATATTTTAATATTAATATAATATAATATAATATATATATATATATATATATATATATATAATTTTTTTTTTTTTTTTTTTTTTTTACTAAAAGAGCGCTCTTGTCAACCTTTTCTTGTAAAAAAAGACGTCAAGTGTGAACACGCCCTTAAGTGCACTTTTTAATAATATCTATTAACTCATGAGTTAAGTTTAACCTAAATGTGTATTTTAAATAATTTAGTAGTGCTTTAAAGAATTACATTTATTTTTTCAGCAATGCCAACATTTTCTTATTAGTCTACTGTGTGTTTCCAAAAATATAGACTTACCTGCCCTCTTTACACTTAACAAATTGTCATATACATAAAAGTACCAAAAAGTACCATGGTATTATGTTTTGGACATGAATACATGATATCCATGATCGTGCTGTAGGCTATAGGGTAGAGTGGGGGGAAACGCCCCCTTTAAGGACTGTGTAACTTTTCTGTGAAACAAAAGTTAAATGTGTCTAGAATAGTTATCCTAGTTTTCAGTGATAATGACATAAATTATAAACCAAGTATGAAAAATATCCAGAGTTTTCATGTTATTAGATTTTTACCAAAAATTTAATTCGTACCACTCTGACAAAGCAATTTGCTTTATATGTTTACAGCAAAATCAGAGTACAAGCATGTTTTAGCTTAAAATTAAAAAGACAAGCCAAAATAAATATGAAAATGTATTAATGAACCATGCTGAAAATCATCCTTTTAAAAAAAAAAAAAAAAAAAAAATGTTAGCTGATGCTAACTGGGTGGCTAACTAGCTAGCTGATGCTAATGTGAGGTAATTTTTAAATATAAAGTCCAAATATTTTTATTCAACCACCTAGTTAGATTACATTTGATGGAAAAACAAAGAATGTGATGTTCAGAACATGGTAACTACAGTAATTATGATCGTGGGAAGCAATGCCCCTGCGGGCGTTTTACCCCACAGACTATGTTTGAAAAAAAAAAAAAAAATGATGTCATTCTGAAAATATAATTATATTTTCCTTAAATAACAGGTAATCCCTAACTACAGGCCTTGTTATTCTCATATCATATATATAACTGTGATGTTCTGCAAAACAAGCTTTAGAACACTTTTTTTCTTACTGTTAAAAATTATATCACTTAACGTGAAATCCGTTTTCTCTCAGGTACGTCACCAGTGTAAGCTTTGCGGTCAAAACTTCTACATCACTCTGGTCAACGTAGTCCATACCAACAACAAAAATGTATCTTGATTTTATCTAGTGGTTATTTTGGGAAAAACAGTAGGGGGGCGTTTTCCCCCACTCTACCCTACCATAGTAGGCCTGTTACCATCACTGTACTATGGTAGTCAATCTCCCGTCGCTTATATTTATATTAGTATATATTTCTTTGTTTTTGTGCCTTTGTGTGCTGCTAGAGATCTATAGTGATTCCACTAGAGCAGTGGTTCACAAGTTCACACTTACAAATAAGTCAGAGAATAAATGGTATGCATATTTGGTGTGCTGCCCGAGGAGAGGGCTCCGAGCTATAGGTATTTGGCCCGAACCCAGAGTACTCCCTCCGTATTCCTGGCTGTGGTAGGAACAAGCCAAGAGTGGAGTCGGGGTGTGTGGAGGGATGATGAAAACGGTCGAGGAATGTAGGTGAGTCGACTGTGTGTATATATACGTATATGCTTCCTCTCATGCTGATAGGATAGACGTGGTAATTGCTGATGACGAGTTGATTGGATTGATCAATTGAACGTGCTCCTCCCGAACTTTGTTAATGAAACATAATTGATCAACCTTTGACTCCAAGGCCAATATTCAAAATCCCTCCTATCTAAGCTAATATAACTGTTCTAATAAAACATAAACTCAAAAATATGATGTCATCTTTATTTTTGTGTTTAATGTTGTACATATTTATTTTTGTGGGTTTTTAAAAAAAAAATAAATAATAATAATTAACCAATTCTTTAGAAACATTATCATATAGCTGAAATGATCATTAATATGGCCATGAACTGATTTTTGTTGTAATCTATATGACCCTAATGAAACTTTGAGCTGCATATTACTACTAGTTTCTTTAGTAATGTAAACAATGAGTTTTATAAAAGACACCATATGCCATTCGCGCTCGTGCAGATGCGACCACAATGAACCAGGCTTTATGTGCAAGAAGCAGCAAAAAACGTGAGCGCAGCGATGAAACACGACTGTCTAGCACATATTTACATAGAAAAACAATGGAGAAGCAGGGCAGTGGAACGCAAAAACGCTTCTCTCTCACATGCACACATGCAATCGTATTCATCTAATATGTTAAAATCCAAGATAAATGAAAAGAAACTGTTTGTAATCTATTTTTTATTTCATTAATAAATAGGGTAACTGTCAGGACAGATTATAAAACAAAGTGCCTAGAACTGTTTTATTTTTAAAAACCTGTACATTTCTTTGTAAAAAATTAAAAAAAGAACAACAAAGTAGCACATTACACATAAAAAGTGGCAGGTCTATTAGTTTGCATTTACACCACAAGACTTAATGCACAGATCATTTGACATACAGTTTCAGATTGTTTTGATCCGTCTATTGCTATGTTTATCACTGTCAATCAGATTCATGAAAAATAGTTCAGTTTTAATTAGCCTAATCCAGCAGGTATATCACCAATAATAACATTAATAATTATTAATGATGTATGCAGTGACTAACATGACTGAGACTCACAACCACTTACAATTACACCACATAGCCTACATAATTTACAGCGCAAAAGACCTGCCAAATATTAGACCATTCTTACCTGTATACTACTTAGGCCTAAATCGGCACTGATTAATAGCAAAGCATTGATTCACTAAACAGCATGGTATGATGATTTCTAAATAAATCTGTTTTATTCTGCTCCTCCTAAAAGTACACTAAAAACACAAGCTACGAGTTATTAAGTGGGTTCGCAGAAGCTCCGCCCACAGCGCAACACAGACCGCTCAGCAGTGATGTCATTTGGAACGTGACGTCACAGCATATAGGCGGGTATAAAAAGGCTCACTTTGCTCAATCTCAATCACTTGCTGTTATTGTTTTATCGTTGACATACGTTGTTCTCAAAAGACTCTGACCGCTTTGGGTTAGTAATGTTACATATAGGCCACCTGAGGAATATGTATAGGAGGTAAGAGACACTCACGGAGCTCAAGAGTGGATTCCGCTTTTTGGAGATCGGGCTGGGGAGAGAGGGGAGGAGAGTTATTTGTGTTATTAAATTAAATTGTAACTAACGCAAAACTCAAAATAATCTGCATCTAGCGCATTAGATGTCATTCTGAGAGTTTATTTAGCGTGTCAACCGTTTCCTTGCAGGATTTCTTATGCACATTCTCATGGAAACCCGAGTGCGATTGCGCATATAGGCCATATGCTAGCCTATATGTTCCGATACCTTTCCCTACCCCAGTAACTTGCTAGATCGTACCCTCCCGTTGTTCCAGGACCTCGGAATTTAATACAAATTAAGCACTGGTACACATGCATTTTCTGTAAAGCTGCTTTGAAACATATAGGCCTATAGCTATTGTGAAAAGTGTTATAAAATTAAATGTAAATTGAATTGAAAATCGAATTGAAATGTTGAGCTGGGTATTACTAACAGTTTCTTTAGTAATGATATGTAAACAATGAATTTTATGTAATTAAAAAACAAGTATGAAATTTCGCTCTCGTGCAGCAGCAAGTAAACCAGGCTTTATGGGTGAGACGCAGCAAAAATAGGATGTCAGTTTCATTTTGTGCATCTCCATTTTTATTTTATTTATTTATTTTTTCATTTTTTGAACAGGCTAGCCAATGCCCAATGATCATTAATATGGTCATGAACTGTTTTTTGTTGTAATCTAATGAAACGTCGAGCTGTGCATTACTACCAGTTTGTTTAGTAATGATATGTAAACGATTAATTTTATGTAAATAAAAGACAAGTATGACATTTCGGGCTCGAGCATGCAGCGAGGATCAACCAGCTTTACGCGCAAGACGCTGCAAAAGACGCGAGCACAATTCAGTTCAGTTCATAGCCTATTTATTTGTTTCACAGTAGCCTACATATTGTTTCAAAGCATCCGCAATCCCCTGATGAATCTTCACTCAGCTGTCGTTGTAGAAAAGAGTGCGAGCTCCTGACCGTTTTGGGTTAGTAATGTAGGTTACTATACCTGAGGAATATGTATTGGAGTTCAGAGACACTTACAGAGCAAACAGTGAATTCCTCTTTATACACGCTTGTTACGTATTGTGACGTCACTGGAATTGACTATAAATGGAGCGTCTCTTCATGAGTGTGTGCAGTTGTGGGAGCGCGTTGGTGGGTTTTATTTTCAATATTTTTAATTAGCCAGTGCTTCATAAAGTAGCCTAAATGATCATTAATATGGCCATTAACTGATTTTTGTTGTAATCTGATGTTGTAAACCCTAATGAAACGTTGATACTATGATATGCATTTTATGTAAATAAAAGACAAGTATGAGATTGCGCGCTCGTGCAGACGCGGGGAGGATAAACCAGGCTTTATGCGCGGCCTAGAAAGATCTAGGCCTATCGATACGTCTAGAGACATTAAAGTAGGCTGAATGATCATTAGTCATGAACTAGGCTAATTTTTGTCATAATCTATAGGATCCTAATGAAAGGTTTAGCTGGGTATTAAGTTTCTTTAATGATATGAATTTTACCTAAGTATAGCCTAAATAAAAGGCCAAGTACATTTCAACATGAATAATTTATGAATAAGAATTGCTGAATTAGAAGTTTGTCTGTACGCAGAATCATTATGCATCATTGTCAAAATTCATTGGTAAATTAATTTTTAAATATAAAAATGAATGATGCAATATTAAAATAAAGTGATGTAGCATAATTAAGAACAAACAATAAACAAAAGTTTATTTATAAATTAATATTAAGATTAACCCCAAGATTGCTTTATGTTCAGAATTTCATACAGATTTGTAATGATATGAAGATGAGTAAACTATGACTATTTGTCTGAACAATCCCTTATTTGTAAAACCACTTACAGCCAGAAGTTGTGCCATTATTAGAATTATCATGTAGGCCTACTTTTGATACCTGCAGTTGTGAAATCATTTACTAATACAGACAGTAGCCTAATACCTTTACTTAAATATTTTTTTCTAATGAGCGACTTTAACTTTTAACGTGAATCAATTTCTAAGATTGACCTTTAGATTAGATACTTACACTTTTCCAGACAGACTGCCGGTCTGTGCATTCGTGGTGATTTTCAGTGACTCTTTCTACATTTTTACTCCTGTAGGTGGCGACAAGTGACTACTTTATTAAATTGAGTCATCATTCACTCAACCAGTTCTTTCAAAACACTGATTAATTGAGGAACGAATCACCACTGCTGTGACGGCTGATTCTGCTTTGCCTTCTTTTGGAACTATTTTCGTTGGCGGAGCAAAAATGTGTCTAAAATGTAAGTTACTAATACTTTACTTCTGTGACTGTACTTTGTGACTGTGTTTCTGTGTTTATTTCTAGCGGCAACCTCCCGCGGTCTCTCTTGAAGCCAACACGGATGTGACTTAAACTGCAATTCATCAACTGGCCGCTAGAGACAGGCTCCAAAAGGGAGTCAAATCTGTATCTCCCCCATGTTAAAATGCCCATCTTTACAGCAGAAAAAAATATGTTTACAGCATATGTTTACTTTTTGGTACAAAAAGTGGTTTTGGTCTATATAGCTAATTTTGCCCTTCATGACAACTGTGAGGGGGTGAATTTTTTCATAACTCATCCGTTTAAATTATATTAAGCCTTAAAGTTCATAATTAAGGGCGTGGTCACTTGAGTGACAAGTGGATTGCCACCATAGACTGTAAAAAAAGATGGACGACGCGCCTTAACTCTCTTCCTTTGAAGTAAGTGAAGTCACCAGTGTCCAAATATGGCTCTGACTTCTTGGGTCTCGAGTCTGCGCAGTAGTGAGCGCGAAGTGGAGCCGCGATATCAAGGTCCCAACCACACTCCCGCCTAATCAACTTTTTGTGAAATAAGCAGTTATGGAAATGTATAAATTAAAGTTAAAGCTCCAATCTCCTCCCGAAGTTCCCGAAAAATGTCCGTTGGTGCCTCAGTGACTACTTCGCTCAGAGAAGCTGTCAATCTCAGCTGTCAATCATAACGTCACACCCCCGTATTTATAGCATCAAATAACTAACTAAAATCCAACTTATTTAAAGAACGAACACTTCATCTAACATCAGCGTGATAAAAACTGCCTAAAATGACAGAAACCATCTTTGGAAAAAATGTATTTGAAGTGTAATTTGATTGTTTAGTTTGTCTATGTCCCATTACATTTCATGGAGAGGGCGGGGCTTATGACCTATACTGCATCCAGTCACCTAGGGGAGATCGAGACGCTTTGGCTTCACTTTTCAGGACTCGTGTGGCACACTTGATTGCCTCTATGGTCAAGCCGCTTCTTTGCCCATTTTCAGTTATCCGGGAGTGATGCGCAGTGCCAAGATGGCGACGGCTGTCTCTGCCCACTTTAGGCTTCAAAAATTCAGAAACCTACAGGTGACGTCACGGACACTACATCCATATTTTTTACAGTCTATGGTTTATTTACATGCTCTCTTCTGTTCTTGCAATTATGATGAAAAAAGGGAATGTGCTGATACTTCTAGTGCATTTGCATATTTCAGACTTGTATATTCCCAACAAACATATCTTTACAAAATACAAATAAAGGTAGTAAGTTACTCAGTATTATCTTGTTTATTTACCGGTTATGTAGAAGTTATATCACATTCGCAATCTTCCTGCTGGTCAGCACGTCTGTGATTCAGCTGTAGGCACGACACCGCAAAACTCTTGCTTGTTTAGTATTGCTTATTTAGCTTATGTCTTATATAGCAAAATAAGATGTGTATCTCCATGAAGATTCAGAGATGTTTCTTCTAACCTAAAGAAAAAAAGATATTAGATGTAGGCTATTCATGTAGCCTATATGTTCTCTCAAATATGAGACAGAAATTAGATATAGATACATGACACTATATGCCTGCTTTCTCACACACGTGTATGTGTTTACCACCATGCTACACATATTGTGCCTTACACACATATTGATTTGTTGCTGCTGATATGTTGGCTTGCAGAATTGAAAATAGAATTGTGTCAAAAACTAAAAGGAAGAAACCAGATGTGTGAATGTGTCTCTAGATTTTAAGATGTGCCAGCAGAAAAGGACTGGGAGTGTGTACGTGTGTCTAAAGATTACGTTTTTGCTGATGAACTGCCTTTCAAAAGTGAGGCTTGTGTATAACATTCATTTTCGGCTTACTCTGGTATAGAGGAGATTAGAGGAGCAAACTGTCCTGAAAGTATTCTGACTGAAGAGAACTTACTCTTTTCCCACTATTCTGCTCCTCGCATACATGTAGTTTTCCTCACCAGCTGGAAAAGGCTTTAGTGCCATAAAAAGTGCCACTGTGTTTTACTTGCTCTTTAATGGTGGTCACCAGGGAAGAAATGCTGTGAGGTGGGAAAACCTCTCGTGTGCCTCTGAAGTGTCTGTCTTTAATGATTTCACCAGCTCACTGCGCTCAGGTTAAAGGCTTTACCGTGACTGAATCGTGCTTTATATATGATTCTTCAGTTCAGAGATGTTTTGCATAAGAATTCCGCTTATGAGAAGTCTGGCATTCATTTTCATTGTAATTGACTCGTAGGAGGTTTGCAGTGGGTTGACTTGGTACAGTCCATTCCCTGGGGCTTCCTCTGTTTGTCCCTGTTTATTGTTTCATCTTTCTCTCAGAGAATCAATTTGAGGGGCTGAGATGGGATTTCTACACTCTGGGGGAAAGAATCCTCAGGTGCCAAGATAAAATCAAGAGCAGATATCTTCTTCAGGCCTGTGGAAGCTTTCGAGGAGGTTCGATCAGTATTCAGACCCCAGTCTGCTAGCTGTGCTGAAAAACATCTCACTCAAATCTTCTGACTCAAGCTATGAAGTCAGAAGACATCTCTGTTAGTCACATATGCAGTATGCACACATGCACTCATTCCTGTAGATGTTTAAGGCTCGTCAAACTTCATGTAACTGCCAGTTCTTTCCTAACCACATGAGAAAGTAATGCAGTGTTTGTTTACCTCTGTGGTTATGTTTGCATAGATTTTGAGATCTGAGAGCGATGTGTTTATCAGGTTGCTGAGATTCCATTTCCCTGATACATAATCTGTTTTATATAAGAGCATGTTGGAAGAAGATCAAAGTAGGCATGTGTTTTTCATTTCACTGTCCACTTTACAGGATTTCTTGGAGTGCTCTGCACTTTGTAGACGGTATCATGTTCACCCTCTTCTTTAGTGCCATCTATGTTAAGTGTCTATTAGGATCAGTCCATAAATGTCTGTATATATTTGTTTAAAGAGGAAGCTCTAAGAAGCTCCCAGACAAATTGGATTTATGGATTGATACAGGACAAAAATTCAATTTGTAAACAGTGCTTAAACAAATCTTGGTAGAGCTTTTGTAAAATATGGTAAAATTACAAAGATTCTTGAGCCTCGTTCAAAGCTCAATGAGTTTTTTATTTCTGCATGCCCAGTCGAGCCAGTAGTTCAGATCTGTGCTTCCCCTGCCAACATTTTAATTGGCCCCACTAATCAATCAATCAATCAATCAATCAATCAACCAATCAATCAATTTGGTATAGCAATATATTTTTACATCTACTTACATATATTAAAATACTTACATATCTTTTTTTCATTAATATGAATGAGTTAATGAATAAGTGTTTTTTGTAATAAAAAAAAAAAAGGACAAAAAAAGCAGCCTTGCACTTTGTGGATCTATTAACACTCCATGATATACAAACCCGATTCCAAAAGAGTTGGGACACTGTACAAATTGTGAATAAAAACAGAATGCAATGATGTGGAAGTTTCAAATTTCAATATTTTATTCAGAATACAACATAGATGACATATCAAATGTTTAAACTGAGAAAATGTATCATTTTAAGGGAAAAATAAGTTGATTTTAAATTTCATGGCATCAACACATCTCAAAAAAGTTGGGACAAGGCCATGTTTACCACTGTGTGGCATCCCCTCTTCTTTTTATAACAGTCTGCAAACGTCTGGGGACTGAGGAGACAAGTTGCTCAAGTTTAGGAATAGGAATGTTGTCCCATTCTTGTCTAATACAGGCTTCTAGTTGCTCAACTGTCTTAGGTCTTCTTTATCGCATCTTCCTCTTTATGATGCGCCAAATGTTTTCTATGGGTGAAAGATCTGGACTGCAGGCTGGCCATTTCAGTACCCGGATCCTTCTTCTACGCAGCCATGATGTTGTAATTGATGCAGTATGTGGTCTGGCATTGTCATGTTGGAAAATGCAAGGTCTTCCCTGAAAGAGACGACGTCTGGATGGGAGCATATGTTGTTCTAGAACTTGGATATACCTTTCAGCATTGATGGTGCCTTTCCAGATGTGTAAGCTGCCCATGCCACACGCACTCATGCAACCCCATACCATCAGAGATGCAGGCTTCTGAACTGAGCGCTGATAACAACTTGGGTTGTCCTTGTCCTCTTTAGTCCGGATGACATGGCGTCCCAGTTTTCCAAAAAGAACTTCAAATTTTGATTCGTCTGACCACAGAACAGTTTTCCACTTTGCCACAGTCCATTTTAAATGAGCCTTGGCCCAGAGAAAACGCCTGCGCTTCTGGATCATGTTTAGATATGGCTTCTTTTTTGACCTATAGAGTTTTAGCCGGCAACGGCGAATGGCACGGTGGATTGTGTTCACCGACAATGTTTTCTGGAAGTATTCCTGAGCCCATGTTGTGATTTCCATTACAGTAGCATTCCTGTATGTGATGCAGTGCCGTCTAAGGGCCTGAAGATCACGGGCATCCAGTATGGTTTTCCGGCCTTGACCCTTACGCACAGAGATTGTTCCAGATTCTCTGAATCTTTGGATGATATTATGCACTGTAGATGATGATAACTTCAAACTCTTTGCAATTTTTCTCTGAGAAACTCCTTTCTGATATTGCTCCACTATTTTTCGCCGCAGCATTGGGGGAATTGGTGATCCTCTGCCCATCTTGACTTCTGAGAGACACTGCCACTCTGAGAGGCTCTTTTTATACCCAATCATGTTGCCAATTGACCTAATAAGTTGCAAATTGGTCCTCCAACTGTTCCTTATATGTACATTTAACTTTTCCGGCCTCTTATTGCTACCTGTCCCAACTTTTTTGGAATGTGTAGCTCTCATGAAATCCAAAATGAGCCAATATTTGGCATGACATTTCAAAATGTCTCACTTTCAACATTTGATATGTTATCTATATTCTATTGTGAATAAAATATAAGTTTATGAGATGTGTAAATTATTGCATTCCTTTTTTATTCACAATTTGTACAGTGTCCCAACTTTTTTGGAATCAGGTTTGTATATGATATAGCAAAATTCCTATCGATTGTCACATTGTCGGCACAATATATATTATAGCTAGGCTATAGCTGCAACGTCCGACGTCATCGTCCCATTGATCCGCGAAATTGTCCCACTGAAGCGAAACCCATTGATTCGCTTCAGAAGGCCTTTATTAACCCCCGGAGCCGTGTGAAGTACTTTTATAATAGATGGATGTACTTTTTTGGCCTTCAAATTTTGGGCAGCCATTCACTGCCATTATAAAGCTCAGATTAACCAGGACATTTATTAATATAACTCTGATTGTATTCGTCTGAAAGAAGAATGTCATATACACCTAGGATGTCTTGAGGGTGAGTAACTCATGGGGTAATTTTCATTTTTGGGTGAACTATCCCTTTAAAATTTGTTAATCAAATCTGTGTCTTGTTTCACCGTGTCTACACCGGATGCGAGCAGCACGACACGACAAAAGAACCCATTATAATCAGTGATGTTGTCTGGATGTGGCGTGACGCGAGCGACAAATCTCCGACAGTAAACTGATGCCTCTTTCTATTTATGACGTACTGACATGAAAAACAAATGCTTTGCAACGTGCGCTTTGTCACGTCCAGTGTAGACAGCCTTTAGCTTTTGCGACGCGAGCAACAACGGTCGCGTCCGGTGTAGACACAGTGTTAGAAGACTTGGATTAAACTGCTTTATTCATATGGATTAACTATGTCTTTATGTACCTCTTGAAGCTAAATATTAACTATATATATAGACAATATTTGTATTCAATTTTTTTTGTTAAAAAAAAAATCTCCATTTTTGTTTGGTATGACATGATAGTGAGTAAATAAAGACAGAATTTTTCTATTTTGGGGTGAACTATCCCTTTAAGCACCACTTTTCTTTTGTTTGTGTAATAAATAACTTTAGGTTGATGCCAAGTAAAATTTTATAAAAATGAACATTCAATTCAAGGTCTAGAACATTCAGCTGATACACCCCTGAAAATACTTTTTTTCCCCCAATTAAACCTTGCTGACAAACAACTCTGGAAGACATGTTGTGAAAATTAAAGTACTACAGGGTTTTAAATAAGCACACACCCAATTGAATAAACAATACTCTGTTCCTTCACAACGTTATTTTTATTTATGAAAATTTAAATATGGTGTCTGCCCTGACAAGGGTTATTTTTATATGTGGTGACATCATAAACTAACTTTTTTTTTTTTTTTTCAATGCATATAGAAAAAGGAGCTTGACCAGGTGCAGAAGGCAACAGTCACCATCTTTGCTGTTGAGGAGGAAGAAGGAACGTTACCTTTAAACCCACTGGATGCTTTGATTGTCTTTAAAGATGAGGTGGTGATGTCTTCGGTCAGTGCAATGCACTTAGAGTACACTAAGTTCATACAGTGCTTTTGAATCTTGAGGAAAAATTAACCTTTTTACATAAATTATCCACTCAGTTTCTTTTGGTGTTACAGCATAGTTATTTATATTTTTGTTATTTTAATTTTATAACTTTTTTTCATGTTTGTGCGGTTTTATTTGGTGAAAAAGTCTGATAAGATTGTTTTAAATGTTTTTGACTATACAGCATACTGATTTTGTTTTATGCTTGAACATTTTGTGAAGTAAATCCTGTTCGGTCATCATTTTGTACCAATGTTAGGTTGTGCTTAGTCTTATGTAACTTAAAGTGGGGTATCACACACAGTTTCTGTCAATCTTGAGTACCTATAGAGTAGTATTGCATCCTTCATATCTCCGAAAAGTCTTTAGTTTTATCATATTTATACGCTGTACCGAGTCTTTCCGAATAAAACCGAGCGGCTGGAGGCGTATCGTGTGGGCGGAGCTAAAGAGTCACGAGCGCGCGCAGCTATTGCGTTGAGAGCGCCATGGTTTATGAGGACGTGATTTGGTTTATGGACTATTGTATGTGACTTAGCAGTAGCAAGCGGAACGGTTTTGCACGTCAGACTAGTGCGTGTTTACATAAAAAAACAATGGAATAGTAGCGCATTTGAATGAAGAAGCGCAATTTGTGTGAACGGCCCCTAGGTTTAATATGAAATAATTCATTTAGTTCAACATATTTTCCCACTCTTTGTGTATTGTTGTTTGGAGTGGTTTTACAATAAACAAACAGACACCTATAGTGGTCATCTAAACAAATGTATTTAAACACACACCATACATCGCATGCTCCATTGATATTAACTATACGTTCATGTTGTTTAACGTTACTTGATGTGCACTTACGCGCCGATAGCCAACAACACACAGACATTTGAAGCAGTTTTACTCACCGCCTGCGGTTCCACCGCATGACCATGAACCTTTAACGTTGGGAACGCTCCATCTTTCAGCATTAGACGATAAAACAATCATCGCCGAAATGCAGAAAACAAACAAAAACACTTGCGCAACTCCGTTGCTGCTCCAGAAAAACAAACTCCATCCACTGTCCCCTTAACGCTGGGTTCTTTGGGAAGCTGAACAGGGTTGTCTTGCCCTGACAACCAAAAACACACTTCTTTGGTGACATTGTTGATTTCGTGAAGTCCTGTGACCTGTGCAGCGCAGCCGACGACTTCCCTAAAGCAGAGCAAAGCGCGTTGATGGGCGAGCGTTTGCTCTCTCGCTCTGGTCGACGTGTGCGCGCGCGCGCCCTTCCGAGAGAAGTGCCCGTACAAGGAAATTCCGCCCTTGTTGACGTCACATAGGCCCATACTCGAAAAAAACTTTCCGAAACTTGTGAGAAACCGGAAGGAGTATTTTTGGCACAGAAATACTCCATCAAACGTCCAACTTATTTTTTGAAACTTTGGCCATGTTTAGCATGTTTAGAATCCAAGTCTTTAACAGTGTAAAAAACTCAGAATGCATGAAATAGCATTATACCCCCCCCCCCCCCCCCCCCCCCCCCAATTACTTTGAGTTTGATGAACTTGCCGCAATCGGTTTCCTAAAACCATTTAAGTAACTATATAGTTGTTAAGACTTAGTTAGATTTGTTACCTGAATTCAAACTGAATGAATAAAATAAACTTAAAATCTTTAAGTTCAGTTTACTCTAATGATTGACTAAAACAACACTAAAATATAAGTTAATTTAACTCAATGTATATGAGTTTACAGTACTCATACTTAATGGTTTTAACACTAGAACCGCCACGGGGTAAAATTTACCCATGGCTATTTTTCAAATGTACATGACAGATTTTCAGTATAAATATCCAAGGCTCCCAGTCATTGACTTATACTAAAATTGTGGTATTTACAATCCCCTTTTGTTAAAAATTGTTTAGATAAAACCAGATTTAAAAAACGGGGCATTTATACCTATAAGCGCCAGCAGGTCAAATTTACCCCTATATAATTCCTTTATTTTCGCGCTGTGTTTGAGCAACGTGTCGGCTTACTGTAAACAGTCACACAACGCACGTTCAAATGAAGATGTTTAATCCTATTTATAAATGTTCAAACTTTGGATTAATTATACATTTTTGTTTTGCAATTTTTATCGTGTATTGTTTGCTACCATGTTGCTATTTATTCAAGTCTGCCCATTTCCTTAAAAATAATATTTCCGATCTATGATGTAATGAATAAAACAATTTTCAAGTTTATTGGTGTTGTTCTCTTATTCAAATTCTAAATGATATAACTAAACAAATTAATAATTAATTAGGTGAAACTGTGCGCTTGAATTTGTCGTTGCACATCCTTTGTCATACATCCTATGCAGTGCGGTGAATTATTATTGCTCTTTATTGTCTATTTAGGGTATTTTAGTAATTTAAATAACATGGATTATCTTAATATGTAATTAATGACATTTTATTATAATATTACAACACCCAAATATGTATTTATTTTCTTCTAATTCTCGTTGTCATTGCAGGCTGGTTTAGCCTATATTCACCAAAAAGTGATTAGTGTAGCCTGTTTAAAATAGCATAAAACAACAGGACAAAAACATAGTTGATGACGAAAAATAATCATTTCATGACTCTATACATTACTTTGTGAAGACAGTGGCATAATACAGTGACATATTACGTTTTTTAGCCATATCAAACAGTAATCATCTGCATGGGTAAATTTTACCCGCTGGCGGTTTTAGGTATACAGCGACCCCGGGCGGTTCTAGTGTTAACTTAAATGGTTTAACACAATCGGTTTCCTCAAATGGTTTGAGTTACCGTAACTTATCGGGTTTACAGTGTTAATATTAAGTTGGACCAGTGCAGTTTGGCAAATGGATGGATGATTGATTCAGCTGTGGGCGCCATCTCCTGGCGAGACGCAGGAATTCATTCAACGTGCGACTCTCACAGTGCATTATGTGTATTCTCTAGCCGTTGAGCTCACTTCAGTTGTACACTCTTTATTGCGGTGCATTGTGGGATTGAATGAGTGCACTTAATAACGTCCACTATGGTTTCGGACACCACTACAAACGGCTGTTCCCTCAAATAGCGCCCTATTCAATGGTATAGGGGGTGATTTCGGACACAGCCCTTGTGTATAAATAGCCCTCTTGTTCCCTAGTGATGGGAGAATTGAAGCTTATCAAAGATTACATGAATTGGGCAGTTTGATACACGCTCTGAACCACTGATTCGAAACAAAAGATTCTTAAAGTTTCAAAGCTTCGTGAAGCAGTGTTTTGAAATCGCCCATCACTAGTGTTCCCATTGTCTCTTGTCTAGCTTTGTTCTGGTTCATGTTCAAGTTTAGTTTATCAAGTCAAGCCAAGTCTTTTTTATTAATTTTGTATCTGTATTCATTGGGATTTAAATAAACTGCTCATGGGTTCAGCTACAACTCGCCTCAGTGGATCATTACAATATGTATGATATGACCCCTTTAGAGTTTTATATAAAATGTGACACATCTATGGTATCACATCATAAATCTTAAATATCATAACTCTCCCATGTAAAACTTTCCATCTCACCGATCAAAGTAACTGCCTCCGTTTTTTGTAATTATGCTTAAAGAAAGGTTAAATGTGAAATGCTAATTAACCTTCTCATGGTTATGATGATAGTCTCAGGAGAGTGATTGTGGTTTAAAAGGTTTTTAGCACAAAGCGTGATCGGACTGGTAATGTCAGGATTAAGTAAAGTTCATTAGCATGGCCATCACCTCTCTGACAGCTCCAGGATCAGTTCTCACAGATATACTGTATGAGGCCCCTCCTCTACCATTTAGCCCTTTAAGGAGAAAGCAGAATAGCTAAATTTGCTGACTGTGGTTGTTCAATGCAGATGTCAGGCCCTGGGTTCCAAGTTATCGATGGGGGTTCATTAGTCATTTGGTGGGAGTGCCTGTAATTGCTGACTGTCCATAACAAGTACAACTCCCTTTGGACATATCCATAATGATAGAGTGATTGGGGTTGGACCTCATGGTTCTTGTGACTGACAGACCAAAGCTTGCATTGCACCGGGCACATTATGCATGCAGACTGCTGGCAATTTGTATTAAAACCATGTACTGACCAGAAGAACCTTATAGGCTTTTTTTAGTTTAAAGGCGAAGTTTGCATTTTTTTTGTTAATTGTTTAAAACCGTTTCTTTGATCCCAGTTTAATATTCAGAGATTAAAGTAAACATTGGTAGGTTGATTTAGTTTTAGGACTATCAGCTCGTTTATATGCACAGTTATAATTGAGCTTTAGTCTTCATCTTACTCATCTCATCTTTTGGAAAAAGTGCACAACATTGAGGCCAGTTATTGTCCGATAAATATGTATTCATGCTGGATGAAGCCGAGCTACAATCACATTATCTAGGTCTAAAGGTGCTGTATGGTGCTGTGTGTGTTAAAGGCGCTGTATGTAAGTTTTTGACTGTACTAAAGCATAAAACAATGCTACAGCCAGTTATTTTACTTTGAAATGTGCGTTCCGTGTCGGAATGTCTGTTTTGGTCTGTACGATAACGCACGTTGCCAATTTACCCAATAGTATTTCGCCACCACAGGTTGCCATTTGGCGGAAAACACAGCGTACTGAGCATCGAGTCTGAGGAGGAGGGGGTTGGGGAAACAACTCTCTCCAATACTTTGAATTTGGACTGCAGTACCCATTTCAACCGCTAGCTGTCAATCTCACATACTGCACCTTTAAGTGTTATCCCCATACGTTAAAGGAATATTCCTGATTCAATACGAGTAAAAATCATTCAACAGCTTTTGTGGAATAATGTAAATTACCAAAAAAAAAAAAAAAACATTTTGACTGAAGAAAATACATCTCTCAACTGATGTATACTGGACTTCCAATCATTCCGTCTGCTGATATGTCTCCATCCAATCAACAACCAAACCATGTCCTCACCCTATTTTTTTTTCTTTGCGATAATCCATTTTACTCTGATGTTTGTCACTATATAGAAGAAATTATCTGTTGCTACATCCATTTCATTTCAACTTTAAGAAAAAGAGGGGCATGTTGATTAAGCTCAACTTGTATTGAACTCAAAATGTTGTTAATGTGACATTTTTAAAATGTTTTAGTTCAACTGAACTCTAACTTTTAAAGTTCATGTTAACATACTTGTGGTTTGTTTGTTGCCAACCATCCCAACACTCATTGGAGTCAGTTTGGCACCTGTTTGAAAACAGTCATTGTTCTCAAAGTTTCATTTGGTGTTATCTGAAGTTCATTTGGTGTGCTGTGGAAGAGGTAATTGTGAAATATTTAAAACCCAGTGAAATATTCAAGACCAGCCTAGCGTTTTACTTTTACAAAAACATCTGCTCACTGCCGCAGGAGCTCCCACTAGCACCTCAAGCGCAGAATGTCTGAAAAAATGTGCCAGACAAGGTTAACGCACAGCGTACGACCGACGTGCCCCTCAAGTTGCGTATCCACCACCTGAACTCCCAACCAACTTTGACGAGCAGGAAAGTGACGAGTCCTCGACTGAAACAACGAGAGAAGGTCTCAGCAGTTCAGTGGATATCGCTATGTGTTTCCACAAGGCATAGAAGAGAATATCTAATTAATTCCATTGTGTATGATGCTCAAGTTTAGATATTGAGGGTCATTGAACGAGTCCTATTTAACAACTATCTCTCATTAGAGGCGGGGTGTTCAGATCAAACTCTAGATGATGCCTTTGGGGAAATACTCACTGTGAAAACTTAAACAGTTCAGCTTGAAGATGCACCATTTACAGATAAATGCAACTACTTTCCCCATATTCTTAATGCAGCAGATTCAGATTGGGCACATGTATGCATATCTCGGGCCCTCGTGACAGGGAAAGCATCACGCATGCCAAAAACATCCCTCTAATAGGGTCCTGTGCTCCATTTTCAATTGGATTTTGCTAATAGGCTGTATATGGGCCCCAGGGGAACTTCAAATTGGCTTCATAGTGTCTGTAGCTTTGTTCCCAATAATCAGCACCCATCTGGCCCAGAGAACAGGAGGCAAATACTCCCCAAATGCAGCCCTCCCCCTCTCTCCCTCCACTACCAGCTGCTCTGGGTCGCTTTAACGAGAGTGGAGAGAGCTGATCAGCAGTAACCACTGTACAGAGATGCATATCTCACCCCATATGTGTTATACTGTTATAAAACATTATCTGTGTGTGTGTGTGTATGTGTGTGTGTGTGGAAGACAGCGTTAGAGAGCAAGAGCATGTGCCATGAACGCCCTGGGTGGCGACGTGGCCACTGTCCAATGGGCTGCAGAGATGGTTCATGACAAAGTGTTGCTTTTGGAAACTGTGTATGGCTGGATTGGACAAAATTCAGAATATACTGTAAGGATTGGCTCTTTAGATTGCATGAGTGTTAAATCTGAGAATTTAATTGGTCACACTGCACAGGATGATAAATTGAAATGTGAATTGGAGTGACAGGAAGAGGAATTTACTGAAATTCATTTCAGGAAACTGGACATTAATTTATTCAAATTAAACATAACATTTCTGTAGGTGGCCTTTCAAGTAAAGATTATGATTATTACTGGAAATATTCCATAAGTTGTGTGTATGATAACATGATTATGGGTAATTCATTCTGAAAAATTACATCTATTATTGAAAATTACACTTAAAACAGCTGAATTTAATTCTATTTGAATGATTCTTTCAGAATGCACTTTAATTTGCCGAAAACCAAACTGAAAATAAATAATAAATATTGAGGCACAAGTCGTAGTTAATAGTTAATTAATAGTGAGAGTTGGACCCTAAACTAAAGTGTGACCAAATTAATTAATCAAACTTATTTAATAATCAATAGCTCAAAAACACACATATTTAAATTGCACATAAGGCAGTTTTTATATCAGCTTTTTGATAACAGAATTGTTTCTACTTCTGTTTGTTGGTGAAATATAAACATTTAAACACAATAAACTGTTATGAAAACAAATAACTTGTTTTCATGACAGATTTGTTCAAACATACATTAAATAATGAAGATAGCACTAACAGGTAAAGTAAAAATATAATAAATATGTAGTGCATACATAGGCCTGTATTTAGCCAAATCTCTTCTCTAGAGTTTTTTTTTTTTTATAGCTAACTATAAGTTTATGGACATTGAATAGCTTTCCTGAGGTAAATATTATGTTAAAGGGTTAATTCATGAAAATTCTGTCATTAATTACTCACCCTCATGTCGTTCCAAACATGTAAGACTTTCGTTCATCTTCGGAACACAAATTAAGATCTTTTTAATGAATTCTGAGAGATTTCTGTCCCTCCATTGACAGCCTATGCAACTACCATTTTTAAGCCCCAGAAAGGTAGTAAAGACCTCATTAAAGTAATCCATGTGGTTTAACCTTAAATTTATGAAACCATATAATTTCCGTTTAAAATCGAGAAATTAATATTGTCAACCCAGAGCTTCTGTCCACACACGGCTGACATGTTTAATTGTTGTAGCTTATCCACGTTGTGTGCACAAAAAAAGACACTGAACACAGTCAAAACGTGCCATCGGAGGAGCATTAATTAAAGGTCTGATTCGGTCACTGATTTCGGCCCTCCAAAACCATTTCGGTGCATCCCTAAATCACCCTGCAATGTCATCACATAAGAAGTATAGAGGTATGATGACACAATATACTGTACTTCTTTAAATAATAAAAAATTCACTCACCAGCCAATTTGGCTGCTAAATTTTTAAGTTACCGGCCATTCAGAACTTCTACTAGCCAAAACAAAAATATCAGAAATGAATCATACACTGTAAACCCAAATAAGTTGGCAAAAAAAAATTGAGGCAACCAGTTTCCTCAAATCTTGCACAAAAAAACATAATACAACACTTAATTTTGGCATTTACTGTCCCTTTTGAGTGTCATGGCAAAGCATGCTGGGAAATAGAAATCCCAGCCCAGTTTTGGTTAACTTTAAGTTAGTCTAAATTAAAAGAAACAAGTTCATAAAACTCAAAACAATGAAAACAATTCAGATTACTTAATGTGTCAGTTTTGAGAACTCAAAAGAAAAAGAAAGTTCTAAATAGTTCTAAATTGAGTTGGCTCTACTCAAACCAATTAATTATTTTGAGCGTTAGGGTTTACAGTGTACCTTTGGAGTGGAATCTCACTTAAGATGGCAGAATGCCCTGTGAATACCCTACAAAGCAACCGGAAGTCGTTCATTTTCAGTCAACGACCGTAAGAAAGGATTAAACATGTTGCTGGGCCTAAAGTACCTACCTACTATTACCAAGGCATTTTTTTTCTTTTACATATCATACATTAGATTCAACTCATTAGTAGACACTCCCAAGACCTGATACACATTCGCCCATCTGCCATTAAAGAAAACATATAGTCCCACCAGTGTTCATTTTTATAGTTTTTGTCTTTTGACAAGAATACGTTTGTCAATATTTTGTCATTTAATCAGTGTTACTCTGGCTAAAATCTAATTTTAGTCAAAGAAAGTAACATTTTATATATTGATTTAAACATCTATCAACATTTAATAAAAACAACTTGAGAAAATCTGATCTCATGAAATAACATTAGAACGAGTTCACTATTGTAATATAGAATGCTGTGAATTCACTGAAAACATCAATCACGTGTGTACACAAACAGCTTCTATATCATCTGGCTCTCATTTAAATGATGCATCTCTAAATGTAGCATCTCATTTAGTGAACCTTTGATGGTGTGAGGTCACAAGTGGTGTTTACTTTCTGCCACCTCAGTCGCAACACTGCATCAAGCACACATAGAAAAGTCATGCATCAAATTATGCATAAAACTTCAAGCCCAGGGGGGCGCACTCTCTGGTACACAACAGAGCCCAAATTAATCTCTGTCATTACTAATGCAATCGCAGACTCTTTGTTTAATAAACAGTTTGTCAGTGATTTATTGTTGGGTGACTGTAATTTGATTGCCAGAAGAACAGGGCGGATATGCATATGGCAGCCGGTTCAGATAAACAGAATTATTAGTGCCTGTTAGCACGAAGCAGACATCACAGTCACACCGTACCGCAAGCTCAGAGGAGGGATGGGGGGCGGGAGGGGGCAATTACCCCCAAATTACATAATCAGCCCCTGACGGATGATTCCTCTCGTCCGTTACAGCCCCCGCAGAACGCATCCACACAAACGCAATAATGTCAAGGAAACGGAGGAATGCTTAATGACTTGTGTTTTGTGCTTGTGTCGCTTCTCTCTCTCTTCTCGGGTTGATTTAAGCAGTGAGGCTGTAAGGTCTCTGTCTGGCCTCAGTTAATATAGTGAGGAATGATGATGACTTTTCTGCGTGCCTCTGAGAGGAAATGCCCAATCAAGCTGTGTTTTCTTCAGTTTTGCCAAACTTTAAGAGCAAACTTTGATGATCCAACAAGTGTCATTATTGCCCCTTCTTTTGAGATGTTAAGATTAAGGGATTTTGGAATCCTAAAATCTGTCTGTGATTCTGGTGCACTATAGGCAAATGAAAAATGTACAGTAATCATAAAATAAGATATTTTGGAAAAAAATTGTCTATTAAATGAAATTCAAAACAGTCCAAAGTAGTTTTATATGAACAAAACAGTTCTTCAAATTATCTTCTATTGTGTTTCACAGAAGAAAGTCATGCAGGTTTAGAATGACATGAGGGTGAGTAAATGAACACAGAATTTAAATTTTTTGGTGAATTATCCCTTTAACATAGTTTTTCTTCACTCATAAAACACAGCTTCCCCCTAAGGCTGGGAGAAACATATTACATCTTCGCTATATATATATATATACACCGAATGGTTTCGACAGAAATCCAAATTGACAGGTGAAGTGAATAACACTGATTATCTCTTCATCACGGCAGCTGTTAGTGGGTGGGATGTATTAGGCAGCAAGTGAACATTTTGTCCTCAAAGTTCATGTGTTAGAAGCAGGAAAAATGTGCAAGTGTAAGGATTTGAGCGAGTTTGACAATGGCCAAATTGTGATGGCTAGCCGACTGGGTCAGAGCATCTCCAAAACTGCAGCTCTTGTGGGGTGTTCCCGGTCTGCAGTGGTCAGTATCTATCAAAAGTGGTCCAAGGAAGGAACAGTGGTGAACCGGCGACAGGGTCATGGGCGGCCAAGGCTCATTGATGCACGTGGAGAGCGAAGGCTGGCCCGTGTGGTCCGATCAAACAGACGAGCTACTGTAACTCAAATTGCTCAAGAAGTTAATGCTGGTTCTGATAGAAAGGTGTCAGAATACACAGTGCATCACAGTTTGTTGTGTATGGGGCTGCATAGCCGCAGACCAGTCAGGGTGCCCATGCTGACCCCTGTCCACCGCTGAAAGCGCCAACAGTGGGCACGTGAGCATCAGAACTGAACCACGGAGCAATGGAAGAAGGTGGTCTGGTCTGATGAATCACATTTTCTTTTACATCACGTGGTTGGCTGAGTGCGTGTGCGTCGCTTACCTGGGGAACACATGGCACCAGGATGCACTATGGGAAGAAGGCAAGCCGACGGAGGCAGTGTGATGCTTTAGGCAATGTTCTTTGTGTACTTTGACACGTACCTAAACATTGTTGCAGACCATGTACACCCTTTCATGGAAACGGTATTCCCTGGTGGCTGTGGCCTCTTTCAGCATGATAATGCGCCCTGCCACAAAGCAAAAATGGTTCAGGAATGGTTTGAGGAGCACAACGAGTTTAAGGTGTTGACTTGGCCTCCAAATGTCCCAGATCTCAATCCAATCGAGCATCTGTGGGACGTGCTTAAGAAACAAATCCGATCCATGGACGCCCCACCTCGCAACTTACAGGACTTAAAGGATCTGCTGCTAACATCTTGGTGCCAGATACCACAGCACAGCTTCAGGGGTTTAGTGGAGTCCATGCCTCGATGGGTCAGGGCTGTTTTGGCAGCAAAATGGGGACCAGCACAATATTAGGAAGGTGGTCATAATGTTATGACACCTGATCGGTGTATATGTATATATATATATATATATTTGTAAGATGCTGGAATATCATTGTATGGAAGCTTGTTTCCGCCACGGAATAAAACAATTTAAAAGATAATTGCAACTTTTTATCTCACAATTCTGACTTTTTTTTTTTTCCTCACAATTGCGTTTATATCTTGTACTTCTGACTTTATAACTCACAATTTTGACTTTTCTCAGAATTGTGAGGTATAATTCTGAGGAAAAAAAAGACTGACATTTTTCTCAGAATTGCGAGTTTGTATCTCACAATTCTGACTTTATATCTCACAATTGCATGTTATAAAGTCAGAATTACCTATTTTATTTTTTTATTCTGTGGCGGAAACAAGCTTTCATACTACTGCAACCCAATTTTACCATTGATTTATTATTAACATGTTTTATTTATTATTATTATTATTATTTAATTTTTTATTATTATTTCTTAGAAAATCACAATATTTTTTTTCTTTTTTTTAATTGAAGGTGCTGGAATGCTGTTGCAGCCCAGTTTATCCCCTGAATTTAGGCCATTATGTCAATATTTCTGTTGATATATTGTTTTCTAATGATACCACAACTTCAAAAATCCTCTTCACAATCTTAAAATCATCAAACGTCTTGAAATCTTCTAAATGATGTGTGAGTTTTAAATCACTGCTTACTTAGTGTAAATCAAAGTGCCTCTTTAGTCATATGTGTGAACACAATTCCTATGTGTATGGTTGATATTGTGATAGCACATTCAATTAACTTAACCCACACTCAATAAGATCTTGTTTAGTAAGAAAACAGGCAGGTTGAATGTAACCTACTGTCTTCTCACTCTCCACCACTAGATGGCACTGTGTAACAGATGGGGTTACCCCACAAGCCTGGTCCTCTGAATACTGTAATGAACCAGCAGTATAACACAATGACCTCTAGTGCCCTGTCTGCTCTGCTGATCGAGCGACTCAAGTGTTCCTTCTGATTTGCAGGTAGAATTCTAATTTTGAGTTTGCAGGAAGTGCATTGACATCTAGAAACAAACCTTTGGATTGTGCATAAACAAAACCCCACCTTCGCCTCCAGCTGCAGCTGAAAAGAGAGTAATGAATAAACATTAAGCAAATAGTGTACAAATATAGGCTATACACAACCTAATTTCCATGTGTTGATACATTTCACAGATGGGTTATTTGAGGCATTGTTGGTTGGAGGTGGAATCCTGGTGTGAATTTCACCTTAGTGATTATTAAACTCTATTCTCTCTTCTGTAAAACACGAGGTATGCACACAAACCCATCTCTGATTAATGATGTGTGAACATTCTGATAACTGTACCAACATGGAGGAAGCTGGATTTTTCCAATGTTTTCACCTGGTAGTACACTGAAAATTTGTCAATTTTGTTAAATTAAAAATTGGTGTAGGACTGACCATGAATTGAACCATTTTGATTCAGATTTCACAAATAATTATAAAGAAATAGCAAGCAACACATTGAATTAAATGTGAAATGTTGAAGAAATGACGTGCCACTCTTTTTCTAGATATATTTATTTATTTGTTTAAATACTCCCTGTGGTGAATATCAAGTTTTTAATGTTGTTTTTATATCTATGTGGTGTTTTTAATATGCTTTCAGACAAACCATGTGCAAATTCATAAGTCAACACCATTGCTGAGCATTTTCTCCTTAAAAGTCCAGTGAACCAAAGACAGTCTCAAAAACACGGTTTGAAATCGCTGGTGTTTTTGACATCACAAACTACCTTAGCCAATCACGTCAACGTGCCGGTGGGCTTTAGCATATCATTAACGATAACCGTTCTGAAGCCACAGAGTCTAAAGAGAAGCCATACCGGTATATTTTTCCCAAAAGCATTGTAACAATAGCCACCAACGGTCTCTACGATCAACATAAGTCGTTCAATTCTTTTGGGAAACGCAGCCCTGGTCTGTTATTGTTGTGTTCCGGTAGCATAATGTGGGCAGCTACGACGTTTTCAAAAATGTCAATTTTGGTCCATTTACACTGAAACGCAACCCCGACGTTTTCAAACTAAAACAGGGTCGGCAGCGTATTCAAAAGTATCCGTTTTCGAGGTTTGAAAACGGCGGAGTAGTGTAGATGATAGGCGTAACCGTACCAAAAGTTATGCGTTTTAAAACAAAAACACACTAGTGTAAAAGGGGCCTGAGATGGTGAACGGGAACATGGTTTGTGTAACATTAGCAACACATTATTAGCTGTTTGATAACGTAGTCAAACAAAAGACTAATCATATTAATTAACTTTATGTGTCAGAAGTTGTAAAGAGAGATGCCTTTGTGCAGCGTTTACTACAGTAAAGTTGAGAGAGTGGATCTCTGAGCTGGTGTAAGTGGAGACGGGGATAATTTGCATGTTCATCAGGGTTCCCACTCTTTTTCAGCGATCATTTTCCAGGACTTTTCCAGGACATTTTCAATTTTACTATGGCAAGAATAAAAGACAAGGATCACGCCCTAAAGTAATATATTGCTATCTAAGTCTTAAAAAGGTGTAGTTTATTGCCATGACTTAACTATAAAATCAGTTTTTAATATGAGGTCTTAATCATACATTATGACTATGGAAGCTTGTTTATGCCACAAAATAAAAAATAACAGGTAATTGCAACTTTTTATCTTGTTATTCTGACTTTTTTTCTCGCAACTGCGAGTTATAAAGTCAGAATTGTGACATAAAAGTCAGTCTTTTTTCCTCAGAATTGGACTTTATAACCAGTGTTGCGAAGTCCACGGTTTTCCTGCGGAATTGGGCTACTTTAACACTGTTGCCACGGGCTGTTTTTCATGTCCGGGGGTTGAAACTTCCCCAATTATGTGCTATTTAGCCCCAGGAATGCGAATTTTAGCAGGGAACCCTGCCAAAAAAAAAAAAACACACATTTTACCCCCCGAACCGGGGAACCCCCCCTGAAACGACTGGGCTTGTTTTGGGCTAGTTTCGTGTAGCAATTGGGTGGGTTTTGTTGTGAAAACCTGGCAACCCTGGCATTGGGCTACCTTGTTTATAACTCACAATTGCAAGTTTATTTCTCACAATTCTGAGAAAAGAAGTAAGAATTACAAGATATAAACACAATTGCGAGTTTATATCACGATTATGTAAACTCACAATTGCGAGAAAAATGTTTTGAATTGTAAGATAAAAGGTTGACCTTTTTTTTTTTTATTCAGTGGCAGAAACAAGCTTCCATAGTTTATTGCCATGACTTAACTATAAAATCAGTTTTTTTATATGAGCTCTTCATCATACATTATGACAAACTGTTCTCGTTACCAGTGTCAATATCATGGGAATATAAACTACTCTCACGTGTCAAAACTCAGCATTCCTGAACATCGCACTTTCTGCAACCAACGGTAATTGTTTTGGGCCAGTGATAAACTCTTTGTTTTTTAACTTTTAAAAAAATAATATTCTAGGACAAGAAGTTTTTCCAGGTCATTTTACATTTTCTTAAATTTTCCATGTGTTTTGTCATCAATTTTCCAGGTTTTCAAGGTTTTCCAGGACGAGTGGGAACCCTGGTTCATGTTTCTGTGTATAACTATTAAATGAAGCAAGGGTGTAGAGTTAAATTCAAGCTATTTTAAGATTTTTTTTTTCACAGGAAAAAAAACGTCATTTTTTTTTGTCATTTTAGTGATCAAAGATGAGTTTTAAGGGATACAATTATTGACTACAGGGGGACTAATAATCAATTATATTAAAAATAATCAATTCATATTATTATTATCTTGAAAATATTTTTCTTAGAAAACAATATTTTAGCAGTACTGCTTTTTAATATTTCAAAAACTTATGTTCACCAAATTTAAGGCACAATATGTAATTTTCGCCGCTAGAGGTCGCCTATTCAAAACAAAGGCGTAGCTTGATGACGCCGTGATTTCATAGATCATGGGAGTTGTTGTCTTCACCTCTACAGTCGGTGGAAAAGAATCCGATGGGACTCGGGCAGAAATCATATTCATGGAAGAGGTAATGTATTAAAGATTTATTAACGTTACTGTAGTATGAAGCAGGGTAGGGCTGAAAGCTGTTGGAGCAGAACGAGACCGCTGGAGCAGTGGAGCTTTTATTATGCCGCAGACGACCGCTTCTGCTTGTTCTAGTCATGTGTATGTGGGGTAACATAGTGCTGTTTTATCATATTAGATACATTTGAGTGTGTTGAAAGTTGTTATAATGCTTCCGTTCGCTCGGCCAGGGCCAGCCCGCGGCATAGGCGGAATAGTCAAATGCTAGGGGCGCCACTCATCCATAGGGGTGCCAAAATGAGTTTTATTCCTGTTTTATTACTGATACTATTTTATTAATATTAATTCGAAATACTACTGAATAAAGCAACAACAAAAAAACTCCCCCGACTCTTCCCGGGTCCGCCGCATCAATCTTCCCCCGCCCAGTTAGTGCTTGAAGTGCGTCAGAACGCGCGATCAGTTTAATGCTGGGAACTTGTTGTGCCGCGTCGCCTCTCGCCGCATCCAATGTAGACAGGATTGCTTTCGTTTTTTAGGATGCTTGGCTGCTCACGCCAGGTGTAAACACAGTGAAAGCTGCCTGATTATTTATGACGGATGGCCGAATTCACATGACACAGTGTCAAAAAAACCGAAGCCCTCTGATGCAGGGAAGATAGGGTTAAGGGATAAAGACAGAGGTAAAGTGATGTAATGAATTAACAGTTTATCTAATTGCATAGTATAAAATACTAACGTTTGCTAATTAATTGCAGTTATTTTTACCTTAAACTTTATGCAAGCAGCTTCTTCAAAGGCCACAGACAGTGTGATTTCGTAAAAAATCATGTCAGTTTTTTATAAACACATATAATATTACTTTTTTAATAGCCTAATGTTTTTACTCTACAGTTGTGCAGTTTTAAGGGGATATATGGCATTTTTTAAAAGTATTTGCCGAAATTAGTAATGATATTTATATACAGGTTTATTTAAAATAGCAATATTTTATGTAAAATTCACATTAAATATCTAAATTTCTCAGTTTAATTCATGCTGAAAACATGAATGTGCATAGTTTAGTGGAAGATTGCTGCCATCTACTGGAAAACAAACACTTTTGCTAGTTCACAATGAATAGTTTGTGCATGAATGTTAGATGCAATTACTCTTGCTATTTGTGTTTAGGCTGTAATGTGGCATAGGTGCTATTTTTGTATAGTTTAACTATCATCAGCCTTTTTAAAAAATAAATTAAATAAATAAATAATATATATATATATATCTCATGAACACAATGACAGGGTAGAATGGACTGGACAATTTTTAAAACACAACCAACATATAAAACAACCACAATAAATAAATAAAAAAACATCAATGCATTACATAAAATAAAACAGTACCAGTGTTTCCACAACTTAGACTGACAACATGTAGTGCTAAACCTTGATACAAGGGGCACAAAGTAAAATCTTGCCTAGGGCAGCAAATTGGTCAGGGCCGGCCCTGAGCTCAGCAGCTACTATGAGACACTTGTTGCACACTGCAGTAAGCTAGATCGATATTAGGCATGGTAAAACATGGTACTCGCAGTAAATCAAGGAAACAAGATTTAAACAATAAGACTAACTGAGCTATATAACAATGATTCGTTTTCTGTTGATGAATGTATCCAAACAGTTGCTCACCTGTCTAATAAAACACATAATATATTAAAGCATCTTTGGTGTTTCCATGGTTTCTACAAAATAAAATTGAGGATAACACGGATATGTCATTGATAGGCTACTGGTTAGGTCCTGGTTAAACATTCTTGGAAACATTTGGGATAATGTAAGTACACAAGTCAACAAAATATATAACATTTTTCTAGTGGTTTAAATCCAAATATCTTACATATTGTGCCTTTAAAGTAATGTGGTGCAACAAATTCAGAGCTCGGAGCCCTCTCCTTGGACAGCACACCAAATATGCATTTTTTTTATACTATATCTGATTATATGCAAGTGTGAACTCGTGAATGATTATTCCTGTTGTTCTGACATTTGTATATAGAGCACTTTGTGTGTGTGTGTGTGTGTGTGAAAGGACACTGTTTGAGACCTTCCTGTATATGTCAATAGCAATGAACTGTGTAAAAACACCACTGAGTCTACAAGTGTAGATTTCTAGGTTTGGAAGCAAAATGAGTTTTATCCTAAGCATATCTCTAACACTTATATCTGTCACCGGTGCGAACCAGCTACCGTGACCAAATCAATAGTTGTTTCATTGGGTTACACAGCGAAAGCTTTTGTAATCTTTGTCGGATCTATTATAATTTTTGCACGTAATGCAGAATGTTTTCTGTCCAATACAGATCAATGACTTGTGGAAATACAATGCCACGGAAGACAGATACAATGACCGAAAATGACACGCAACACCAAACCCATTTTATTTTGAAAACATTCCCAACAGAAACCATTAGCAACACCTACATACTGTCAGAATTATGACATAGCAGCTATTTTTTTTCCTCAC
Organism: Coreius guichenoti; assembly: GCA_039654105.1. Lineage (NCBI taxonomy): Eukaryota > Metazoa > Chordata > Actinopteri > Cypriniformes > Gobionidae > Coreius > Coreius guichenoti. Next base: position 29,386,058 of record CM077172.1, on the reverse strand, counting down.
AAATGATGATCGGTACGAACAATGGTACCTCCTGAGGGGGGAGATCACGTTAAAAGAGCATTGTTTTGCAAGACTGAACTGAGGAAAGGATAAGCTCTGTCAAACCGATCTTCAACCAATTTCACATTTCATGTCTTTGATCCTCCCCGTCAGATGTTTAGGCAATTGAATTTGTGATTAATTGCATGAGGGTGGCACTGGGCTAGTAGCGGCGTGTTTTCCCAGTCGAGCGGCTCCTCAGAAGCCCCCTGGGTGAAGACATTTCCTGTCAAACCGCTCATTAAACAAGGAGAATCTACTGCGGTCTGTGCTCCCCCTGGAACAAGAGACAGCTGTTTGCTTAAGAAAAATAAAGCAAAGCTTTGGACATGTGCGGCAATAACGTTCAAAAAGAGGGCCTGCGTTCTGTTCACCAGTTGCCATGGTTATGAGGCTTTTCTTGGCAGCCGACGACCGTAACTTGCTGGTAGTGCTTTGCGCCGTTCAACCCAACCCATCTCCTTCTCCCTCATTCAACAGAAACGTGCAATCCAAATGTCGACCCTGCTGGGCCAGACAGACTGAAATACCTTCTGCCAGTCCACTTAAACAAACTGTACTCACTGAAAGGCCCTGATTGGATCTCCTGCTGCCATCAATCATCCAATCAGGTGTAGTGCAATCCCCTCCCCACTGAGCTCGTCTGCAGTTGAGGTTTTTGTCCCCTTTGTCCCCACCGTGCTCCGGGCTCATGGCGACCAAGTAAACAGCTATCCTACGGATGTCGGAGCTGAATTTTTGTCGGAGCCGAGTCTGTCTCAGTTGGACGGACTGGCTCATTTTGTTTCTCGCTGCGCCATTCCGATTCCATCTAGGCAGGGGTTGGGACTTACCTCTGCTTCAGAAGTGGCTTACAAACCCGATGATTAGTCCAGACATCTTCCAGGTCACGAGTGATGGGGAGTAAGAGGACAGAAGTGGAGGATGGCAAGCTTTCCCTCCTAAACCTTTGCTCTATTATCTCTGCACGGCCTGTAATGAGAGCATCCATGCAGAGTTCATTAGCCCCATGCTTTTACTAATCCAGTAGTGCTGAGTAGGATTATAGCAGCTTTAGTCACCAGGAGTTGGAAACCAGCTAACTTATTTAACAAGCACAGCTTGGCCCCCCAAATTATCACTGTCCTCTTAAATTATGACTCGGCTCTCAGTTCTGCGCTTTAAGTTATTGAATGTTCTGTCTCTTTGGGTGAATCCCAATTCAAATACCATCCATTGTAGGAAACTGAAAAGCGAAGACCGGGAGACTCTTGCTGCGTCCAAAATACACATACTGTCTGAGTAGATACTACATTTTAATTTAAACTTACTTCACAAAAGTATGTTTTATATAGTATGAATATGGGTAGAAGGGTACAATGGTGCTAAAGGTATACCGGGGTAAACGGTGCATTTGATTTTATTTTCCTCTAAACCACTAGATGGCACAAAAACTTGCCGCAGCACTTTCCAAAACATTTCAAGATGCACGTGGAAATTTGGCTGATCCTTGACGCGATCGTGGGCAGCAGCGCAAAGTTGATTCTGTGCTAATTTAATCTAATATTTGAGTTTTTTTTTTAAATGGTGTAGATTTAAGTAGCAAATAAGAATCGCTAAAATTATTGAATATATTTTGAGACAAAGGTCTTGTTAATGATTTTCAGTTTTGTTTAAGTTAATTAAAGCAACAGTTTTTCAATAACTGAAGAATATGTTAAAGTATGGTGTTTGGGGTAAAAAGCACTCCCGCTGTTGGGGCGAAAGGCACAATAATAAACATGATAATAAATATATGGCTGACTTTTCCATTTGTTGACATGACATGGTTAGATTTATATTGGGTGGGTGTCCACCTTAGAGATAATCATAATATTTATAATGAAACCATCATATTTAAAAAAAACGATATTAATCATATCATATGATAAAATTATTTAATGTTACTACTGTAAATCTATATTAAATAATGGGATCTTCTTCGATGCTTTCAGAATCTTTACTTTTTAAAATAATTGTTTCTGTATTTTTAAAATATATTTTTATATTAACATATTTTATTGACAGTATATTTACTGAACAAAAATGAATTCTTTTATTTATCAAAATAAACAGAAAACAATACAAACTTTTCTAAAGTGATTGTTTTGAACAAGTATTAACTTAGACATTATTAAAAACATATTACTTCAGCTAAAGTATTTTTATAAATACTTTGTGCCTTTTCCCCCATGCTGGTTTTATCCCATGTGTGAGGTAAAAGGCCCACCTTGCCATACATTTATGAAATTTTTAAGCAAAATAAACCACTTTTATGATTTTTTTTTTACACAAAATCTGTTGCTCCATCAATGTTCAATACAAACATATATATTTTTTCTGCAATCATACACTATGGGAGTCAGTGTTGCCTAGTCCACCGTTTTCCCGCGGAATTGGGCTACTTTTAAGTTTTTGCCACGGGTAAAATATTTTTCCGTGGGTTAATTTCCACCCCCATAAGTATAATTTTGCCTCCCCCAACACCCCCAAAACACCCCCCAAACGTACAAATTCAGTGGAGAATTTAGCCACCTGATGGTGAAAATCTCATATTTTTGGGCTACTTTTGACTGGCCATTGGGCTACTTTTGTTGCAAAGACCTGGAAACCCTGATGGCAGTGGTGGAAAGCACCTTTTTTCTTATGGTGTGTCTTCAGCCCTGTTGTACCCTATAAATGAAATTCGGACATACTACATCCGCCATTTTGTTACTGTCATGTGACCTACCAGCGTAAAATAACCAATTACATTTAATTGTGTTCAGTCAGTCTATTAAATCTGTTTTGGCTGAGCAAAACTGATCATAATGTTAGTGGATCTTCAATGTACTGTATGTATTACTGAGCTAATATTGCCCATAAACCCTTGCAGTTTTGGCAGGAATTTTTATGTTGCATAAAATTGGTGAATGAATGAATAAAAAGTCATTTCAGTGTAAGAACTTCTAAGGTCCTGAATTTAGCTTTAATCTAACTGTATGTATAGGCCTATGACAAACTAAGGTAAGGTAGTATGTCCCAATAATGGCTTACAACATACAATCGCACTGGCTGAAAATATACCATATTTAATGTTGAATGTGCTTTTAGAAATAGTTTCAGACTTTATTCACTGTCTTATTTACTTCCTATCTTAACATTACCCATAATGAGCCTTGTGTATAGAGTGATGGAGGATATTGATCATTTGTAGTGTCCACTCATTCATCAGTACTATGTGTCCTCATGGACATATCTCTTGAAATCTTATTCAGCGTAACCCAACGGCTCATTTAACATTGGTACTTCAGCCGTACCGCCCATCTTCCTCAAGGTAAAGTGCTTATTTTTCACATACCCACAACCGCTGCTATTCTAGAGGTTTTTGTCTAAGCAGGCCTAATTCATTCTGTTTGTCCCTGGTCTTCATCATGAACCTGGACACACAGACGCTGTTTTCCATTATCAGCAGGCCGCCGGGCCGGATAAGAGGACAGAATGAAAAGGAACTTAACAAGACAAGGAGGACTCTTCTCCATCATCACCAATCAGCCATTCTGGAGGAGGATGGTATTACAGTCTTTTGATGGAGGATGCCTCATCCTCTATATGCCATTGATTTACGTCCATGGATTGTGATGTTTCATTATGGGGCATTTGCAATTTCCTGAGGGCTGAAACCATTACTGTGGCCCTGCATCTCAGCGTGTTGACCATGAGCTTTAATGAGAAAAGAGCGTGTGAGAGGTGGAGAGGGGCACAAAAGAAAAAAGGGAGCAGAAAGGTGTAGAGAGTGGCCGCACTGAGCCATTAGACTGTCAAATTTAAACAAGGCAAACTAAAACGTCACAAAAAAAACACAAGCAAGGTGTGAAAAACAGTACCTCTCATCTCTGATTAGATGTAAGGGGATAAAAGCTTAAAGTAATTTAATCAGCTCTTTGTTCTTCCAAGCAGACGTGGCATATTTTTCGTCTCTCCCTCCCATCTCGGCCTCACTTTCTATTTTCTTCCTAATGTTCCTAAACCCATTATGGGAAGGCCATTCTTTGCAAAAGAAAGGTAAAATGTGCTGTGTTGTGCACTCTCTTTGGTGCCGGCCTTCATGCATTAGAGTACTGCTGTTCCATGTCACTGCATTAGTCGGCTGTCACGGAGTAAAAACGGAATTGTCCTTTAAAAGCAGCTAGCAGTGGTGTGATGTAGCATGTAGGTTTAATTAAAGAGAACTTTGTGCCTGGATCCAACAAAGTCTCATATTTAATGGACCATAGCAGAGATCTAAACCAAATGGTGCTCCTATAGGCCGGGTGCACCAACTAAAACGGCATTAATTATTTTGTAAAATGGCACCCTTTCAAAGACAAACATGCTCTGCTTTAAACTGAAGCTGTACGCTTCCCGCCGGTTTAATAAATCATTGTGAAATGCGTCGGGGTCCACAAAGCAAAAGAATCAAGAACATTTTTTCTCATCCTTGGTCTCAGACCATTGATTTTAACAGATCGTTACGGAAACCGGAGCCCTTTGTAAGTGATTTTCCAGGATTTTTTTAGCGTGGGAAATAAAGAATACTGGCATCCGGGTGTAATGCATTTAAAAATATTTGTGTATCAATATATCAGACTTGAAAGGAGTGTAATTGAATTGGCTAATCAATGCTGCTTTTTTCTCCAGTATATAATTCAGTATCTTGTTTTTGCTCATGTCTAATAATAAATGGAAGAAAATGTGCATAAAATATCATTATGAGTAAAACAGTTTACATAATGGAAACCTTATAATCTTGTGAAAGGAGAACACGATTAAATAAACTGAGGGTTAGCGATTTTATAACCAACACAATTGTTGCATAAAAGTGCATTGTATTTCTGAATGTAAAATCACTATTTAGTTTGCAATGCTGTTTTTCAAAATATCTAAATAATACAGGTTTTGAACTGGATAGTGATAGTTCTCTGCAGATTAATTCTACCGTAAAAGCCCACAGTGTGTAGCTTTACCTACAGAGCTTTCTCCCAAAACACCTGCCCTCATACTGGAACCCACCGCCTTGATTTTAACTGTCAACTATTCCCCAACACATGGACATGCTGCTGTGCGCTACTGCTGGATTTCAAATAAAATGACTCACACTGTGCCAGAAATGATTTGAACAGCTCGAATGAGACATCATGGGGTCTCTTCCCGATCTTCAGTCCATTTGTATCGTTTCCTCTGTTAATGAGGGCAGCTTGTAATCTGGAAATAGCACTGAGTTAATAACACCTGCCTGCTCATAAGAAAAGAAATAAAACTATATAGTAAAAGTGCCATGCAATTGTTTCTTTCAGAGGTTGCAAGTATTTAAAATAAGAAGATATGGAGATCTTAAAGAGATAGTTCACCCAAAAATGAACATTCTGTCATCATTTACGCACCCTCAAGTTGTTCCAAACCTGTACAAATTACACAAAGGAAGATATTTGGAAGAATGTTTGTAACCAAGCAGATTTTTCCATAGTATTTTTTTCCTACAATGGTAGTCAATGGGGGGGGCGAGATCTGCTTGTTTACAAACATTCTTCCAAATATATTCCTTTGTGTACAGCAGAACAAAGAAATGTATACAGGTTTGGAACAATTTGAGGGTGTGTTAATTATGACAATTTTAATTTTTGGGTGAACTCTCTCTTTAAGATCTCCATATCTTTTAATTTTAAATACTTGCAACCTCTGAAAGAAACTATTTTAATTTTTGGGTGAACTATCCCTTTAATAGAATGATTGTTTAAAACTATTCTAAATGTGTAGTTTACATTTAAATAAAGAGATAATTTTCTGTTTCTCCAACTATGTGTTTGATTAATTAAAAACAACAGATTGTTTTTATGTTACATATGATCATATTAAAGCGGTTTTGGAAGCCCGCTAAATTATTTTAATGTAAAGATTTTAATATTTTACTGTTGAACCAGACCTTTTATGAAAATCCCTCATAAAAATAAACAGTGAAATAAATAAGAACTTTTCAGCTCACGCAAAATCTGTAAAAAATATTTGGGATGCTAGCAGTGAATTTAGCCTTAGGAGGGAAAAGAAGTCGGCCATAGACTAAATAGACTAGTTTACTGTACATACAAAAGCACTGTTGTCTGTGCTCCCCTGGACTTTGGATAGTTAAATACTTTTTAATTATGTTTTCCGAGTTTTTATTGTGTTATAATATTACCCAAGGGTACTTTTATTTATGTGGTGTTCAAGTAACATGATACAGATGAATAATACTATATCTGCATATCATTATAACATTGTTATAACTACTGCATCTATATTGCTAAACAACATTCACAACAGCCGAACGATTAAATCCATTTACTCTATTGTATTTCCATTTCTTCCTTACAGGATATTAACATAGGGTGAATTCAGGGTGATTGGGACACTTTTTGCTGTTGAGATGACTTGGAAAAAGTGTCCCAATCAACTTGAATTCACCCTAAATTTTCTATTCCTGGTAATTTAATAAAATAATTCATAAATATTTTTCTTGGAGTAATTGTAGGGACAACTACATTTTTATCTAGTTTGTAAATGAACATTTTCATACTAAATGTTCACACCATTCTTTTACTTAGCAGCTCCTTTTAAAAGTGTGTGTGTGATTCATTACCACATGGCTCTACTGGAGGAGGCAAACTCTGACAATTCCACAAGTCGCATTCTCGCCACCTTATGCTCGCTGCGTTTTCCCAGCCCTCCCCCAGAATTCACCAACAAACAGGATTTTCACAGGAACCTAAGCATGAATGTTTAATTAGCGGCATCTGTTGTGAAATGTGCGCATCGCTAACTGGCACATACCAGCTTCACTTATGGGTCTGTGGGTTTCACTTTATGATCACTATTACATGCATGCATGTCTAATTTTTCAAGCTCTCATGTCTCAACACTCTAAACAGTTTTAATAAAACGTGGTGCTTTTGATTTTGTAGAATATATAACAGAATATGCTACATACTCTCTGTTTGTAAAACTTTTTATATTAAAAACGATATAAAATCAGAGGACCTCTCAATTAAAATCTTCCATCTTTGCTAATCCAGAGATGGTCTTCTTCTTCTTATTATTATTATTAAGGCTCATACAAGGGTCCATTGCTCTACCATTGGAGAAAGCGTAACGGCTAACTTGGATCATGTGTGCCTTGATAACCAATCACATTAGTCTTGACGTCATTGGCTGTGTCCCAATTCAAAGGCTGCATCCTTCGAAGGACTTGCACTTCAAAGGCCACCTTCGAAGGTCGGACTGAGCGTTGTTAAATGGGACTGTCTAGTCTACGCCTAGCAACTGTGACAGCTGCCATTGATGAGTGACAGTAACGTTTGTACTAGATTTTTTTGAAAGTTGTATTAAACTGTCTGAAAACAGAACCGGGTTCATAATCTGTCTAAATATGTTCACCATTGTCCATTTCTGTGTATAATAAAGAATATAAACTATATATAAAAATCACATCTTGGTAAGATACAAGTCAAAATTTGAACCACTTTAAAGTTTTACATTTGTATCATTAGATACACTATATTGGCAAAAGTATTGGGACACCCCTCCAAATCATTGAATTCAGGTGTTCCAATCACTTCTATGGCCACAGGTGTATAAAATCAAGCACCTAGGCATGCAGACTGCTTCTACAAACATTTGTGAAAGAATGGGTCGCTCTCAGGAGCTCAGTGAATTCAAGCCGTGATAGGTTGCCACCTGTGCAATAAGTCCATTCGTGTAATTTCCTCAATACTAAATACTCTACGTTCAACTGTTAGTGGTATTATAACAAAGTAGAAGCAATTGGGAACAACAGCGAAAAATCACAGTGCAGGGTCAGCGCATGCTGACACTTCGTGTGGCCTTCAGATTAGCTCAAGAACAGTGCATAGAGAGCTTCATGCAATGGGTTTCCATGGCCAAGCAGCTGCATCCAAGCCTTACATCAAGTGCAATGCAAAGCATCGGATGCAGTGGTGTAAAGCATGCCGCCACTGGACTATAGAGCAGTGGAGACGTGTTCTCTGGACTGATGAATCACACTTTTCTGTCTGGCAATCCGATGGGGGTTGCCAGGAGAGCTTGCCTGACTGCATTGTGCCAAGTGTAAAGTTTGGTGGAGGGGGGGTTATGGTGTGGGGTTGTTTTTCAGGGGTTGGGCTTGGCCCCTTAGTTCCAGTGAAAGGAACTCTTTATGCTTCAGCACACCAAGACAATTTGGACAATTTCATGCTCCCAACTTTGTGGGAACAGTTTGGGGATGGCCCCTTCTTGTTCCAACATGACTGCGCACCAGTGCACAAAGCAAGGTCCATAAAGACATGGATGAGCGAGTTTGGTGTGGAGGAACTTGACTGGCCTGCACAACAGTCCTGACCTCAACAAGACTGAACACCTTTGGGATGAATTAGAACGGAGACTGCGAGCCAAGCCTTCTCGTCCAACATCAGTGCCTGACCTCACAAATGCGCTTCTAGAAGAATGGTCAAAAACTCCCATAAACACACTCCTAAACCTTGTGGAAAGCCTTCCCAGAAGAGTTGAAGCTGTTATAGCTGCAAAGGGTGGGCCAACTCCATATTAAACCCAACGGATTAAGAAGGGGATGTCATTAAAGTTCATGTGCATGTAAAGGCAGGCGTCCCAAAACTTTTGGCAATATAGTGTATTTGACTAAGTTGAAACCCAATATTTAAACACTTAATACTTAAGTATTTTTAATACATAAAATACTTTAAAAGTGTAATTTAGGCAATTTCTCTCAAAAAATCCTGTCATCACTGGCGCACAATGAATTCTGTGGTAGGCAAGGCCATGAAGGATCCATCTGTTGTATGCTTCATTTCATGGGAAACGGAGGCCGCGTTTGAAGGAGCCTTCGAATGGGGATAGCCTTCGTTGTGCCACGGTGATGCAATTGGCCTTCGAATGTGCCCTTCGAAGGATGCAGCCCCTGAATTGTGACGCAGCAATTTAATTTTGTACAGTGTGCGACAGTCGTACAGTTGTGCGACAGTTAATCACTGTTTGCGGAGACCATAGAAATTAATGAGGAGTGCTGGAAACTGAATCATACCTGTTGCGCAATTGTCCGTGACTTCTCTTATAGAACAGCATTTTTTGGGTGTAAACTCTTAAAATAGATCAATCCAAAACAATGTTTAAGAGCAAACATGTTGAAGATCAGCCGATGGTCTGTCGATTCTTTAAATAAGCTATTTCCTCACAAAAGTGGTTTATTCAGCATAGTGAACCCTTTTCTCCATTGACATCCATTAAGAAAAGGCCTCTTGTCTTTTTCCCTGCGTACTACCGCGTTAACAGGAGTTGCGCAAATGGCTTTGGCTAATCTCATGAGCTCTGAAGCCATAAGAAATTACATCATCACAATGCTATCTGGCTGATGGAATGCAAGATTTTCCCCCCAGAACCAGTTCAGCACAAATCATGCCCTGCAGCCAGTTTCATTGGTTAAGGTTGGGGTTAGTATTTGTTTTAGCATTGTGTAGTCAATCAGCACTGTGATTGACATGACCAATGAAATCCTTAGAGTTGGCTGTTGGGCGGAGTTTGCACTGAGCTAGTTGGGGGGGGGGGGGGGGGAATATATAGAAACACGATTTTTTATTTTATTTTCATTCAATTGAAGCTCTCTCTTCTTAGCAGCAGCTGCCACCATTATTTTCGCTTTCAGACTGAGGTGTGCAGAACCGGCCCACATTGGTTCACACAGAAGGGTCTTTGAGGAGACATTCAGGAGAGCTCAGGATCCATAATTAAGACCCCCTGAGCCCCTTTCCTGGACCATGGCCGTGATATTGCTCCTCTCCTCACACAAATCCTACAACTTATAACGGATTATCCGTTGACAGCCAAATTGCCTGAGGGGATTTTGTTTTCCTTATATGACAAGCCAATCTGTTTGGTTGCCAGAACTATCCTTAACCCCCCACCATCACTACCTCCCTCCCCCTTTTTCCTTTTATAATCTGAGAGGGGTGCAAGGCAAAAAGAAATCTGTTTCATTTGGTACATCTAGGTCCTGCCTCACTGAAGAGGTCATATTTTTATGGACACGGCTGGAGCTCTCATCTTAGAATGTGATGTTACCTTTTCTTATTGTAGCCAATTATCTATTCCCACTCCTGGGCCTCTCTCAGGGCCGCAGTGTGGTAGCACCATGCCAAGTTCAAGATGGTGTCATTTCGAAACCATGGAAACCACTGGATATTCGAGCCAGATTGAAAGATTTTCTATTGGAGGAGATAGATTTGTTTAGATTATGCTTGTCGAGCGGGAGATAGAGCATGTGTGAGAAAGATGTCACATTAAAATTCATCCATGTTGGCCAAACGATTCATGAACTGAATTTGGCATACAAAATAGGGTTTGAAGAGCTAAGCTAAATAACAGCTTCACTTGAGATGATTTTAAAGCTACTTTGAAAGTGTAACTCTTCTGCCCTCCAAAACTCCCTCTTGCTGAACAGATTAACCATGCCTTTTTTATTTTCAGCATATTTTGCTCTCTTTTTTTTTCAAAACTAGGAGCACATGAGGATGAGGAAAAGATGCAATAAAGGAAGATAAAGGAATACATAAATGAGAGGTTTGGGGTTGTGGTCTCTCCTTTAAAGAAATGAATGGTCAAATAAAACTCTGCATAGTGTTGTCATATGATCTTTATCCAAAATACATAAGAGAACAAATACATGCAAGAAAGAATGCTAACCACACGAAGTATAAGCAAGTACAGACCAAGAACTGAACTGGAACAGGAGTATACAGTGGGGAGAACAAGTATTTGATACACTGCCGATTTTGCAGGTTTTCCTACTTACAAAGCATGTAGAGGTCTGTAATTTTTATCATAGGTACACTTCAACTGTGAGAGACGGAATCTAAAATCAAAAATCCAGAAAATCACATTGTATGATTTTTAAATAATTTGCATTTTATTGCATGACATAAGTATTTGATCACCTACCAACCAGTAAGAATTCCGGCTCTCACAGACCTGTTAGTTTTTCTTTAAGAAGCCCTCCTGTTCTCCACTCATTATCTGTATTAACTGCACCTGTTTGAACTCGTTCAAACAAAAGACACTTGTCCACACACTCAATCAAACAGACTCCAACCTCTCCACAATGGCCAAGACCAGAGAGCTGTGTAAGGACATCAGGGATAAAATTGTAGACCTGCACAAGGCTGGGATGGGCTACAGGACAATAGGCAAGCAGCTTGGTGAGAAGGCAACAACTGTTGGCACAATTATTAGAAAATGGAAGAAGTTCAAGATGACGGTCAATCTCCCTCGGTCTGGGGCACCATGCAAGATCTCACCTCGTGGGGCATCAATGATCATGAGGAAGGTGAGGGATCAGCCCAGAACTACACGGCAGGACCTGGTCAATGACCTGAAGAGAGCTGGGACCACAGTCTCAAAGAAAACCATTAGTAACACACTACGCCGTCATGGATTAAAATCCTGCAGCGCACGCAAGGTCCCCCTGCTCAAGCCAGCGCATGTCCAGGCCGGTCTGAAGTTTGCCAATGACCATCTGGATGATCCAGAGGAGGAATGTGAGAAGGTCATGTGGTCTGATGAGACAAAAATAGAGCTTTTTGGTCTAAACTCCACTCGCCGTGTTTGGAGGAAGAAGGATGAGTACAACCCCAAGAACACCATCCCAACTGTGAAGCATGGAGGTGGAAACATCATTCTTTGGGGATGCTTTTCTGCAAAGGGGACAGGACGACTGCACCGTATTGAGGGGAGGATGGATGGGGCCATGTATCGCGAGATCTTGGCCAACAACCTCCTTCCCTCAGTAAGAGCATTGAAGATGGGTCGTGGCTGGGTCTTCCAGCATGACAACGACCCGAAACACACAGCCAGGGCAACTAAGGAGTGGCTCCGTAAGAAGCATCTCAGGGTCCTGGAGTGGCCTAGCCAGTCTCCAGACCTGAACCCAATAGAAAATCTTTGGAGGGAGCTGAAAGTCCGTATTGCCCAGCGACAGCCCCGAAACCTGAAGGATCTGGAGAAGGTTTGTATGGAGGAGTGGGCCAAAATCCCTGCTGCAGTGTGTGCAAACCTGGTCAAGAACTACAGGAAACGTATGATCTCTGTAATTGCAAAGGTTTCTGTACCAAATATTAAGTTCTGCTTTTTTGATGTATCAAATACTTATGTCATGCAATAAAATGCTAATTAATTACTTAAAAATCATACAATGTGATTTTCTGGATTTTTGTTTTAGATTCCGCCTCTCACAGTTGAAGTGTACCTATGATTACAGACCTCTACATGCTTTGTAAGTGGGCAAACTTGCAAAATCAGCAGTGTATCAAATACTTGTTCTCCCCACTGTATACCTTGCAAACTTAACGATACACAGGTGATAATATCCAAGTAATGAAACAAACAAAACCAAAGCCACTGGAAGGCAAGCCTGCAACCTTGGTGCACAGGTAGGGAGACCAGAGGCTGTTTTTTTTTCTAATGGAAGTCAATGCTTCACTACACTGAATAAACTATTTCCTCACAAAAGTGGTTTATCATTTAATGAATCGACTGCCTGTCCACTAATCTTCAACATGTTTTACGCTAAACAATACTTTTGTTGGGAATGATCTGTAAATTTTACTATGACAAAAAAGGTATTTTATAAGAGAAGTCTGAGAAAGGGAATGTCGCGACAGGTACAGTAGGACTGATTTACGGCATTACCATAGTATTTAATAGTAACATTGTCACGTCACGTGGTAACAAAGCTGGCAAAGACGAGGAATACATAGAATTACTTTTAATCAACAAACTCACAGGAGATTCTCAGGAGAAAACACCAAACACTGATGCTTACACAGACGATAACGGACGGAGACTGAGGGAGCACACAGGGACTAAATACATGGAGCTTAATACGTAAATTAACAGGGCACCTGTGTGTGAAATGACTAATTAGACAGGGAAAAACTAGGTCATAGGACAAGACAGACAGGCAAAACAAAGCACACACGTTACAAATATTGAGTGATACTATATATTGTCTAAAGACAGTAAAAAATACAGATGTCTTTCTTTGGCTTTCAGGTTTTACCAGTTATGATAAGACTTGAATTGTAATGACTATTATAACTGCATGTATGCAAATGACGCTGATATTATGCATTAATGAATAAAGATAAAATGAATAATTTAATTATAAATATTGTGTTATATTGTATGTTGTTTAATAAAAAAATGAAGTGTTCTTTCTATCGCTGCCAGGTTAGTCTTGTATTGTAACGATTTATTACTGCTGTGTGCCTAATGATGATACAACGCTTTAATGAATGATGGTTAAAAGTACATATGTATTCAATTACAATTACGTTTTTTGGTGTACTCCTAAATGTAGTTTTATGCACCCTGCAGTGACTAGTAAATGCAGCTAATAGAGCACAAACAATGCAGTCCTATTGTATGTTTACTAGCGATATAACACCAAATACAGAACATTTCTTTATGAGACCAACGCACTAATAATCCATAAGAAACTTATATAACTGACTATAAGACAATCTCTGATATAACTAAACAGTGCAGGGAAACAGGAACTAAAGGAAACTAACCAGAATATCAAAATAAGAGTCTTTGCCACTGACACCTGTTTGCTTATTTTAAACACACACACACACACACACACACACACACACTTTAGGAAATAGGCCAAGCATCTTTTCTCCCTCCTCCTCACACCAGAGATGGGCACTCGAGTCGCATTTTATGAGACTTCAGACTTGACTCGGACTCGACCTGAAATGACTTCAGACTTGGCAAAAAAAAAAAAAAAAAGACTTGTGAATATTCGTGAAAATACTCGCGAAAAACAACTCAAGTCTTTAATCCTTAACTATCGTAAATTAACGAGGAGGAAAAGAGAGAGAGAGAGGGGAGGGGAGAGGGGAGGGGAGAGGGGAGGGGAAGAAAGAAAGGAAAAGGAAAAAAAGAAAGAAAAAAAAAGCGCGGCCCGAACGAGAGAAGAGGAAGAGCGAGAGGGGCGCTCCGGCATCCTCTGATCGCGGCGCTTCTTTTGCGCGGCCCGAGAGGGGGAGCGAGGGAGGCGGGATCTGCATCGAGGCTGGCGAGCCGAGCCCGCAGGGTCGGCAGCGCCATCTCATCGCACTCCGGGCAGCCGCCCTAGAGAGTGCAACTTCGGCGTGGTCTCAGCCGAGACACGCGCGATACCCGCCGACGAATGACGAGGCATTTGCAACAACGCCCGTCTGCTCTATTGTGAGTGTGTGTGTGTTGCGGCGGCACACACACACACACACACACAAAATAACAAGGAATAATAAAGGATATAAGGATATCGACACGCCAGATGGCGCAGCTGGAACAGCAAGGGCTTAAGACGGAGTCCAAAGTAGGAATCCGGCGTCTTCAGAGCAGAGCTGGCTCCGCCGGAGGCTTGTCAACGGCGATGATTTCACAGTTCTGGAGGTCAGCGAAGAGTGAGTTCGCTGACAGAGATTAAATTTGAATACTATGGTTTGACATGGGCTTTTAAAGCCTAAATATGCAAATATAGGCGGTGTCTGACGTGGCTTTGGGCGCGAAGCGACCCCATTGGTGCACTCCTCAGCCGCCCCCCCATAGGTTCGTGCAGTTGCCGCAGCACAGCCAATCAGCGCGCTAGTACGCTCCGCCTGGGTCCGCTGTGCAGCTGCACTGCGTTTTACATTATGCAAAATTATAAGGATAAATTTTGGCTTCATATTCTCGAAAAATAAGGAATTTCCCATAGCGTAAGCTACTTACGCAATACGAGAGTACTCTCGAAAGGGAACTCACACATCTAGCTGTTTTACTGTGGTGTAGCTGGGTGGCTCTTTTGGATTGCCAGCTTGTTAAAACCTGAATAAAATCTAACCTTTAAACCTAGCACTACGTTTTAATTTGATCAATCTTTTCGTAGTATATGCAGCTTTTCTCTCTGTTAATATGTGTCTACGAGAGAGAAAGAGAGAGAGAGAGAGAGAGAGAGAGAGAAATATGTTAACCCATTTATTACTTAAAGCGCATATTTTAACGTATCGCAATCAGCATGCGTACAGTTTTCTATTGACTTGAAACAACTGGAAACATTCCAAGGTTTGATATTTTCTGATAATGTCTGTCGTCAATAACAACGCTGTATAACAAACGTAACTGGCGCCATCTTGTGTCCACTCAGACTGTATTGAAAATTACTACTCGTCTTGTTGCCAGGACAATTGTTTTGTATTGTACATTATAATGGATTATAACGTAACAGGCTGGATGTATCCCTTACATCTTAGGACCTTTATTACAAACAAAACAGATGATAGAATGGTCATATATTTTGTATAATTTCTAAAAAAAAAAAAAAAAAAAAAGGATTTTTGAATATGACACAATGTGACACAAATATCGATTTCGATCTTGATTCAGTATCAATTCATATGTATATAGCCTACTGTACATATAAGGAAAAATAAATTTGCCTTTTTAGCACTATTTTAAACTTTTGGGTTAAATTATATTCACTTGTGTGTGCTTATATAAGTATCTAGTTATCTAGTGTTTGATCATGTCTAAATATTAATTCAAATGCAAAACCTAAAAATAAGTAAGCAGTTAAGATCTGCAATACCTTTTTGGGCAACTAGACTAGATAGGCCTACATGTATATTTATTAAAGAGCCGAGGCACCTAGTGGGTAATGGCATTACAAATGAAAATTATTAATTTTCAAGCCATAAAATGACACTAATTTGCCTCTTTGCAAAGGAATTCTCTATTTTAACCTTAATTACTACACTAATTGTAATATAAATAATAAAAATATTAGAAGAAAAATATTTTAAGTGGTCATTAATGGACCATAATTATTGCACAAATAGTATTTAGTACTAAAAGATCTCCTCAAAACATTCAATAAACATTATTGAACTAAAATATAGAACATTTATTTAATTGAAAATAGTTAAGGTGTATGGTCACATTTGACCACCAATGAGTATGAGTGTGACCAATTAGTAAGGAATACCTGAGGGCTAAATACAAGAAAAACACTAACATTAATGTTAACAATGTTGCATCTCCATCACTCTCCATAATAAAATGATACTGTAAATGTGGTTGACGTAATAATCAATGCACAGTATACTGTACTGTTTACCAAAAATGGCTGCAAATACCTGTATAGTGAAGCTGTTGTCTATCCACATTAACCAAAACGGTATTTATTGTTTGAATTTCGTATTAAAACTTTAAAAAATGTAAAAGCTTAGACTTTGTTTCATATCAAAATCAGGTTTGGCAATTTGGCGTGAGATTTACTTGGGCAGAGTGAGAGCGTAAGACAGAGCCTGAAAGCGTGTGAGAGTTGGCAACCCTGTACTAAGTAATTTGTGACAGAGCGCAAGGGCAGGGATTTGTGTGATGTATAGAGATGTTGCCTATGCAGAGTACCCCAAAACACTTACTTGTAAAATTTCATTCACTTAGGATGCTGCTTATTAGAAAACAGCTTCCTGTGAAGGCAGAAGACAGCAAAGTAGTGCACTAGGTTTTGGAACGGAGCCTTTGTATAGTGATGTTTAAGAAATTATCTTTTATGTAATGCATAGTAATGCACTGACATTCATTTAAAGCTACAGAGTGAAGACATTGGCTTTTCTACAGCCATTGAGTCCAATTTTTGTCTGCAGTGTTAGGAAAACATTTGATTTTCAGTTTTGTCAGTAAAAGGTCACAACAGGCCTGAATGCCAAGTCAAAGTGATTTTCTCCAACTGTGAAGCTGGGACCCTTTTGACCAGGTCAGCTGCAAAATTCAATTGAACTGCATCACCACATTCACTGCCTGCACTGTTACAGCCCTCTTTGCCATGGTGGCATGTTTTATGCTCTTCCAGCAGTTTATCGAAATGTGTCAAAAAGAGATGTCTCTGCTGAAAATGTTCCTTTTTTAGAGTTTAAAGGTGCACTATGTAACTTTTCCGTGCGCTAGAGGTCGCCTATTCAAAACAAAGGCGTAGCTTGATGACACCAAGTTTGAGCGCAGAATCTTGGGACATGTGGTCTTCGCCTTACAGGGACTTTTATTATGCCACAGTCGCTGGCGCCATTTCCACTTTTCCGGTCATGAATATGAGGTAACGCAGCTCTGTTTATCATATTAGATACATTTGAGTGTGTTGAAAATGATGTTATGACGTTACTCTGTGCGTTCGCTCGGCGGCTGCTATGACACTTGTTGCACACTGCAGTAAGAGTAAAGCATTTCTGCAAAATAAAACCGGAAACCGAGGGTAACGTGGATATGACGCCATTGACTGGCGACTCCCTCACCCCTGCTCAGACGTCCCGGTTCCTTGGTTAAAATCGCAATTTTCTCACAATTTACAAATAGTTGGAAACATTTTGGATATTGTAAGTACTGAACTGAACAAAATATATAACACTGGCCTAGTGGTTTTTGGATATTTTACTGCAAAAATCCTACATAGTGCACCTTTAAGTGATTTTCTTCCTTCTCTTCTCACATTCTTTTTATACTGATACTCAAAGGAGGGTAGTGACTTCATAATCTGGATTCTTAGGCACAGTGATGAGAACAAGGGTGGGGAATTTAAGGCTTAGGAAATGCAGATTGATAACAGGCAGACTCTTCTAAAGCTCAGTGGAATAGGTAAACACTGTATTCAATGCACAAGGGGATTATGAACTTCAGCTCCGTATTTTAAATATATTTCATACATTCTGTAATGTTTATTCATGCGGCTTGGAAAGATATCAAACCTGATCTTTGGAAATTGTCCCAGGGCCTGAAGAAGTCAAATAGAAAGAAGAGATCTTTGCTGATTGTGTGTTAGCAAAAGGTTCAAGTGAAAAAGTCCACCAGGTGTTTTGAGCGTGTACATATATTATGGGGACAAAATGTCCCCACGAAGATGGCAATATCCAAAATCCTTGTCCTTGTGGGGACATTTTTGGTCCTCATGAGGAAAACAGCTTATAAATCACACTAAGTGATGTTTTGTGTGATGGGTAGGTTTAGGGGTAGGGTTAGTGTAAGCGAATAGAATATACAGTTTGTACAGTATAAAAACCATTACGTCTATGGAGAGCCCCCACAAAGATAGCGAACCGGACATATATGTGACACTGGACCACAAAACCAGTCATAAGTCGCACGGGTATATTTGTGGCAATAGCCAACAATACATTGTACGGGACAAAATTATAGATTTTTCTTTTATGCCAAAAATCATTAGGATATTAAGTAAAGATCATGTTCCATGAAGATATTTGTAAATTTCCTACTGTAAATATATCAAAAATGTATTATTAGTAGTAATATGCATTGCTAAGGACTTCCTTTGGGCAACTTTAAAGGCGATTTTCTCAATATTTAGATGTTTTTGCGCCCTCAGATTCCAGATTTTCAAATAGTTGTATCTCGACCAAATATTGTCCTATCCTAACAAACCATACATCAATGAAAAGCTTCTTTATTCAACTTTCAGGTGATGTATAGGCTACATATGTATGTACAGTGGGGAGAACAAGTATTTGATACACTGCCGATTTTGCAGGTTTGCCCACTTACAAAGCATGTAGAAGTCTGTAATTTTTATCATAGGTACTCTTCAACTGTGAGTGACGGAATCTAAAAAAATCCAGAAAATCACATTGTATGATTTTTAAGTAATTAATTTACATTTTATTGCATGACATAAGTAGTTGATACATCAGAAAAGCAGAACTTAATATTTGGTACAGAAACCTTTGTTTGCAATTACAGAGATCATACGTTTCCTGTAGTTCTTGACCAGGTTTGCACACACTGCAGCAGGGATTTTGGCCCACTCCTCCATACAGACCTTCTCCAGATCCTTCAGGTTTCGGGGCTGTCGGTGGGCAATACGGACTTTCAGCTCCCTCCAAAGATTTTCTATTGGGTTCAGGTCTGGAGACTGGCTAGGCCACTCCAGAACCTTGAGATGCTTCTTACGGAGCCACTCCTTAGTTGCCCTGGCTGTGTGTTTCGGGTCGTTGTCATGCTGGAAGACCCAGCCACGACCCATCTTCAATGCTCTTACTGAGGGAAGGAGGTTGTTGGCCAAGATCTCGCGATACATGGCCCCATCCATCCTCCCCTCAATACGGTGCAGTCGTCCTGTCCCCTTTGCAGAAAAGCATCCCCAAAGAATGATGTTTCCACCTCCATGCTTCACGGTTGGGATGGTGTTCTTGGGGTTGTACTCATCCTTCTTCTTCCTCCAAACACGGCGAGTGGAGTTTAGACCAAAAAGCTCTATTTTTGTCTCATCAGAGCACATGACCTTCTCCCATTCCTCCTCTGGATCATCCAGATGGTCATTGGCAAACTTCAGACGGGCCTAGACATACGCTGGCTTGAGCAGGGGGACCTTGCGTGCTCTGCAGGATTTTAATCCATGACGGCGTAGTGTGTTACTAATGGTTTTCTTTGAGACTGTGGTCCCAGCTCTCTTCAGGTCATTGACCAGGTCCTGCCGTGTAGTTCTAGGCTGATCCCTCACCTTCCTCATGATCATTGATGCCCCACGAGGTGAGATCTTGCATGGTGCCCCAGACCGAGGGAGATTGACCGTCATCTTGAACTTCTTCCATTTTCTAATAATTGCGCCAACAGTTGTTGCCTTCTCACCAAGCTGCTTGCCTATTGTCCTGTAGCCCATCCCAGCCTTGTGCAGGTCTACAATTTTATCCCTGATGTCCTTACACAGCTCTCTGGTCTTGGCCATTGTGGAGAGGTTGGAGTCTGTTTGATTGAGTGTGTGGACAGGTGTCTTTTATACAGGTAACGAGTTCAAACAGGTGCAGTTAATACAGGTAATGAGTGGAGAACAGGAGGGCTTCTTAAAGAAAAACTAACAGGTCTGTGAGAGCCAGAATTCTTACTGGTTGGTAGGTGATCAAATACTTATGTCATGCAATAAAATGAAAATTAATTATTTAAAAATCATACAATGTGATTTTCTGGATTTTTGTTTTAG
Source organism: Coreius guichenoti (assembly GCA_039654105.1). Taxonomy (NCBI): domain Eukaryota; kingdom Metazoa; phylum Chordata; class Actinopteri; order Cypriniformes; family Gobionidae; genus Coreius; species Coreius guichenoti. The sequence continues at coordinate 29,365,930 of CM077172.1, read as the reverse complement.
ATTCCGTCTCTCACAGTTGAAGTGTACCTATGATAAAAATTACAGACCTCTACATGCTTTGTAAGTAGGAAAACCTGCAAAATCGGCAGTGTATCAAATACTTGTTCTCCCCACTGTATATGTGTGAGTGTGTAAATATACCATAAACACATGACTGAATGAATTGTTGCGATTATGATTGAGCAATTGCAATCACTTACTTTCAGATAGTTTCATACACCTCTCCACCAGCTCTTTTTTTAAAGGTTTTTAATGAGGATTATGGGATCTGCTTCTCTTTTAACCCTTTGGGTCCGTTGACATGACTCATGACTGTAACATCTCTGCTGGAAGTGTGACTTTACTTTTATGTGGAGATTTCATGAATCCTCTGAAAGAAACAAATCCTTTCTTATCCATGTGTGGGTGACTAATTAAGATCAGGGGAAAACAAAGAGAAATATCTGTTTTAAAAAAACTCCATCGCATGTTTAATTAAGCAAAAACCAACTGCACATCTCTCTCTCTCACACACTGCACCTGAACATCACAACAGCACTCATATGAAATCTGAGCATATCATGCATGCAAATGACATATTTTTGGGGGACTTCTTAATGCATGTAAATGGAAAAAAAAAATATTTTGTGCGTATATGTGTTCTGTGCTCATGTGTTGGTTCTCTTGTGTCTGGCAGCTGGCTGTTTTGTTTCGCATGATGGTGATTCAGGAACCTTAAGAGGGCGCTGTTTACCATAGAGAGGAGCTCTCTGGAGGATCAAAAGCTAAAATATTCTCTGCGAGAGCTTATAGTTTGAAACTGTTACATATGGTCAATGATGTGATATATTATGTTATTTAAGGATACGTTAAAATGCAGTTTGTACAGACAATCACTTAATTCAGCTGGACATGTTTTTGAATTAAAATTAATTCCGCTATTTTTGTGTTGTTTGAAGTAAAAAACGTCAATGTAACTGTCCAGAGGTTGTAGGCTAATAAAGAAAATCGGTAACACTTTATTTTACAGTGTCCTTGTTACATATGTTACATGTACTTACCATAGTAATAAGTAAATTATGCATAATTACATGCAACTAACCCTCAACCAAACCCTAATCCAACCATAACCCTATAGTAAGTACATGTAGTTAATTAATATTACTCAGTACTTAAATATATAATTACACTGTAACAATGACAATGAAAATCATTTTATTTTGTTTTTCACAGATGTCTATTGTTTTATTCTCTTCTTGTGTGAGTTGCTAGTTGAATTTCTAGCATGTTACCATTCTTGAACTGTTGAACTGTGCATGACACAATGTAAAATAATAATAAAACAAACACAATATAGCAAATATGTGGAAACAAACACTGAAGAGATATTGTTACATCCATTGTAACCATAGCAACCATGCACTCATATCAATGTGTAAACAGATACAGTGGAAGTGTTTTTATTGAGTTAGTTGATAGCTATCAGACCCACAAAGTAATCAAACCGATATATTGGCCCTGACCATTTGTTGATTACTTGAGTGTCAGAGCAAGTCCAGACATGTCGTGTCCGCAGGTCACCAGCACACTGGGTCAATAGTCACAGAGGAAGACGTTGAGATCTTTCAGAACTGTGCAGGCCATAAATCACAGTTTGTGTGGATCAGCAACTGCCACTGTGAAGGGATTTGTATTAGAAACACTAAAGCAAAGCAGGAAATAAAGAATAGGCGATATTTTCAGATGTGAATAACTGTCACATATTTTTAGTTTAGTTTAGTTCCTCTTCCTGTGTTTAATCCCTGGCTGTGTCCGAAATCGCCCCCTATCCCCTCATTCACTATTCCCTACATTAGTCCACTAATATAGTTCATTTGAGGGAGTGAGTGAAAACAAGTGAGTGAATTCAGACAATGAGTGTGCCGGAAGGGCTGCCGCTTTTGCATAGTTTGTGCTTGCTGTTTAATAAGCATTTGAAACTTTGCCAACTAGCAGCTCTAGTAGTAATGAAAAGATTTATCTTGAACTCTGTCATGGAAACTATGTATGAAACCTTAATTAAACAATTTAATAAATGAATTAAAAAGGAATTTATACCTGTATGATATTATGCTGTAGCCACATTGGACCAGCGGTTTGGAAAATGGATGGATGGATGATTCAGCTCGGGCATCATCTTCTGGTCAGACACGGGAATCCATTCGGCATGCGTTTCTCGCAGTGCATTATAGGTATTCTCTAGCCATTGAGTGTACATCGGTTTTACACTCGTTATTGTGGTGCATTGTGGGATTGAATGAGTGCACTCGATAACATCCACTATGGTTTCAGACACCACTACAAATGGCTGTTCCCTCAAATAGTGCCCCATTTAAGGGTATAGGGGGCAATTTCGGGCACAGCCTCTGTGTCCTTGGTTAATGGTTGCGTATTGGTTGATTGATTAGTCCCACCTGTGCCTTGTTTTACCCCTCATTATCTTTTTGCATTAACTATATATCCTCCTGTTTGGTTCAGTTCTTTGTCTGTTCTCAACTGTTTTAGATGTTTAGCGTTCCGTTCTCCAGCATTATAGGCTACCAGTGTTCCTGAGTGTTGTTTTCATAAATAAAGATACTGCTTAAAGAACCATTTTTGGTTCCCCAAAGAACCCTTCAGTGAACAGCTCTTAAAAGAACCCTTTTTTTTTCTCAGTGTGAAGAACATTTGAAAATTCTAAAGAACCCTTTTCCACTATAAAGAACCTTTTATGCAATGGAAAGATTCCATGGATGTTAAAGGTTCTTCATGAGACCATCGATGACAATAAAGAACCATTATTTTTAAGAGTGTACGATTAGATCCACTACTCTCCCATTTTGAACTAAGCCTGGACAGTAACGTATCATACTAACATTAATATGAGGCTGTAAAGTATATCAAAACAATCAGCATCTGAAACTATATGCTTCTATTTTTGCTGTGATTTATTCTGAATATTTTCCATATTTCAAGTCTCATTCCTTATTTAATAACTTTTTGTAAATGGCAAAACACATTTCCACTCTTCATGAGGATTGCCTTTCCTTTCCATAGACCAGTAGGGTCAAGTGGAATGTCAGGTTGGTCTAGGATTTCAATTAATAGATTTGCATAACTTAATACAGTCTGTTTGGTGCATAGAGTAGTGTTGCAGCTGGGAAAATCATTTTAAGATGGATCAAGATGATGGTGACCTCTTGGTGGGGTAGAAATATAGAAAGACGGGGGGAAGGCAAGAAAAATCTGAGTGATTCAGTGATTTTCATTCTTTCAGGTCCACATGTGCCTCTCTATAAACAGAAAAGTGAATTGCCTCATGCATGAGAATGTGTAATATGTTTGTGGAGTGCAAGAGGGGTGACCTCAGAAGTTAGTGTTTCATTTCGGGCCCACAGATTAACTCTTTATTTATTTATATATTTTTGCACTACATCAGTTGAACCAAAGATCTACTCTTGTGGCCTTCTCAGCCCAGTGGACACAAGAGGAACCTGAAGAAAAATAATAGGTCAGCATTTCCCATTCACCAGATTATAAAGCTCTCCAAGCTACCTTTATTCTGTTATTCTTTCATATCCTTATGGATATTGCAGATATTGGAAAGATCACAATAAAGCATTTACTGTGTGTCTTTTTTTATTGTGGGTTTACGTGTTTATATTTATTTGCTTCAGGGGACTGGGGACATATTGCCAGTGCAGTCATCAATATATCACTGACATTTCCATTCTTATTATCTATGAATTAAAAATGGCATACTGTAGGGAAAAAAAATCAGCAGAAAAATTGAAAAGGTACTGATTTTCTGCTAGGAGAGTATGATTTTTAGTGTCTTTTAAAGAAGTATCTTATTCTGACCAAGGCTGTGTTTAATTATCAAAAATACAGTAAAAACAGCAATATTGTGAAATATTATTACAATTTTTAAAAAAAACTGTTTTCTATTTAAATGTTATAAAATGTCATTTATTCCTGTGATGGTAAAGTTGAATTTTCTTTCATTACTCCAGGATCCTTCAGAAATCATTCTAATATGCTGATTTGGTGCACACACACACACACACACACACAAAAAAATATTATTATAAATTTTTATTATTAATGTTGAAAACAGTTGTGCTGCTTAATACTTTTGTGGAAACCGTGATACATTTTTTAATCAGTATTCTTGGATAAATAGAAAGTTTAAAAGAAACATGCACTTCTTTAAAAATAGAAAACTTTTGTAAAATTTTGTACCCTTGCTGAATAACAGTATTCATTTCCTTTAAAAAATACTTCCTTTACTAACCCTAAACTTTTGAATGGTAGTCTATTATATATATATATACACCGTTCAGGCATAACATTATGACCACTGACAGTTGAAGTGAATAACACTGATCACAAAGGACAACAAAAGGAGTCTTTAATAGTAAATTCCACCATAACTATGCTTAACATAAACAATACTGTAATCTTCATCACGGCACCTGTTAGTGGGTGGAATATATATTAGGCAGCAAGTGAACATTTTGTCCTCAAAGTTGATGTGTTAGAAGCAGGAAAAATGGGCAAGCGTAAGGATTTGAGCGAGTTTGACAAAGGCCAGATTCTGATGGCTAGACAACTGGGTCAGAGCATCTCCAAAACTCCAGCTCTTGTGGGGTGTTCCCGGTCTGTAGTGGTCAGTATCTATCAAAAGTGGTCCAAGGAAGGAACAGTGGTGAACCGGCGACAGGGTCATGGTGCTCATTGAGGCACGTGGGGAGCGAAGGCTGGCCCATATTTTTATCTATATTAACATATTCATATTCTATTTTCTGAAACTTAGAATAAAGATGAAATTGCAATTAGGAACATGTATGTTTGGTTCTTTTTTCTCTGTTCTGGTTTGCCTGTGTTCCCTAGTTAGTGTCCTTGGTTGTTAATTAGTTCTATACACCTGTTTCTGTTCAGATGATTACTCTCCCTTGTATTTAAGCTCTCAGTTTCTTTTGTTTTTATTGTCAAGTATTGTTTGTGTTAAGCATGGTTATGGTGGAATTTACTATTAAAGACTCCTTTTGTTATCCTTTGTGATCATGTGCTTACTACAGCCTACACAGCTCCTGACATACATACTGTATGTGATTATATAATGCTTTGAACAATCTAGTAAATTAGCTTTTGTTTCACTTTGCTGAATGATCTAAATTCACAGTAAAAAGAGGGCATGTCTGAGGACAGTTTCAGCTGGGGACGTTGACATCCATTTTTCATAGCATCAGACATTTGTGATTATTATGCACCATTCTTTTTCTCCTGATATGGTGGCAGCCTGTTTAATATGACTCACTGCCATGGTTCCACACCACTAAATCAAGAAGGAGATGATTTAACAATTTTCTTTTCCTATTATGATACACCTAATTAATTTCATAAAGGCCCCCTTTGCCGATAGACTTAATTACTGCCTATTTTCTACACCCTCAGCGATAGGTGGAAATACACACAAAAAATTCAGTCTTATGTGACAAGGTGCTAATTTGGTCTATTAGGCACAGGTGCAGGCGTACGTGTTCCTGCAATTCTCCCGGTGAATATAACTCCTCTGTAACACTCAGGCGCTGTTTCAGAGTGTGAGAAACCCAATATAATCACACATGTCTATTTTAGTTGATGAAAAGTCAAGAAGAAAGAGGAAAGTCAATGGCATTGGGAACATTTAAGACTGAAGGACCTCGCGTCTGCATTCGCATATGCAGAGATGTCAGGTGCGAGACAAGGGTGGAAAATAATACTTTCACACTAAATGCTAAAATAATGGGAAAAAGTGCCTTTCAGCTTGAATAAGCAGATATAAAAAGACAGAGGTACAGTGATGTCTATGAGAAATATTATTTATAGTCTTGCGTCAGAATCCTGGAGCATTAGATATGAGGCTGTGTTTCTCCATGCTGTTTAATCCTTTCAGTAATGCTAGATTTAGCTTACATTGCATTATAACTCTGTGTCACAAGCATTTTTCCTCTTCCCTGTCCTTTGTTTCAGTGGTGTGTCCTTACACATGCAGACATATGGCATTCATTATTTATTCCTGTATCCATCTATTACACATGTGGTATAAGGTGGAAAGTGAGGGTGCAGTTAACGTTTTGGATGAACGTTTTAGCATTGCCAAATTCCTAATGTTAACTTTTAGTTGACTCTTAATGGAAGCCAGACAACATGTAAGTGGTTAACGACATCCTGTCTACTAAATGACTGCGGATTTAATTCCTTTCAGACGTGATCTGAATGATGCATCTGCATGCTTGCTTTAATGCTGGCTCTATGTCAGAGTATTTCTTCAACATTTCTTCACAAAATACCTATATAAGCAACTGCATTTTACTCTCACATTCTGTCTTCATGAGTAAGTGAGATTATTTTGTATTTACCTTGACAAGATATAGAGGAAAGCAAAAAGAATGGTGGCACTCTGTATTCTGCCTCATTCTAAAGCTGATTATCTATTGAATTTGTTATTGAATAAGTCCATTTTGTCTCACGTTGGCAGCACATGGAGGTATGACGGGTTGGAATCTATGAGCAAGCAAGTGACAACATTGATTCCCGACTGAGATATATTTGGTGGTTTTAAGTAGAAACTCTAAAGGTGATCAATTCACACAAAACAAATGTTCATTAACAAGCTACTATTACTGCAGTATATACTGTACCATTCAAAAGTTTGAGGTCAGAAAATGCTTTTACTTTTATTCAGCAAAGATGCTGAAATACATTTAGGTAGGGCAGATTCTGGGTCTTAGCGCTAGTTTATGATAAACATTTGGTAAGCTTTATATTCTAATTGCTGCACACATCAGACACACTTTTGGCAGAGACCTTGCGTAATACAGCCTGGGGGTGGCGCTCTAATGATGATTGACATACTTTAGTACACAGGACAAACGCAGAGACTGCCATCTTAGAATTGCCATAATGTAGTATTTATTGCGTCCGAATGTTGTTTTAGAATATTACAAGTTGTGTAGGAATTCAAGTGAGGAAAAAAGTCATGTTAATTCTCAGAACAAACAAAACAAACACAACAGAACTACTGTTAAAAGCTATTCACATGAGCATGTTTAAACTAAAGGGTTTATACTCATTAATTTGACACACTACTCCACATAGGAAACAAACACATAGCTGAATCGGACTGATATCGTCTTGGTCTGGGTGGTTTAAGGTGTGTTTACCTAACGTGATTGGAGAAATCTGCCCCAATGGCTCTCTATGAGAGCGCGCTGCAGTTCCATTTTTCACCACAGATTTACATTGTAAATTTGTGGGGCGCTGTAGAGCTAGGGAGGGCTCAGAGACTGGCTGTCCTACTTAGTATCATGAATACATTCCTGCCGAATCTATGCGCTACATTTGAATATATCCTGCTCACTTTACGACCTAAAATATTCTCGAAAATCCGATATTTTTTATATTTGTTTGCTGAACACTAAACACATTTATAATTTATTATTAAATTCAGTATATAGAGGTCTATGTTTGGATGAATATTTTGGTGGGGCTCTGCCTCTGCCCCACCTGCCAATAGAGTGGTGCAGGTATGCTATGCAGGTATGACAACACTTTGTAGGCCAAAACGCAGAAGCAAGTTAGCATTTAGCGCTTCCGGTTCCCTTATCCCGAAGTCAATGGGTTTTTTGAATGGGATTTTGGTTAAATGGCTAAAATAAGGTCTGTGGTGAACACAAGCTCAAGACACTTTCATGTTTTATTCTACGGTTTAAAATACATCAGTATTACCCCACTCGTGTTCTTTTTGAAGCTGTTACGTGTCTTGAAAAAGGCGGTTGCTAACAAGAGGCTAAATGGACTACAGAGGCGGTCGGGGAGATTAAACGTCATCACACCGAACAGGTAAACTCAGTCTGCTTTTACAGCCTCATTATGCTTATAATTGTGCTCCTATAAACTAACTCAAACGTTCTGGGAAAATGTTTTTAGATAAAGACTGAAAGAGTTGTGATGCTAACTGCCAATTGGCCTACAAAGTGACGTCATACCTGCACCACTCTATAATTATACAAAAGATTTCTATTCATCAAAGAATCCTTAAAAAATGTTTCCACAAATTTTGAGCAGCACAACTGCTTTTAACATTAATAATAAGAAGAAGTGTTTTTGAGCAGCAAATCAGCATATTAGAATGACTTCTGAAGGATCATGTGACACTGAAGCTTTGCCAATGCCATCACAGGATTAAATTTTAAAATGTATTCAAGTAGAAAAAGCTTATTTGAAATTGTTTTCTTTCTTTCTTTCTTTCTTTCTTTCTTTCTTTCTTTCTTACTATTAAGAACTTAACTTTCTGCTAGCTTAGCCTATTCCCTACACGTTTAGTTGTACATTTTTTTTAAAAATGTTTTAAACATTTCGGGTTTTTTTAGCATTACAAACAGCCTCATTTTTAACATTATCTGCATAACTATTTCATCAAACTGCCAAAAGTTAAGACATTTATACACATAATTTTTAAAAATGCTAAATACAAACACTTTTATCATGTGACAAAATGCAGCATACTATTGTTACATTTATTGTGCAATAATGCCTACTGTTTCAATAGAGTTCTACAGAGATGACGTCAAAACCCGGAAGACTAATTCGCCACAGGAGATAGAGATTTTACAATGGGGTTGAGTAAAATAAGGTCTGTGGTAAACATAACTTGACAATAATTTTGTTTTGTTCTACAACGTAAACTGCACACACTCACACCCCAAACGTCTAGTTATTTATTATGACATATGTTTTTAAATAAAAATAACAGTGTGCAGTTTATGTTGTAGAGCAAAATGTTCAAGTATCATCAAGTTATGTTTACCACAGACCTTATTTTACTCATTAATTGAAAAACCATATGAAACCCCATAGGAAAATCTCAAGGGAACCAAGCAGTCACGAATTATCCTTGCGGGTTTTGTCCCTATAGCACTCTATTAGACTTTTAAAAATAAAGGTTTCAAAAGGGGATTTTCACAGCAATGCCATAAAGAACCATTTTGGGTTCCCTAAAGAACATTTTAATAATCTAAAGAACCTTTCACTAGAACATTTCGTGCAATGGGAAGTTTCCATGAATGTTAAAGGTTCTTCAATAAAGAATCTTTATTTTTCTATTATTAAAAGAATTGCAGGCAGTAAACAGTAGTCTCTATACTGTGCAGTATTCAGAAAGTAGTATGCTAGTGTTCCATTCCAAACGCAGCCAGTGAAAACACAAAAACAGCCTGGCTTTCATATAGTCAACCCTCCTCGAAAGTGTCCTTTCCCCCCCACCATGTGGTTAATTAAGCCATTTTCTGTTGAATGGGCAATCCCAGGGAGAGATGGATGTTGGTTCGGTGAAAACGCCACATAACTGGAAATTAAAGGGGAAAATCTAATGTTTCAGTGGGAAGTCTTCGGTGACGACGACCCCCTGTTGCAACTCCTCGGTTTGGACATGTTGTACAGACACATCGATTTGTTCTCGCCGTCTCTGCTGAACAGTGGGAGTGCATTTACACTATAGGCCGTGGATCTGCAGGGGTCAGGTCTAGAAAAGCAGCCTTGCAGACCTACCATACATGTAAATCACACCTTCCATTATAGATTCTCAGGAAGATAATGCAACCTCTCAAACGCATAACACATGTAAGCTTCATTTTATGGATATTTGTTATGGTTTCGTTTGAGATGCTCTGCTTTAAATTTGAGATTGTATTTGCTTAACACCTGACACTTATCACTCTCATGTGTTTTTTGTTAAGGCAGGTGTGTAAGTCATCTGATTGGCACATTTATTCAGTGGTATAGACATAGCCGTTTGATAATACTGTAAAGTGATAGTGATATTGCACATCCAGCAAATGTAAACACATTGCTTGCCAATGGCAAATATACACTGGTAATTTGCATACAAATAGGAGGTCAAATTTGCATATCAGGTCTAAAAGCAACCTATTATGACACTCAGTCTATGAGAAATGTCTCTGAATGAAATTACACTAATCGTTTTCAGTGACTTCTGATACAAATAAAAAATAACTGCTTTTGAATTATATATCTGTTTGACATCATTCACAAACTCAACCTAATACTACATTCTACATGACATCCCTTGTGTGTAAATGTTTTTTAGTAATTGCTTTGTGTATAGGCTATAAATATTCTCTGAATAATCTCTCTGACTCAAATGTAAGTAGCAGTATGTGCTTTAAATATAAACTAAAAACATAAGTATTAAAATAATAATACTTATTAATTTATTATCAGATGGACTATAAGAGAGGCAACAACAGCAAATATTATTCTTCATTAAAATTGAGGGTCCCACTTTATATTAGGTATCTTTATGTAATAACATTTAAATTAATCATTTGATACAATGCACTCACTGTGTACATACATTTTTTTTTTACATTGTACTATAAAAAAACACCTGCATGTAATTACAGCAGTAATTAATTTCTATAATTACATCTTTAATTACAATGTTGACCCTTCCCTTACACTTTAACCCAACCTTAAACCTATACCCATACCACCAAACCTGTCACTAACCTTACCCGTATCCCACCTGAAAAGCAGCAAAAGTGTTTTACAATACAATATGAACACAATAAAAAATATTGTACTTACTTTTTGATGCAAGTACACCAAATATAATGTGTTACCACATTCAGTAAAATAAGAAGCTATACCATTTGATTCCTGCACTCCTTATATTGTGCAAACACACACACAGAGTGTTGGGAAGGTTACTTTGGCAATGTAATAGGTTACAGATTACAAGTTACCCTATTTAAAATGTAATAAGTCTAACTATTCGATTACTTTATTAAAGTAATGTACCTGATTACATTTGATTACTTTTTGATTACTTTTCTAATTTCCAGCACACTGGAACACATTTTCATCACACTGCAACACTGCACACACACACACACACACACACACACACACACACACACACACACACACACACACACACACACACACACACACACACACACACACACACACATGTTGTGTTTTCATGTTTTATGGGAACTTTCCATAGACATAATGATTTTTATACTGTACAAACTGTATATTATATCCCCTTACACTAACCCTACCCTTAAACCTACCCATCACAGAAAACTTTCTGCATGTTTACGTTTTCAAAAAAACATCACTTAGTATGATTTACAAGCTGTTTTCCTCATGGGGACCAAAAAATGTCCCCACAAGGTCAAGGATTTTGGATATTGCTGTCTTTGTGGGGACATTTTACCTGAGCCACACACACACACACACACACACACACACACACACACACACACACACACACACACACACACACACACACACACACACACACACACACACACACAGACAGACAGACAGGAGTGAATTCAGGTTCATTGGGACAAGCACCAAATAAATAAATTAATAAACTATGATGGTTCAACCAATCATTTTAGCAGTTTAAATTCATGCAAAATTGCATCATTTATTTTAAATTCTCTTTTTGTGTTCCACAGAGAAAAAAAATCACAGTTTAGAATGACATAATGAATAATGACAGAATTTAAAATGTCTTTTTAAACACAGCAATTAACCCCAGATTTATCTGGGTGAACTGTCCTATAATCAAATGTCTGAAGCTTTTTTGATATGCATAAAATCATGCAGGCTTTTTTGATATGCATACAAAATTAGACCAGATCTTATTTCTATAAGTAGCACTATCTAACTATAATCCTGTAATCCTAAATAGCAATGCCCTACACTAAACGTTTACTTTAATGTTGTGCTGAGTGCCATGGAGACAGAGTTAGCATTAGTGAAACAGAGCAGAGGAGAGGGCTGTTTTGTGGTTTTGTTTACACAGGATAAGATGCTGTTTGACTGCTGTAAAGAAATGAGTGATGGGTAGAGGAAGTAACAGAACAAACCTTTTCAACCATCTTGCTCCAGCAAATAAATGAGGGCTGTGTTTATAACGGAATCACAATGGAATGGAAATTGTTTTTGTAGAATAGCCTACTATTATCTCGGGATCTTGGCTTGTTTTGGATCTAAAAATAAAATGTGCTGATGGTGTAATCAAGCGCAAAGCTGATAGTATAATTCCCCTAAAGAACGAAGAATCTCTGCAGAAAACACAGGATTTGCACAATTAAAACATGTAGCCCAGCTATTCTTGCACCTCATATTGTAATAACTAACTCTTGCATAACATCAAGGTTCAATAAAATATTGTAAGCTTCAGGTGCAACCGCCCCCGGTGTCTAACAATTATCATTGATTCTTCTTTCATGAAATCTATTTCTCAAGCTAATATTATGTCTGCATTTCATATTATTATTTCATTGGACACATTTTAATTATTCAACACCAACCTCAACATTTTCTGCATTCACTTCGGGGTCTCATTAGCAATTGAAAGTTTTTCAAGTGAAAGTTTTATTTCTTGACCCAGAAAACAGATATTATACTGTGGTACACTGATCTATCAGCATACAGTGTTTATCTCTTATGAGAGATTGAGTGTGTTCCATTTTCCTATTATTCCTCTCCAGCAGTGATCAACACACAGACAGATGGATGGACAGAAGGATGGATGAAGCTATGGATGAATGGATAGACAGAAGGATGGAGGGATAGACTTCTGTAGAAATCAAAATATTACAATTAATAAATTGTATACATTTATTTAATACACGTCGCAACTTTTTTCGACCTGACATTTATAATAAATATCCTACTCTTGTCCTGAGAACAGTTTGGTTCAGCTATCTTAATTATATATTTGAAACGTGTCTTAAAGGAATAGTTCACCCAAAAAAAAGAAAATTCTGTCATCATTTACTCACTCTGTTCCAAACCTGTATGAGTGTCTTTCTTCTGTTGAACACAAATGAAGATATTTTGAAGAATGTTGGTAGTTGATGTTAGCCATTGACTTCCATAGTATTTTTTTCCTGCTATGGAAGTCAATGGATGCCGTCAACTGTCTGGTTGCCTCACATCCACTGTTGAGGCAAAGTCACGTGAGTTTTTTGTTGTGCATTGAGGTATTTATTCCGTAAATGTGTTTCCATTGTAGTTTATGCACGTCTTCTTATTGAAAAAAAAATGTATTCGCCTCAATTGAGTGCATAGTACGTTTTTATGCACATCTTGACGTTTCCATCCAGTGTTTTTAATGTAATATCCCAAAATGCGCATAAAAATAGGTGGTCGATGGAAACATTGGCTGTGTCGGAAATCGCATACTCTTTTGAGTAGGTGCTTATTTTGAACAAGTAATTACTTCACGACCGCTAAAAAAGTATGTTCTATATGCAGGGCTTGACATTCACTTTTTTGCTCACCAGCCACTGTGGCTAGTGGTTTTCCAAAGTTACTAGCCACTCAGCATTTTCACTGGCCACAATTTTTACACTAATACCATAGGATAAAAAAAAGCCATATATTTTTTAATGTTATCGCATAATTTGCAGGCAGGTATATTAGGCTGCTGTCACTTTAAGACCGGACGCTCGGATCCATTATACTGTTACACATGCGTTTTCTTTCTCAACTCTGATTTCGGTCACCAAGACCGGCATTTTGACATTATTTTGTGTGTACTTGACTGTTTAAGTGCAATAAGGCAGTGAAAATGAACTCAAGATGTATTTATATGCATGTCCTTTTAGTGTGAGAACATAAATCTGCGGGAATTAGTAAAATGATGGGCAATATGCGCAATCCCACGCCAAAATTCAAGCTTGTAACACCAGCAACATTCATCCTCGCTGTCGGAGAGATGAGAGAGTGAGAAAGAGCAGCTGGTATCATGTATCTATTCTGCGGAAAATTAGTATTGGAAGTTTTTTAGTATCGATATGTATCGAAAAATCTATATTTTTGAAAACACTACATTGCACTTAGTTTATTATTTCAGGTGCCTTTTTAAAAGACTACAATTGAAAAATGTATATTATAAATACAATTCATCCCGCCAAAGTGGCTAGTAGGAGTGACACCGCTGAAATCCACCCGCATTTGGCAGGTTGGCGGGTGCTAATGTCAAACCCTGTCTATACTGTATGACTGTATGAAATCTGGACGTACTACATTCGCCATGCTGTCATCATGATGACTTATGAGTGTCAGTTACATCGCTTCACTTTCATTATTAAATCCCCTCCCGTGGCCTATTGTGAATTCGGACATACTTATTTTGTCACATACTGTTTTTCACCTACTATATAGTAGGTAAGTATGCGATTTCAGATGCAGCCATAGGGTGTTTCTCAAACGGAAGGCTGCATCCTACCGAGTCTAGTCCTTCTGAGGCTTGTAGGCTAGTGTCCTCCTCAGCAATTAAACACTAGAATGAGACGGTCTAGTAAGTGTGCATGGCTATGTCACACATGTTCCCGCCCCCATGGTCACGGCACGAAAATACTATTGAAACTTAATTTTGGAAAAATACTTTGTATTACAAATCTTTATATATTAACTGGCTTTCTATTAATGCAATACAGTGAATGACAGCCATCTGTGGTCTCCCAGTGGCTTACATTATTGTCAGTTTAGTGTAAGTGATTAATTTACAGCAAAACAAAAGATAACATATTTGCTTTCATGTCTGAAAACATTATTTTTCTCTTACATTTCATAATAAACTTAGACAAGCTCAGTACAGAGTCATTTCCTATCAGTTTATTTATTTTTTAATTTAAATGTGCAAAGGACTGTGGGTGATTTAAGGCCGCGAAGGATACATCCGATGTATCCTTCAAAGCTGCCTTCCAAGATCCTTCAAATTGAGATGGCCTTCAGCGACTTTTGATGACGTGGCAGCCGAGAAATGCAGCCTTTGTAGGATGCAGCCTTTCGTTTGAGAAACACCCATCGTGATAGGTTGTCCCGCCCTCATGCCGAGACACACGCCATCAGAGAAGAGGAAGAAGATATTTTGATTGAAGATTACGATTGCACATGAATTAAAAAAAAAAAAATAATGATGTGCGCAGATAAATCATTTATAATAAATACTGTAATATTCATAAAAAAATATTTCATGGTGACTTTAACATGGCGTAATCAGAAGACAAGATCTTATTTTATTTATCCTCATTTTATTTATTTGTTAGTATAAAAATAATTAGGGTATGGCTTATGGTTACCTTTAGAAACAGCACAGTGTTGTAGTGATGTGAAATTGGTACATATGTTGGTATTATAACAATATTTTGCATATAGCGTGATGAGTGCGTCGTGTCCTGCAGTGGTCCATCATGTGCAGATGTGTTCTGGCCCTTTAATAAAGTTGTGTGGCCCCGCTCTGTATGTTGGGATAACACTGCTGGAGGCTGCTCGGGAACTTTAGGAATGGCGCAAGACATGCAACTCCATCCGGGCAAAATACTGATGCAAACGCCAGCCACACATGTTCAGTGTCTTTAGTAAATGCTCGTTTGTCCCGTGGATCATCGATAAAGTGGGTAATTGTATAAAGACAGCATGACTGCATGATTTGTGAGGGTATTCAACAACACGTCGCCAAAGTTTTTGCCGCTAACCTGCTCGCCTCTCCATATTTTATTTTCCAAGTAAGTGCAAAACAGGTTTGATATGAAATCTAAATAGACGCAAACGAATTTTATACGTGTTTAACGTTTGATTTCGGTGTTTTTTATTGTTTTAAGAGTTTGCGATGAGTTTAAAAAGTGAAAGTGTTAGGCTAACCAGTTAGCCATCTGAGTTCAGCAAGTCAACGGGACACTAACCACCCTCATCCATGACTGTAATAATAAAACTAGTCCGAAAATTAAATATTTACATCTTTATTAGTGCACCGACTCTGTCTAACTTTCCTACCAGCTATTGCCATGCAACGCACAGTGTCTACCCATGCTGTTTTATTAAACAGTTTAGTAAACACTGCTTTCTAGTTAGTAAACATCTAACTTTATTTATTTGACTTACAGTATTTGTTTTTCTTTGTATAGTATCATGCCATCTTTGATGCTGTAAAGTTTGATGCAGAAAACCAGTGTGCAGCCTGGCTGGAGAGATACACAAGCACACACACCTGCTGCTACTGGAGTTTGTTTAGGCACACATCTGGATTGATCATCCCCTTTCTGGATTAAAAATGAAAGTGACAGTGAGTTTTGGAAGGACTGGTGTTGTTGTCCCATGTAAGGAAGGATGGACAGTGCGGGATCTCATCCAGCAAGCCACCCAGAGATACAGAAAACTACTTGAGCAGGTGAGTAAAGTATTACTATAAGGTATAGCCTAAAGGGATGAAAAAAAACAAAAAAAAAAACACTTTTTTTCATCTTCATGTTTTTTTTTTTTACTCGCAAGATTTGCTTTAATGGAACACAAAAGGAGATGTTTAGCAAAATGTTTATGCTGCTCTTCAAGTTTGAATAGATAACCAAAACCAAAATGTATAATTCAAAATGCTTTACTGTTATTTTGACAGATAAAAATAATGTACACTTATATTGGAAGAAGTCTCTTATGCTCACCAAGGCTGCATTTAAAAAAAGTAAAAAAAAAAAAAAAAAAAAGTAAAAAAAGAGTAATATTTTGAAATATTATTACAATTTCAAATAACTGTTTTCTAGTTTAATATATTTTAAAATGTAATGTAATTTTCAGGAGCCATTACTTCAGTCTTCAGTGTCACATGATCCTTCAGAAATCATTCTAATATGCGGATTTGGTGCTCATGAAACATTTCTTCTTCTTCTTCTTCTTCTTCTTTTTATTATTATTATTATTATTATTATTATTATTATTATTATCAATTTTGCTTGTTAAAAGTTTTCTGGAAATTTGATATTTTTTCCCTGAAGAGAAAGTTCAAAAGAACATCATTTATTTGAAATGGAAATCGACTCGGTTACTAACGTAACCTCGGTTCCCTGAGAGAAGGGAACAAGTATTGCGTAGCATACGCTAGGGGGGAACTTCTTTTCCTCGAGAATTGAAGCAAAATTTTATCCTTAAAATTTATCCATGTAAAACGCAGTGCGGCGGCACAGCAGACACAACAGAGCGTATACGCGCGCTAATTGGCTGTGCTGCGGCAACTGCAGGAACCTATGGCGAGGTGGCTAAGCGGGAGGACCAATGAGGTGACTACCCGTGCTCCCGCCTAAACAGTCCGTCTGAATTTGCATATCGAGTCTATAAAAGACCGTGTCACGCCATAGGACTCAGGTTTAAAATCGACTGAAGCGACACCCTGAGCGAGCACAAGCACGGCAGGCAACGCAATACTCGTTCCCTTCTCTAAGGGAACCGAGGTTACGTTAGTAACCGAGTCGTTCCCTTTCAAGAGAATCACTCGTATTGCGTAGCATACGCTAGGGGGACACAATGTAAAACGCCGTGCGTGCTAGATCTCCACACACTAAGGTTTGTAGAAATTACAGCCCCAGTATAGAGAGAATGAACCCCTGGAAGCCGACCGTGGTGGGCCCCGAAGAGGGTAACAATGAAAAATGTATGTAGGCCGGATATAATCGGGCCTTATATGAAGGTATAATGTAGCCAGACAGAGTCGGGCTTATGGATTATGTCATGCTTGTGAGTACATAGGTGTGTTTCACAATATGTCATATGGAAAGAATACCTGCTTGTAAAGCAGGAACCTCCAAATTATAAAATCTGATAAAAGTGGACGGGGAGGCCCAGCCTGCCGCCGCACAGATATCTTCCAGTGGTATGCCATGCCTCTCGTGGAGTGAGCTCTGATGCCTATAGGACAGCTGAGGCCCCTAGACTGATAAGCCAACGAGATAGCGTCTACTATCCATCGTGACAATCTCTGCTTCGTGACCGAACTCCCTTTAGTGCGGCCGCCGAAGCAAAAGAAGAGCTGTTCTGACTGCCTGAAGGCGGCGGAACACTCTATATATAATCTCAGTGCCCTCACTGGGCAGAGCAAGTTTGCGTCTTTTTCGCCCTCTGATGAAGGCAGCGCTAATAGTGTAATGACCTGTGCTTTGAACGGAGTGGAAAGCACCTTAGGTACATAACCGTGTCTTGGTTTGAGGACAACTCTGGAGTCGTTAGGCCCAAACTCTAAACAGGATGTACTCACTGAAAGTGCATGCAGGTCACCCACTCGCTTTACAGACGCTAAAGCCAGCAAAAAAGCAACTTTGAGTGAAAGGTGCTTTAAGCTTACTGACTGTAGTGGTTCGAATGGTGCTCCTTTCATAGCCTGTAGGGCTGTGGAAAGGTCCCATATAGGAACTGAAGGGGGCGAGGCGGGTTAAGCCTTCTAGCCCCTTTAAGAAAACGCGTTATGAGCTCGCATTTCCCCAGGGACTGACCAATCACCTGGATGTGATATTCCGTTATTGCAGCCACATATACTTTGAGCGTGGAGAGGGAGTGACCCTCGTCCATCAGCTCTTGCAAGAAATAAAGCACTTCTGCCACCTCACATGACTGTCGGTTCAGACTTCGTGCATTACACCAGTCTGAGAAGACTGCTATGAAATGGTCATAAAGCCGCCTGGTTACGGGGGCTCTAGCCTCGGAAATAGTATTTAGTACTTTATCTGGAAGGTTCCCGGATACCCGTTGATGGGCCATACATGAAGGGCCCATAGATCGGGCCTGGGATGCCAGATTTTCCCCTTCGCCTGCGTGAGGAGGTCTTTCCTCAGCGGTATCGGCCATGGGGCTGTCTCTAGCATCTGAGTCAGTTCTGACTCCACAGCAGGGCTACCAAAAGTACCGCGCATTTGTCCTCCCTGATCCTCCTGATTACCTGAGGTATCATTGTGACTGGAGGAAACGCATACAGAGGGTGTCTGGGCCAATTGTGGGCCAGCGCATCCCTGTGTTTGGAGAAATATATTGGGCAATGAGTATTGTCTTCTGAGGCGAACAGGTCTACCTTTGCCTCGCCAAAGATACTCCATATCAGCTGAATCGTTTAAGGGTGAAGCGACCATTCCCCTGGGGGAACATTGTCTCTGGATAACATATCTGGACCCTGATTCAGGATACCTGGCACATGAGCTGCTCTTAGCGAGCTCAGGTTGCGCCTTGCCCATAAAAGGAGGTGTTTCGCCATGGAATGCAGGCTGTATGATCTCAGGCCGCCTTGGCGATTTATGTAAGACACTACTGCCATGTTGTCTGTTCGGACCAGCACGTGGTGTCCCTTTAAGTACGGGAGGAAAGCTCTCAGCGCTATAATGACCGCTTTCATCTCCAAACAGTTTATGTGCAGCCTTTTCTCCGATAATGCCCAGAGGCCGGAGAGTGGTTTGCCCTGGTGCAGGGCACCCCAACCTAGGTTGGATGCATCTGTCGAGACTACTTTCCATCTCGTAACTGAACCTGTGCTCACGCCCGATTGGTACCAGTCGGTCGCTAACCGAGGAGCCAGAGCTTTGATACAGCTGTGGTTCAGTTTGATGCGTAACCGGCCCGAATGCCACGCCCGGGCTGGGACGCAGTCTTTTAACCAGTGTTGGAGGGGGCGTATGTGCAGTAGACTCAGTTCGAGCACTGTTGATGCTGAGGCCATATGACCTAACATCCTCTGAAACTTTTTGAGAGGAGTGTAAGTGCCGGCTTTGAACGACGCTGCCAGACTCTGAATGGCGCGCTCGCGCTCTGACGTAAGCCATGCTTTCATTCGTATTGAGTCTATACGTGTTCCCAGAAAGGAAGTATTCTGGGTTGGAGATAGTGCACTCTTCTCCATATTGATCCTGAGACCCAAACATTCTAGATGGTTGAGGAGCCAGGATCTGTGAGTCATCAACTGAGTCTCTGATTGGGCTATGACAAGCCAATCGTCGAGGTAGTTGAGAATGCGCACTCCCTTTAGTCTCCCTTTAGTGCCAGAGATAGTTCGAATGGTAGGACTGTGTACTGATAAGCCTGCCCCTCGAAGGCGAATCTCAAGAATGGCCTTCTATCTGGGCGCTATCTGAATGTGAAAGTATGCATCAATCCCCCGGGCGAATTTGCGAGAGGATTTGTTTCATAGTCAGCATTCTGAACGTGCGCTTCATCAGCGCTTTGTTCAGCTGTCTGAGATCTAGGATGGGTCTGAGACCGCCATCCTTCTTTGGAATGAGGAAGTAGCGGCTGTAGAAGCCTGACTCGCTTAGCGACGGGTGCACGGCTTCTATTGCTCCCTTCTCTAGCAGCCTCATAACTTAGGCGCGAAGCACGTGACTCACGCTGCTTCTCACCGAGGTCTCGACTACTTCTGAGAGCGAACTGCAACGAGTAGCCTCTTTTTACAATGTTCAGAACCCATTTTGATATGCCTGGGATGGCCTGCCATGCCTGGGTACATGTAGCTAGGGGCTGAATTACATTCAGGGACGGGCCGCTTTGTGAAAGCCTGTGAAGCCTTCTGCGCCTCTGTGAAGCGTTCTGCGAAACCCGTTACTGCGGGACCGAACAGGCTGGCAGTTGTAATAGGGGCATCCAGAAAGGCGGCTCTGTCCGACTCCTTCATCTCGGTGAGGTTAAGCCACAGATGACGCTCGAGCACGGTCAGGCTGGCCATGGACTTCCCAGTCGCCTGGGCGGTGGCTTTGGTCGCTCGCAGGGCTAGATCGGTGGCGCTGCGGAGATCCTTGAAAGCCTCCGGGTCAGGGACAGACTCATCCAGCGAGCAGAGAAGTTTCGCCTGAAACACCTGGAGTACCGCCATTGTGTGTAGAGCCGACGCAGCCTGGCCGGCGGAGGCGTAAGCTCGGCCAGCGAGGGCTGACGTGGTGCGGCAGGGTTTGGAGGGATGCGACGCCTTTGCCTGCCATCCTCTGGCGGAGGGCGAACAAAGGTAGGCGGCGACAGCCTCTTCAAGCGGGGGGAAGTTCTCATAACCCTTTTCTTTCGCGGCGTCTACAGTAGAGAGCGCTGGGGAAAACGAGGATTTGGCGCGAGCAGAAAATGGTGCCTTCCAAGCCTTAGTCAGCTCGTCGTGAACTTCCGGGAAGAAGGGGGCGGGCTTTTGCGGAGAGGAATGGCGACGTCCTTGAAGGAACCATTCGTCGAGTCTGCTCTGCGTGAGCTCTTGAGTCTGGAACCACTCGAGGCCGAGGTCTCCCACGGCCCTCGTGAGCACGCGGTCCAGTTCTGCGTCAACGCTGGCCCTGACGCTCGTGGTGGCTTGCGTCGAAGCTGCAGGCTCCGAGACAGAGTCCGACCACGCGCTCCCAGATGCAGCTTGTGACATGGGTTCCGCTGAGGTGCTGTTCGACGGCGGCTTCAAGGTCCAGAGATCAGCGAAGTGGTGAGTTGCTGAAGGAGATTAAACCTGAGTCCTATGGCGTGACACGGTCTTTTATAGACTCGATATGCAAATTCAGGCGGACTGTTTAGGCGGGAGCACGGGTAGTCACCTCATTGGTCCTCCCGCTTAGCCGCCTCGCCATAGGTTTCTGCAGTTGCCGCAGCACAGCCAATTAGCTTGCGTATACGCTCTGTTGTGTCTGCTGTGCAGCCGCACTGCGTTTTACATGGATAAATTTTAAGGATAAAATTTTGCTTCAATTCTCGAGGAAAAGGAGTTCCCCCCCTAGCGTATGCTACGCAATACGAGTGATTCTCTCGAAAGGGAACTTTTTTTTAACAATATACATTTTTTTACTGTAGATTTTAGTCAGTTTAACCCCTCCAGGTCTGCACAGTTTTGGGGCCCTTTAGAAGTTTTGACATGCTCTGAGTTTTTTTTCAGTTGTTTATAAACATATTAATGGCAAAAGTGTCATTACACTGTATCGGCACAAACTGGGCTACCATAATATGTGAGCAACATGTATGTACATGCTTGTATTTTTGAGTGAATAACGTTTATCCGTGGTTTTTGAAAAAACAAAAAATGTAAATCGCTGAATTAGGGCCACAAAACGCACAGTAAATGTGCCCACGAGACTTTTGACTAATGGATGTTGTTGTCCAGAGTTTTTGCTTCAAACTGATGTGAAAACCATTGTGCCTACTCATTCACATAAAACATATATTGATTTAAATTTTGTAAGACACTTTTTGTTTACAAAGCCCATATGCGAAGAGGTGTGAACAATCATGAATAATGCTGTGAGTCACACCTGAGATGACAAAAGATCCGCATGATGAGCCGCATAATGAATGAGCCTTTGAGTCAGGTATGTGACTGAGAGGGAACTACAAGAATATGAGGACAAAATAAATATATTTTTTGGAGTTTATTTAGAATATAGTAAACAATATAAAGTGAGAGCCAAAGGCACAATGTCCTATGTGGGCCAGTATCAGGTCACTATGATTCTCAAAGATGAGATAAAAGAAAAAAAAAAAAAACACCTGTGAGGATACTGATAACAGGATCAACTATTGAATTAACCTTAATATAATGTCCACTCTTAACAGAAACCATGATTGCGGATATTGCACAGCATGTGAACCAAATTTTGTATAGGCCTATTATATTTTAAATTACATACAGTACCGGTCAAAAGATTGGACACATTACTATTTTTAATGTTTTTGATTAAAAAGTCTCACGCTCATCAAGCCTGCATTTATTTGATTAAAATTACAGAAAAAAACATTAATATTGTGAAATATTACAATTTAAAATAATGGTTTTCTATTTTAATATACTTTAAAATATAATTTATTTCGGTGATGTAAAACTGAATTTTTTGCGAACAAAAGCTTTATTGATGTGACACTAGGCTATTTTACAGTAAACACTTCATAATCTGTCCAAAACAGGCCAAAGAAATCTTGTCTAAACAGTCTTACGTCTATGACATTTTATGTTGCAGCAGGATTCATATTTAAACGACCTTTTTGCGGTGTAATATTCACAGACACTAACAGAATAAACTTACCTCACAATCCTCGGCTGGATCCGTTGGTATTTGAAATCAAACAGCTTTTCTTCTGAGGTAAATTATTCCAGGATTATTCCTCACCGCGTCTTAAAACGATGTAAAGTACATGCACTAAACTTTTTGATAACGTTGGGTATTGTTTTTTCAAATTGATGTGGGCGGGGATACTCGCATGGATCGCGTCAGTATTTGACTTTCAAAAGAACGCGCGCTCCATGGGCGTGGCCGCATTAATGGATAATGAGACGCTCACGAACGACTGACATCTCTCTCTTTTCAAACAGATTACATAAACAGAGAATATTTGTATATTTGATTTACATTATTTAAAACCTGACATTTAAATGTTTATTTAGACACATGTCTTATGTTTGTGTGACAAGTATTCACTAAGTTAGTTTATTTTCTGAAGAGTATCAAAATGAACTTCATTGAGAGTGAGGCTGCAGATCGCGCATCATGTTTGTTTTCTTTATTTTGCAAAAAGCACAACATTTTGTTTTTATTGTGAGTATACACAAAAAAAGTAGAAATTTAACAGATTATAATGATGTATAACACTTGGCCTGAATGACCAAAATCGACGGAGTATTTTGAGTCTCTTTCGCACTAAGAAAAAAAACAAGTTGGTCGCGTCGGCGCGACCGTCGACCTCTAGGAGTTAATGTATCCTTGCTGAACAAAAGTATTATTTTCTTTCAAAACAGTCCAGCTTGTTCATTAAGGGGCCGTTTACGCGACAACGTTTTCAACTAAAAACTTTTTCTGCGTTTTGGCCATTCATATTACTTCATTATTCATATCACGCATATTACGTGTTCAGTCTATAGGAGTGTTGTGTTTCTTTAGAAAGTCATATCGCCAACTACTGGCCTGGCATGCATAATACACCGTTTACGCGAAACAACGCAAAGGAATAACTTTTCCGCTTTTAGTACATTGTTGTCATGTAAACATACCCTAAAATGGGTAACCAGATTGCAAGACTGAATAAAAAGAAAAGGCAAAGAATGACGAGTAAATGATGACAGAAGATACATTTTTGGGTGAGCTATTCCTTCTGGCCTAATGTGTTTTGTTTCACATCTTGTTCATCTTTATAAAGGTTAATAATAATTCTGAGATTTGACTTAGTGTCATCTAATTAAGTCCTACTTTAACAGTACCTCTAAAATCACAATGGGATTACCACATGCTACATTATGTAATTTTTAATATTTGGTTTTACATTTAATTAGAGGATGATCAAAAATGTATGCTTTACCTTATGGGATTGAGTGAACTGTAAAGACCTTATTCATTAATTTCAAACCTGTTAGTCACATGCTCCAAGCCTGATGGGAACTGAAATGTCGACCTTCACTCTGATTATTGTAAAATTTAAAAGGGTTCATAAGTGCCTTTCTCTGATGACCGGAATCCGCAAAACTGATTTTATGAAGTCGGGGGCAGATGCGCCTTGTCCAATTTCTCTATGTGATAAATGCAAATCAGAGTTAAAACGTGGCAGGCATTCTCCCCCCTGAGCACTGACCCTCTGCCCCCTCATCAGATATCTCCCTCATTGCTGCTTGAGCTTCATTATTTAAATAGTACATCAGTTTGAGTGACACCCATTTTCGCCAGCTCTCATGGATCCCCCCTGGGCCGATGCGGACGTGCATTCGGCTCGATCCCGGCGCATTAGGGTTTAGACGGGCTCCTAATAAACAACAGGCTTCTCATCCTGCTTCGCTCCAGGAGCCGCTGGGCCCAAATGAGCCTGTAGATTGCTGCGCGACTTCCTCGCCTTACAATTTACTGCGTTATTGCTTTGTCTTTAGAGTGGTCAATTTGACTGATGAAAGACGGTCTTCGCGTTCTACCGAAGCTGGTTTTTTGTGATCAGACCCGGGGTGACGGTGGCCTCGTCTTGCACCCTGTCGCGTATCAGACCGTAATATCATGCGATGTATTTGGCAGGTCAGGGCTCTGACAAGAGATTGCCAGTTGGATAGAGGTATTGCTTGGTTTTAGTATGCAATCGATGTGCAAGATCTTATCAGGCATTTACTCTTAGGGGCCACTGTGCGTCGAGCTAAGCTCGTAGCATTTTTTTTTTATTTCGGGTGGGCACGTCCCTTCACTCAGACACATATATGTGCGTGCCTAGCCTTTATTTGTGTGTTTGTTATTCCCATCAGCTCAGTGTTATTGGCTGTTAATCTCAGGGGAATAGACGCGTGGGCTGAGGACGCACACGAGGCCTCGGCAAGGATGGATGGAGCTGTTTGAGGGATCCTGATTGGCTGCTGTCTCTGGGGCCTCATTTCCAGGCCAGGGTGAATGTCTGTTGTTTGGCCCCTGCAGATTTTCTTTGATCTGGCTGTAGTCGGTCAGGGTCACAAAAAGTGTTGTACGGTACTAAATATTAGGGCTAGGCATTGACACAAATTTCATGATTTGATTAGATTTTGATTCACAAGCTTGCGATTTGATTAATTTCCGATCTCGTTTTTTTTCGCCCTCATGTGAAACTCCCGTTCTTGTGGATTCCTATTGGAATGACTGGATTTCGACTGCAAAAATTCGCTGAGAAACTGTAAATGTGAAAGCACCTTTAGAGTCAATGACATTATGCTCATTTTGTTGGTCTAAATTATGGCTGGAACGACGCGTTTTTGACGTAATCGATTACGTAAATTAGTTGATTTGCATGAAATGCGTCAACGCGTCACACTGTTTATGTTCCCCAATGATGATGATGTTCCCCAATGATGATGATGTTCCCCAATGATGATTACGTAAATTAGTTGATTTGCATGAAATGCGTCAACGTGTCACGCTGTTTATGTTCTCCAATGATGGTGGCTCCCGGGCATGCTGAAAATCGTGCCAGAGATTACAAAAAGCTTTAGTACTCAATTCCAATTTATTGTTCAGATCCATTTTTTTTTTTTTTAGCTGTTCACATTGTTGTTTTAAATGTGCCAATATCAGATTCCAGTGTGAACAGATCATGGTCCTGTTGTACTTATGAGTTCTGACACATCACTGTCCTTCACTGACAACCTTTTGCAACTGTCTTGATAACGTTGGGTATGTAAAATCTTTGAAGTCACTCCCATGAGTGGAGAACTGATGAATGCCGATCTAGAGTGACGTAAAATTCGCACAAATTTTCAATTCGCGTTAATTTTCATTGTTATGCTGACGATACTCAGCTCTATATTTCTTCACGCCCTGACGAAACTTACCAATTCACAAGATTAACAGAATGCATAGCTGATATAAAAAATTGGATGACTAGTAATTTCCTGCAACTTAATTCAGAAAAAACTGAATTTTTAATCATTGGACAAAAAAAACTCCACAAGTAGTAACCTAGAATACTATACTGTCTAACACTCGATGGCTGCTCTGTCAAGTCCTCGTCGTCAGTTAGGAACCTGGGTGTGCTCTTTGATACCAATCTCTCATTTGAAAGCCACGTTTCTAGCATCTGTAAAACTGCGTTCTACCATCTTAAAAATATATCTAAATTACGGCACATGCTTTCAATGCAAAATGCTGAACAGTTAGTTCATGCGTTCATGACCTCAAGGCTAGATTATTGTAATGCTCTACTGGGTGGTTGCCCTGCTCGCTTAATAAATAAACTGCAGCTTGTTCAAAACGCAGCAGCTAGAGTTCTTACTAGAACCAGGAAGTATGACCATATTAGCCCGGTTCTGGCAACACTGCATTGGCTCCCTATTAAACATCGTATACATTTTAAAATCTTGCTGATTACTTACAAAGCACTAAATGGTTTAGCGCCCCAGTACTTGAGCGAGCTCTTAACGCATTATACTCCATCACGTCTATTGCGGTCTCAAAATTCTGGCCAGTTGATAATACCTAGAATATCAAAATCAACTGCAGGCGGTCGATCCTTTTCCTATTTAGCACCTAAACTCTGGAACAGTCTTCCTAGCATTGTTCGGGAAGCAGACACACTCTGTCAGTTTAAATCTAGACTAAAAACACATCTCTTTACTATGGCATACACATAAAACATTTTTAATTTCTATTATTCAAATCAGTTAAATGATTGTTTTAGGCTGCATTAACTAGGTCAGCCGGAACCGGGAACACTTCCAATAACACCTGATGTACTCGTTACATCATAAGAAGAATGGCATCTACGTTAATGTTAGTCTCTCTGTTTATCCCGAGGTTTACTGCAGTCGGCCGGATCCGGGCCGTATCCAGACCAGATGGTGGACCTTAGCCTGGACATGACGACCATATCCCTGAAGTGTCTGTAGAGACAATAGTGTCAATTAAACTCCCCCCGTAAATGCCGCATCGACACGACATCCTCATTAAACCCGTCCCCGGCGTGACAACTCCAATCTTTCGAATAATCCTACGAATATCTATTGATCTAATATGACTTCTGACCTGTAATGTTGCCAGAATCATAATCATACACTATTTGTTCGTCGGCCAGAGGAGAACTGGCACCCCGACTGAGCCTGGTTTCTCCCAAGGTTTTTTTCTCCATTCTGGCCCTGAAGGAGTTTTGGTTCCTTGCCACCGTCGCCTTTGGCTTTTGGCTTGCTCAGTTGGGGACACCTAAATTTCAACTATATTACTGATCTGCCCGCATTGACACTATATGATAATTGAAATGAGCTGGATGACATCACCGTTTTCACCAGAGCGGCTGTACAGCCGAATCAAATTCCGTTGCATTATTTTCCTGTTACCACTGTGAAGCTGCTTTGAAACAATTGCCATTGTAAAAAGCGCTATATAAATAAAGGTGATTTGATTTTGATTTGACAAATTCCGATTTGACTGTTTCAGACTGAGGTCGCATTGCAAAACATCTGACCTGTATCGGATTTAGGACCGCATATGGAAGTGGCCCAAATCAGAATTGAAAAGATCAGATTTCATGTGGTTTGAGCTGTTCACACGGTCATGACAAAAACAGATCTGACTCACACATCTCAAAATCACAAATCTGATTTGGACCACATTTACCTGCAGTCTGAACGTAGCCTTAGTTTATTCAAAAATACATTCAAATGTAATTTATCCATACAGTGAATTTACACCTATGCCTATGATTATCATGTTTTTAATGTCTGAATTTGAAAAAAAATTATTTTAACCAAACTGCTTTAGTGCTGATTAATATTTGAATAAACCTTTGTCTGTGAAAGTCATGTGGTGCGATCAACGTGCAGAATCAACAAAATAACAAAAAATCTCCTGAAATGTCATGTGGTGCAACTCCCCAAAAGTGTAATAATATTTATGAATTAATAATTAGATTTTTATTTTGTGTTTTAATGTATATATGAAGGTATAGACAAAAGATTACTGATTTTGAATTTTATAACATTTTTGAATTTGTTGAATTTTGTATTTATTGAATAACCATAAACTTAAATAAAAAACATTAATAATTAATTGACAATATCTATCAAATACCTTTTAACTTGTATTTAACTTATTTTCAAAATGTATTTAAAAAACATTTTTGAAAATAACGATTAAGATGTGTATTCAAAGTGTAAGAAACATGTTTTTACTTGACGGTTACACCACATGACATTTTTAGCTTTTTTTTAAATTTAAACTTTTCTTATTTGCATAATTTTTTACAAAACTATATGAAACCAACATGATTACAAATCACATTTCTAAGAACTTGGCACATTAACTAGTTTTTTTTTCTAGTCATGGACACGCTTACTTGTTATTGAACCATTATTGTAGCCTAAGATATTGATTTTTGTATTGATTTAAAAAAAAAAAATACCAGCGGTTGGTATTGCAACAAAGACAAAATTTTGGTGTTGATCTAACCATAGCCAGAAAAAACGGAAAAGGGTCTATGCAAGCATGCACACAATTTACACACTCCCACACAATGATGTATAATGGTATTAGCTTCATGAATAGTACTATGCAGCGCAGTAATATTAGGTTTACTTGTGTTCCGTTTATGATTGGAAGCGTTGTACCGTAGTATGGTTTGTCAGTACTGAGAAGGTGGTATAATCGATCTTTGTGATAGATTGTTTTCATTACTTGGTTCTTTTCCCTGTGAGACTGGATTCAGAGCTGCTGGTAACTAATGTCCTTCAGGTTTCCCTTGAAGTTTCATTAATAGAGTTAATAATCATAATGTTGCATTTATTCATGAATGCAGGGAGGCTTCACAAATCACGTCTCGGCTCTTTCAGCACAAAATGCAGAACAAACGGAGCATTATGTTTGCAGGAATACTAACACCATCATCAGTCAGTGTGGTCTTTGAACCTTTTCACGAACTTCACGGCTCTGCCACGCCATATGAAGCTTGAATTCAGTGCCAGTACATTCAATATTTGCCTGGAAGTTTTGCTGAACATGCGTGGATGATTTGTGGTTGCTGTGTCTTATAGCTTACTCATTGATTACAATAGACATGCAACAGACACGCTGAGCTTGCTTTTGTAAAGGCACCTACATGCTGGAGGAAGCTCTGACTTTAATGGATAGAAATTCATAAGGTGTGTTTTGAAACTGGAAAGAGCTGGGTGAGTTTGAAATCAAGCAGGAATTCAGTGAATTGGTCAATTGGAATACAGCAAACTTTTGGTTCCAGTGACACAAAAATCACTTTTGCGAAACCTTGTTTTTTTTTGTTATTTGTGCTGTCCCTACTGTAAATGATAATTTAGCCTGTGAGATCCGTAATTATTTAATTACTGGTGCTTAGTGAAGGCTTCATCAAATCACACCCGAAAGCTTAGTGATTATGAGCTAACCACCTGTGATTATCTGTTTTAAATGCTTGGACATTAGCAGAATTTTTAGTATGTTAGTGGTGGTCTTCGGTTTGTAGATTGCAGTGGATTATTTCTCTTGGCACTCTTAATAGTAAATATGCACCGATTGCAATTTTCTGGATCGATTCCGGTTTCAGATTTTGCCGATTCCGAATTTCTTTTTAAGAACTATAATTGACAGCATGTACAAACAAAAATCTACTTTTCTTAAGTAAAAAGTCAGTAATAAAATAAGAACAAATAAACAAACTGCAAACAACAGCACAAATAAATGCAATAGAATGAAGAGAGATATGAAATAAACATGGCTTTAAGTTTTTCTGGTTCGCGCATAACAGTCAGTTATTATTCAGGTAAGAAATACTGCAGAAATGAAAGTAATCAAATGTAAAATAACACTGGATAGTCTTCATTGTAAAATTAAATATAGATTAATGCTTACAATTAAAGTTATAAAACATCAGTGGCGGCGTTTCACAAAAACCTAGGGTATGGCATGAGTCCTTCTAGCCATACAACAACGACATTCCCAAATAATTACATTATATCTCAACAAAATGTGGACAACAATCCACTAAAATAACGTAACAACAGACTTAACAACAATACAAAATCAATGCAAATACTGAAACAGCCCTATAAGGCTTCACACGCGACACGTGAAAAAAAAAAAAAAAAAAAAGATCTTTTCCATGTTAATCAGAGTTTTTTGTACTAACCAGCCGCAACAGCGATTCACGACGATTCTATTTTACGAACCGTTTTTATTTCTGCGGTGTTGTGGCTGGAACAACATACAAAGTATGACAAGTGCAGATTATGTGCTTTATTTAATGTAAAAAGAATTTAAAGTGAGTTTGAATATCATTTTTCATGACTTTATAGACAACCTTACTGAAAGCAACAATGGATAATTCACCTCAGATCTTGAAAATAAATTAAAGGAAACAAATATGTTCAAACTGTCACTCAAGGTAAACAAACAAGTGTATTCTTCTATGATAAAAAAAATTCTTTCAGTCACTCAGTATGTATTTTTAATCATGCTAAAATGGTGTAAGATTTAGGAATTCAGTATTGTACTTATCTATTTCATTGCGAATGCAGTCAGTGCGCTTGCAGAGAGAGCCTGCCCACACGCTCTTCTGATTGGCTGTGATTTTTGATTGACTTGATCTCGGGTCGAGTCTGGTTTGCTGCTTAAAATCTTGTCGCATCGCGGCTGGTTAGGAAACGGCGTTATGCTGTTTAAATTTGCTTTTCATCTGCAACAGAACTAACGAGCAGCATCATGAGCTGTTTATTTCCCCTGCTTGTCTGAATGCCAGGGTATGGCAACTGCCATACTCTGCCATACGTAAATGTCGCCCCTGTAAAACATATTCAGTCAAGAGCAGAGAGTGATTTTCTTTCTTTTGTTCTTTTATGAACATGACTGGAATATTAGACTGCTGTCACTTTAAGAGTTTATGCACGGATCAAATATACTGTTACACAACATCCGTTATCTTTCTCAACTATTTAACATTCCAAAACTGACTGTGTTTAACTGAATACTTGCCAAGACAAGCATTTTGACACAATTTTGTATGTATTTGACCGTATTTAAGCGCAGTAAGCGACTCATTTTCGTACTTGCGACTCACAAGCTGTTCGAGACTGAGAAGCGGCTTGTGCTCTCCACTTATATAGACCAGTGGTGCGCATGCTTTTAATGTGCGCGTGAAACCTGCAGGAATGACTAAAATTATGCGCAATACAAGCACTATTTAACCGGAGTGAATGAGACGAATGAGTGAGTGTCACTTCGCTGTCGGCAACAAAACAGGCTGGTCCTGGCCAGTCGATCGGTGCATCTCTACTTAATAGGTAGTGATGGGTGCTTTCAAAGCACTGCTTCATGAAGCTTCCAAACCTTTACGAATCTTTTGTTTCAAATCAGTGGTTCGGAGCACGTATCAAACTGCCAAAGTCATGTGATTTCTGTAAACGAGGCTCCGTTACGTCATAACTGTTTCAAAACATTTTGAAATTTCAGTGGTTTACTGGTGGGGGGCGATGATCTCTGTGAACTCATGAATCATGCGTATTTACTGAGATCGTAAATCTTCTATTTAGAATTTTCTGAACTTTTTTTTAGCACCATTGCTTTAAAGGGGATAAATGGCAATACACAATACATATCTTTGTATTTTCTACAAAGTGAAACAAATATGGGCACAAAAATAGTGAATGTATCTATATAGGTGATGCTATACAAAAGGAAAAAAATATAAACATTACATTAGATTTTACTCACCAGACTAATATATATTTATTTATAAAACATGCTAAGGTCTGCTGAGCTGCTGGGTTAATTAATATTAATCACGTTGTCTGCGTTCGCTCGAATTGATTTGCTTAAATCAAAACAGGGACGTAATAAGTCAACGTTTGCGCATTAGTTCCACTGGCAGTGGCTTCTGCTTGCTCTTAAAGGCTGAATAATTTTAAGTTTTGACAAGAAAGCTTTAAAGACGGAGAGCAAAACTCTCAAGCACTCAGTCAGAGTGTTCAAGACAAGTGAAGGCGAGTGAAAATATATCTGTGCTAAACTTATCCTCTAACTTAAACACTGGCAAGTGAAATCTAACAATTTATTAGCCAATGGCTAATGATAGACATTATTTAGTTGTCTAGCATGTAAACATAGCCGCATATACGAGTGATTTACCCAAGTGTGGGTATCTTCAGGTTGGAGTAGTGGGCATGATGAAAGGTGGAGAAAGGTCCTCATCATTGGTCGTGAAAGCTCTGTCTGGGTGTGGGGTAGAGTTAGGGGTTAGTTTCTGTTGTTGCAATTCCCTCTCTCGATTTAATCGCATTGTAGAGGGTTGTGAGGTCACAAACTTTGTGAACTTTGGTGAATCCAGGAAACCATTTTAATTTTAGTCATTTAAACAGTCTGCTAACTTATTTACAGAATATGAAAAGACTAAAGGGACAAACTTTCTTTGTTCTTTTTTTTTAACTACCATATTTTGAACGAAACTTCTGAGGTCGAAACAGTTAGCGTGACATTTTTAGGTTTATCTCTAATGATAAAAAAGATTTACTTCATTAAAATGATACCTCACAAATGTAACGTCAACATTTAATTGTAAAGTGTATAACAGCCCAGTTTTTAATCAAAGCATGGCACCAAATACACCCAGTCTGGGCTAAGCCCCAAATATTCAATGACCCTAGTATGGTAAACTCTTTCAAAGAAGCTGCATCTCTCAATTTTTCCCCTGCGAAGCACTGATTGTTTAAGAACTGCATCCGTTTAATGATAAATTTCAAGACCATTACTTTTGGACTTTAGTCCACTGTAAGCACAAGAACGCCCCTAAAGAATGTAGACCTAATTATACCGAGATTCATTAGGACCAACTAGTTGACTAATTGTTTAGATAACCCAATGACTTTTCAGTTTTGAAATGTACTTTTGCAAATTGTTTCAGGACCCAGACTTCATATTAAACATCAAGTTGGCAACCCAACGCAGTACCAGAATTTTAGTTTTTGTACATGGTCACATGGCCTTTGACATCAGAAACAATACATAAGGGAGCTATTTTGTGCTTCCTTTTAAAAGTTGATAAGCCTAATTGTTTTGCTATCCTATGCATGATTAGGTGGTTATTTGCATTGAGCATTGTTTTCCCCCAGTGTCTGTGACCAGAACAGACCTGCTACCTTTTTGGGTCACGACCCACCAGTTGCGGACCACTGCTCTACCAAATGTTTTCCCATTCACTTTGGCCTAGTTTTATGGATGGGCTAATTGCATGTAGGCTTTGTTGCACTGGAGGCTCTCAACTTGTCCAAATGCCTGTAAGTTAATAGAGGTTAAGCTGTAGCCTTGCTCTCTGCGTTTCATATTTGTGGACAATTCGACCTCTTAGCTTGCTGTCACAGCTTGGAGCACAACTGCTTGGCTGCGAGTTATCTCACCCGTGATAGAGCTGCGAGAAGTGTTGTTAATTACCAGATTTCCTTCTCCACCATTGAAGTCTCAGTAGCTCACAGTCTTGCATTTTTTTTTTTTTGTTATGCTAATCTGAAACATTTTCCTGCAGCTGTGTAATTATGCATTTAATGTGTTTCAGGATTAAAGTGAACGAGAAATGGCCTAGATTTAGTTGCGCTAATCTTCAGCCTTTTAAACTGTGCCATACATCAGCTATCACTTGAAAAGAGTGTGGTTACCACTTTGAGGATTTGCTGTCTAATTTCTGCCGCATGCATACTGCGGTCCTCTGCTTTCAGTATTGCTTTGTGTTTTGTTATATTCAACGAGGCGTTTTCCATTGACCTGGACATGTCGGCTACATGTCGGGAAGAAAAGACGCCTGTGATCTTCAGCCAGCGCTTTCAAGAATGTTCCGGGCTGAGAAATTGTAGGTCCTACGTACTTAGCATGTCTGCAAGCCTTTGTCTAGAGGCAGTAAATTGTTAGAGAGAGAGAGAGAGACCTTAAGCGGAGGAAGTGCTTGGGAGTCACTCAGGAAGTTATCAGGCCATTGAAAAGGGACACTTAATTACCTAGGCAGACGTAGGCCGGAGTTGTGCTGCTGTTTTTTCATTAAGCTCAGGAATGCCAGATGCACAAGTGCTGAGTTGGCTGCCAAAGCAGCTGATAACATGGAAAAGCCTGGACTTGAGCCAGCAAGAAAACAATTAGCATGCCTCGCCTCAGAGACAGAGTCGGTTAGCATCTGCTCTCAATGAGAAGCTTCCCATAGTAGGTGAGTGGTTTGTGATGGAAACTACCTCTGGTCCTCAAGATGTCCTTGTGAAGTACCTCTGTTCAGCCTTCAGCGATTCAGGCGGTTTTGGCAGCACAACTCGCCCTCAGAACCCTAATGTGCTATTTTCTGTGGATCCACATCCGCCATTGTGGTTTTATTTGTCCGTAGTCATTGTTTTCAATGACAGTTGGAGGCATAGTGCTCTCTTTGAAGACGTTTCTTGGAATAAACTAAATAAACACAACGTGTACTTAGGCTGGTAAAGTAAGCCTGTGTTTTTGGCGGTTTTTTTTTAGCGCAAGTTGTTATGAGTTAGGATTGGGTTTTTGTGCTTGCTCTTTGAACTTGATTTTTTGTATGAAGCATATGCTATCACATCGCTGTGTTCTTTTGCTTCCAGAATGTATCTCAAGGGGCATTTTATCTGTGACAGTCGCTGCGTCCGAAATCGAATACTTCCCTTCAATATAGGTTAGTATGTGTAAAACAGTATGCCAACAGAGTAGCATGTCTGAATGCATAGCATTCGAAAAACAGTAAGTGAAAAATACCCAGATGACTTACTACTTCTGACAAGGTTCTAAAGTTCGCATTCAATGGACACTTTACTATACCATGAGGCCACAGGAGAGGATTTATGAATGGCATTGAAGCAACGTAACTGACACTGATAGGTCACATGACAGTAACAACGTCATGGCGGATGTAGTACGTTCGAATTTCATTCATACTACCCACATTCATACTATATAGAACATACTTTTTTAACGCGAAGTAAGTTCAAATTTAAATGTAATACCTACTCAGACAGTATGTGATTTTGGACGCAGTGAATCACTGAAAATACACTAGTATACTACCATTTTTTTTTTTTACTCTTTCCCTGCCAGCAGTTTTTTTTTTTTTTTTTTTTTTTGAAAGTTTCGTAATAGCGCCCCCTACTGTATAACAGTGATAACATGGAAAGCCGTAATAACTCGTCACTGGCGGGGAAAGAGTTAATAGTATACTCTGTACTGGACAAAAGTATGTGGACATCTGAATACAATGCAATGCACAATTAGTCAATTAGTTACATTAATCAATTAGTGTGAGTTGATCTACACTTATTCTTATTAATTTTGATACAAATCACAATACTGAACTCACGATACTATCGTGATATTTTTAGCCAAAATAAAGAAAAAATTTGTATTATTTAATAAGGAATTTTTATTCTTTATTAATATCAGGACCCACAAATATTCCCCCGTTGCATTATTTATATATATATATATATATATAGTAGTTTATTGTAGTAATGTCACTGAAACGCCGTAAACTTTCATTTTTTTTCTCACACAGTACACGCACTTTTAATGCAGGCATTCATTGGATCTCTAAGCCGATGCACGCACAGACTCTCCCTGTAACGAGGACTCAGGCAGATTGGGATCCATGTGCAGTTTATTAAAGTAAAACAGTCTCACTGTACAAACAGGCGTGTGTCGAGAAACCAGGGCGAACAGCAATATCAGAGACAAGGCAGAAAACGTGGTCATAACAGGCAGTGGGTCAGGGCAGGCAGCAAACAATCAGAAAACACAGTCCAGGCAAACAGTAATCAAAGGGCAGGCAGCACAGAGTTGAAAACGTGAGTAGGCAGAATCAAACACAGGCAAGGTAATCACAGGGGAAATAATGCTCAGAAATGCAGCCGGGGCAAACAAGACTTCGCAATGAGTGACTGAGCAACCAGGGTTTAAATAGTCTGTGGGATGAGGATCAGGTGTGCAGCAATCAGTCCCAGAATGTGGGTGCTTGGGAAATGGAGTCCGAATAAATCATTAGAGACCTCCGGTGGAATCTTCTCTGGTGTTTGTGACAGAGCAACCCCCCACCAGATATTGGATCTGGCGCCCCCGACGTCTGGAACCGACAGGTTTCAGCAGAGAAACATGAAAAGTAGGGGAGATGCGATAAGTGGCAGGTAATTCAAGGTGATAAGATGCCAAATTAATTTGTTTGGAAATTTTGAATGGACCCACATACCTGGGACTGAGTTTCTTGCATGGTAGACGGAGTCGTAGATCCCGGGTTGAAAGCCACACCCACTGTCCCGGTGTGTAGTTCGGATCGGGACGACAGTCAAGTCAAGTCACCTTTATTTATATAGCGCTTTTTACAATGCTGATTGTTTCAAAGCAGCTTCACAGTGTTAAACAGGAAAATAATGCAACAGAATTTGATTCGGCTGTACAGCCGCTCTGGAGAAAACGTTAATGTTATCCAGCTCATTTCAATTATCATATAGTGACCATGCGAACAGATCAGTAATTTAGTTGAAAATTTATTTTAATATTTAGTTTGAAATTTTAGTGTCCCCAACCGAGCAAGCCAAGCCAAAGGCGACAGTGGCAAGGAACCAAAACTCCATCAGGTGGCATAATAGAGAAAAATAAACCTTGGGAGAAACCAGGCTCAGTCGGGGTGCCAGTTCTCCTCTGGCCATCATGCCGTGTCGGTGAGGCAATTATTAGATAGGAATATTCGAAAGATCGGAGTCATCACGCCGGAGACGGGTTTATTGAGGATGCTGTGTCGATGAGGCAATTATTAGATGGTGACGATCAGCTTGTTCCTTGACTCTGTTTATGGCTCGTTGCAGGTGGACATGTGTTTGGTTCCAGACAGCCTTGCTACATTAGAACCAGTCGTTTACCGCAGGAACTTCGGATGGTTCACCGGACCATGGAAACAGTGGAGGTTGGAAACCCAGAACGCACTGAAAAGGTGTTAGTTTGGTGGATGGTTTGAGAATGGAATTCTGTGCATATTCCGCCCAGGGAAGAAAGCGGCTCCAAACGGCTTGGTTCTGCTGGCAGTACATTCTGAGAAACTTGGAAATTTCTTGGTTCAGTCGTTTGGTTTGACCATTAGATTGGGGATGGTAACCAGAAGTGAGGCTTATATTGACGTTTAGTAGTCGAAAGAAGGCTGTCTACACCCTTGATGTAAATTGGGGGCCTCGATCGGAGACAATGTCTTCAGGGAGACCATAGTACCGGAATACATAGTCGAACAGGTGTTCAGCGGTCTCGAAGGCTGATGGAAGCTTAGGCAGAGGTATTAATCGACATGCTTTAGAAAAATGATCAATGACAGTCAATATAGTGGTGTTACCTTGAGAATCTGGTAGGTCGGTCACGAAGTCGATTACTATGTGGGACCATGGTCATTGTGGGATGGGTAGAGGTTGTAGTAGCTCTGCTGGTAGTTGTCTCGGTGTCTTCGCCGCGGCACATGTGTGACATGCGTTCACAAAGTTGTTGGTGTCTGTCTGTAAGGTGTCCCACCAGAATCGGTTTCTTATTAGCCGAGTCGTGGTCGTGATTCCTGGGTGGCCAGAGCTTGTGGATGAGTGTACCCAGCGAATCACCTTCTCTCTGAGCCCTGGGGGAACAAATGTTCGGTCGGCTGGACATTCTGTAGGGGGTGGATCTTGTGCGTGCGCATGTGTGATCTCGGACATGATGTCCCACTGGACCGGAGCCAGATTCATGGAGAGTGAGATGATGGGGTCTTAATGGGAGTTCTGAGGGGTGGGGTCGTATTGACGTGATAGAGCGTCAGCTTTGATGTTCTTTGAGCCTGGAAGATAAGTGATAGAAAAGTTAAAACGAGTAAAGAATAATGCCCATCTGGCTTGTCTGGGGTTTAGTCTCTTGGCTGAGCGTAGGTATTCTAGGTTGCGATGATCGGTTAAGACCAGGAAAGGATGCCTCGCCCCCTCCAACCAGTGCCGCCATTCTTCAAATGCCGCCTTCATAGCTAGCAGTTCGCGATTGCCCACATCATAATTTTGCTTGGCTGACGAGAGTTTTCTGGAGTGATAGGCGCATGGGAAAAGCTTAGGCGGATTACCTTGGCGTTGAGAGAGAATTGCTCCAATACCTGTGTTGGAGGCGTCGACTTCTACCACAAACGGCAAATTTGAAGTAGGGTCAGGATGATGCAGAATGGGAGTGGACGTGAAGCGATTCTTCAGGTCATTGAATACTTGTGTGGCGTCGGTGGACCAACGGAGTTTGCTGACTCCTCTCCTTGTCATGGCGGTGAGTGGCGCAGCGACCAAACTGAAGTTTCTAATAAATCTTCTGTAGAAGTTAGCAAACCCCACAAATCTTTGTAGTTCTTTTATAGTAGTGGGTTGAGGCCAATTTAGAACTGCTTCTACCTTACTTTCGTCCATAGATACTCCTTCTGGACTGATGATGTAGCTGAGAAATGAGACTGATGACTGGTGGAACTCACACTTCTCGGCTTTGGTGTACAGTTGGTGGTTGATGAGACGCTACAAGACAGTCCGGACCTGCTGGATATGTTCCTCCATGGTGTCTGAGTAAATCAAGATATCATCGAGGTTAACGACCAGGCACTGATTTAGCATATCTCTGAAGATGTCGTTAATGAATGATTGAAACGCGGAGGGACTATTGGACAGCCCGAAGGGCATCACAAGATATTCATAGAGCCCGTTACTCGTGGAAAAGGCCGTCTTACATTCATCCCCTTCCCGAATGCGAATGAGGTTGTAGGCAGAGTGAAGATCGAGCTTGGTGAAAACCTTGGCAGTTCTTAATTGTTCTAGGGCGGCAGGAACCAGGGGTAGTGGATATCTGAATTTGACCATAATGTCGTTTAAGCCACGATAATCAATGCATGTACTCTGGAGAGTGAGACCTCGGGTGGCCGACGGTGGAATCTTCACCGGCGTTTGTGATGCTCGCTTTCCCGCCTCTCCCGTTATTAATGCACTATACATATAAGAATAAACCATTTAAAATGCTTTGAATAATCATACTACTAAAAATAATGTGATATGGCGATTTAAATGATGTTGAGGAGTGCCATTCCAGCACGCATGGGCTTCAGATGATCAGTGCAGTCAATCAGAGTTCTAATTATAAGAAATCATGTCAAAATTACTTTTCACAAATGGTTCATTCATCCAAAAATTTAAATTTTGCATTTACTCACTTGTTACTTGTTTTCAAGCATCAAGCAAGCATTTTGAATGCCCGTGTTTACTACAGTATGCACGTCGTTAGGACTGTGCGAAATGATGATATATATCGGATGGACGAAATAAAAAGTCTATCATTTCAAATTATGCTCTATCATTTATTTCGTAGTGTTGCAAAATACATTGTTTACGGCATCATCATTTGGATGACTGCAATCTTACATGCCACCACAAGGATGCAGGCAGAAATGTGAATTACAGCATGGCGAGTGAAGGGGAGACAGAATAGGGTGGCTCCGAGCAGGAGTCTGTGTTCATTTATCACAATGGATCAGCGCAGTAGCTCAATATAACGATACACATCCGATGGTCTAAAATCACTTGAATGTCCAAACTGGCAGGCCTTAAAACACATACAATTGACAGTTTAGTGAAGAAGCAAATGAAAGTGATCTGGGGCCGGATTCACGAAACATTCTTAAGAATAAAATTCTTCTTAACTTCCAATTTCTTCTTATTTTCTAACTTAAGAAAAAAGATAAGAATATTTTGTATTCTCAAAAACTCTTAAGAATGTTCTTATCTTTTTCTTAAGATTGCTCTTAAGATAACATTTAAGAAGTATTCATATTCCCGAAAAGAATGTTCTTAAAAATCATTGTAAATAACTTTCTAACTTTCTATGACTTGTTAACTGTGTCACAGAAAACAGCTTGCGAGCACTGAAGTTCCATGTTTTCCATATTGATGTTATTGAATAGTGTAAAATCACTTATGTTCAAACTGGCAAGCGTACAATTGACAAACTTTCTCGAGGACGCTGTCTGCGTGTGTTGACTCTGTTTTTGAGTTCGCCTCCGTGTTGCTTCCATGCCACTGAATGGACGGGGCGGAGTCACGTGACTACACGCTATAGTATGTTTTTAAGGGGAAAGTATTAACAGGATTAAAAACC
Organism: Coreius guichenoti; assembly: GCA_039654105.1. Lineage (NCBI taxonomy): Eukaryota > Metazoa > Chordata > Actinopteri > Cypriniformes > Gobionidae > Coreius > Coreius guichenoti. Next base: position 29,325,503 of record CM077172.1, on the reverse strand, counting down.
GAAATAACCGACATGGGAAAATTACGTTGGTTAGAGGTTCTGAATTTCGGTTTCGATTACTTTTCGATTAATCGTCCAGCCCTACATCAGGTGCTAAAAATAAACCACGGAGTAAAACGTTAGAACAGGCTTTTGCCCGCGGCACTCCTTATAACAGAGACTCGCGAAGAGGGAATAATTTGAATGGAGTCGATGTCTCATTCATCACGACTTGTTTCATTGTTGGATGAATCAGCTTTTGTGAATAAATCTTTTAAATGAATGATTCAATGACAAACACTTCTAAATAAAGGGAGAAAAATCATCACAAATGAGTACATTTTTGAGTACATTTTTGAGTATATACTTTAAAATGTAAAAAAAGAAATAGTCCTTTCCATGTGGTCAATATAAATAAACTATTAATTGATTGAATTTACAGAAAAGGTACTATATCATGATATATATCGTTATCGGGATATGAGATGACTTGTATCGTGATATGAGATTTTGGTCATATCGCCCAGCCCTACACGTCGTTGTAAATCTGTTCATCGTATAAAGCCATTGTGTCTCTTCAGAAGACTTTGATTTGAATTAGACTCGATTGATTATTTTTACGAAGCCTTTATGACATTTTTTGGATCTTTTAAGTTTTAGAGGAATGGACTTTAAATGGAGGGACAGAAATCTCTCAGGTTTCATTAAAAAATATCTTCATTTGTGTTTGGAAGTTGAACGATAAGTTAGTACATAATGACAGAGTTTACATGTTTGGGTGAGTTAAGGCTCAGTTATACTCCAGTTTGGACGCGTACACGGACCGCTGCAGACAGCACGGACGCGGACTACTTGTATTTATACTACTGAAAGTGTATGATGGGGTACGCTCGGCGGACGACGTGTTCCACACATGCGCAGTAGATCGCTGTGTACACTTCCAATTTCCCTCCACGAATTATTGCACACCTGGCTGTCTTTATATTGTTTTTACGATGGATTGTCCACAAAGAGCCTCCGCGTACACCCTCCGATGGCGATTTTTACATCACGCGGACCCTAGCCGACCCTCGTGCTCTCGTGGACGCAGAAAGTATAACACTAGCTTGATACCTTAAAAATACAGTAAGATGCGTCTTGGATAAAACTTGGATAATGTCAACGATATTATATATATATCAACGATATATATCGTCACATTTTATATTGCGATATCTCGATATAACTATGTAACGACTTATGTCGTTACACCCCTAGCACTGTATAATCCTTTCAAAAAACAGCCCACTTGAAAATAGGATTACTACAGTTTTACACTTATACACTTACAAATATCTTCAGCTATTGCATTCAGCTTTATGAAAAATTGAAGTGTGAAAGCAAGCAAACGATGAAGAAGGGCACTAACTCTTTAGTAGGGCACTTAAACGTTTTATTTGGTTGTGCTCCATCTGGCTGCCCTTAGAAACCCATTCGATTGGAGTCATACCTGAAACCACACTTCTCAACTATTAATTTAGCCAACCCGCCGACTAGTCAACTTGTTTTGCACATCTCTAGTCTATCCACATGCTTTTTGCCATGTCTTGTATATTGTGGACAATGCTGTGTACTCCAGTCTTGGGATGGAAGGGTATGTGTGTGTGTATTAGTGAAATTGTGCGCATGTCTATCTATGGTGTATTAATGTGAGTTGGTTTCCTGATTATTGTATTAGTACTGCTGATATTTATCAAACACAATGCTGGAGTAGGACTCGGGAGTCCAGACAGGCTGTCTGATCAGGACTCTTCCTTTATTTTTTAGTCTCATTTAAGTACTGATTACCCACATATACAGCCCTTCACATTGGCCTCTGTGCCCAGGAAAATATTAATTTCATTTGTGCTACCTTATAAAACGTATCTCATTTCATTCAGGCTATATTACGGTCCATAACAGAAAATGAGATGTGGGTCAGAAAATGGTATGTTTATTAAATTCAATTCACAGCGAAATTGGTATTTTCATATTTGACCAGAAAGTGCAAGAATGCTGTGCGGAGGTGGAAGATCGTTTTCGGAGATGGACAATGTCTTATTGCATCATTATCATCACCATCATGATCATCATTACTGTTTATGAGTCTGGTAATGATGTTAGGCTTGGTAATGGACCCTGCACCAACAAAAGCAATCATAGAAATACGGCAGGAACCCCACTGCTCACCGTCATCAGGGTAAAAATGGCGAAATGTTCCAGAGATTTCCATCGTTTCATTACAGCGCAGCCTCGCTATCTCTCGCTGCACACGTATCCTCATTCAATGTTCTCATGGCTGGGAATAGGCCTTAATGTGGCATGTAATACAGCATTATTCCCATAGACTGGCACACTGTCGCCCTTTGTTGAATGCCAGAAACTGCCAGACTCATAGCCTTCGTCTCACCCTCATTCACCCTGCCTCGCTACTAGCATTCAAAAGCTCAGGGCTCATTTAGGTGAAATCATGATTAAACAGGTGCGTTCACTGTCAAATGTCATTTTGCTCATGGGCTGTGTGAGATGAGATCATATGGGATCCAGTGTCATGGTTTTATTGTTTATTGAGTGAAATACAAGCTTTTTGTGATGCATTGGGGGTTCTTCAGTATTCTAGCATGACACCGATGGCATAGAAGAGACAGCAGAATAAGGAACAAGCCTCAGTCGGCATAAATAGTATGTATGGTGATGAAAAATCTGGACCTTTAGAAAACTCACTTAGTAAACCTCTAAATGCCTACAGGGACAGCATTGGAAAGATGGAGAAGATAATATATCTGTTTGTGCCATTTTTCATTGCTGGCTTATTGTTTTGTCATGCTATGTATGAAAAACGACTTTCTGTTTTTTGTTAAAAATATCTAACCAGCAAAGCTGCATAAATTATTAACAGAAAATCTAAGCAAAAATGTCCATTGCAACAAGAGAAAATACTTTTTATTTTATTTTATTTTTTTTTGATAAATCTCATGCAATTTTGACTTTTTTAAATATGCTTTCATGCAACTAATGACTCTTGTTGTGAAAATATTCTTAACAAGGATTGAGAATTCACAGACGTAGACTCATAGATAAAAAACTAGGACAAAACTCAAATAAAAAAACATGTCACAGCGGTGATCTAAAATATGAAAATATAAATCTCTTCGATAAGTGATTATGTACTGTGATATGCTGCATTTTTCTAAGTGAAGAGTTCACTTCTCACACTTATTCAAATGTTAAAACCGCTTGAGATTGTGAACTTGTTAATTAGACTGCTGTTTCACAGCAACAATACTGAAGCATACTTTTAATGTAATTATAGATAATGGTTATGACAGGGGTGTTGAAGCATGTTTCCAAGAAATTCGGTCAACATTAGCTCACTTGTTTAGATGTATTTGAGGAAAGTTAAAACAAAAGTATGCTAAGTTTGTAGACTTTTCTTTCTGCAATTCGGCCATATTCATATTGTGAAGTCTTATATACGCTTACCTGTCAATACAAAGGATGTGCTATCAGTCAGTCCCAAAACATCTCTACATCTCTAATGAGTCGTCTGATTTCCTGGTAGAGAAATATTATTTTGTTAATATTTAGGAGCACACCCACATACTGTATAGATGATGCCAACTAAAAGAAGTAAAAGTCATTGGACACATATTATAAATTCATGCAACTGCCATTTGGCTTCTTTAAGCCATCAAACCATGCCAGTAATGGCCAATCATTTTGCCTTTTTAGGGTAACATTGATTGGAGCTGTAGATTCGGTCTCTACTATCCAAGATATCTAGTTTTCTTTATCTCCTTTATGTTAAAGATATTGTATATTTATCTATGTCATGTTTGTGCTCATGTATGTCAGTAGAGATGGTCAAATCTGGTGACTGTTTTTCTGTAGTGCTGAGAGACTGGGCTTTTAAATGAACATTGTGTAAATATATGAATCATACACACAGTCTCAGTTTGTCTGTTGTGAACTGACAGCTCTGCTGTCCTGCAACAGCCAAGATAAACAGGGTAGGCCTGTATCAAATTCATGTTTCACTCTATCAATAAGGTTTTACAATTACTCCAAGCCAAGGCAAACACAGTTTAAGCATAACATACCTCCCACTGCTACTTCCTGTACTTTTCTGCAATGCATTGTCTGAAATCAATCAACTATAAGTTGCTTTGTGTTAAATGAGCCCGCAGCATGAATGCAGCCAAAAAGTGAGATGTAATGACATAAGATCAGGCACAAGACGGAATTAAGCCATTTGTTGTGCAGATGTCTTGTTTATACCTCACTTCTTGGCATAAGCTGAAGTTGACATTTGGAGCTCAGATTTGAGTTGCATCACACCAGTCTCTGGGACCTCGTTGGCGGTGGTTGTGAGCTCACAAGGGTTTGATGATTTGTGGATGTTGATGTGTTCTGCTTTGTGTTTTGTCAGCATTAATCAGAAAAGTCCACTGGGCCCATGATAGAGCCTTGTGGCACTCCCCCTCTAGAACTCTGGCTGTAGAGGAGTTGTGTGGGAAGACTATTCACTATAATGAAAGATGGCCTATGCTGTTTGTACATCAGAGTGTCCTGATACACACTGCTCTGACGTGAGCATAAAGCCATTGCTTTTTTTAGAGCATAGTTACAGTTTAGACATCACTGTGGGAAACCTGGGTAACTGATACGTCTGAGGTCAATACATGTGTTGTCTTGCTGATAATTCACACTGATGCTTTGTTTTATAGGAGGGAGATTTTCTGGTACGAACCCACCATGTTGAATACTGCGACGGGGGTATTCTGGACCCTGATGATGTGCTAACAGACCTGGTGGAGGACAAGGACAAGGTAAGGCTCAAGGAAACAGTCGGGTATTAATATTGGAATCCACAAGGTGTATGTTATGTTATATGTGGAGACATAAGTTTTAGCTTGGAATGTAACATGTTGGCATCCTCAGCCCCATAAAGTAAACATTAGGTCCTAAACCTAATTCAATGTTTTCTATAGAATTCAGGGAGTTCCTCCTCCACCCACCTAAATTACAAAGTTCAGCAAGTGAATACGATTTTAATTCAGTATCCACTTGTGAACTCCATGAGTAATTTGCAAGAATGATTCTATACGAAAACTCGTGGTTAATAAGAGTCATTGTTGTGAATAGAATTGCAGTGGTCATGATGTAAGTTTATTTTTTCCTGTAGCCAGTGAAGATACTTTAGAAGATGTGTTGTGTTTGTTTTATTTTATGGTGCCCAGTCCTTAAATTCATTAAGAAATCTGCCAAATGGAAGGTTTTTATTTGCTTTGTTCTTGTGCACAAGTAGTAGTTTGGTCCAATGGTATAATAAAACCATGAAGCATTAGCAAGCATGCATTGGATTGTCATAGTGTTTGATCTATTGTTAATAGTGGCGCAATCCACCCCAATGGTAATGTCAGTTATTCCAGAGCAACAAAACGACAGAGGAAAGAACACCAGAACACATTTAGCTACTCTCGCAAATGTGAGAAGATTTGTCGAGAAGTTGTGAGAAAATGTGAGAATTTATGGAAAACAAAATCACATGAATATGAAAAATCACAGGTTAGGTTGTAATGCCATATGTGCCAAATATATGTGCTGTGAAAAAGTAGAAAATATTAAATCTACATTACTAAATGTAAAGTACTTAGGTCCCTTTTCATGGACGTCATGATAAAAATTGTAACCATAATGTATTTATACCCTTTTATGGACATGATGGTCGTTCTCTGTTTATAATGGAAACCCAGCATACGGTTCACCATTTCATATGGAAAGCACATCGTTGACATTTGCTTGAGAGGAGGCCATTTGGACCACCCTCTCTCAGGAAAGAGTGGTCTCTTCAATGAGCCCTCGGGTATTCTGTTTGTCCTTTCTCTATATGGAGGTTATTATATTGAGCTGTGTGGCCGCTCCTAACTCGATAACACAAAAGGGCATTTGCCTCCTAATTGAATTCTCTCAGACATCAGATGCAAAGCTTTTGATTTCTGCACACTAATTAATAGAAGTGAAGGCACAAGGCATTATGGGTGGCACACTCTCTCTTTCTGAGCAAGATGATTTCTGGGATACCGCTTTATAATCAAAGTGTGGAAGTGTTTTATAGGCTTTAGCCACAGGGAATGCAGCCCATTTCTGAGGAATAATTTGCATATGAAAGATGAAAAATTGTCATGATTTAAAGATTATGAGTGGGACTATTAACTTAGAGAGGATAGTGCCCAATGTTTTAGCATTCAGACCCTCTATAATTGGTCCTAACTATGTCTATAAAAAACAACACTATTTTGGTACCATTTTGATTAAGGCTGTTGATTCAATGCGTTAATTTAATACAGTTGATGATTAAAAAGTAGTGCTTTAAAAAGAAACTAATGCATTTAATTATGCCTCCTGACCGGTACGCTACAGGAAACATGCCTCTTCAAACCACACTTATACAGAGCAGGCAGCACAAAATAATGAGCTGTTCACATATTAAGGTTTAACAATGAGGACTGTTTGATGGCCGGGGCCAGCCTGAAAAATGCAAAGGACAGTTGACAGGTTGACCAATATAGATTTACAAGTCATTTCACTCGGCGACCATCTTTGAAACACCTCTCGGGCAGTCATGCAAGTACAGCTCATATCTCTTTGAATGGGGAAACATCAAATTCTCCAAAGCTGTTCACCAAGCTTACGAGTACATTTCATATTTGAAATCACCAATGAACTCTGACAAGAACTGTCTCATAAATTTTGTTTCTAAAAGTCATGACAAAAAAAATATTTTTAAGGCTGGACCAGGCATGTGCAGTCCTAAGCGATAGAATGATATAAATGCATATTTGCTGATGAATGCTGACAGTAGGTGAGAAGTTTGCCTTTCTATTACTAATAATATAAATGCAAATGTTATAATACTTTTTCGTATACTGTTTACTTTCTTAAATAAACAAAGTAATAAAGTATTAGACAGAACTGTTAAACTAATAAAGATGGAGGCACTGGCATTCTCAGTGCTATCAAAATAAAAGTCCCGTTTCCGACACATCGTCCAAACAGAAAAATGTAACAGCCGATGTCGATATTTCATGTATCCAAATATCGGCCGATATATCGGCCTTGGTGATATATCGGTTGACCTCTAGACAGAATTGTCAAAGGCCCAATTGAACCAGTGCTTCATTGTTATGAAAGTTTATCATGTGCACAGTTTTTAAATCTTGCCAATTTAAACATTAAAGTGATTTTAAAGCAGAAGAAGATGACGTGAAAGGGAACTCAATTTTGTACTCACTCGCTGCATGATTTTGGTTTTCTGGGTGCAAGTGTGCACATACCCGGATAGTGTGTGGATACTGAATTGAGTTTTTTTTTGCATTTTATCTTACTTGAACAGACAAATACACACAAAATTGTCAAATGTCCGTTTTGGAGAGTATTCTCGTAAACACAGTTGGCTATATCTTAAAGTGTTATGTGTTATGTTATGTCTTTACTTTCTTAAGCCTAATATACTTGCTGCTGTCTATGTCATAAATGTTAATCAAATAAAAAAATCACCGATCTTGGCTGAATAACTTTTTTTGGCATTATATTTAATTTATACTGTGAAGATACAGTATTATTTTACTTTTGATTTACTATTATTATTATTATTATTATTATTCAATTTCTGTAGTATGATACTTATTTAAGCTTTAGAAACTTACAAACACAAAACTGTGATTTGCGGTGAATATGATGTTGATTCAGTAACTGCTCTGGCTGATTCAGTGAATTAATTCAGTGATGGATTCAACAGGTAACAGGTGAATTCATAAAAATAACCTGCTCAAGAGTGATTCATTTAAAACTGACTGTATGCTATTTACGCTATTTACTAGTTTGTTTTGGACTTCAGCCAGTGAAGATATCACATTTGAAAGACATGTTATCTTGCTTTTATTTCATGGTATGCATTTAATTCAGACTGTAGGCTCACAGATCAGGTAAAAAATCCTGTGGTTTCTTATCTTTACATGCTGTGTATTTAGCGGTGGAGGAGAATAGCAGTACAGGAAATGTTGGCGGTGTCTTTTATTGAACATTAATTTGTGTAAATATTCTGTGCCGTAATTCACTGCATTTCATGTGCGCTCACACAGAGACATACACACATGCGTGTAAGCGCTTGTATAAAAGCATGAACTCACTCACCATTTCTTCCATACTCACACTTGCACACAGTCCCCTGTTGGTATTGTGCCTTTTTTCTGTTAGAGCGGGTATTTACTCATAAATCCAGACTGGGATGAGGAATAAGCTCTCACTGTAGTGATGTTGCCATGGTGACAACTTCCCAAATGTCACAGCCTGCGTTACTGTATCCTGGTGATCCAATAATTCTTCTTTGCTCTTGTAAGCCAGGAGTACGATTTTCTTTCTTTTTCAGAATAATTCTTTACAGTGCTGCAGCACTGAGTCATTTTTATAAAGTAATGACTTTAAAGCAGGTATGTGCTGCTAAATGTACTTTTGAAATCAGTTTTTCAGAGCTGCCACATATGGAGTGTGTTTGCATTTGTGGAATGTGCCATTCGTCTTAAGGTGTCAGATCTTCCTCTGTCAACAACACCACAAGCCGTATTCTGGTAATTACTGTGCCACTCCCTCTGTAATGAAGCTAGCAAACCACTCGACTGCTAAAACACACATAACCTGAACACAGATTACAAGATTTTCTTGCTTTGGCCTGTAGTTTCATCAACGCGCACACTACTTATGATAAATGGAAGCTCAAGCATGCTTGTTTGACGTGCGAGAACCAATGAGGTTCATTCTTGTATTATGCAGCACGTTTCAGCTTCAGCAAGAACCAATGAGGTTCATTCTCGTGTTACGCAGCACGTTTGACCTTCCAAAAGAACCAATGAGGTTCATTCTCGTGTGTTACGCAGCACGTTTGACCTTCCAAAAGAACCAATGGGGTTCATTCTCGTGTTACGCAGCACGTTTCAGCTTCAGCAAGAATCAATGGCGTTCATTCTCATGTGTTACACAGTACTTTTCAGCTTCCGCAAGGGCCAATGGGGTTAATTCTCGTGTTACGCAGCACGTTTCAGCTTAAGTAAAGACCAATGAGGTTCATTCTCGTGTTACGCAGCACGTTTGAGCTTCCGCAAAAACCAGTGAGGTTCATTCTTGTTACGCAGCACGTTTGAGCTTCCAAAAGAACCAATGGCTTTCATTCTTGTGTTATGCAGCACGTTTGAGCTTCCGCAAGAATCAATGAGGTTCATTTTCATGCGTTACGCAGCATGTTTGAGCTTCCGCAAAAACCAATGAGGTTCATTCTCATGTGTTACGCAGCACGTTTGAGCTTTAGCAAGAACCAATGAGGTCTTCATTTGTATTACGAAGATGAACGTGATGAATGAAAGTCTTACGATTTTGGAGCAACACAAGGGTGATTTTGGGTGAACTATCCCTTTGATCTACTTGGATACTATTTCACCCCAAAATGAATATTCTGTCATCATTTACTCACCCTCATGTCATTCCAAAACTGTGACTGTCTTCTTTGAGACTTAAAAGATTTTGAGAAACACATCAATGGGCTCCAATGTTGTTTGGTTCCCAGCGTTCTTTAAAAAATACTTTTTGTGTTCCACAAAAGAAAGTCACACAGGTTTGGAACGACATGAGTGTGAGTAAATGATGACAGAATTTTTATAGTATCTCATAGTATCGGACATTAAGAAATATATGAGGGTAACTGTAAGATTAACTAAATCAGAATTGTTGTCATTTCCCCAATATCATTCTACTCCAAATTATTGCTCATAACGTTGTTTTCTTCTGTTGAACAGAAGAAATGTGAAGATACAGTATTATTTTACTTTTGATTTACTATTATTATTATTATTATTATTCAATTTCTGTAGTATGATACTTATTTAAGCTTTAGAAACTTACAAACACAAAACTGTGATTTGCGGTGAATATGATGTTGATTCAGTAACTGCTTTGGTCGATTCAGTGAATTAATTCAGTGATGGATTCAACAGGTAACAGGTAACTTCCGCAAAAACCAATGAGGTTCATTCTCATGTGCTACGCAGCACGTTTGAGCTTCCGCAAGGACCAATGAGGTTCATTCTCATGTGCTACGCAGCACATTTCAGCTTCCGCAAGGACCAATGAGGTTTGTTCTTGTGTGTTACGCAGCACGTTTGAGCTTCCAAAAGAACCAATGAGGTTCATTCTCTTGTTATGCAGCACGTTTCAGCTTCCGCAAGGACCAATGAGGTTCGTTCTCGTGTGTTACGCAGCACGTTTGAGCTTCCGCAAGGACCAATGAGGTTCATTCTCATGTGCTACGCAGCACATTTCAGCTTCCGCAAGGACCAATGAGGTTTGTTCTTGTGTGTTACGCAGCACGTTTGAGCTTCCAAAAGAACCAATGAGGTTCATTCTCTTGTTATGCAGCACGTTTCAGCTTCCGCAAGGACCAATGAGGTTCGTTCTCGTGTGTTACGCAGCACGTTTGAGCTTCCGCAAGGACCAATGAGGTTCATTCTCATGTGCTACGCAGCACATTTCAGCTTCCGCAAGGACCAATGAGGTTTGTTCTTGTGTGTTACGCAGCACGTTTCAGCTTCCACAAGGACCATTGAGGTTCATTCTCGTGTTACGCAGCACGTTTCAGCTTCCGCAAGGACCAATGAGGTTCATTTCTCGTGTGTTACGCAGCACGTTTCAGCTTCCGCAAGGACCAATGAGGTTCGTTCTCGTGTGTTACGCAGCACGTTTGAGCTTCCCCAAGAGGGATAGAAGGATAGAACACAAAAGGATAGATTTTGACAAATGGTGATGTAGTTTCGCATACAATAACAGCATGTGGTGACCAGGGACTGTCAAGCTTCAGAAGAGATAAAAAAAAAAACACCATAAATGGAGTCCATACAATATTCAAAGTCTTCCAAAACCATATGATATTTATGTGAGGAACATACTGAAATTTGCTTTTGACTGAAAATAATTACATTTTTGGCCCGTTCCTTACACAAAGCTATCTTATGGCTGTAGAAGCTTTGAAATCCAGCAACCAAGTCATATAGACTACATTTATTGCTGTTATTGACAGACTTGACAGACTCAGTCCCCATTTGCTTTCATTATGTAGAAGAGAGTATTATTCATACAATATTAATATTACAATATTATTACAATACTCCTTGAAAACTAACCTTTTGTGGTCCACTGAACAGGTTTGGAACATAAATTAGTACAGAATTAAAAAAAAAGAAAAGTTTCTCTTAGTTTCTCTCTTTAAAATATCTTAAAGATGTCACAGAAGAAAGAGTCAAACAGGTTTAAGAACTAATCAGCTATTTTAGTCTGACTGGTGTGAAGATGTGCTCTGGTTTTATTGCTGAAGCTGTAAAGTC